>CM032231.1:87822500-89022500 GCA_019009955.1 Riptortus pedestris | reverse complement strand
GGATAATTATTTGTAAGTGGAAATCAAGTGCGTTCCCCGTTACATCCCGTTTATAGGACAAGGTCGCCCCGCACTCATTCAAACACTATAGACCTCCTTCTGACCCGTATCCCACATATCGTGACAAAGTGCCTACCTCTGGACTATGTCTCCGATCACCGACCAGTTCTCTACGAGCTGCGAGGGTGCCCTCCCAGGCCCAAGTCCACCTCCTATTCGTTTCATAGAGCGGATTGGAAACGCTACAAGTCGCTCATGTACGAATCAACTCCGGCGTTCACGTCAATCGGTGACGCCCATACACTAGAAACCAAGATTGTGGAGTTCACTAAAATCATTTTGGATGCAGCTGACGCAGCGATCCCCAAATTTGTAAAACCACCTCCTGGCCTTAAGATCCCCCCACAGCACATATTAAATCTAATTAAGCAGCGGAATACCGTTAAGAATTCCTGGTACCGGACCCGCAATCCCGCCCTTCGTCCTGCCCTCAACTCCATGACTACCCAAATCCGCTCCCTGATGAGACAATGGAAGACACCCCAGTGGCACGAGACCCTCCGTTTGACGCACGGGGTTCATCGCAAGCTCTGGAAGCTGGTGAAGACCAAGATCGTTAAGAAACGTTCTGTTCTCCTCCAGTCTGACTGAGACTCTGTGATGAAACCCGCGGACCAGGCTGAGGCCCTGGCGGCACACATGTCGGCAGCGGCCCGAGCTCGGACCCGCGACGGCGAGGCTCCCTCGTTGGACCATGCAACCAGTTTTATGTTCACATCACCGAGGCAGCTCACTGCCATCTTGCGCCGGACCAAAGGGGGTAAATCCCCTGGTCAGGACAAGGTGCAGTACGTGCTACTGCGCCAACTTCCCCGTAAGTCTCTATCCTATCTCACCCATCTCCTCAACTCCTGCCTCCGCCTCCGGCACTTCCCCTCACAATGGAAACACGCCATTATTGTTCCCCTCCTCAAACCTCGCAAGTCCGGTACCTCCCCTGACCATTACCGTCCCATCAGCCTCCTCTCACACATCTCCAAGGTATTGGAAAAAGTGGTCCACAAATACTTTGTAGATTTCTGTGAGGAGGCCTCCCTCCTTCCAAACGAGCAAACTGGGTTCCGTCCCCGTCACTCCACTCTCCACCCCCTCTACCGACTCCAATCCCTCGCCACCAACAACCTCCGCCGAAATATCGCTACTGCCGTCATATCGATAGACTGCACTCAGGCCTTTGACTCTGTCGACCATGCCAAACTCCTACCCATCCTATCCGAACACCGCTGCCCCGAACAACTCTTCAACATCCTCAAATCCTTCCTCAGCGGCCGATCCTTCCAGATAAGGGTCGGTGAATCCCTCTCTAACTCCTACACTTCCAAGGTCGGGGTCCCACAGGGCTCCGTCCTATCACCATCCCTCTTCACGGCATACACGGCTCATGTCGTAGGTCGACAGTATCACAGGACTGAGATAGCTGCGTACGCTGACGACATAGCGATCATCAGCAACTCCTTTAACCCCGCCCGCGCCCTTTCCCTCGCCCAATCCGCGGCCCAAGATATAGCCGACGAACTCCTCACCCTTAACATCCATGTCAATCCCACCAAAACCAACGCCCTCATCTTCTCCTATTACAAGCACTCCCCTCTACCCGAATCCTTCCGCCTCAATGACACGGACATTAAAATTTCAGGCACTATTTGTTACTTAGGCATCACCTTCGACCGCCACCTCTCCTTCTCGGCCCACCTATCCAAACGCATCCCCTCCCTCCGACAAAAATTCAGGTCGCTCAACCATCTCCTTCTATCCCCCGTCCTTAGCCTACGCCTGAAGCTTCTTATTCTCAAAGGTGTCATCCAGCCCGCCCTCCTCTACGGCTCCCCACTCCTCCGTTACCTGTATAAGACATCCTTGAAAAACCTCCAATCCTTCCAAAACGGTATCCTCAGGAAAATAGTCCGACACACATCCCTAGAACGCAAGACCAACCTCGAACTTTACGAAACCCTCAACCTTGAATCCATCGCCCAAACCATTTCCCGTCGCCACATCAAATTCCTCGATTCCCTCCAATACCTCGACAATCCTCTCTACAACTCCTTCCCTCCACCCCGGCAACCGGTGCGCTGGCAAGACGCGGACATCGACGAGCCCCTCATCGACGTCACGCAGGTCGTTGATCCTATGTGACCCTCTTATGGGTGCGCCACCCATCAATTTTTGCAACCCCTTTCTCATCAGAGCTCAGGCGTAGTTTTAGGGTCTTCGGACTTAGGTTAGTTTAGGTTATGGTTTTTTGTTTAGGCTAGGCAATTAGGATAGGTTAGTTTGTATTTTCCACCTGAGCTCTGAAACAACCATTGCCCTAGGATTAAGCTTTCTGGTTACTTTAGGCCCTCTTTACTCTTTTTCTTCTTATCTACTCTTCCTCTATCCCTTTCCTTTCTTCTTTCGTTTTCTCCTATCCTTACAATCCCACCCGGCAACTGCCCGTTGCCGGGAAACCTACCTTAGAGTTCTACTTTTCACAACCTAAATAATCCACAAAAACCCCTTAAAATAGAACTCTCAGTTCAGCAGGAGGGGACCTGTCAGTACCGCCTCGCGTGGCTTGACGGCCCGCGCAGTTGACAAGCCGTGGTATAAATTTAAAAGGGCCTCAGATAAAAAAAAAAAAAAAAAAAAAAAAAAAAAAAAAAAAATTCAAACTCGGATTAAGAGGACTGTGAATAGTTCCAAGGATTTACGCTAGATGTCAGGCGAAAACGAGGAATTATTCTTGAATGTTCCATCGTCCGATACCGAGAAATCCCATGTCCGGCCGCTCAGACCGAGATTGAATGAGCGTGGGAGTTGGCGGGAGAAGGCCTTGCCCTATAAAGGCTTAAATTTAAATGAATTTCGATGTAGGACCGCCACCTCAGGACTCGCCGCTATTATTGTTGTGCTTATCGTACTTATCTCAATATTCCATATGCTTCTACCATCTTGTTTTCGGTTGCGTTGCTGGGACCATCTCTCGTCCTGAGGGAATCCGTTCCCTTGCCGAATACAGTCTGTATTTCTTTCAGTGCTATTACATGCCCCCATTATCCAGCGTTTACTTTTCCAGGGGAGCCCAGATGGTAAAATTTCCTTGATCTTGGCGTTTTTCATTTCCTTTTCACCACCCTTCAGAACCGTTCATTTACAACCAGTTAGGCTTTTTTTAAAACTATAGTCCACACTTGTCCACTAGAATTTTCAGAGAGATTAATGATCAGGATTCACATGTGAGTTATCCTGATCCTGAGTCAGCATACGACTAAACCACTACCCCTGAAGCTGGTAACATTCGTATTACTTTTTGGGGAAATAACCCGATCGATCGAGAAGTGGAATTCCTTCATCAAATGCTTCTTCTCCTTGCATCGTCCATCCCACTCGCCAAGTTGATAGTAACCTCAGTTTGACCAAACCAGTTTTCAAGAAGCCTTCGACACCTACCACACAACGCACTTCATTGACAACTACCATCCTTTTTTTGGTTTTGCGTTACAAACAACAATAGTTCCTGTTGTCGCACCATTGTAACTTAATCCACTAAAACAGGCATTTAATTAGCATTTATTTTCATTTGTTGCCGGGTCCTTTTCTAGTCCGTTTTTGAAAGACATTTTTGCTCTTTCAAATCCAACACTCGCCACAAACTCTACTTTGACGAATGTCCTGAAAATCATGACGTTTACATATCCAGGCTAACATACGTTTCCTCCTGCTATTGAAAGTTCTGATAGTCTTACTGTGCTAATGGTCTCTTCTCTTGCCTAGCTTCTTTGTGCTATTAGCCTAGAGCAATTTTGGGCGAACTTAGTACATTTTCGTGTTTCTTCATTTAACTTAATGAGTACAATCATGAGAGATCGTCATCGTTAATATATACTCAGTTCTCCTAATCATTTTTTGTCCTCACTGGCCATGCTTAATCAGGCCTTTGAGATTTTAAGCTCCCAACCAGGCTTTCCTGATCATTTTTTTTTTACTTGGAGTGAGGTCAACTCAACATACAGCTCCTCAACACTGCACTTCATCAAAAAATACATCTGCTTTACGTTTTAGGCAATCCTTCTCACTCAAAGCGAACTCTGAGAAAGGTCGCCGCCAAATTGGTTTCACGTTGACTCTCACCATACAGTGAGTGATTCAAATACGTTTTACTTGTTAGAACAAATAGAATAATTTACAAAATATATGAAGTGGTTGGTGCTTTATTCCAGTGTTGAGGTAATTCAGCGACACCACTTGTGGCTACTGATGAGCAGTAATTGTAGCCACAAAGGCTGTTAGAAGCCATAATGGCCTCGGCAAACCATTACATCTTCCTAGAAGGAACCTTAGAGTTCTACGTCACTAGGCCTCACTCTCTAACACACGACCTCTTGTAGAACTACTGCAACATTATTTTAGAGATGTAGTGCATGGATCTCCATGAGGTTGATCTCAGGTTTCTTCATTATGTAGGTCAGTATTCTGCTAATATAAATACAGATTCCAGTGACGATTACTTCAAAACTTTCTACAACCCCGACGACCCAGGGTCCGTGGTTTGGAGGCAGACAATTTACATAGCTCAATGTGGTAGAAAGCTCCTAATTAGTATACAATCAGTGTTTTTTTTTAGTGCAATGAATTGAATACTCTGCCAACAAATATTAAATTTCTTTGAAGAACATAAATGGCCTAAATATAGTAAAATGTAATCACAGTGAAGTCATACTAATAAATATATACTAGAAATGCAGCTTCAAAAGTTCAGGGAAAATAAATAACAGTTAGTATGTAAATTTTAAATTATAATAAATTCACTTCTAAACATGTTTTGAGGATATAGGATATAAGGTATGCCAGTAAAATATTTCACGAGCATTTCTCCAAACTGAATAACTAGCTGTTTTGTCCATCATTGGTGGGAACCGTCTAGCAACAAACATTTGGAATTGAATACTACACAATTTCTTTGTAACACCAACAAATATATTGTTGAAACATACTGTTATATTATTATTATTATTATTTATTAACGTCCACTTTTCAGTCTATTAGCAGATTTCCCTTAAGGGAAATCAGCTATTGAGGTTATACTCATGACGAAATTTTCGAGATTTTTCTTCACCTGTCCCTCGATCCTCCCTAGTAGAGGACGAAACGGAGGGCCGTTCACAACTGTAGATATAGATATATCTATATATATATATATATATATATATATATATATATATATATATTTGTCTGTTAACGCTCTAGCGGTCGCAATTTTTGTTTGATCGTTACCAAACTCGGAATTTAATCGTTTTATGTAAAAAGGAAGATCAAGTTCGTTAATGGCTGAAATCGGACTAGTGGGAGGGGGGGGGGGGGTTTAGAGGGGAGGATTTTTGAAAATTCAAAATATCTCCATTATTATGCGTCGGATCGAAAAATTGTATAGAATAAATCTTATTGCAAATTCAATTTACTATAAATATTGTTCTACACATTTATTCTGTATCTTGAATACTAACCGAGATATTTGCATTTGCATTCTGCGTGTGGTCGCCAGTAGGCTATGTTCGGACTTACCGCCGAGAGCTCTGGCGGCCGTTTCCATAACTATTCATCCCTCATGAATAGGTTTAGAGGTTAGGTTAACTGTTTTTTGGGGCTAGAAACTACTGGGTTATTACGCCCTAAATAATGTTTTAGGTTTAGAGGTTTCTTACTACTACAGTTGTTATTAGGCAGATTTCTCTATTGTAAAACTTCACTTGGGAAATCTGCTTAGTTTACGCAGCCCCTGCGTGACGGACTTTTTTATTCTATAAGAAATCTAAAACATTTGAGTGTACATTCCTAGAATATTTCTTATGGTGTGATACGTTTTATGCTATATTACTACTTGAAGCTGTATGACCAGTAACACCTTTATGCTGTATTTCTTTCAAAATTAAGAAAAGTCCGTCACGCAGGGGCTGCGTTAAGTAAGCAGATTTCCCACGTGCGCCACGTATTTGCATTAATCTCAAAACTTAAAAGTCCAATGAGAACAATATTTGGTATATTAGCTTCACATAAAGTATTTCATAGCATAATAGAATATTGTTAATATGAGATGAGTAGGAGTGGGGCTTTACTCAAGACCAAAAACTAAAGAATGCAAATATCTCAGTTGATAATCAAGATAGTGAAAAAATGTGCATGACAACATTTATATAACATTACATTTGCAATAAGATTAGTTCAATGCAATTTTTCAGTCTGACGCATAATAACCGAGATATTAAGAATTTTCGAAATTCTCCCCGACTTAAGGGAAATCTGCTAACATGTTTAATAATAAAATGACTGTTTTTAATAATTAGAATGAAGGATAAAATAAAATTCAGTTAAATAATTTTCATTCTTTTATTAGAAAATATGAAATCTTGAGGTTGTGACTAGTTGAGAGTTATGGCGGTTAACACGTATCTACATTATGTACGATATAATACCTAAATAGCTATTTCCTCCAATCCAAATTTAGCACGTTCGAGAGAGTATTGGAGCATTTCATAACGGGAAAAGCTAATTCACATAACTGCGGATCACGCCAATGGACTCCGACGTTTACGATATGAAACGGGTCATAAACGGTAGCACCGTTTGCACAGAAGCAATAACGATGCCGTATTATATCATCCTTATTGCAAGACTATCGCTTTCAAAAACGGTTTTATTTAGAATCGTTCGGATACAGCTTTTTAGTATTTCACGTACAACTGTCCAATTTTCCTCTGTTGTTGATATCACTTTATTTCCTTTATCCCCTTAGAAAATTGATGCTACAAATTATAAATGAGTATTGTGGAAAATTAGAAGGGAATAACAATTTAAATTCAAAACCTGGAAGTAGTAGGTAATGGCATATATTAAACTATTTCAGTAATTTGTAACACGTTGTCTTATTCCTAAGAGAAAAAAATATTTTAACAAATAAAATATCTGGGATTTCTCGGGCATACTGACTAATCTTTCTTACATTTTTTTCTGTATATATTTTAAAGTTAAGCTATGTTATGTGGTGTTACTAATAACATTCAACTAAGACTAGATAACTCAAATCAAAATTAAGTAAAAATTTGTTTGCAATATTATTTATATATTGGGACTCTACAATGGTGATTAATTGAAGCGACCTAAAAAAAAACATGAGTGAATTAGTCTCATCGGTTAATGCCATTATTGGAAGTCAACGAAACATGTGTCCTAAACACTCGTGCGGGGAACTAAGGAATGGTGTATTTTAACACCCCAATCAGGATGGACAGAACGCTCATATTAAAGTAGACGTGTCTTCTTCAAGGTACAAAATATACAACAGCACAACCATTAAGAGCACACTCACCAATACAAAAAGAACAGAAACAATTATTATTATTATTCATTAACGTCCACTTTTTCCTACCTGGCTATTGGGACGGGTTATTTACAGGTTACCATTCTTTTCTAGCCAGAGTGGGACTAAGGATTTTATTTAATGGGTTCCCTACTAAATAAATTCCTATTGGCACAGGCGGTAATCGAACTCGCCATTTTAGGTTTAACATGCGAGAATAAGGCCAACGCTATAACTCATATCGTTAACCAGAGCCCCAATTTAAAATCAAATAAATTATAATTTTGGATTAGACTTCTATAAGAGGTCAATGCTCTAAAAATAATTAAAGTCTTCAAAAATATGCTCACATTAGCTAGTAATCCATCCCATTTTGTGGGGTGTGAAGATGAAATATATTGTTCAGTCGTCATTTTAATTTGAATCTCCCGCGCTCGCTGAGTTCACAAACCCGCCACACATATGCAGATCACCAAGGCTGTGGCCTACAGCGGAAACTACGTTGCAGCTCAAGAAGGCATCGGCTAGTTACAAAGATACTGTCAGTTGGGTTTAGAGGCTCTCTGGGGTCGTTTCTACGGCCAGTGGGGCTTTGCCCCTCTCCCTCCGCTACAGATAACCGCTTCATAGATAACCGCTCAGTTGGGATTCGCCCGTTACAGAGTTACAGTCAGTCTTTCATCTCCCGCAAAGCTACCATCCTATACGGATCACCGCAACCAGCTAGAAGACAGATCTTATAGGGAACACAGAAAATAACAACGGAAGAAGACTCTACTTCAAGGCAAGTATATGTTTCTCGCAGGTACCTACTTCTAATAATTATCTAATAATGCATTATCTACGCAAATTATTAAATGAGTACTCACACAATATAGGACCGATCGATCATTCTTTTGTATATATATTATTGGCTTGCCCCTAAATTATTTTATAAAGTTAAGTGTCCTTTTGTTTCTATTAAACCTCTATATCTATAAAGTGTATTATATGTTGCTTAATCAATTCAATATCCTTGATTCTTTGGAGAACTCATATAGTGACTTGTATCATTCACCCTCATCTTTCCAAAAATAGTAAATATTTCAGTCTAATGCTCTCTTATTCTTGCCTTTAAAAAACGCTTCCCGCCATTACATATATTATATCATGAAATTAAATGTATTATTTTAATCCAGGAACTATTGAATATTTTGCACTTCGGCACGCTTAATTGTCATAGGAGAAGAGTTTCTAATCTTAGTCGTGTTGCACAATTTCTTTCCGTCAGCTCTAGGCGGCCTATTAGAAATTGTCAATTATATTTCGCTAAGTTTATTTTCTGTCTGCAATCATTCAATTTGTCACTCATTGAGTAATAGTCTTTTTTTGCTTTTGTAAATTATTATCAGTCATGTCATGAAATTCTAGTTCATCAAATGCGATGCTTCTCTGTCAACATTTTTCATTTTTTAATAAACTACCTCACCCCCAGGAAGCCAATAAATAGTAACGGATATCTCGTACTAAAAGGAGGTGTTATTTCACAGCAGTGTTGTTGGAAGTGACGAATATTGTGTACTTGGAGAAAGAAAAGGACGTCCAATTCATCACAAGTTTTTATTTCAGCGCTAAGCGCTTTCGAAGACTATTGTTCCCATCTTCAGAGCTACTTGTTGTGCTCATAGGGAAAGACAGCAAGTCACATACCGTCTTTCCTAATGAGCGCATGCAAGTAGTTCTGAAGATAGAGACAATTGTCTTCGATAGCGCTTAGCGCTGAAATAAAAACTCGTGAAGAATTGGAGGTTTTTTTTCTCTTACCAAGAGATTTTATGGATATAACATTTTGCTTCCTGATTTTATAGAACTATCTGAGTCAGAGCAGAAATTATCTTACAATTATTTTTGTTTTTGAAAACAAAATTTGAGTCAATAGTCACAATAGATGCTAAATATGAAGGTCTATGATCATACAGTTTTTGCCTACAATATTATATTATATTTCTACTGCTTATAATTATAATAATGCTTCTAAATCCTACCTCCAGTCCAGTTTTGATGTATGATTTAGTCTGACCCATTGTGTCAAACATTATTGAAGTAAATAATAAAATAATGAGTTAAGTATTTAACATCAGTAAAATCCATTGAAAGAATAACTCATTTTCAAATTACTAATTAGATAATTTTGCACAATTTCCTTAATTTTAATCATAAAAAATCATCACGCCAATTTCCATAGCTTTTTAATCCATTATTTTCATTTATCGCTGGAAATCGAGTTAGGTGAGGTTAGAGTTTAACTAGTCATAAGAAGGGTGTCTTTGTCGCGAGTAAGCAACTTATGAGGCGGAGCTCTTAATCTTTAAACAAAGGGATCATTATTTAATAATTCAAGTCCCTGACTAGAAAACAACAAAAGTCTTGATCAAAAACTTCATGCTTTCAAGTACACTTTATGAATACTAATTAACTCATTACCATTTCAAAGACACTTTTGTACATAGTTAAAAGCCTATTTTAGCCAATATGATCCCTTTTCATCATGCGAGGTATTAACAAGCGTTTTGAGTACGCGTATATAGAGACATGATTCTTGCCATTCTAATTCCGTTATTATAAAATTTAAAACAATGAGTTTTTCGTTCCTTAGTCTATTGAAATCAATACAACATAAAAAATAACATTAGCAAGCACAATTCTTTCGATTAATTTTCACCTATAAAACACATTAATAATGAGAAATGTCCATGTTGATATCAACTACTTCTTGCCCTAAGAAGAATTAGCTGACAAGCTGTGATTTAAAAGTTGTGTTATCGATCACGTGATATATGAATATTTCTAGTGTATATCTTCTAAATAAATAGTGAAGGAAGTTGTGCTTTTTTATACTACTATTTTTCCAGAAGATTACTAACCAAATTTATTTTTCTAATCGCCTTCATGCTCATTTCTTACTCTTTTCTCTAAATTTGCAAATCACATATATTTTATCCAGGTATGCCTGCGTTTTAAACTATATATTCATTATTCTAAGGTATTAAAAAGCCGACATGTTTGCTACATTTGACAGTCAGGCAATAACTAAAATCGACTTATGTAAGTCTGAACTTACATTTAATGACGAATACCTCTGATGAGGCTGTCGAGAATTGCCAAAATTAGAGTTTCAAAAGAGTGCGAAAAAATGTGGTATTTATTTGTGACCATCTACCAGCGCTATTCGTTACTAAAGTGAAAATCTGTGCAGTTTTACTCACATAGTCATATCACAAAAAACGGGCAAAGTTATTTCCACTTTCAACAACAAAAGAACATTGTAACAATCGCAACATAAGTTACGGTCTGGCGTATTTTGTATAGCACCGACACAGGACCTCTTTTTACAATAACAAAATTGTTGACGTATCCTTTGACCCTCTCTCAGTAATCTGTAATTCCAAAAATAAACCGAAACAAACCCTACAATTAGCCTGTTAAATAGCAGGATCAACAATGCTTATTGAACGGATTGATGTAAAAGGTCACACACCTCCACACTTAAAAATCCTTTTATTATAGACAGATTACTTGGGCAACCCGCCCCATCTTATGTGCTCTATGACTAACATCCTGCTATTTCCAATTCAAAGACGTCACCTATCGGCAGAAGGACGGTGTCGCGATGGGAGGCCCCCTGTCTTCACTAGCGGCTGACGCGTTTATGGAGGAGTTTGAGGACAGGGCAATAAGTGATTACCCCCTGAAGCCCAAGCTGTGGAAGCGATACGTGGACGACGTCTTTGCAGTTTGGCCCCACGGGGAGGACGAATTGACCGCGTTTCTGAGCCACCTAAACAACCGCCACCCGTCTATAAGGTTTACCATGGAGAAGGAAGTGAACGGCAGACTCCCATTCCTGGACCTTCTCATCATAAAACTGGACAATGGCGAGCTGGCGCACACTGTCTATAGGAAGCCCACCGCCACGGGACGGTATCTCCACGCGAGCTTCCACCATTACCCGGGACAGAAGAAAGGGGTCATAAGAACCTTGGCCCATAGGGCTTTCAGACTCTGTAACCGCCCAGAATTGCTGAAGAAGGAGTTGGAGCTCCTCAATGAATTGGTATCAAACGGATACAGACGCTGGGAGATCAGAAGGACCCTCAACGAGGTTAAGGCCAGCCTTTCACGTAACCAAAGACCTGCGGAAGAGACGGAGTTGAAAAGGAGGGTAGCAATACCCTATGTAGGCGGAGTAAGTGAAAGGATAGGCAGGTGGCTCAGGAAACACGATTTGGACGTCGCCTACAGGCCAGTGGACCGGATGGCTGAACTGTTGGGCACGGCCAAGGACAAACAGTACTTGCAGGACAAGGGAGTCTACTTATTGCCGTGTGCGTGCGGTTCGGTTTATGTAGGCCAAACCGGGAAAAAGGTCGCCACAAGGATTGGGCAGCACACGGCCGACTACAAATATAGCAGGACCAAAACATCGGCCGTTGCCACTCATGGCATTTCATGCGGAGGCCAAATGCTCTTTGACCAAGTCAAAGTATTGTCCAGAGAAGAGCACAGGACAAGGAGACTGGTGCGGGAAGCGGTAGAGATCTTTAAACGGCCGCGGAACTTCAATAAAGACGATGGATTTCTCCTGCCCGCAGTCTGGAGACCTCTCCTGACCCCGAGAAGGCGCACTGAAGACCCGCAACACCGTGGCGAACAAATCCAGCCAATGGTTGAAGGTTCCCCCACCACCTGTGGAGATAACGTATATAAGGACCGCGATTCGGCAGACTCGTCATTAAGAGCTGCCAGAAGCACTACAATAATATGACCGCCAGAAGAAGCCGGATGGAATTCCGGCGAAATATCGTGGGCCACCACATAAGAGACACCGCTGGAGATACGCCGGAAATAACACCAGTAATTAGAATCTCAATAAGAACGAGGAGGAATAAAGTTATCTAGAAAATAAACATTCCTTTAAAGCGTTGAATTGAGTTTTTTTTTTTTTTAAATCAATCATTGTTTGCGGAATATAAATGTGTGTGTATATACACATATATGTTATATATATATATTATATATATATATATATATATATATATATATATATATATATTAGCTTTTTAGAATTTGTATAGCCATGGGGAGGTTGAGAAGCAGTATGGAGTGTGTAGGGTGAGAATATGTCATAGGTTAGCCATGTCACTTCACCTTGACTCGGTATCACCTCTCCTCCAGCATCATTCATGTGGAAATATCCCTGTATGCTGTCACTGCCTCAATATCCCTCTTTATTTTATTTTTTCTTTCATGCCTTAAAATAGGTAACACCAACCCCTACCCACATTTCAAATATGAAATTATTTTATTTTGTATGGTTGGTCAGGTCTAGGTGCAATATAAATGGGTTAGATAAAGTACACCAATACTATTTTTAGAACATGAAGCTATGAATGGTGAACCAGATGAATAGTGCTACTTATGAAAAGAAGTCCGTCACGCAGGGGCTTCTTAAACAAAGCAGATTTCCCGCGTGAAATTTAAAAATAGATAAATCTACATACTAGTAACACAACACCACCGTAAATATTAAGTGAATAAATACAAACGATAATAAGAAACCTCCCGACGGAAAGCATCTGAAATGTAAACAAACAGGTCTGCCAACAGGAACTTCTTACCGGAATGAAAAACTAGAAAAAAAATTATTGTAATATATCTGAATATAACCAAATAATTTGATTGAAAATTATTTACTATATCTTGAACAGTAATTTATAATGAATCAGAATAATTTTTATCTCAATCAATCAAATTTAAGTACTCCTCCAAAAACTCAAGAAGGGGGCACCAGGAAATGATTGCAAGTATCTCGTATAATAAATGTTTCTTGAAAACAATATTTGGTATTTATGGTGTAATGATGTGGTTTTATTACGTAAGCGAGTATTGAATATGTAACATTAGTAGAAGTGGGGGTTTGCAGAAGGCTGAAAACTGAAAAATGCAAATATCATGGTTAACATTCAAGGTAGGGAATAAATTTAGATGACAATATTTATAGTACATTTAATTTGCTATATGATTGAGTCTATACATTTTTTCAACCCGCCTTTTAGTAATGGAGATATTTCGATTTTTCAAAATCCGTTAACGAACTGGATCTTTCTTTTTACCACAAAATATCGAGTTTGGTAACGATTAAACAATAATTGCGACCGCTAGAGCGGTAACAGACAAATATATAGATAGATAGATATAACTATATATATATATATATATATATATATATATATATATATACAGTTTTGGACGGACATCATTTTCGTCATCTACTGGGTAGGATCGATAGACATTTGAAGAAAAATTTTGAAAATTCCGTCATGAGCACAACCCCAATAGCTGATTTTCCTTAAAGAAAATCTGCTAAATCTATGAAGTGACTCACACAAATGACATAAACCATTTCCAAATCTAGAAATCTGTATTAATACCTTATATTAGCTAATTGAGAGAGTTCAAAAGAAGTGAGGGTTTTCTTAATCCAGAAAACAAAATAATATAATGAAATTAATTCATATTTAATTATCTGAATAAGAAAAAGTCCGTCACGCTGGGGCTGCGTAAACTAAGCAGATTTCCCACGTGAAGTTTTACAATAGGGAAATCTGCCTAATAATAACTGTAGTAGTAAGGAACCTCTAAACCTAAAACATTATTTAGGGCGTAATAACCCAGTAGTTTCTAGTCCTAAAAAACAGTTAACCTAACCTCTAAACCTATTCACGAGGGACGATAGTTATGGAAACGGCCGCCAGAGCTCTCGGCGGAAAGTCCGAACATAGCCTACTGGTGACCACACGCAGAATACAAACGCAAATATCTCGGTTAATATTCAAGATACAGAATAAATGTATAGAACAATATTTATAGTAAATTTAATTTGCAGTAAAATTTATTCTATACAATTTTTCGATCCGACGCATAATAACGGAGATATTTTGAATTTTCAAAAATCCCCCCTCTAAACCCCCCCCCCTCCCACTGGTCCGATTTCAGCCATTAACGAACTTGATCTTCCTTTTTACATAAAACGATTAAATTCCGAGTTTGGTAAAGATCAAACAACAATTGCGACCGCTAGAGCGTTAACAGACAAATATATATATATATATATATATATATATATATATATATATATATATATAGAGAGAGAGAGAGAGAGAGAGAGAGAGGGAGAGAGAGAGAGAGAGAGAGAGAGAGAGAGAGATAATTTTGAACGGACCTCATTTTCGTCATCTCCTGGGTAGGATCGATGGACATTTGAAGAAATTTTTCGAAACTCGCATCATGAGCACGACCTCAATAGCTGATTTCCCTTAAGGGAAATCTGCTAAAACTGGAGCTTGCAAATATAGGCATGATAACAAGAAAAAATAGAAGCTCGCAAATACTCATCATATTAATCTGCTTGTTTCACTTACTAACATTCATATTTATTAGATTAATTATTTCTTATGTTTCAGAAAAATATATTGTTTCTGCATAAGATCAGGACTAGAATATGGACACCCTATGCTTCGTACACCAATGCTGTCAGATTATCAAAATATGCTTATTATTATTATTTATTAACTTCCTCTTTTTGCAACTAATGCTAATCGGGATGAGTTATCTACAGGTTACCACCCTTTTCTAGCCAGGGCTGATGGAGACTGGATATATATATATATATATATATATATATATATATATATATATATATATATATATATGAAGGATATATATAAACTACTCGGTAGTTGCTATGATATACAATCCGTCTCTTATTGTTCTATTGTGAATAACTGCCCTATTACGTCATCCTGATTATGATGCATTACAAGAAATAAACTACATTTAAGATGATGGATCACAGTTACTGCATGGAGTAATATTCAGTCAACGAAAAGAAAATCTTAGAGCTCAACCTTTATACTTCGCCAACGCATGTTTATATTGAACCTAGAATAAATTGATATTTAGAAACTCATCGAATTTTCATGGAAAAATGAGTCAAAAATGTTATATGAAGTAATTCCAATTAAGATTAAATACATATATTCAGTTTACATGTAATTATGAAACTTCAGTAATAAACAATATTGTACCAATGCAATACGATATGGGTATACAAATTCCAAAGCATTTCTTGAAATATTTAAGTTTTGCGTTTATTTCTGATTCTACCAGCAATTCACATTATTAAACGGAGAGACTTGCCAATCCCAACTAGAGTACTAAATTGAATGAAAAGGTATTATTATTTAATTTACATTAATAAAAAAAACAATTATCTATACCTTTAAATTAAGAAACACTCAATAAATAACGAAATATTTTAGAGGAAGAAAATTAAAGTTAATACCATACGAACATCTTCTTATTTACAAATATACTTCTTAGTTAATAATCAGTAATTTTTTGTCATCGCACAATGAAATTACATTTTGTAACTAAATACCAAAAACTCATTTGCTGGAACTATCAGCATTAATTAATTCATTTGCTGGAACTATCAGCATTAATTAATTCATTTGCTGGAACTATCACCATTAATTAATTCATTTGCTGGAACTATCAGCATTAATTAATTCATTTGCTGGAACTATCAGCATTAATTAATTCATTTGCTGGAACTATCAGCATTAATTAATTCATTTGCTGGAACTATCAGCATTAATTAATTCATTTGCTGGAACTATCAGCATTAATTAATTCATTTGCTGGAACTATCAGCATTAATTAATTCATTTGCTGGAACTATCAGCATTAATTAATTCATTTGCTGGAACTATCAGCATTAATTAATTCATTTGCTGGAACTATCAGCATTAATTAAATCAGTTGCTGGAACTATCAGCATTAATTAATTCATTTGAAGAAGCGAATTATTCATAGCTTATGTTATTTTCCCTGGTTCCATTAAATAAAATAAGCCCGTTCAAGAAAATTAAATTTTCATGTTATTAAATAGAAGTGTCTTGTTGCGATTACTCATACACACATATGTTTACGTAAGGAGTATTCCAACATTAGAAAGGCTAGGATTTCTGCTGATTAATAATAAGAGGAAATAACATAAGGAGAAAGGGAAATAAATCTACTAAAATAACAAAATGGGTGTTGATGCCATTTGTTGTAGTTCGTACAACTTATCCCTAGATGGTTCTCTATTTAATTTGCACAGAACATGTTTTTTGGGGACATTTTTACAAGATGTTAATTAGCCCACTAACGGTTACGAAAATTCTCAAAGTAATGATTAAAGACAATTTACCTATAGTGGCGTTAACAAGAATAAGAATTCTGGAATGGTAAGATGAATGACATCTCAGGAACCACTAACAATACAAACATTTACCGGAATTAAGTTTTTATGTCGTCAATTTGAATGAAGATCCTGAACAAGCTGAAATGTTCTTCAACGAAAAGTCGTACGAAAGTATTGTTACTCAGACATTACCTGGACGTCTAAATAGCTATGAATGACAACAATAAAATCTGCAAAACATTAAATTTGTATCTTCCGAAGAAAACATTTAGAGATTTGCACAGATGTATTCACAGGGATACCACAGTAAACGTATCCAATAATATTTATTATTAGCAGATTTCCCTTAAGGGAAATCAGCTATTGAGGCCGTACTCATGACGCGAGTTTCGAAAAAATTTCTTCAAATGATCAATCAATCAATTCCATCAATCCTACCCACGAGATGGCGAAAATGAGGCCCATTGAAAACTTTATATATATATATTATATATATATTTATATATATATATATATATATATATATATATATATATATATATTTGTCTGTTAACGCTATAGCGGTCGCAATTTTCGTTTGATCGTTACCAAACTCGATATTTAAACGTTTTATGCAAAAATAAAGATCAAGTTCGTTAATGGCTGAAATCCAACCAGTGGGAGGGGGGGTCAGAGGGGAGGATTTTCGAAAATTCGAAATATCTCCGTTACTATACGTCGGATCGAAACATTATATAGAATTAATCTTATTGAAAATTAAATTTACTATAAATAATGTTATATACATGTATTCTGTATCTTGAGTATTAACCGAGATATTTGCATTTTCTGTTTTCAGCTTCTGAGATGAGATCGGCTAACTTTGGGTCTAGTCGTGAGTTTCCGCCAAGAGCTAGTTCGTGCCGTTCCCTTACCTGTTTGACTATCTATTCTGAAATTTCTTTATTGTAAAACTTCACGTGGGAAATCTGCTTAGTTTACGCAGCCCCTGCGTGACGGACTTTTTTGATTTAAACTCCTTCACTATGGCTCAAAGTTCACTATGGCTTAGAACAGGCTTTAATATTTTTATCATCAGCAATAATAAAAATTCCAAATTCATTTAAATATTTTAAACTAGTTGCATTAGTCGATTGAACTGTGAATCGTCTCTCGACCAAATTTTAAAATTAACGTGATTATCCTTCTCTATTTTAGTCACTATCTAAGACAATTTTTTTTAATTTAATCTCTAAAGTTGAATTGAAACTTTGAAAATTAATATTCCAAAAGAACATTATGTTGATTAATTCCCAGCCATAAAACGAGCGCTGCAGTCTCCGCTCTTGGCCACCACCTACGGTGACCTCTGGATGTACGGCCGGTTAGTGAACTAAGTAAGCGTGGGCAAGACGACTGAACAACATGGCTATTTTAGAAAACTGCCTTTCCGTGAAATTTCTGTTGCTTATTTCCTTATATTCTATGCATTATTTTAAGGGTTTAAAATTTAACGTCGGTACGAGTCCATAGTTGAGACTTCTTTAGTTGTGCCTTTATTATTATTATTATTATTATTAATTAACGTCCACTTTTTGCAACTTAGGCTAATTGGGACGGGTTATCTACAGGTTACCAACCTTTTCTAGCCAGGGTGGGATTTTAGCATGTTATTTAATGAATTTCGTCACTAAATAATTTCCTTTGCCCAGGCGAGAATCGAACTCGCCACTCTAGGTTTACCATGTGAGATAAAGGTCAACGCTTTAACTCGCATGGCTAACCTGAGCCCCAGTTGTGCCTTTAAGTGTTGAAGTCACTCTAGTGGCAAGCCATATGTTGTATTCATATAATGGAATTTAGTGACAAAAAGGCTTCACTAGAACGGTGGCAAAACGTCCCACAAGAATCCACTGGTATTGGTTTGATTTCTGACTGATGTTGTTTGATTTTTCCAGCAGTTGCCCCAAAAATTATAAACGTTACCCCATTTAGAATATCGCGATGACTTGTATATACAGTAATTTTCGCTTGGCCTGCCTAATGAATCTATTACTAAAACTATTCTGACTAATATGTTAAATCCACACATTGGGGGAAATACGCTAATAACAATGCAACGCCTAGAATTATTAATTTTCTTGATAAAACCTTTCTTCATATATTTTCAGTGTTATTAATTATATAAGTGGTTGCTGATCATACCCGGAGTTGGGTTACAATAGACATCAAAAACCAATTTCTTAATATCACGTTCCCATATTTTGGATAAAAAAAAAGTTGCTACTAAAAATTGGAGGCTCTTTTTTGATGATTTTCATTATTTTGTTTCGAATCTAGGATAATCAAAATGAAAAGCAATCTTGGTCACGGACGATGCTCATTCTTTTGTTAGTCTATCCTCTGAAAGAAAAATTTTATTTCCAACAATGAATAAAGTTGTGTATCCTGTAATAATATTAGGACATTGTCATTTAACAATATAGTCTTGCCCAATTTTTATTATTACTAGCATGCCAGGCGGAAAGTGTAAAGGCAGCTTAACAACGAGCAAGCCTATAAAAACACCAGTGGTAAAGTTGTAATAAATTCAGATACTATTTTACTCAGAGTTTTATTCAGGGCCGCCTCATAAACATAAAAAAAGAACAGGCCCGCCAATAAAGTGAGAAAATAGCACAAAAGAAGGATGAATTCTCTTCTTTTGTGTTATCACAGGCATAGTTCCATGATTAAACGTCCTTACAGAATTAACTTGAAGTTCCATTAACTAGAAATATAGTTAAAAATGTATGGCCATAGCTTTTTTTGTGGCTTAGAAATATGAAAGGTTAGTTATCAAAATTTTCATAGTTTTAGGTGGAAATTAAGACTGAAAGAATGTAATCATATCACTATTATTCCAAAAATTATTAGATATATAAATATATATATATATATTTTTTATTTGATTGTGGGTAAATTTCTAATCCGACGTGCTACTTCCTCCTTTGATCCCTGCCTGATAATTCGCTTATTTAGTACGAGTTCATTCTGTTAAACATTATGTATGTGCAGGATTTTGAAAACTACTTGAAGTGGCAATTCCCTTGTGTTTTTTCGGTAAGGCCTTAGAAATCTTTAGCCGCTCCTAAGCTCCCTTGATGGATTAGTGATCAGGGTTTTACATAGTCAGTGATCAACTCCATGTACAACCCACCATTAACCAAGGAGGACCTTGAATGAGTTGCCTCCAGTTGACTGACAGGCCCCACATTCCAAGGGGCAGGACATAACCAATGGCCAGTTTGCTATTCGAAGGTCTCTATGATAGTCAATGTTTTTCGTCGTACTGGCGGGCAATCAGGTTTAACATAAACACTAGGCTATTTCATTACCGCTTGACTCAGCTGATCTAAAGTCACAACCACTGATCTATGGGAGCCCTCCTTTGAAGTTTACACAACTTTCTTGAAGTTTCTTTTCAGGAGCATTTCTTCAGGTTTGGAAATATAAGATCGGCGTCCCTTTAGCCCGGGATACGCACCTCCCATTAGGAATATATTATGAATCCAGCTCATCTATTGCTTGCCCTCATCTTTGAGAAGTTGACTAGGCAAAATCATCGATCCCAGGGGCTTTGAGCTTTTTAATTTGGTTGGAGATCTTCTCCACATCTAGAAGATCTGGCAACCATATATTCACCCTGGTCAATGTCATCATCCTCTATAACGCTTCCCCTATTCTACAACTACATTCCAAATCCCCATCACACTCTCTTTTACTCCTTATGATTACATCCTTCCCTTATAAATTTTGATTTAGATAGAAGTTCATTTAAAAAATGATAAGTTATTCCAGTCCAAATAAATATTCTAGTAAACTTCTACAGCACATGTATATATGGCATTGATATGACTTACAGCCGTCTGAACATTTTTACAGACGGAGATCGTATTGAGAGCGACATCAGAAGCCCAATAGGAGATATAGGCTTTTAACCCAGATTCTCCATTATTTCAAGAAGGACACTCTGCATACATCGAATGCAATTGCACTAGAAACACATAAAAGTGAATATAAAGAATCGACGGGATATTTCCAGGTGTAAAAACCAGATATATACCGTGTGAACGAACACACTAACTTTCAACGCTTGTGCAAATAAATTCGGGGAGAAATAGTCCGGATTAAACTTAAATGTTTGTTTCTGTGTTACTCAGCAATTAGAAATATGAATAAAACAGAATTTTTAACTTCGTGGAGAAATAATTAGGGATTGGAAAAATCTCTTTTTCTAATTTAAAAGTATTAAGAATTGTATTATATATTGAATTCAAATACAGCCTTTTTTATCATAAAACAAGCTGTGTTCTTAATATTGATTCAATCTCATTAATCATGAATGGAAATGGCTTAAGCTCATTGATGAAGATTACTTTCCTTCTTTTTCTTTTCTCATCCATTTATTCAATCACTCTATTTGTTTTCGGTTCTTCATAAGTATAAATCAACTAACTTCTGCAAGCTAATTATTGAAGTGGCTTTGCCAGTGATAAATGTTTTGAACGGCAGTTGTTAAAAAGATTCAGAGCCATTGAGTAAACGAGGAAAAGTGGCGTTCATTAATTCATAAAGTTCCTAAACGTTGAACCATCATTAAAACATTATGTGTGATGGGAGGTGAATAAACTTTTCCACGGCGTTTTTATTCTTTAGCCGATGTGGAGAAAACCTACATTTTTAGAAAGGGGAGGGGAGAGAGAGAGAGAGAGAGAGAGAGAGAGAGAGAGAGAGAGAGAGAGAGAGCTGCAGTCTGTGAAAGAAGGAGTGAGATCAGGTGGGTGCAAGGAGTGAGAAAGAGAGATTGAGAGTTAAAAAGGGAGAGTAAGGAAGTGTTGAAAGGAGCGTGGTGGCTATCAAACGCAGTAAGGAGCCCCCCTGAGGGGCCAGGTCCTCAAGGGGAATCAGCTTCTTCCTGATTGGCCCACTATCCACCAATCACAGCTCAGAACCAACCCCCACCCCCTCATACTACCCCCCCCCACCCACCGTCTTCCCAACAAACTTTAGTTATACACTTAATTACTTCTGTATTGACTACTAGGATGAGTAAATCTTTCGCACCCCTTCCTATCAGAACTGACGGCGTAAAGACCACGTTCGCACACCCCTAGAATTTTCCAGTAACATCAAGCGAACCAATTATGTCAGAGATCTTTTCGAAATAAGAAAATAAAATTGCTCACTTTTATTTTCTTCTTGCCTGGATTCAGGAAGAAAGATTCTATGTCGTCAGTTTCAACAACGTCATATTGTGGGACTTAAATATTCAATACCTGAACATACCTTATCAAAGATTTATAAACCCTAAACTTTTAAAAACAATTAGGTCTTTTTTACATTAGCCCCACATTTCAAATTAGGTTATAATCACATGATTTTAGAAATACCAGTGATGAAACTCTTACTATTATAAACATTGATAAAAGAAAGTTTTAAAAGAAACTGAACCACATTTATTACAAGTTTAGTAAACTGAGTGTGGTGAAATTGTTAAGTTGTTATATTAAGACATGAACTTAACCAGTAATTTTATGTAACACTTATATTTGAAAAAATAAAAGAAATAAACACATGCTAACACCATAACCTATAGTTGGTTATCAACCTCGACCCGGCTGAGATAGTTTTTGTAAATATAATATGTGACTCACTGGTGCTAGAGGCGGCTAACCGTCCTTGTAGGCGTTCCGCTCATGTTCCCTACAAATTACATTTAACGTTCAAAGCGGGCACACAACAGTTCCTTTTTTAAAATGTTTCTTAGTTTAGGCTCTTGTGAGATACACGCACTTTTAGATGGTAACCTACCACTAAGATAATTTTTTATATCATATGTTTTTTCAAGCAATGGTGTTAATTTTATCTGTCATATGTTTTTTTTATTTTTTAAAAAAGTAACCGCTACAAAATAAATAGTTTTCGCTTTTCAACTTGTATATTAAGAACAATCACAAAGTAACCTCTTCATCATGAGGATGTAATATTTACACAAAACAACAAGTCTATTTAGAGTATTTACACTTCGCACATTTTCGACGGACACAACACAGTCTCAGTATACTCAATATAATAAAGTTCCAGCTAGCGCGAGACACCAGATATTTTCTTTCGCACTTCTAACTTTACACTCGCAATCCGGTTAACCCTTTTTTACTGACTGAACATATTTTTAAAACCATCTGGTATTTTTTTATATGGTGCGGTTATACGACTCACGAGTACGTGATTCGCCGCTACATCACCTCCTCCCAATGACTCAGTCGCGGAAGTGAACAGGAGGACGAATCTACCGGCCTAGACGAGTTCGTCGCTCCTCTGCAGAATGCTCTTCCGCGGCAGAGTCATTAGAAATTGGCGCGGTAGGTGGTGTAGTGTCTGGTGGACTGGAGCTGGAGTCCTTGTCGTCCTGCAACAGGTGCGCCGGTTTCAGTCTGTCGATTGTCACCGTCCGAGGTCCTCCAGGCAGCTGGAAGCTGAAGGTCTTGTCGCTTCGGCTGAGGACTTCATGTGGCCCTGTGTAAGGTGGAGTAAAAGGGCGATGGACGATGTCATCTCTGAGGAAGACATGGGAGCAGTCCTACAGATCGCGATGCACAAAGGTCTTAGCTGATGATTGCCTGTAAGCTGCTGGACGTAGTTGCTCTATGTACTCCCTAAGTTGGCGGATAAAATAAAAAGGGCAGCCTGGGCTTTTCCAGAAGTTCACCAGGGAGACAAAGTGGTTGTCCATATGTCATCTCAGCTGCGCTAGCGACGTTATCGCCACTGAAAGCGGCTCGAAGTCCAAGCAGCACCAATGGCAGTCTGAGAGTCCAGTTATTTACTCCAGCTGGGCGGTCAAGGCGGTCTTCAAGGTGCGGTGCCAGCATTCCACACACCCCTTGGCTTGTGGGTGGTATGATGTAGTTCTAATTCGTTGGAAACCAAGAGTTTTAGAGAGTTGAAAGAAGAGGTCATATTCGAATTTTCTTCGTTGGTCGGTTGTTATTCTTACCGGGACTCCAAAGCGCGGAATTCACGTAGAGATCAGGGCTTCAGCACAAGTAGACGCGGAAATATCCTCAATCGGCTGTGCTTCCGGCCATCTGGTAAATCTGTCGACCACGGTTAAACAATACCTCATGCCACCCGAAGAGGGAAGGGGTCCAATGATGTCTATGTGGACTTGTTCAAAACGACATGCCAATGGGAATTTCCCGGGAGGTGATATTGTATACCTTTGCACTTTAGAACGTTGGCAGGCAAGGCAGGAGCGTGACCATTTCCCGACGTCGATGTTCTGGTTGGGCCAGAAAAATCGTTGTTTCAAGAGTCTTTGCGAACCACGGATGCCGGCATGACTTAGTCCGTGAATTCGTTCGAAAATGGAGCGACGAATGCTCTCGGGAATGTACGGGCGCGCCTTCGACGAAGACATGTCGTACAGAATTGGCTTGGAGATATTAGGGAGATTAACCCATTTGAGCTGTAGACTGGGATTCTTGAGTAGCTCAGGTATGGATGTGTCGTTGGCCTGAGCTTCCGCAATTTCCATGTCGTCCGGCCCTTGTATTTCTTCCACCCTGGGAAGTGCATCGGCTACGTCATTTTCGTTACCATCAACGTGGCGGAGCTCTGTAGTGAACTGGCTAATGTAGTTCAGTAGTCTAATTTGCATTGGGGTGGAGGTTTCTGGCTTCTGTTGAAATGCATAAAGCAGAGGTTTATGGACCGTCCATATTGTGAAATGTCGTCCCTCGATGTATGGGCGGAAATGTTTTATGGCCTATGAGTTGCAAGTAACTCCCTGTCGTACGTGGAGTAGTTGCGTTGCACTGAGGTAAAACTACGTGAGAAGAAACCCAGAGGTTTCCATGTATCTGCGTCTCGCTGTTGTAGAGCTGCTCCCATAGCAACGCTGAAAGCATCACAGGCCAGTAGTAATTCTGCGTTGGGCTTAGGATTGGCAAGTACAGCCGCTTTGCGAATAGCATCTCTATAACCCTCGAAAGCCTTGATACTCTCCTCGTTCCAAATGATCGAAGTTTTGTCCTTTTTCTTCGATCCACACATGTATGCGTTCTGTTCTGCTGCGTGGGGAATGAATCGACGGTAAAAAATTGACCATACCTAAGAATCGTTGTTCACTGACGTTCGATTGGCGTGGAAAATTCGTGATGGCTTCAACTTTATCAGGTAAGACGGTGACACCATGCTGATTCACCCGATGCCCTCGGAATTCAATCTCTTCCACGGCGAATACACACTTAGCTAGATTAATGGTGAGTCCATGGTCCTGTAGACGTTTAAAAACTTCCTCGAGGTGTGCCTTGTGTTGTTCCTCATCTCCGGAGCCAATGCAGACATCATCCACGAAAGGGAAGACAAAGTCAAGTCCCCGTAAGGCATTATCTAGGAAGCGCTGGAATTGCGGTCCCATTGGCTGCATATAAGGCGAAGTCGCTGGGTTGAGTCTTATTTCCCTTCTCCGTTGGTAACACTGAGAGTGCAGCTCCGGTGTCTACGAGGGACTGGCGACCGAGTACAAATAATCGGCGGGGGAGTTCATAGCAACGGGTTCCGCCACTGCCGTCGCTACCTCTAGTTTTCCTGTTCCGGTTTCTTAGAGGTAGAAGGCTTCCAATCGCAAGGCTGTCGACACTTCGTTGCCTTTTCCCGGAATCTTTCATGGTAAAAGCAGAAGTGGCATCCATTACTTCTACTCCTGGAACGAGGTCTGGTAGTCGTTGCCCCTGTCGCAGTATGCGGTCTTCCTCGCATCTCCAATGCAGCAATTCTTTCAGACAGCTTTTCGATGGCGTCTAACAACTTCTCGTTGGTATAAGAACCTTTGGACTCAGTAGCGTGGGAAGTCTTAACAGTCGCTACCTCACAAATTCTCGGTTGATAAATTTCCGAAATGCGATCGGCGATAACGCTAAGTTTAGTCAGGTCTTGTTGCTCCGAGGCCACTAGTGCGGCCTGCATCCGGTCAGGCAGCCCTCTCAGCTAGATAGGCTTAAGGAGGTCATCAGAAACCATGGTGCCTCCTAAATGTTGGAGGTCACGCAAAAAATGTGATGGTTTACGGTCTCCCGCTGGTCCTCTAATAACTTCCTGATACGAACGTTATCAGATTCACCGAAACTACCAATTAATCTGTCCTTTAGAATGTCATAAGCGTTTTCCGCTGGAGGAGACCTAACCAAGTCTATCACGTTATTTCTAAGTTTTAGTGAGGACCACAATGATTCCACACGTTGCGTGTGTAACAAATTGTAACAGTTATTAAACTAATATCTCAGAAGAATTTCTAGAATCATGTGATTATAACCTAATCTGAAATGCGGAGCTAATGTTAAAAAGACCCAAACAACTATTCGATCAAAAAGCAACACAGATGGCCCATTAGATGGAATGCAAAATGGATTGAATTTTATGACGATCGTGAACTATCAAGAATAGAAAATCGCTTGATCGGGTGACAGTAGTAATGCAAACATAAGCTCAATTCACTCCATCCGAGGTATATGTCTAGGTACAAACCCTTGCCGACTTAGTAGAGATTGAACTTTTACCCGATGTTATAGACAGGGAATTCGCATAGTTACTGTAATGTGCTTCTCTGACGCATGTAATCAAGGAAATGTACTTAATGTTGGTTTGCTCTTAATCTAGCACTAAAGGGAGGGCTGAGAAACATGCAGAGCACAGCTGATATAAATTCATTGACACAGGTGTTTATCATTCCACAATCAACTTATCTTACAAATACTACAATATGAATTCAAGTAATTTTCAACAGTGTAGAGACATCCATTTTTCTCAAAGGATGTGCTGAACGGTGGAAGATAGACTTTGAGAAGAAAACACAAAAAAGGCCTTTCTTCTACAAACAATATATTTATCAGTGACTGAGCTCTTTCAGAGCAAGAGCTCTATCAACATTGCCCCGTCAACACAAAAATAATATATGTAACTACAAGAACATAACAATAATTTCATATATACTACACAATTTTCCTAAATCAAAAATTTTTAAAGAGTCAAGAAGATAAAAAAATGTCAATATGATAAAACTGTAAAAAAATAATATATAATCTATTTTTACTTTCAATATAAAAACCAACAAGGCATAAATAAAAAACAAATAAGCGTTAATAGTAACTATAGAAAGAGCAGGTTATTATCAAAGTTGACTAATCAAGGTTGACCTACCCTCAGGACAGCTAGTGCCTCCCGTGACACCTATCGAAGACTATTACCCTCATTATAGCTGTTGAGGTTCCTGCTCCCATCTCGGAACTTATCCAAGGTAATATATATTTCCTCGGTCACAAAAAAATGCCTACTCTTTTTGGCCTGATGACCCTCAAGGTGGTATGGTCCCACCCATCCCTCTGGTCATATTTCAGCCATTAATGAACTTAACTTTTACATAAAACGTTTAAATATCAAGTTTGGTAGCCGACAATAAAAAATTACTACCACTACAGCGTTAGCAGACAAAAATATATTTGAGAGAGAGAATGAGATACCGTTTTCAACGGACCTCATTTTCGTTATCTTCTGAGTAGAATCGATAGACATTTGAAGACATTTATGAAAAATCGCGGCAGAAGTACAACCTCAATAGCTCATTTCCCTTAAGGAAAATCTGTTAAAAGGATATTAAACAGTTATAGCCTGGTCGCTCTATCTCAAACAATATATAACAATCAATTAAACCAATCCAATGCGAGCCCCAGTTGCCACTAAAATAATACAAATACAAAACACCACGTGAAAACTGTTACACGACTCCATATTCGTATTTGTATTATAACGACCTCGTCCCCCACTTGTACTTGGTAACAGAATACATGAAATACTAAATAATGAAAACACTAGGCCGATATAAGGGAAATTACGAGCATATGAGTTACTATGGTCTGTTACCTCCTGTTTGTTAAATCGTTACTTGACTCGAAATTTATGTGTTTCTTATAAAACTGTAGATCAAGTTCGTTATGGGCGTAAATTAGACAAGGAGAAAGTGAATCAAAAATTCGGTATATTTCCCTTATCAATTGGAAAGGAAAACTTACAATGACCTATCTTTTTGCAAAAGTAATATTTTACAATTGTTGGAATTGTGTATCGTTTATTTATAATTATATTTTTATCCAAGCTACAGTACATTTTCGGTTTCAGTATTTATATGACCCCGACATCATCTCAGAACTTAAAGCAATTCCATCAATAAACATTTCATATCAAGACTAATTTCTAAGTCTTTGTTTGCATACACTTTTTTTGAGGGTGATATAGAGAAAAGACTGCAGAATGATGAGCATGTTATCGCAGCACGTAAGAAATCTGCTTAGGTTTCGCAGTACCAGGGTGGCAGACGTTTTACTTATTAACAGGTTTCAAGGAGAGACAGTAAAATACCCAAAATTTAATCGAAAAGAGAATCAAGTTTCTATTAGATGAAATCATTATTAAAGCATCCATTTGTTCCACAGTAATAATTAATAAATCCAGGATTTATCTCACAAACTTATGCTACTAATATCCTCAAATAGATCTTCTGCCATATTTTCTCTAGTGCGATACACCTCCTAGTTGTGATCATAAAGAAACTATGACAAATCTATACAGTACCGAATTCAATAAATGTAACAGCTTAAACTGGTCTAAAAAGTTAAAAATAAAACAAGTGACGGGAAAAAAAGTATTCATCCAGTCCTAAAATACTTCCTTCAATCGACATTATAAAACCTACGTCTCTTTTTGAAGAAAAAAGATTTTTCCCATTTAATAAGAGCCTTTATCCCCAGGCTAAGCAGCTTAGAAAATAAATTTTCTAAGAATCAACAGGTTTGAATTCCTTTTTTAAAGGAAGCAATATATCACGCAATCGTTATTCCTTGAAATTCTTTTACTCCTGAGGTCTTTAATTTGTATTGAGGTCATAAGAAAACATTATGGATTGAAAGTTTTAAAGCGACCAAAATGTAATATCCCGATCGTGTAATGATTTATTAGAGTTTCTAGAAATTAAATCCCAGACATTGGTGCAGTCGAAGCGGTAATAACTCGTGTACAATCAAAAAGAAAGAAATTTCGTTAAGATTTTGTATTAATTAAACCCAAATAAATGAAGTAGTTAATTAAACAGGAGTAGTGGCTTAGTTATTTAATATTCATACTACACTTCTTCAGTCAATCGATTATTCAGCGATTGGAAATTTAGTTGAGTTCACTACTAGAAGATCGTACCACAAAGTGCAGTTGTGTTTATACTATGTGTTGGATATCCTGATGATGCGTCAGCAGGACGCGAAACTAGTTGGGCAGGAAAATGACTTTATAAGCCATTTGAATTTTTACTTAGCTTGAACTTCCGTCACGTACTCTGTAAAATATATATATATATATATATATATATATATATATATATATATACATACATACACGAACCAAACAGCTTCTTACCACCAAATAATTCATTTCGATTTAATTTCAAAGTCTATAAGACTAACGAGTTGAGTAGTTTAATTTAATTTAGCTATCCCTTTACTATGGTATAACATACCTTGTCTGCATGTAAATATTGCAACAAATGCCTACCAATAACACACATACTAAAACACTACACTCAAGGAAAAGATCTTGAGATACCCCACGATATGACTGAAATACTAACTGACCAGCAGCCAATCTATTACACACTTACTAACACATATAAATATTTACTAAAAAATATAGTATTATAAAAAATATCGTCTACAACGTGCTAAAGAAGATTTATAAAGGTATAACATTTAATAAATTCTAATAGACAAAGTACGGGCATGAAATAAACTTACGGGATTTTTTTTCATATTGTTACCTTTTTATTGCCAAAACCAGTAATAAACGTTGCTAATAAGAGTTCTTTTGGATTGTAAAATTAAACACTCACAAGTTTCACAGTTTTTATCACTGCACAATTTATTTACCAATGCACAATACACTTGGTTAATTGTTCTTAATTGCTACTTACAGTATCCACTAATAGCGTCACTGTTCTTCAATGAGTCACAGTCCAATTATTCACTCACGGTCACTGAAATTCACAAAAAGATGGCACTGCACTGTCTTAAACACGGCACTAAACTGTTACTAACAGCACGGCACAACACTGTTCTTCTCATAAAAACACTTTACCGCACTGCACTAAGTCGCACTGTAGCACTGATGTGAACATCAAGACAGGTGAGAATAAAACTGACTCGCTTGTGGCTGGCCGGTTCTTTATATAGGGCGTCGGCATACATAAAAGGGGAATTGGCTGGCCCTTCGACGCCTGGACTCGACGGGTCTAGTAGGGGCTCGACCCTCTGTCGGCTTCTTTGATATATATCACACTTCCCAAATACGCGACTCTCTGAAGGATTATTCATGTATTTAAATTTCGCAACAATATGTAAAAATAAAGTATCCTGTTAAACATAACCGTGTAAGTAAACGTTCACCCGCACTTACCTTATGTCAATCACCTTAGATGTGGGCATAAACTAAATAAAATAACAAAAAGAACGTTGTTCTTTTTGTTGTGTAGGTACTGTAGTAGAATAAATTCCAAGCAGATACTGCTGGGGTATACAATTACAAAGAGACTTAATTATGCATTATTAGAATTTTGCATTATCTAATACAAAGCATGTACATCAGTATCAACATACAAATTTAAACTTGCGAAATCGAGATTTATTCAGCCAGAAAAAAAAAAAAAAAAAAAAAAAAAAAAAAAAAAAAAAAAAAAAAAAAATTAGACACTTTTAACGGATCACATTTTTTTCATATAGAGAAAGTCGATACATTTTTTTAAATATTTGCGTCATAAGCGAATAATTTCAATACCTGACATACCTTATTGAAGACTTTGCTTTACCAGAACAGTGAAACCTTAGTCTATGATATGCCGAACAACCCTGTCGTATCTACCATCCATATTTTTCTTCTTACTAGTGTACATTTAGTACATTATATCCCTGCTATTTCCCAAACTCTGGGGGAGGGGGTGGGGGGTAATAGAAGGAGAACTCGAAAAAAATTTCCGTTATTATTAGTCGTATCGAGAAATTTTATAGATCTATTTGGCAAAATCGACGATCTGCGACTGTTGTTATACGAGTATACATTTTTTCGTACTGGTTGTCTGCTCTCAGTAAACATTCACTTATTCTCATCGGTTTTCTATTTGGAAATAGAAAATATGAGGTGAATAGTGCGAAGAGGTCAATAGTGCGTCATGCCACCGCTAGGAAAATCTGCTTAGTTTGCGCATCCTCTGTGCGATGGATTTTTTTTTTTTTGTTTATGGGCAATTCGCATTCTTTCTTCTGTACACATATCATAAATCAACTGCCAAAATACCTCCTTGAGAATTTGTATCGTTCGCCTAATACTATCTGTGTTATAAGAAGGGCAGATAGTGCTAGTTAGGATATCGCGAAAGGTTGAGGCCAAACCGATTACCAAGAAATATATTGTATATTGTAAGAAGTGGAGTTAGAAGGAGGCAGAGGTGACTGAAATGCTTTTGAGAGGAATAGGGATGATCACAGGCCCAGATTCTGGGAAGAAATGTAGGCCCTGCTAGAAATGGAAATAGAGAGAACAAAATGAGCAATAAATCGAAAAATATAGTGGCATTTAGCTTTAGATGAGAATTTAACTATGACTTTTGAAAGAGTTCACTGCATTTTACTGGGGGCAGCAACAATAATGTTGTTTCGAAGCTCTACTGAAACTATTGTAAATAGTAATGAACAATGCCTGCAGCTTTTCAGTTAATTTTCAATAGTAATGAAAAAGCTAGCGTTACAATTATTTATTCACTTTAATTAAAAACAATTATTCAGTGAAAACAAATATATTTCAAAAGGTATAGGTCATGCCCTTAACAATGTAAAATTCATCAATTCTGTTATCATTTGCTTGCATAACTTATACATGATGTACTATTCTTTGGCCGGATGTCAGATGTGAATTATTAAAACTGTAGCATAAAACAACTACTTAGCTCTGATAAATAAGATATTTAAATGAATAGTAGCAAAGACGTTTTATTGGTTTATGACTGTTCCGCAACTACCCTGAGGGTCTTTGACAGACAAAAATTGTTATTTTGCATTAAAACGTTTACAGTCTTAAAGAACTTTAAAAGGTTTTGAAAAGTAATCAAAAAGGTTTAAACAGTATGTAACTTAATTAAAATATTAGTATTAGCAGCTCTAAATGACATAATATAAACCGTCCATTCTGGAGTAATGTGTCTTCTGCGTGTTGATGAAATTGTCATTTATATATTAAGCAGCTGTCTCGAATACATTCAACTGAAACTCAAGTAATAATAAGCAACTTAGAGACTTTGCTCTTCGAAGTCAGGCTTTACTTCTTCACAGGAGAAAACCAAATACATTTACGAATATATATATATATATATATATATATATATATATATATATATATATTGTTGCGAAAATTAAATACATGAAGGATTAGCAGAGAGAGTGGCGTATTTGGGAAGTGCGAGGTAGATCAAAGAAGCCGACAGAGGGTCCAGCTCATACTAGTCCCTTCCAGTCCAGACGTCGAAGGGCCCAGCCAATTCCCCTTTGATGTATGCCGACGACCTATATAAAGAACCGGCCAGCCGCGAGCTAGTCAGTTTTCTTCTCAAGTGCTCATATGTGCGTTCGGTGCTACAGTGCGACTTAGTGCAGTGCGGTAAAGTGTTTTTATAAGAAGAACAGTGTTGTGCCGTGACTGTAAGTAACAGTTAAGTGCCGTGTTTAAGACAGTGCAGTGCCGGGAAGTAAAGGACAGTGCAGTGCCATCTTTCTATGAATTTCAGTGACCGTGAGCAAATTATTGGACTGTGTAATCTGAAGAACAGTGACACTATCAGTGCATATTGTGAGTAGTAATTAAGAATAATTATCCAAGTGTATTGAGCATTGTTAAATAAATTGTGCAGTGATAGAAACTGTGAAACTTGTGTGTGTTTAATTTTGCAATCCAATAGAACTTTTATTAACAACGCTTATTACTGGTATTGTTATAAAACGACACAATATATATATATATATATATATATATATATATATATATATATAAAGGGAGTATTTGTAAATAGTTTAAACATTTCACAAAAGTTTTGAAAAATCACGTCATTAGGATAACTTCAATAGCTGGTAAGTAGATAGAAACCTTGGGAAATCCAATGAGTTCTGAGTATTCTCAAAGTTCCCTCTTGCACGAAGAACTAATCTCTCAAAAAAGTTGAGGCCACTCACCGTCTTGAAAACTCAAACTGTGCTAGAGCTTAGCTGAGGTGGAGGAGGCTAGTCTCCCGGGAGAGAGTTACTCCCAGATAAGATAGTACAACTCCCATTATTTGCTGTTGTCGAAAATTCAAACATTTCTTAGAAAGTTTGTTTGAATAAAACCTTTACTCCGACTTGATAAATAAAACTTTGCTATGTTTATATTCTATAGTCGGCTGGCTATTCCATTCAAAAGATTTTGTGTCAGTTTTAATATGGGAAGTCTCATTTCTCATCCTATCTTGTATTATGTGCATAGTTTCAGTTTTCACAGAATTTCATATTTCTATCATGTATTTTATAATTATGCTATTAAGATGAAATTCATGCTTATTTTAGGTATAAGTTCAAACATATAAGTTCTTGAACATTTTTTTTTTTATGTTGAATTATTGTTTTTCTCTCGTTGTAAACCTAATTTGATTCAATATATGACTATTAGTTACTTTACTTGAGATCAATTGTTAAGGTTTTTACTTGTTCACTAAACTCTCCGAACACCTTCTGCATTAAATGTTAAATATACCACCCACTCCATTCTAAAAGGGAAGCAGTCAGTTATACAAGGAGCACTTAGTTTCCGAACAAATAGTTCGAAAAGACTGATCCAGCCATATATTCGTCTTTAGAAACGCATTAGAGAAGACGTGAGACAGTCTAATCATTCTGAACTTCTCAAGAGACCTCTGCTTGTTAATAACATTAATTGATTCCGGAGTGAAAAGACGATTAAAGAATTCAACTTTCTTTCTTCGACTTTCTATATTGAAATTTAAAAATGCTTCTTTCAAAATTCTACAAAATCCTAACTATTTATACAAACATATTTAATATATCAGGCTAGTATTATGTAAAACTACTTTATTATTATCATTTAATAACGTCCAATTTTTTCTGATATGACTAATTGGGACGGGTTATCTACAGGTTACCACCCTTTTCTAGCCAGGGTGGAACTAAGGACTTTATTTAATGAGTTGATCACTACATAAACTCCTATTGCCCAGGCGGGAATCCAACTCACAACTCTAGGTTAACCATATGAAATTAAGGCCAACGCCGTACCTCACATGCCTAACCGGAGCCCCAAAAAAACCTCTTTAGAAATTCGGCCTAGTTTTAGCTGTATTTCTAAAAAAGACGTTCGTTTGCTGCGTCTGAATATAAGTTATCCGAATGAGTTGGATTTTAATAGCAGCTGAAAAGCGTAAGGTAATATGGATGACACAAGTAGTGTTAATCAAATTTAAACCAACTAATACGTTAAAACTCCAAAACTTTAACGGTTATAGCAAACGCCTTTTTTTTCATGGCTGTCATAGGCAAATTGGGAATTACATTAGTATCAATTAATTTGAATATATATTTTTCTTACGAAAAAAAGACTATTTCATTCAATTCTGGTTTTCCTATTTGAACTTATTAATCTATAATAAATTGCTTACATGGGCAAAAAATGCATGTTACAGGAGACATGGCAATAATGTCCAAACGTTAATTAACCTATTTAATACTATTTATAGCCAGAACTACTTTTGTATAGTATATTTTTATATTCTGTGAAAATTTGACTTCTAAAAAAATCAAAATAATAAGTAAAATTCAACGCATTTCTCATTTTTCTCCTGAATGATTCTTAGCCATACTGTCATCTTTGCATAAAAGTGTAAAATGAAATAAGGTAGAAGAGTGTGGAGGACTAGAGATAACCAACGCAATTATATTCAAGACATCATTATTCTTAGACACAAATGTAGCGAATATCGTTATTAGTTTGAACACTTAACATCATATTCCAAAACAATTATTAAGCAAGACACAAATTAGTGAACGTAAGAACAACGTGTACCAGGAAAATGAGTTTGTTAATTTTGTTATAAACCACACTGTTATTAAGTTATGTGTGAGTAACTTAATTCTGTAGAGTTTCTGAAAAATGTTTAGCTTGTTCTATGGTTTTCCTTTTACATTATTTTGATGGAACACAAGTTTGGTAGAAAATTAAAGCCATTGTTGGAAGCACATTACTCATGTGCTTTTTTATGTGTTGTGAACTTTTAATGTAATTCCCTTATAATTGAAAGGGAGGCCATATTTATTTTGTCCCATTAACGACGGATAAGACAACTAGTATTTCATATAGATAAATGTTACAGGATTGAAAGATTAGGGAATATAGGGAGGAGGAGGGGGAGGAGCAAAAGGACTAATACTTGAGGAGAAGGGATGGAACTTATTATCTAAGCACCTTGGCTTGGGGGAAAAGCGAGAGAGAGAAATAGGGCACATCCATCAGCTGTTATTACCAAGAGATTTATTCCCCACTAGCTGCAGGGGCGTAGCTAACACCTACCAGCTCCCTTCTAATTTCGGCCCTGAGTCAAAGGGATCAAGAGACTGATAGCCTGTCTAATGCTAGAGCCTGGGGCCTAGGTCAAACAGGTTGGGGATATCGTGCCTTCTCTCAACCCTTAAAATAATAATAGTTTCTGGCTAAAGCTCCAAAGTTGGGGGAACGGGCTGCTCTGAGGAAGCCTTGATTAGGCATGAAATCAACTCACGCAATGTCACAGAAAATAATCTCTACCGTAGAAGCACGATAGACGTTTCATCCATCATTCAACATGTTAGAACCGAAAACCCATTCTGAAAATGTGTACCATCCAAAACAAACTTCTCAACATTAGAAGAAGTACGTATGAGACAAAATTGATGAAATCGTATATTACTGCAGGCAAAATGAATCTTGAAATCCCAAGGGCGAATTTAGCTAAAGCTTAAAGAAGAAGGGAGTTTGACCCTAGAATCAGTGCAAACCTTTGTTACAATAATTTAGATAGATGGTCGAGAAATCAATCCCCTTGACTATTCAAATAGTTACTCGTTTATTAAACATTTTCAGTTGAGAAGGATCAGCTGTTCGTGCAGAGTATATAGATAAGTGAAATTCTGTTTTGTTCAATATAATAGACAGTGGATTTGTCAAAAAATAGTGAAATCTGGCGAGGTTTATCTCCTTCTTTAAGAAGAAATATGAAGCCGGACCGCCGTACCGAAGGAGGTAAGAGAAAATTCTTTAACTAAATCATTAACGAAGCTAACCTCAGCAATGAAGTAACAGAAGACGCTGCAATGACCACCTCTAGTTACTGCAGCGAGTTGCAAGAGCTTCCTAACCTCTCTCAACCAACTCAAGAACAGCATGCGGCAGAGGAGACTGAATCTAACCTCTTCATAGAGCCCAAACCAAAGCGAAACAGGTACAGCATTAAATCAGTTGTTATTAATAATCAAGCCAAACCCTTAACAATAAATAATAGCTTTTCACCATTATTATACATTGACAATGACGAAAATAATGACTTATCCGAACATAATGCCAACGGCCTAAAGATTAGACAAAACGTATTAACCAATTTCCTGAATAGACATGACATTGACATCGCTTGTATAACTGAGACACACCTCATAAACACTGACAAATACCGAACTCCCAGATACAATATATACAGAACAGCCCAAGAAACACGACGTGGAGGAGTGTGGAGCAATATGAGTGAAAAAGTCCATTACCCACCATAATTTGCTGCGTCCGACCCTTGATTGTTTCGAGGCTGTTGGTGTGGGGTTGGTTCTCCACGATAACAGTATTCTAAGAATAATATCAGCTTACAACCGCCCTGGTACGAGGCATTTTCAAACAGATTTCGAAAAAATATTTACAGGTGATCCCAGTATTTTGGTTGGGGACCTCAATAGTAAGCATGTCTCCTGGGGATGTAGAAAACAAATAATAATGGGGCACAACTTACGACTATTTCCGAAAACTTAGTACACATTATTACTGCACCAGACGAACACGTTCATCCGACACAAAGACGATATTAACCCGACATTTTAGAAATAGCAGTAATACAAAATTTCCACTTATCTATATTCCACGACACACTGATAGAACTGGACTCTGACCATCTTCCAGTAATAATAACATGCCAGGAGAGACCAAAACAAGTAGCATCACCTACAAGACTCAATACTGGACCCATTGACTGGGACAAATGTAAGACCGATATGCATGACAAAACCATCATCCCAAATCCTTACCGAACCAATTACGATATAGATACAGCGATTGCGACTTTTACATACAATATTTACTCAGCCATTAAAAATTCAACCCTTAAGGCCGCCCCCTACAATCGCCAGGCGGCGCACACTATAACGCCCCCACACATTCTGGAGCTTATTCATAAAAAGAATATTCTTCGCAAACGGTGGCAACGAATATGGGAGCCAGAAATTAAACGCGAGGTCAATCATTTATCTTGCATAATTAGGCTTGAACTAGACAATGATAGAATCAACAAATACAAAACATACTTCACTAACACGAATACTAGTGACCCATCGCTATGGCGATAGACTAAACGACTGTTCAACCAAACTACTGAAATACCTTCACTGACTAATGGAGACACTACAGCTTTAACTGACTCTGACAAATCTAAATTACTAGCAGATTATCTAGAAAATAAATTCCAAACATCAAACTATAGTGACCCAGAAACAGATGCTACTGTATCCACATCCCCCATACGCACTAGACTGAGGAACCACAACATTGACTTTATATCCCCCAAAGAACTTGCCTCAATTATTCATAAACCTCCCCAGAAGTCTCCTGGCGAAGATCAAATAACCAACGCAGTTTTGAAGAAGCTTCCCCGCAAGTGTATTGCTCTACTAACAGGCATCTTTAACGCCTGCCTCAGACGAGCGTACTTTCCGGAGAAGTGGAAACACGCTCACGTCATATTTTTTCACAAACCAGGCAAACCGCGAGGAAACCTTGCAAGCTCCCGCCCCATAAGTATTCTTAAAACGACGGTAAAGCCCCTAGAACGCCTGGTTAATGATAGACTTAGAAAGCATCTCATGGACTTCATTCCTCAACATCAATTTGCCTTCAAGCCTCATCATTCTGCCGTCCAGCAACTCCAAAGGGTAGCGGAAGTTATCACGCAAGGATTTGATCATAAGCAGTATACAATGGGTCTCAAATGCCTTTGACACTGTATGGCACGAAGGACTGCTGCATAAACTTAGGATTAGGAAAATTCCAGCATACCTATAAAGTATTATTGCATCCTTCTTACAAGAAAGAATATTTCAAGTGTAAATAAAGAACACTCTCAGCAGGAACCGGAATATCAGAGCCGGCGTACCTCAAGGATCCATACTTAGCCCATTGCTCTACATCCTCTACTGCAGTGACATCCCGCAGGTGGTAAATTCTGTGTTAGCTACCTTCGCAGATGACACTCTTCTCCTCAACCAAGACAATACCCCAAACACATCCATACTCCATTTCCAAAGAGCAGCCGACCAGGTCTCAAGATGGTTCAAGAAGTGGAAGCTCTCGTTGAACCTCGAAAAAACGCAAGCCAAGATTTTTGCTCTTCGTCGTTTCAAGAACGAAGATCTTCCTGAACTGAAAATAGGCCATCACTCAATTCCTTGGACTCCGAAGGACCAGAGCATCCGCTATCTAGGAGTACATTTTGACACACGACTTACATGGCACGATCATATCATATTAATTGAAATATATGAAAAAGAAAGAAAAAAAAGTAAAATATGCACTTATTGATTATTTTTAAAAAACTCCATCACGTATTCGATGATTAGACTAGACAGATTCCCATAACAATTAAGAAACATGCCTCCTTGGAATATTTACGAAGACCTATCGTTATCAACTCACCTTCTGGCTAGATATATTTTATTTAGGCATATAACAGCTTAATGTATAAACTAAAGTGGTGATAAATAAGTTTTGTAAAATTGCGCCTTGTACACTATTACGAAGCTGCAGTTTTCTCTGATGACAACAACCTCTACATTCAGTTCGATGTTTTCTCTTAAGGCTTCCATTCAAACGACACTGAAGATCTACACATATTTTTCTTCAAAAAATGAAATATAATTATTTTAAGTGAAGGGATATCAGCTACTTCATATTTATTAATTTCAATTAATTATATAATGTAATACCACATATATAATATTACATAAAGCAATACTATATTAGTATTAATGATATTGGGGACATGATTTTAAATTTATCAAACATTTCCCCGCATTTTAGGAAAGTGGTTTCAGTTGTTGTGGAGCGGATAAATTCTATGAAACAGTTCTACATTTTTGGAATAGATTTATTCATATTCTTTATCTTACTGCTTATAGCAAAACCCTTGCTCGCCCTATATTTGCGTTATACTATTGTATTACTATACATTCTCTGCCCTACTTAAGTTTCAAGTCTTAATTAGGTTGGATAAATACCAACCAGCAGATATTTCTAAAGCAGAAATATTGATTAAAATGTTGAATGTGTATCATGACTCTGCGTGAGTAATCTGCTGCGTTTACGCAGCAGTTGAACTATTATCGGCATATCTGTGTTAATTATGTTATGACTAGTTAATTATGTCTCACGGAATAATAAGGTTTCAGTTTTTGTATTAACTAGGGGGGGAGGGTAGAAAATATAAAAGTTGTTCACTATTTTTTCATGCCACTAAGTGAAAAGTTAACTGTAATATGCTTTACTGCCACTGAGGAATAAGTGCACTTCTTTGTCTGAAAATGTTACTATTATGGAGATAGAGGCCCTTATAACCCAAAAGAAGGAAATATGGAATATCTGAAAGACGTAAACCTTAATGGGAAAAGTATTTATGTTTGAAGCTATACTTTTACTGATGAACAGAGGAAAATACACATTTTTACGTTATTCGGAAAATTATTTTTTAGAAACTGTAAGTATTTAGAAAACGAATATGAGCAATACATATATTTGAATATGCGTTTAATTTTATAATAAACTAAGTTGACTAAAATGGAGATAAAAGGGATGAAATTACCGATTTTTCAGTATAGTTACAATAAATACTTCCGGTATCGGGTGGTTAATATCAGTTTCTTCCCCTTTACTATCTCTGGGGCCAAATGGAGCTCAGTGAAGACTACCAGAAGTATGGCTCCCAATACTTGTCTCTACTTTAAAGGATATTTCTTGAGACTTAATTTGGTTGATCATAATAAAATGGGTTGAGCTCAAAAAAAAATGCAATACAAGTTTCCGAATTAAAGCTTCAAAATCTTATAGCAAATTTCAGCTGTGGAAACTTAAATGAAGACAATTAAGTTAATGAGTAATGAAAGAAAAGGCTAATGATACTGAGGCATCATAGTTCTAATAGGGTTGGCGATTGTACTGGTTAGCAAAAATGGAATCCTGGAGACTGCTTAAGAAATGATAGAGATAGTGATGATGGAATTATACAAAACTAGGCAGACCCAACAAAAGGTACTTGGAAAATACTTGCAAAACCGGAGCATCTTTAGAAATAAAATGAATCTGACGTGGGTGGTTTTCATGAGAACGTGCTGGCCGGGAAACGGAAATATATCTTTTCTCGAAAGAAAATCCTGACTTGGGCGTTGAGTTAAAATTACCAAGTTTAAAACACCACCAATGTAGTGAGAAGTTGGCAGACTTGAACGTGAAGCATGATATTCTAACTTGACTTATGCTAATAATACGACCTCCTCTGTACACAGAAAGTTATTCTAAGCGATGCAAAAAATCCAATTTTTAATAAAAACGAAGAATTGTATTCACTGAACTAAGTTTGAGGATACTGAAAGGTAAAAGGATCTACCATAGGTTCTTTGGCAGCAAATATATCTTTAACATCTTTTGTTTAAAACAAAAACATTTACTCGAGAAGTTATGTGCTTTATTTTACTTTATTTGCTTTCTAGAAGCTTAAACATTTCTGGATCCTCTGCGAATCTTCAGTATGTATATATATATATATATATATATATATATATATATATATATATGTGTGTGTGTGTGTGTGTGTGTGTGTGTGTGTGTGTGACATTAATAACTACTATAGTACTATAGAGGCTTTAAATTGAATATGAAGTGATGAAAATCTCAATTACCAAGGTACCGAAATAACGGTATAATGTTTGAGAAAATCGACAGCATTGACCGGTTACTAAGTCGATTAAAAGTGGCAACGAAGTACTTACCGGTTGATATTTATAAGGAACAGTGATAGTTAAGATTGATGATTGAACATTTATGACAAACAGCAAGGATTTATTGGCAAAGATCAAGGAATGAGTCAACTTAGCTTCCCCAGAGATGGTTATAAATAACTAAGTAAAAGAATAAAGACAACATACAAAATCGAAGACTTCTTAATTAAATGCTCTCAAGAACTAAGAACTCGCTTAGAAAGAGTGGTAGAAGGCAAATATATATTTTGAAATAATAATGAATCCGATAGCCTGTACAAGATGTTTTATTTAGCTACTCTGTAAGTAGGTTCTTAGGAGATAAAGAGATAGGAAATGAACAGTCCAGTATAAATTAGAGAAAACAATGGATAAATAAATTAGGAAACTGTTTAGGAAAATCAGTGGCTACAAAATGGTTAGATTTAGCTAAGTAGTTGTTATTTTGTTAGTTAAATGTATTTAATATAGGAAAGTATTAATGGAGAAGCTCCTTTGCCTTGTCTGGTGTTAGTTGGTTTGCATGTTCAACAAACTTTCGTTGTCGAGTAAGTAAAGAGTTTGAACTGCTTTGTTAACTTATTGTGTTTACTGTGAAAGATGCCCTAATGTTAAACATAGTTCTCTTTCGTTTTTTTTATTTTATTTTGTAACACTAAATTAGTTATTTTATAAGATTAGTATAACTGATCAGACTATATTTTGTGTGCATATTTTTTTCTTGAAAGATATGAATTTTTTTCTTGAGGCTGCAAGTTCATGAGAGAGTAGATACCCAAAGAAGTATCAAAAATATTGGAACTACTTGGTTTTATATACATACTCGTATATAAGTTTGAACGAAAGGAAATTTTTGTATCTAAGAATACCAAAATTACTTGCTCCCAGACCTAGGTATTTTACTACGATCGACATATTGAAGAGAAATTCGCTAAAACGGTGCTATATATTAAACTAAATAGTTAAATGGGTATCACCTAGAGAGTCACATCTTGAATAGAAGCGGTCAAACATAAAGTTAGTGGATTGAAACTACTTGGAGTTTACCCCCGGCTAACTTTGTTGCAACTTCAATTTAGACGAAAACTTATTTACGGAGGGAAGGGGGCACAATATATATTTCAAGAATTAACTAGTATTTGGCTCCATTTCACTTAGCCCTGGGTTCTCAGGTTCCACAGTTATAAGTTGTTTCCATTGCTTCTTGCTTCAGCCACATACAAGTTATTTTCCTTTATAAAGCTAACATTTCCAACTAAAGGGAGGTGCTGTTCAAGAATTAAAGATTTTATTTAATTGTTTCGAATAGGCGTAACCTTCTTAATTTGAGCATATTAAATGTTGTCAAAAAAAAATTCATTAAATATTAATGAATCACATTAACTATTCCCTTTTGGGCAGAATCTGAAACATAAAAAATATTATGTAATATGCCAAACAAGTCAGTAGTGATTCAATTACAAAGTAAAACTAAAATTTTATAAGTACACATAAAAGTTATGAATCAATAATAAAACATACAAATAACTTGCAATTTTTTAATGTCAAGTGAAATAAAAGTAATAATTTCCGAAAATAAGATTGTTCAGTCGTCTTTCCCGCGCTTACTTAGTTCACTAACCGGCCGTACATGAGGAGGTCGCCGTAGGCGGTGGCCAAGAGCGGAAACTGCAGTGCTGGCGTACAGGACGCACCGCTCGTTTTAAGGCTGGGCAGCCATTGTTGATTCTATTGTCCCATGAAAAGCACGTGCTCGGGTGTTGCTCCGCAAACAGGTGAGCATTGTTCTGCTCCCGCAGCCCTTGTATCAAAAAAAGGATCCCCGCATTGAAGATACGCTATTATTTTGCACCAGCGAGAAGAAGGAATCTACTGTGGAACACAAATAACACTGGAAGGAAAACCCGCCTCATGGAAAGTGTATATTAAGTAATGTACGAGTATATAAGTATATTTTTCTCAAAGGTACCTCTTTCTTTATTATAATGTTAACATTATCGACGTAAGCAATCGAATGAGTTACTCATGATATAGGACATGTCAATCATTATTTAGTATATATATATATATATATATATATATATATACATACATATCATTGGCTGCCGCTAAAGTTTACAAACCCAACAACGGGTAACCATTGTGTTCTGTCTATGTTGTACAGTCATATTTCATAAAGTTAACGTTTCTTTGTTTTCATCACATCTTCATCAATTAGTGTTAATGTTTGTTTCATTAGATTTAAGGTTAGTCCCTAAATTAGTATTCTTTTCAGGTTTAAATTGTATCAAATTAGACTCATTCTATTATAACCTCTCAGCAGGTTCATTATTATAAAGTTTATTTATATGCTATTACTTATTTAATATATGTTGATTCTTTGGAGAACTCAAATAGTAGATTGTTTCATTTCACTCTCATCTTTGCAAGAGAATAGTAAATACTTCGGTATAATCAAGGTGAAGGAGTTATTTCTTTTATTAATTTTATTTCAGTCTAATGCTTTCTTATTATTAACACAAAACCTAACCGCACGCCTCTACAAAGAACAAAAAACACTTTTCTACAGCTTGCACATCTCCTTCAATAAACGTCGTAGTCATTTTTAGTTCCTTGCAAGAAGAAAAGGAAGTAGTGAAATCGCTAAAATTTTTGGTTTTCAGATTGGAAAGCAATTATCCGCTTTGACCCTGCGCTGTTTGGGTAGTTTCGGCGTGACGTCTGTACGTATGAACCTACATATAAGAGCATCTCTCATAACTCAAAAACGAATAGCACTTGAATGCTCCGTACGTGTTAAAGTTACCAAACATTTGTATAGAACCTTTTTTTGTTAATCATAGAAAGTTCTAAAAATTATATTCCATGACATTTTTCTATTCAATTAGAAACTCATATATCGAACACACTTTCAAATGAAAAGTAACAAAACCTTTTGTTTATTTAATTAAAATGAGAGTACGGCGAGTTCAAGTAGTTCTCACATCTGATTTCTTCTTTGTACTTTACCATTGTACCATTCTTCTTTGTACAATTACTATTGTGGCGAATTTCATACCTCTTTGCATTGATGGAATTCCCAGATGCAGTGACTTCTATGAAGGATTTCACAACCTTTTATAACCTTTTCCAGATAAAGACTAGAGTCATCATCTATAGCAAGTGAGCTGGCGTAGATTAAGGTTCGCACATATATTAAATTCAGATTTATTCATTAAATTCCTACATTTAAAAAACTATAAATAATTTAAGCATAATATAGTCATATGCACTACTTCATACGGAAATTGTGGTTAATGTAGTTATCTGGAAAAGTATAAATGCTAAAAATGTCACAATTTTCAAAGCGACAACATTCATTGCCCTCAACAAAAAAGAAGTAATCTATAAATGTGAAAACGTGGACGAACATTCCAGTTACATATCACCCGAAGGCAGCTGACATCTCACCAAAAAAATATATGGTCATTGTCAATTATACTGCCGGCCATTTGACGCATGATCATAATGTGGAAAAGTAAAATATCGAGTTATGAGTGCAATTTCTATAGCTGCAAACCGTTGTGGAAAATTACCAAAGGTGCATTCTTGATGTTGAGAATGATAAACTGAAGTTAATTATCACACCACCGGGTTATTGGGACCGGCTACCTACAGGTTACCACCCTTTTCTATCCAGGGAGAGACCCTATGCAGGAAAATGTAAAATATCAAGTGTGGCATCAATGAAATAAAAATCATGTACCGTCGAAATGTCACCTTAGTCCAACCGTCGTTGAAGGCAAATGGGGCAAGGTTAGCACTCATAGGGCAAACAGATGAAATATCTTCTACTTATTTATGCTCTATATGTTTCCCGGTCCCTATTGCGCCTCTTCAGGATTTGGAGACTTTATATAAAATTCGACCCTACTACAGAGGTGGTCACGTCAATAATGACAAAATGGAGCCTGCTGATTCCATCAATACATAAAAATAATTATCAGTATAAAAACTCATTACTGAAAATCCTATGTAGGATTATTGACCTATAAAAAAATGACGAAAAGATCGTCATAAGCAGAAGCACAATAGCTAATTTCCCTTAAATGAAATCTGTTAAAATAATTAGTTACTCTAGAGGTTTCGCGTGAATTGTTTAACATTCAAAAGCAAGCCGTTCTCGTTAAAAAAAAATTGAAGTCAAATGGAAAATATGGGTTACAAAATGATTTTTTTATATACGCAAAGTAACAACGTCTTTATTTGAAATGAAAACACCTCTTCCGCCAATCAATGACTAGACGACTTATCATCAATCGTCTATCAATGAAACCCACTATTTATTGATTTACTTCAGCACAAAATTTCTGTGTCTTTAAGTCGCATTCCTAGCAGAAGGTACAATTGCTGCTGTGAATTATTGATATTATATGGTTGGGCTGTAACGTTGCTCCATAAAGGTTATAAATGAAGAGATGTGAATAGTCTCGGGTTCTAACCAACTATCCATATCTCTGGCAAAAAAAGAACAGTGACCTCAATGCCTCCGAAATTAGAATTCCCCGACTGGCAGTAAAGCGATGCAGAATCATTTCACTTGCAAAAATTTGATTAGTTTAACTGTTCGTCTAGTGGCAAGTTTGTCTGACTAAGATTTCACTGTGGAATTTCTGTGGGAAAAAACCTTGCATAGACTCTAACGGTATTATTTTGGTCTGAGGTTTGTGAGCAATGAGATTCATTGAGAAAGACATTGGAGGGAAAGGGAAGGAATAAGAATCTGACGGAAGGGACGGGGCGAGGGAGGCCGGCGAAAATTAAGCTGCCCCCAGGAAAGGAAGGTTTTCATTTGCATATTTAATAAGGTCAAACCTCTGGAAGGCCCCAAACCCTAAAAGTGAGCTTTAGAAACAATGTTTCATATTAAAGTTCATCTTTCCTTCCACTCGCCCCAGCCCCAATTTTTGATTATCTGTTTAGAGGCTAAATATAATTTAATAATATCGATTCATTTATAGAAATCCTTTAACTGGGGTGCTGATTTATACAACTTATACACTTTAATAAACTGTATTAAGACAGAGCTCCTCCCAGAGTAATACAAAACACTCTAAAATGACAGATATGATAAATCGTTGTTTATTCATATATTATTTAGCTTATTTATATATTGCTCCTGTGTGTGTAACTACAAAGAAAGTGTCTACCATTTTTGTGGATTTCGTATTTGAGACAGCTTCCTAGCCTTCACAAAGTACCTATACTTAATTTTCAAATAAATATTCTTCCATAAAAATTTCACCTAACTAATGAAAAAGAGCTTCAAACATTTTTGCGTTAGATCATTTCAAAATTTAACCGCAATTTCAACTTAAGTATATAATATGTAATAGCGGCTCATTCCTAAAGAGGTTATGAAGTCGAATAACATATTGATATTTAAGTATCAGTAGCAGATTTAGGTTCTTCGGAAGATATATAATAAAAATTAAAAAAAAAAAAAAACAGGAATTCAAAATCGAAAAATGAAAGTATGTTGCATGAATGATAAAGTTTGTTAAATGAAAATAGAACTTATGGGTGACAGAAGCTACTAAGCTACCTTATGCGATATCTTATTCAACTTATAGGTGAAGGTGCTTTAGCTATTGAATTATTATTGGAATTAGTATTTTTGAAACAATAAAGTGAAAAACAATATGCAACACCTCTTAAATCGGTCTCAACATTTTCAGGGGTATTTCGCCGAGATGAATTTTGGTGGTCTTTAAAAAAAGTAGTGTCACTCAAATATGGAAATATTTATGGAATATATTTAATGTGAGAAATGGAGGAGTGTGTATTCCTTGGCAATTTGTACTGTTGTATTGTTTTAATTGTTGTATAGTATGGATTCCATCACAGCTATATCGACTTGCGAGAACGCTTGTATCGAGGAAGTGAAAATTGTTCAATAAATATCTCTTCACTGATATTTCGGTTATAACCCTTTAAATTAATCGTATTTATTTGCACTGACAGAGACAACAGATCATAAGGTTCAAAGCAGAGTAAATTTTATACTTAAACGTCTATCAATTTAATCAGATAATTCTCTAATGAAGTGTTTTTGAACTAATTTTCAAAGAAGGTTCAAACCATATTGGGCTTGTAAAGGGGCGCCACAGTGAAAAAAAATATTACATTTTATTTAGGAGAAAATGTAAATAAAGTAACAGAAATTGGATCATTTACGCCCTTTGCAACTGTATGATGGTAAACATGACACTGTTTCAATTTGAATGTCTGTTTACGTTTCTACTAGGAGTGTATCAAATTTTTCCATGAGTCACAGGGTTTTATTGTTTTTTTAAACAATAAATCTGGTAGAAGAGGTGTCATACAGGACACAACAAATTAAATTAAAAACTTTTTATGCTTATAAATGTCCTTATTTTTCTGCCCCAGTTTATCTGATATATTTCTCCACTGCGAGTTCAGAAGTGTAAGGAATATTTTAGTTAACAGAAAATAAAAATTCCATATACACTTTTTTCTAGTGGGGGTTTCTAGTGGCTAATAACTTTATTTATTATGCTCTTCCCTTGAACTTTATTAAATATCTTATCCCTTCACATATTAACAGGGCCTGTTATTTAAATAGTTATTTTAGTCTGTTTAACAGGGTAGATGATGTGCTTTAATATTTTTATTTGCTTAATTCTCGATGCTAATGCATGCATCGAGAATTAAGCAAAACTCGAATTAGGGATGTTATATCAATGGTGGATAATTTTTCATAATTTTTTTTAATGTGATTTACAGTACACATCATTTACATTAGTCACAAGGCAAGCATATGGTTAAAGTTTTGAAATACATTTTCTCTTGGTTATTATTATTATTATTTATTAATGTCCACTGTTATGCTACTGTACTTAATTGGGACGGGTTATATACTGGTGGCCACCCTTTACTAGCCAGGGTGGGACTAAGGATTTTATTTAATGAGTTTGTCACTAAATAAATTCCCATTGCGCAGGTGGGAAATGAACTCGCCACTCTAGGTTTACCATGTGAGATTACGGTCAAGGCTTTAACTCACATGGCTAACCTGAGCCCTCTTGAGGGTCATTCCTTGTCACATCAACATACCCATATTGCCTCACTATTTTAAAATTTCATTTAAAAATTTATTCAAAATAAATTTGATGGTTTTCAAATTCATTATGTTGGAGAATGCTTACTCCAACATAATGAATTTGAAAACCATCAAATTTATTTTGAATTAAATTTTTTAATTGTTAATATTAAATGGAAAAATAAGTTCATATATATATATATATATATATATATATATATATATATATATAAATAATTGTATATAGTTATAATTAGATATTTTTAATATATAGGCTCCAATGAAGAACTTTGCTGGGTCCTCACACCCTTTGAGTCATTTGTGGGCATTTATTAGTTGTTAGGTTAATGTCTATAGGTTGTAGTATTATCAACTAACAATGTACTACATCAATCTGCTTTTTTTTCAGTAGATGAAAACATTTCATATTTAATGAAGCCTGTAGATTGATGGTTTACCTGATTACAACAAATCGAACTTAATCAGATTGTAAGTCTTAAATTATTCCCTTGTCATTTCAAGTAAATACCTTCCTTTCGGAAAGTACTCTGTTAGACAGGAAAAGAAGAAAGGACCCAGTAATCTAGATTTAATTAAAACAGGGAGATTGTAACCATCTTAGAATACAATGTAAAAAGAGATAGGAAAGGGGAGAAAGAAATAGGAAGAAAAGCGAAAAAAAAAACACAAGAATTTTATTCCACCTGATCTTAATGGCTACAGGGCAGAAAATAACTTTCCCTTAATTGATTTAGCTCGGATCCCTTTCCCTCTGACATTTTGTAGATGATTATTTCTCTTAATGGAAAAATTTCATAAATCCTTTTCTTTGAAATATTTTAAAAAGAAAAACAAGGTTATATATTACTTAACTCACTACGATCCTTGAGCTAGCTCAGGCAAACTCCTGCACTCTTGAACCACGTAACACCGGCAATCCCTCCAGCATCGTCGTCTATTGATGAGACACATTCGTTGTTGAAAATAAATGTGTTGTCACGTAAATGAATTATTGGCACCAAACTGTCAGTAGTTAGTCTAATTAATAATGACCTTTACTATTATTGTTTAACTTTATTTTTATTTTCTTGTAAGAAGTAAATTTAGTATACATCATATTTATTTTTATTTTTTTTTTTTTGCCGAGTGCATCGGCAGGGTTTAGCCGTGTAGCAAGTCTATAAAATCGCCCTACGCTCTGACGCTCTGAGGATGGGGATTTAGTCCCCGAAAGCGCTCAGCGTTTATAAGAAATAAAATTGTGAATTACACTACTCAAAGCACAAGAGAAGGTTCAAGAGATTATTAATTGAAGAGAACTACATTTTTCAAATTTATTGGGGTGAATGTGTATACATTTAAAGACAACTATATACTATTTATGCTATATATCAAAACAAACACTCCTCCTCGTTTTAAGCCAGAATACTTAACAACAAATAGTATAATCCTTTTGGAAACGCTGGCACAATGAATATTTGTCAACCTTGCCAATAAACCATCACACAACCTCTCCATAGTGATTTTTGCCTTATTGAAAGACCCTAATCTTCCTCCCCTTAAATATAGGTTGGGTAGGTTATCCCAATTTTGCCCTGGTGAAGATGGGATTGTTCTCGTCATAGATGTCCTACCATGAAATGGTACGACCATTACAAGAGTAGACAAAGTTTTGCTCCCTGCCTCTCAAAGACTAGTATCTTCATTTTGGAATTTGTATGTCGGGCATTTAGGCTAAATGACTCCTTTGTCTCTAGCAGTTTTTTTTTTTATTTTTCATTGATGTTGGATTCGTTCGGAAATTAGGTAATTTCAGGGTGGGCAGGATAGATAATCACGATATTTATTTTTATTTAGTATTTTTCCCATCGTAGGATCTTGTTATATTTTTCTTTATAATTCATCATTAATTTAATTTATTATAGGAAGTAAAATCAATTATATACTGACAAAGACATGTCGGGAAGTTGTCATAATCGATAGGTTGGTAAAGATCGATATTTTCGGACTCGAGAGAACCAGGATTAAGGACCGGAAGCGAGCTAGCCTAGGTTCGTGGCAGGCCGCCCTTCGTTTTCGGAGATTGTCTAGTTTATCCTGACCAGGAGCATTCATAGTCGTCGAGAAACATTTCATGAGCTATGAAAATTATATTGATATTATTAATTATTATTATATTGTACACCTCGTTTCAGACCCTCGCTTTCAAAAGTATAAAATTAATCAACCTTTCCAGATAAATGCAGTCCATTATATCAGAGCTATGGCTATCTAAAATACATAGATACTTATATTATTGTTAGAGTATTATTGGAAATTACGTAACCTCTTGCTGGTTAGCGGGAAAACAGCAGCCCGTTCTGTTTACTTTCAACTTTACAACTGAATGGTGCTCCGACAAGTTTGGATAAACTTCGGAATGAACAGCCTCCTCTTGGAAAAGCAAATAATTAGACAATACTAGTACATCTTCTAGCATGTCCTACTGGGATAATACGTTTTTATGAATTTGGTGGCTGTTGGCTAGTTGGTGAAGATTTAATATATATGCATTATTTAAATTACTTATGTAATATATATATATATATATATATATATATATATATATATATATATATGGAGTGCCTACGGTAGTATCGCGAGTTAGTGAGAAAGGTACGAAGTGGGTTTATAGGTTATTTATTGTGTACAGAACATGACGGAATGAAAACATGAACAAGGTTAAGAAAAAAGGTTACAAAGCTAATAATTAAAAGCATATGATTTTTAGAAAACATTAATAAAATAAATAAATGTAGGCATGCGGTGAGGACGGCCACAGTAGTACTCTTTAAGGCTTGGGTTTAATAACCGTTCTCCTCAGAACAGTGATGTGCAAAAATAGGCGCAGGTTCGATATGGTCTACGACTGTAGTTTCGTTCACCAACACCAGAGTGTACGAGATTTGGTGCTTATGTTATGTGTAGGGGAGCTCAGTTCTTAATAGATATTCGGGATAACTAAGTAATGAACGGCTGGTGGCACGGGTTCTCGAAGGTATTTTAATTAGAGATTGTTTATAGAGTTCATTTTTAAGTTCTCTTAACTTATTTGCTTCAAGGGTTTTAAAACTTTGAGCTCAAATTTCCTTTTGGGATCATTTTTGAAAATGGAAAATAGCATAATAATGACAAGGTGGAAAAAAGACCTATGCTGACAATGAATAAGAGAAGTGCTTTTTCATCTAAACAGCTAACATTGGTGAGATGAGTGTCTTCATTCAAAAAATAAAATAATAAGCGCCTAGTCGCCGAATAGTGCAATAAAACTGATTTTTCCTGTAAAAAAGATTCACAATAAATAAACATTTGTTGAGTTTGTGGTATCTCTTGTGATAAAGCTTAATGTAAAATCTACTGTCTTGTAATATAACAGTACATACAGAAGTAAGATATTTTCTTCGGGGATCAAAATATAAGTTCAATAATATAATAATCATTATTAGTTTTAATGAATAAAATCTTATAAAAGTATGATAACTTTTATTTAGAAATAAAAAATATTTTAGTCTTCGAAATTCAACATTTTTTTTTCGTTTTTCTTTTGATAAATGAGACTAGGCAAAGGTTAAGAAACATTCGAATTTATATTCAACACTTGCTCGTGATTCAACATTGTGCATTTTAACAGTGAGTAGCTTTCAGTCATAAAATAATCTCTGGTTACACACTGATCAGTGGACAGCTTCTGAATGCACCTGTTGTAATATAGTTGAAAAGAAAGTTTATAACGTTAAGGACACTGACTCAACTGCAGGCTGCCTTAGTATATTGACCAGTAGAAATGAACATTATTTGCAAATAATAATTTTAATATATATATATATATATATATATATATATATATATGTGTGTGTGTGTGTGTGTGTGTGTGTGTTTGTAGTTTATTATATTCATTTATTGAATTAAATTTATAGTCCCAGGAACTGATATGGATTAATGTTTTGACTTCGACAACCACCCTCTTCACACTAGATACTGTTTATAAAACACAAATTAGATCCTGTTATTAAAGACATACAAAGTTTTATGACTGAAACACAGGTATTCTAAACACAGGTATTTAAATTTTTTTTTAAAAAAAACAAATATATTGACTAATATACGTTTTGAATTCAGAGTAAATATGTGCTTCTGGACATAAAAATGGACTTCTTTAATGCTTATATCGTACATTCGGATAGTCGACTTACAACAATGAAATTTCATTGTACCGTTGTAAAGTCATTGTACAATAAAAGGGTTCAAGGAATGACAGACATAAATGGAAGTTCACATTTAATTAATCTAAATTTAAAGATAAATTATTTTTTCTACAGTATGATTCCCTAAAAGATTAATGAAATTTTGGGGAAACCTCTCATGAGGGCATGTATTTCCTAAATATAGTGAGCATAACATCATAATTTACGATCACTTATGCTTTACAGTGTTACCAACCTACTAAGGACGTTAATAAGAGCAACATAGATAGAGAAGGAGGTCTTCCACTCCTTCAAAACAAATGTTGGATTTGTGCCCTAAAGTAACTGCTGCACTCAGTATTGTCAATATTTGCCCGACACTACAGGCCCATGCTCAAGTGCTTTCTAACAGGACAGCAAGAGTCGACCGTATTTTTCTTCTGAATTTGTTTCCTTTCGTAAATGTTCACAGTTATTTATATATTATACTTCCTTGCCTCCCATTATTCATAAGATTTAAACTTTTAAAATTCCATTATTTATAAAAGTATCTTTCTATTTATACCATAAACGAGATGAATTATCTTTCATATGGCAAAATGTTAACTTGAGCACCCAAACTAACAGAGCTACTTATTAAGTGCAAAAATTAAATCTAATGAGGAGAATAGGAAACAAATCCTCTTCTCAGGGCTAAAACAAGTGATAAAATCTGGACATTCTAATATCTATTATAGTAAATACACAATTTAACGAAATTTTAGACGTAAGATATGAGATGCTAAATAATACAACTGTTTAAAGTAGAAATCGTGTTGGAGAACGAGAGGAGTGGGGAAGCGGGGGGGGGGGGTATTGAAAACCGAAAATGAAAAATTAAAAAGCAACTGTTATTTTCTAGATTTGTAAAACATTACAATAGGTAGGTTTCCAAGAATCATAATGAAAATATTTCACAAATTACTTTTTGAGCCCCACTCCTTAGAAAAGTTATATATACATACTTCGATATGTGTATGTGTGTATATATATATGTATATATTCATCCAACAACAATACGAAATATGCCATGTTCCATTCACAAAACTCCTTCTTATAGAGGAATGTCAATCTGTGTAAGGAAGAATTTGACATTCCTAGAAACATAAATTTGGAATTACAAGACACTTCACATCCAGTTGATAGAATCATTTCGTTAGTAAAGAATCAAATTTACAATCAAATTTAGGTATTGTAAAACCACAACACTAAATTTTACATTTCCTAAAGGGCATAATGTTGTCAAAACAAACATCCTACCCCCTACTATTTACGCACACACACACACACACACACACACACATATACATATATATATATATATATATATATATATATATATATATGTATATATTACAATTATTATTTGCAATTGTCGTTCATTACTACTGGTCATTATACTATTAGTATCACCCTACAGTTGAGTCAGTGTCCTAAACGTTGCAAACACTACATCTATGTATATTATTCAGGTGCATTCAGAAGTAGTCCACTGATCAGTGTGTAACCAGAGATTATTTTATGACTGAAGGCTACTCACTGATAAACTGCACAATGTTGAATCACGCTCTATGCCCTCGATAGGAGTTATTCTATATCTGTATGAGATGATATAACTTTACTCTAAAAATTATACTAGACTAAGGAAGACAAATAATTGCAGTGGTTTGTATAGTAGGTCTTTAAAACTAGAACATGATGAAGTTCTATACCTTCTAAACGCCAGCGCATTAGCGTACGCTTAGCGGCTTTCCTACACGTTGCCACATTGAATGTTGAAATGATTCGATGAAAATTCATTTGATTATAACCTAACCCCAGCAGGCCCGCCATACACAGAAGCAACCATATCTGAGTGAACTGCTCGCTCCCCTTTTATTCGTGATTTCGACTAGTTTCCCTACACTCTGACGTTTGTGCATTAGGGCGTGGTTATTAATACTCTAGATAATCTGGGTTCGATTCCCTTATGAATTTAGTGATGGGTTTACAAAATAAGATCCATAGTTAATCTGAGGATATTAAACGGTTTTAACCTGGAGAGTGGCCATAACGTACAGTATAGTTTACTAACTTGTTGCGAAGGCTATTGTATTCATGATTCAATTATTCTAAACCCTGTGTAACATGAACATCATCAAGTTTTCAGGAGTGCATTGCATGTCTCATTGCATCATCACATAGTGGGCTCAAAGCTTTTATTATACAGAACCGCCATTTATGACATAATTCTGACAGAAAGGATTACGGTTGCAATGAGTTTGACATTTTCCTTCTAAAACAAAAACCAAAGTTAAAATGAAAGAGTGAAAATGAAAATACTCAATTAATTACAATGAAGATAGATGAAAGGCTCTCCATTGTAGAGTCCTGTTGAATTTAATTACACACGCTCCTGAACCGAATCTTTTGATTTAGTATGGCTTTATTAAATAAAGTTGTTGTTGCAATTATTTATTCGAAAACTTTGAAGTTCATTAGGCAGATTCTTAATCAAAACCCTACACAATAAATATATTCAGGACTGTTAAAGTCTTAATTATATTATCATTTAATAATACAGTGCTAATTAGCAAATCAAAAAATAATTCATTTCCGTAATTATGTTTATTTTGTTTTACAATATTAAAATTAATGGTTTTAATTTGTTTCAAACATTGCAATATATTTAAGTGTAGTTTACGTTTTATTTCGGTCATTTCAAATGTATATCATTTTTTAAATATAATTCACACTCATCCTAGAGGTTATTTCTTAAAGTTTTTTTTTTTTAAATTAATATAAATATTAATATTTAATATTAGTGGAAGAGTTTCAAAGCTGAGTTCAAAACTGATTACCGATTGTTCCAACTAGAGGAGCGCACGCGTATGTGTATGTAAATATTCCTTATATATAGTTATACATTCCTTTAGTAGATAATTCTATTTTGAAAAATATATTATATATTTCTCACTGATTGAAGTCTTAATCAAATGAATATTTATAGATGTACAAAAGGCCTTTGTATGAACATGTAATAAACTAAAATTTAAATACCATACCAGGAGTAATTTAAATTACGGCGCTTTTCGTTCATGTTAATACAACCGGACACAGAAAGTAAAATTTGATAATAATAACAGTTATAAAGTTGGTTCAGAGAATGTCAAACAAACTTTTCGCTTTCCCCGAGGGGCCATATAATGCCCTTTACTATTTTCAACATCTGAATTATTTTTAACTAATATTAAAGACCTCTCACCTAACCTAAACCTACAAAGTAATAAATCTTCCAAAAGCGTCATTTGAAATGATTTGTAGATATTTTTATGGAAGCAAACGAGGACCTGTAAATATCAATTTTATTCCTCGTCTCCATCCAGGAAGAAAAGTGAATTTAATGGCTTTTGCTCATATTTAATTATTTCAGATAAAATGTGTTATCAGAATTCCAAAGATAGTGCAATCTACTTTCAAAATTCATCACACTAATGGACTACATTCATACATATGCAGATGACATTCTAACTAGTAGGAAAGCAGGAGTATAAAAACATAATAAAATAAAGCCAATACTGAATTAGTATTTTGTTGTTCCAAACCGAAGAGAAAAGAATGGTCGGAATCTGGATCAACACTGTCATGAGGGGAAGGAAATATCAGGAAATGATTTAACCAAGGCAGTAAATAAAATTAGGTTAAGTAGATGCTCTTTCGCTTAGGAAATATTTTTCTTTTCAGAAGAGCCCCTAAAGTCACAACTGAAATTCCATAAAAACCCAGATTCATGATTAGTTGAAACCACATAATTATATTCTGTACTTCGTAGTATTGTTTGTCACCCACAAAGGAACTTATAAAACTGTAATGGTGTAATTTCATTCGTACCATTCATATGTTATATATAATTATAGTGTGGAAATGTTATAGTTGATAATTTGGTTATATAAATATGAATTAAATTAAATTATTTATTAACGTCCACTTTTTGCAACTAAGGCTAATTGGAACGGGTTACCGCCCTTTTCTAGGTAGGGTGGCACTTAGGATTATATGAATGAATTCCGTCACTAAATAAATTCCTTTGTCCAGGCGGGAATCGAACTCGCCATTCTAGGTTTACCATGTGGGATTAAAAGCAACCCTTTAACTAACATAGCTAACCTGAGCCCCATGTAATAATGAGTCCTAGAAAGAGTATCATATAATTGTGTAGATTGCTCCAAGGGTTCAGTTGATTATTTATTATATTGAATATAAGTATCCATCTCCCAAATCCCGCATAATGTTATATTTCATTCACATTTTTCTCCTATTCATTATTTTGTTAATTGGTAAAGTGACTTTTTAGTGCTGTCATTTCGGAATCCTGGATTCCATAGATATCCAAATTGAAGAGCAGCCATGTGGATTATGAGTAATATCTTTCTTGTGGTTGTTGGCAAGGAATTTTATGGCAAATTTATTAAATAACATTTTTAGTCCTACCCCGGGTACAAAATTGTGGCCAACTGTAAATGACACGACCCGTTTAGTCAAGAAGCATTATGTGGACGATTGTTTCTTTTTTTTTATTATTATATTTCATAAGCTTATCGGGAAGGCATATCTACCTATTATCTATCTATATCTATAAGTACCACGCTCCCTTCTCAGAGATTAGAAATTTTATTATTCTATTTTGTTAAATATTTCAAAATGTAATTGTTGGATGCATAACTTGGCCTAAGCTTGTTTCTTTGTTGTTAGCACCTGATGACGGCACGTTAGTGCCGAAAGGCCTTGTGCGTGAATAAATAAATTGGTAGGAAGACTTCGTGTAATTGAGACCTGTTTCCCATTTATTTATGACCCTTGATTCAAAAGAGACAGAGAGGGAGAGAAGGGGAGAGAGAGAGAGAGAGAGGGAGAGAAGGGGAGAGAGGGAGAGAGGGGGAGAGAGGGAGAGAGTGGGAGAGAGAGTGAGAGAGAGAGAGGGAGAGAGAGAGGGAGAGAGAGGGAAAGGGAGGGAGAGGGAGAGAGAGAGAGAGAAAACTTGTGTTTTGAGGCCTCTTTGTAAGCGTTCTCGATAGGTCAAGATCAATGTCCAGTAGGAAAAGCTTCCAATTAAATGGGAAAGATGTAAGTGGCCTCAAGCTTGTAATGTGAATGGGAACGAAGAGAGAAGTCGGAGGAGTTGTCAGCCATGGAGCGATAGGTTTGAAGCTTTTATCAGGGGCTTAGTATAATGCACAAGCCCGGCACCAATAAGAAGAGGAATGTGTGTGGTGGCAATCAGTCTTCTCGAGCACCAAACTTCTACTCGCCTCTTCGTCCCTGTTCGCTTTGTAACTTGCCGCCTTCTACCCTTAACGCCCCTCTAGAATCGATAAGACCAAGACAGCTTCTATTTAAACCGACTCTAAGCTCTTACAGACTTATCGGCATTCATTTTAAGTGCTTTGGGCAATTCAGTTATCCACTAGAGTTTTAACTGTTGAAATAAGACTTCATTAAGAGTTCTGATTATTAGATGAAATGAATTATTTGTACGCCGAATGTAAATCTACAGGTAAATCGTTAAGGGATTGGCAATTTAAAACGTACTATTTTTTTTTAAATAACTGTTTGGAACCTAATGTCCTCTGGCCAAGGATCCAATAATTCAAATTATGCAGACTCAATACTACTATATCCTCGGTGGTATGCACGCGTACTTGATATGAACATTCCATTTACGGAATAACGTCATTCTTGCTCATGGAAGTGTTTATAAGCAACCAACAATGAATGTGCAGATGTGTTGTTACTATACAGCTCTAGTTATCTTGCGAATTTGCCCTCAAATGAAATTCCATTATCGTGCAAAAATTTTGGTGTAGTTGAGGTATACTAGCTACTATCATCCAAATGCCTCATTAAGTTAGTCTTGTACAGAGAGTAAGTGTAGCAAATTGTGAGTTAAAAAACATTATATCAAAGAATAGTTTACGCCTTTCTTGACAAAATAAATTGAAAAACATATACTGTTCAAACACAAACTTATTGGAGTTCAAAATCTTTTAACAATTTAGAATTTCAAGACAAAGAGAGTCCTGAAACACTCTGGCGATGTTGACCTGGCGACGATAATGCTGACGTCGACACAGAGATGACAGTCCATGGCATTCACTTGATTTTGATCCTGGATCGGATGTTACGTTTATGACGACAGTCTGTGACACAAGACACTAAAGTAAAGACTAGTATTCTCTTCTGTACGTTGAGAGCGAGAGGAAGAGTCATGTCCTGGAATCGTTCAGTTTAGAAAGGCCTATTGATTTTTGTGACTCGATGACAAAAACTCATTTTCAAAAAGCGAAGGAAACGGACAAAAGGAGTGCCTCAGGAAGCCCCTATCTCTCTTCAGGTATACTCCTTCATCTCTCTCATAGCAATCTTGAATTTCTATTGTAAGAACTGAGTGCAATGAAAGAAGAAATTTGGATTAATGGGGTCAGTATTTTATCAATTTATTGGCAAAATATCGACCACTTTATCGAATCAGAAACTGAAAAATAACTTGTTAATTATCGTACACCTCTTCACTGAAGTTGTGTCAAGAAATGAATGTTATGTCCCAAATAAATCAATATATATGTCCTATATTATTTGCAATGTGCAACCAAAATACACGTGAAACCAACTTTCTTGAAAAAAAGGGTCTGGAGTTCTACCCGTCCATCGGAAATTCCTACTAGTCCGATCTATTGGGCATGAAATGTTCTAGGTTATACCATTAATTGCACACAAGGAAGAATTTTTGCACAAATAGACATATGTTGAAGAATATCAAATTTTTAATAATGAAAAATAGATGTATGAATTCAAAAGTTTCTAAGCTATTGATTTAAATATAGTAACAGAATTGTAAATACATTTCAGGCAAAAGGCCAGGTAAAGAATTTTGTCCAAAGTCATCCGCTGAATGGATTTCTTACCTGTTGAATGGAACGGCGTTGAAACCTTTGAAGTGGGAAGCCAAGCAACTCCTGGAAAAGAAAGAAATCTCTTCTTATGTGTGGACTATGGCATTGAAGATCTTGTGCCAGTCCGTCCTGCCTCTGATAGCAAACAATGGGAGTTGGAAACTGTTCCACATGTTTTAAGTACTTGAAAATGGGATGGATGTAGATGTTCATTACAAGCCTCACATCAAGAATGTTATCGAAAAGGTCTGAGTGCCGTGGTTGGGATGCGTTAAATAAACTAAATCCATCAGACGGTCCAATATTGTTACTGGAGGCAACTCATTCCAGGTTAATGGAATGGTAGGTCGAGTTGATCACTATCTTCGTAAAACTCATTCCAGGTTAATGGAATGATACGTCGAGTTGATCACTATCTTCGTAAAACTCATTCCAGGTTAATGGAATGGTACGTCGAGTTGATCACTATCTTCGTAAAACTCATTCCAGGTTAATAGAATGTTACGTCGAGTTGATCACTATCTTCGTAAAACTCATTCCAGGTTAATGGAATGGTACGTCGAGTTGATCACTATCTTCGTAAAACTCATTCCAGGTTAATGGAATGGTACGTCGGGTTGATCACTATCTCGGAATCTACTAAATATCAAATCGGAAAAACTAAATATCAAATTTTAGAATTCCAACTAATGACGTTTTCGTCACTCATTTACTATGATTCACGGAATCAAATATAGTGGGAAAGTAAAACTAGTCCAAATAATTAAAGAGTATCTGGTTTTATTTAATATTCTGCCAGTTGTCCTTACAGATACTATAATCAGAATTTATTTTGGCGTGGTATCAGATCCCATGCTTTAATATGATTTGAATGATGAAACTGACATACATTTCCTAAAATCTCAGGCACCTTAGAAGAAATGCTCATTAAGAATCTCCTGCGTGATGGACTTCTAGCAGATTTCCCTCAAGGGAAATCAGCTATTGAGGTCGTAACTCATTACACGATTTTTGAAAAACTTCAATATGTCCATCGATCCTGCCTATTAGATTACGAACTTGAAGTCCGTTCAAAATTGCTTATATATATGCACATTAGGGTGGGCCGAAAAAAATTTTTATTTTTTTTTCTTAATGCTATACCAAAAAAAACTTGTCTCTACTATATGTTATCAAAATGCAGCAAAGAAAAAAAATATATACCTAACCCCCAGCTAGCGCAACACACTTGAAATTTCGAAATTTCACTAAAATCACAGGATTTTACAATTTTTTTTTAAAGTACCCAAACAGCTATATATAGAACTGCTATAGTGAAAATCATTTATATTAGAGTTATAAAAACACAATGGGTTATTGAAAATATATATTTCTTTTAATTTTAGGTAGGGCAAACGCCTTGAATATAGTTAATTGTAACCGTCTGTTGTGCAGTGCAGCATCTAATTTTTTAAACCCACTACCCATGTGTTTTTTTTGGAAATATAATGTTGATGGAACAATTACCTGTAGGAAAAAGAATAAATAGGCAATTTACATTTTCCAAATGAGTTTATTAATTACAAAATGTATAGTGAAATACAAATTTTCAGACTTCAATATTTTATTGTGCTTCTCTTAGAATAGTCCTTTAAATATTTGTAAGTTTGAAATCTTGTTTGCTGGAAAAACTTGGCATTGAAGCTCTTGATAGCAGCGTTGTTCGTATGAAACCATCTCTGTTCTTGGCACCAACGAATTTTGAAGAGGCTTTAGTTGGAGCATGAAGGCTGCGAATGTGAAACTAATGAAATGTTAGACGACATAGCCTGATTTTTTGTTCCTTTACGTTGCAGTCTTTAGGTAATTTTTTCCCACTCCTTCTTGTCTAAATTTCCAATTTTTCCTTGTCCAAAATTTCTTTGGAAATACATAAACTTAAGTTCAAGCACCGGATTTTTTTTATCTTTTTCACATTGACATGAAATTGATAAAGGGCACTCACAGATCTCCGAGACCTTTTTGCAGTTACAGGTCTATTCTATTTTACATTTACATGCAGATACATCAAGGAGTGATAAAGCCTTTTGCTTGAATTCCTCAATTTTATGTTTGTATTTTTCTTTTTCCTTGTCACGTTTAAAGGACTTCATTAGATTACGGTAGCTATTGTGGTATGAATTTATTAATTGCACAATTCTGTAGGGCGTCACTGTTGGTATTGATTCTTTGTCAAAGAGGGCTTTTACTTTTGGAGCGGCAATATTAGATATTTGAGAGAAACAAACAGGCTTGTTACTTTCTAAAGCTAGAAGTTACTGCTCGTGGAAACAGCTCCTAAGGACATCTTGGTAAGTTGGAAGCTTACTCACAGGCAATTCCCTCGGGCAGCCAAACAATGGACAATCAAAATCACTGCGAGTTATTTTCTTAGCAGCAGCCAACACGCACGCAAATTTAAACTTAATCTTCACTCAATAAATTATCAACTTAATTTGCACCGTCAACTCACAGCGACAACGCGTCTGCAGACGTAAACTGCCGAGTAACAAAGAACATGAAATGGTAGTGCGTTACGGGTAGAGGTAGTATAAGTGGAGAAGCCCGGCCCGGCGGCTGAGTCATCGCCCCTGCACTTGACTGTAAAATGCTACATTTTCATGTCCGTTGCGCTACCTCAGATTAATAAAATTATACTTTTCCAATTATTTATACTATTTTTAAAACTCTATTGTAAAGGGCTATCACTATAGCAGCCCAATATGAAACTTTAAATTAAACTTTAATTAAGATGCTTTAAAAATAATTACAAAAACGTATGATGTTAGGGAAATTTCGAAATTTCAAGTTTGTTGCGCTAGCTGGGGATTAGGTATATATATTTTTTCTTTGTTGCATTTTGATAACACATAATAGAGACAAGTTTTTTTCGGTATAGCATTAAGAAAAAAAAATAAAATTTTTTTTCGGCCCACCCTAATTCACATACTTGTCTGTTACCTCTCGCGATCGTAACTCTTTTTGATCCTAACTAAACTCCATATATAAGCGTTTCATACAAAAATAAAGATCGATTTCATTAATGACTGAAATCGAACTAGTGGGAGGGGGGGGGTTGAGAATTTCAAAAATTCGAAATATCTCCGTTGTTGTATATCGGATACGAAAAATTGTATAGAATCTTATTGAAAATAAAATTTACTATAAATGGTTTAATATACATTTATTATCTATCTTTTGTATTAACAGTGATATTTGCATTTTTTAGTTTTTAGTTTTCAGTAAACCTCCACTCCGACTCATGTCATATTAGTAATAAGCTGTTATATCATTGACCACTTTATTCCAAGATTAAATGTCAAATATTGTTTTCATTGCTGTGAGAGATACATACAAATACGTAGAGCGATGACGCCATAATTGAAGATTCTGAGATTGTGAATCTAAAATATTTATTACCATAACCATACTCGACATTTAACTGTTTTATTACACACTAATTTTAAAATTCGAAAATCGCCCTTATTATGAGTCGTATTACAAAATGTTAAGGAGTCGAGTTTGTTAGGCTATTGATGCTCTACAAATTTTGTCCTACACATTCATTCATAACTCAAATATTAACCGAGTGATTTTCACTTCCTTGTTTTCAGCCTTCATTAACAACCCCCCCCCACACAAAAATCTTTTATTCAGCGGATTTTTTACATAATATTAGAGAATGAGATTACAATTGTCTTATAATAGCACGGGAAAATAAATCTGCTAAATTTACTCAGCCTCTGCGTGACGGACTTTTTTAATTACAAAACTTGCCTAATTCTTTGCAATTACGCATTAGGACTGTTATAGTCTTAATTATATTAATAATAAATTATAATTTATATTTAATAATAAATTGCTAATTAGCAAATCAAAAAATAATTTATTTCCGTAATAATGTTTATTTTGTTTTACAATACTGAAATTAATGGTTTGAATTTGTTTCAACCATTGCAATATATTTAAGTGTAGTTTACGTTTTATTTCAGTCATTTCAATTGCATATCATTTTTTAAATATAATTCACACTCATCCTAGAGGTTATCTCTTAAAGTTTTTTTTAAATTATTATAAATATTAATATTTAACAGTAGTGGAAGAGTTTTCAAAACTGATTGTTACAACTAGAGAAGCGCACGCGTATGTGTATGTAAATATTCCTCATATATAGTTATATATTCCTTTAGTAGATAATTCTATTTTGAAAAATATCATGTCATTTTTATTGACTTGCGTTACACTAAGAGTATCCGACTTAAATCCTTACTCGTTTCCACCTCTAGTTGGCTCTCGACATGATCTGAGTGAAAATTTAGACAAGGAAGAATGTATAAAGAGGTTTTAAACGTCTGAATCAAAGACTGTAAAATATAGTTTAATATAGATATATTATATTCGCAAGTGAGGAAAAGGTTAAGACCAATTAATCATTTTCTTGTTAAGAAAACATCACAATGTTGGCCCGTAGCCTCGGGGGAAAACAAATATTAGGTGAGGTGGTAATATATTTGGGAGGCCGAGTCATCAGTTAGCGGCTTCCAGTAATTCTCCAGTCGGAGTCAGCAATTAGAATTCACGGCCATTTCTCTATTATTCTAGCTATTTATCTGGAATGACTTGAAGTTATTTCAACGTCTCAATAGGTTCCAGATCTCATCTAAAATAGAGGCACCTCTTGATTCTGAAGGATTGTAGGTTACAAATTATCTGTGAGGCCAGAGAGAAGCTTACCAAATACGTCATGCTCCTGACCACGAGACATAAGTTTCCAGTTAACCGGGTTTCGTCATTCTTTATTTATATATTTGGGAACGTTCGCTACGTGACGATACGACTTACAAACAAAAAAAAACATAAACTAATGGGTTCTGTTTAGTTATGTGATTTAAGGTTTTGTCTTAACGAAATTAGTAAACCTAGAGTCATGGGTTAGGCAATAGGAAGTTATATAGTGACGAACTGATAAAATATAATTCTTAGTCCCATCCTGGCAAGAAAAATATGGCAAATTGTAGACAACCACTCCCAATTCATAGTTGCGTAAAGTGAACTTAAATAAATGGCATTTAATATTCAATAAAAACAAAAAAAAAAATATACATGAAAAAATTGAACATTATTGCTCCTCATTAAATATAACGATAGTTTCTTATTATTCGTCATTAAATAAAACGATAAAATAAAATTGTTATTATGGAGCTCAATAGGCCCATGGTGTTCTAGCTGCCAATTTAAACTATTCGTCGAAGATTGTAGTTGGATACCTTCAATAAGGAATAGCAAGTTACCTTTCAGCTGGACAATTTTCGGTAGCCTATTACATTCTTTGTATGATAATTCTTATCGCTGATTCTTATAATCATCAATATTTAGTGCTCATTACTGAAACAAAATATCACTGTGTGTATTAGACGAATATTTACGAATTTATTATCGTTCATGGGACCAAATAAATCTAGTTTCCAAAATAAAACTATTGAGTGCAAATATATTGTGGGTGTTTGGGTTGGGATTCGAAAATTAAAAATATTTAAAAAAATTAAGCTATTGATGTTCAACAATTGTTGTTCTATGCATTTTTTTCGTAACAATTACTGAGGATGAAGCTAGTTATTCGAGTTTTCTTGTTTTCAGCCTTCAGGACAACCCCAATGTTTTTTTTTTTACATAGAAATAGAGAATATATGGTGAGAGGAGATCACAAGCGTGTTATACCAGCACGTGGAATATCTGCTTAGTTTACGCAGCCCCTACGTCACGGGCTTTTAATGTAAGAGCATTGCAGTTTTAACACCTTCCGGCACTTGAAGCCAGGTTTCCCAAATGTTTTGTGCTGGACACTAATTGTAAATAAAACATTTTTTTATTTTTTTTATTTCAAGAGCTTTGCAACTTTGATATTAAAATTTGTGTTGATCTTAAACAAAATACAGGATAAACATAAATCAACAAATGATGTAGTCACTTTACTAATTAAATTTGATTAAAACGTAACAATATAACTATGACCTCCTCAGGTGTAAATAATAATCAATATGTTTCATACAAAATTTTATAATACATTAAATTAATTGCTCACCGTATCGATATCCAGCATGCTTTTATAACTTCATTTATCCCAGCAGACAATCTTCTCATCTCCATCCTAATAAATTTGTATAAAGGAGTCCATGCCGTTAATAATGCACCTTAATAATCTGATATCTTTCCTTTTTAATTCAGAAGATAATTTGACTTTATCCCCACTGATCCTATCTATCAACAACTTTACTCTCCTAAACCCTTCTTCCTTTTCCTGTTCCTTATTTACTCCTTTAATCTACCTGCTTCTTATATCTTTTGCCTGTCTCTTAATAATCTTTGTTTTGCCACTGCTTCAGGGCCTTTAACGTGTTAAGCCGCCGCTACTCCAATACCAGTGTTCCCTTAAGTGCCCACAAGAATGTCGGCGAATGAATACGTTTCGAATGAGATCTCCACAGGTTGAGTACGAACTCAATCAATCCAAGAAAGGCATAGTACGAGTTCTTGACCAGAGATTTCTCTGTAAGGGTTTCCCTCTTAAATAATGCAGTTAATTATAAAACAGTACTGTTTTAAATCTGGTCTTTAATTGCGTAAAAAACATGATGTTTTCTCACACATTAAAATCGTTTTGTTCTGTCGGTTTATAACCTAACAGGAAACAAAATGTCAGAGAACAATTTTTATCAAGTTTATTCTTAAGAATTTAATCTGCTCACATTGTCAATGAAATGTGGTCTCTATTAACTTGCGTGCCCTGTTAGTTTAAGACGTTTAGTTGTGCCTATTTTGATTTGGATAATTAGGAATGTCGTTGTTTGTAGTTGAGAACGACCAGTTGATAGTGGGATTACCTAAATCACATAAGGTTAAATAATTCATTGTGAACACTAATCAATAATCATATGCTATTCTGTAGAGTGCTGGAATGACATGAAAGTATGCAAAGGGTGTGCCCTTCAAGTTAAACGAGCAAAAAAAACATTCATAACACAATAAATATGATCCATTTATGCATAAGAAATGAATCCTATGTAATAAGAGAAGGAATCGTTGTCAGTGGCTAAAGGTTTTCCATAGCCTCACTCACCTGATCACGATCTAAAGGCTAGTCTTTTTAGTTCCTTCCAATGGGAAATTTCGGAAGCTTTACTTTTTACTATTTTTACTATACTATTTAGAACTTCCACGTTAGATTTCTTGAGAGTCCAAAGTGTTCTGTTGAGTCTGCGACCAATCCACATTTCTATTGCTTCTAAGCTAATCTGACCAAAACAAATTGTTCAGTCCTCATTTTGATTTGAATTTCCCGCGCTCCCTGAGTTCACAAACCCGCCACACATATGCAGATCACCAAGGCTGTGGCCTACAGCGGAAACTACTTTTGCAGCTCAAGAAGGCATCGGCTAGTTACAAGGATAGTTCAGTTGGTCTTAGACCCTCGCCGGGGTCGTTTCTACGGCCAGTGGGGCCTTGCCCCTCTCCCTCCGCTACAGATCACCGCTTTATAGAGAACCGCTTCATAGACAACAGTTCAGTTGTAATTCACCCGTGATAGAGTTACAGTCAGTTTTTCTTTTCCCGCAAAGCTGCCATCCTGTGCGGATCACCGCAACCGGCTGGAAGTCGGATCTTCTATGTTACACAGAACATAGCAACGAAGGAGAACTCCACTTCTAGGAACGTTTTCGTTTCCCGCATGTGCCTATTTTAATAATGCTAGCATTATTTGCGCAAATTATCAAATGACTACTCACACAATATAGGACCTATCGCTTATGCTATGTATATATTTATATTTCCGCTAAATTAGTTTATAAAGTTAAGTTCTTTCTGTTTCTTGCTCAACCTCTATTTATAACGTGTATTATATGTAGTTTTAATCAATTCAATATACTAGATTCTTAGGAGAACTCAAATAGTTATTTGTGTTATTTCCCCTCATCTTTCCACTAGAAATACAAAATGGTTCAGTCTAATGTTCTCTCTTATTCTCGCCTTTATAAAACTTCCCGCCAAAACATTTTGGTGCCGACATTTTCTATTATTACCGCAAAAGCTAACCGCACGCCCTTACACAAATATTATAGATTTCAGTAAACATTGCTTACATTCATCTGGAGTGACATTCGTCTAACAATAAATACTCGAAACATTTTACCAGTCTCACTACCATTTTACCAGATACAGTTTCTAGAATTGACTGTGGAAAGAAGCCTGGACTAGTTGAAGGTAAGCAAGAAACTGAAATTTCATAGCTTGTAAGAAAAGTGTGTTAAGAAATATCTTGCAATAGAAACTCTATTACTAATTGCACAGTGGTTATTCCCAAAATCGATTAACTTATGGCATTATACATTGGGGCAACTCATAAAATGATATTTAAATTGCAGAAAAGAGTAATTAGAGGATTAGAAAGAGGCTTATATAGAAAGCCGAGAGACTCCTTCCGGCCAGTAGTTATGGAGTCAAAAATAACGCCTTTTTCATATATATAGATATATATATATATATATATATATATATTATATATATATACACACACACACACACACACACACTACCACAATACAGTCTATGTGGTATATATAACACACATTTTTAATATATTCACATGCTTTGTTATTAGTCTTATTTTTATTAACTCTCGAAATATTTATAATTGTGTTTGTTGGGTTTGAGTCATACCATTTTATACTAATTCTGTAAAATTAATTCATGTATTGATTCAAAAAAGGTTTATTTAGTATATATATATATATATATATATATATATATATATATATATATATGAGTGAATTAATTTTACAGAATTAGTATAAAATGATATGACTCAAACCCACAAACACAATTATAAACATTTCGAGAGTTAATAAAGTTAAGACTAATAACAAAGCATGTGAATAAATTAAAAATGTGTGTTATATATACCACATAGACTGTATTCCAAACATCTGGACAACTATTTGCTAGGGGAAAAATGTCAAAAGGAGAGGGTATGTCAAGAGCTCTAAAATTCACGTACGTATCAATATGACAATTTTCAATAAATACCAAAAATCCGTATGATTTTTTCATCAAACCGAAATTCAACTACCATCGTTGCCTACCAGAATTCGAAAGATGTTTTTCTCTTCTTCCCTTCGAAAAAATTAAATCCATTTCTAAAGACATTAATCTAAAAAAGAGCTAGGGGCTACTTTCCCTTTGGGGCGTGGTGTGAAAAAGCCCAAGAAAGACAGTACTCCAACTATCCCCATCTAGGAAACTGGGTCGAAAGATGCAAATATAAGAATAACACTTCCTCAATGCCGACGATATAGCAACGGACCTTCGAGACTGCTTATTTATATTTGATTCTTCTCGAGAGAAGTTCCTAACATTCCTTTTCCTATACTAAATTCCGAGACTTACTGTTTGATAAATTGCCAGCTAACTTAGCAATTTGGCTCGCGAGTCTCAAATGAGAAAGAGAAAGAGGGAGTGTGAGAGAGAGAGAGTGATGGCGGGGTTTTTTCCTAGCCTAAGTGCCTTTTTAAACTCCTAAAGTTGTCCCCTCATTAATTAGATAAATGGGGCATACGCGACGACGGCTGCTACGTCCTCCGAGCAAAAAACAAACTAATGAAGCCTTAAGCAAAAGTTCCGATAAAGACTTGCACCCTCCCTTCTATGAAAGGGGCTGAGTTAGACGTTCTTTCTTCGTAAAATACAAGCCTCTTCCCTGACACTTACTTAATTTTTTTCCCATTAATTTCTTATAAGTTCATCATTCAAGCAAAACATCTCTACTACTTTTGTATGTTAAATATAAAAAAATTCTTTCATCCCAAACTTTTCATACGGTCAATTCATGGAAATATCTAGGAGATAGTTTCATTTTGTTTTGTCTTCCGATATTCAAGAAAAGGTACAAATCAGTTGACGATTTATTTTACTCAACACCTGACAGTCGCTTCCCATGAGAAGCGACATACAGTTTGGAGTAGTGCCTTCGCATCAATACAACGAAAGCATTAACAATAACATTTTTGTAAATATATACACAAAGTGCAACATAAAATGACATGACCTAAAAGTTAAACATGGATTCCTACGAAACGCTCCTTCTCTCTCCCTTTCCCTATCCCTCTCCCTCCCTCACCCACTACCTCTATCCCTCACCCTCTCTCTCCCTTTCCCTATCCCTCTCCCTCCCTCTCCCTCTCTCTCCCTCACCCACTACCTCTATCCCTCTCCCTCCCTCACCCTCTCTCTCCCTTTCCCTATCCCTCTCCCTCTCTCTCCCTCACCCACTCCCTCTCTGCACCTCACCCACTCCCTCTCTCCCTCTCCCTCTCCCCCCTCACCTCTCTCTCTCCCTTTCCCTCTCTCTCTCTCCCTCTCCCTCTCCCTCTTCCCCTTAATTTAGCTTATACTGACAATGTATTAATAATTACCATTAACTTAACCTGTGATCGATTTTAAATAGAACTTAAATTGATATCATTTATTTGGAAAAGTTATCTATATTTATTATTAGGAACAATTTGACAGCATTAGGAAGAAATTTAGACTCCTAAAAATCTGTTAAATTATTTAGAGAATATTATTCCATATATTGTTCCAAGAAAACAGCATCGAAAGCTAAGTAACATATGTATTCTACCCCTGACGGAGACAGATTAAGTAGTCATTTAATGCTTAATGGCTATCTTATGATGTTAGTGCCAATTAAAGATTCATTTATTTTTAATTTGATACATTGTTTGTTATATTTAATCTTATTTATACAGATTGTCATCGATAAAGTATAACTCTTATTCCGAGTTTTAATTTGTCAGATCAACAGGCGGATTAGCCATTCTTATTTGATCCATCCATTTTACACCTCAACATCTTTATTGGAAAACTTTAGTCATTGTGTAGGGGATAAAGGCTTTTTGACCGAAAAGTTCACCCAACTCTCACTTTAATAAGTCCTATTGAAGAGATTTTAAATTTTTCGTTAGTGATTTAAATGGCATATTTACTCCGCATTCTGAAAATCTTACCTGACGAGATACTTCATTCGAATCTGAAGCCATCAAGTAAAAAAACCGTTTAAATGGAAATAAATTTGTCACAAAGGAGCTTCATAATAATGTAAAGAATATAATATAATATAATACGTAAATCAATATATCATGTATATCATTGCTTTCTCAAATATTCATATTCTAGTAGACTTCCCCTAAGGGAAATAACATATTGATGTATTACACATAGCCCGATTTTTTTTTAATTTTTTCAAGTGGCCATCCATCCTACCCTGGTGATGATAAAAATGGGGACCGTTCAAAATGATATATATATATATATATATATATATGTGCGTGTGTGTGTGTGTGTGTGTGTGTGTATTACCGCTCGAGTGGTAGTAGTATTTGTATAGCATTACGAAACTCGCTATCCAAGTAATTTATGTAAATCTATTGCGTATTTAATTTACTAAAACTTTGGTTCAGTGTACTTTCTTACACAAACGACGAGTGTACTTCAGTGTACTTTCTTCAAACGACTAACAAATAACGAGATACGGGTGACTTAAGCGGGGTTTCTTTAGAAAAAGGAGCCATTGAGATTGGTCACATGATCATTAAAATCTTTAAATTAAATTATTTATTAACGTCCACTTTTTGCAACTTAGGCTGATTGGGACGGGTTATCCACAGGTTACCACCCGTTTCTAGCCAGGGTGGGACTTAGGATTTTATTTAATGAATTTCGTCACTACATAAATTCCTCTGCCCAGACGAGAATCGAACTCGCCACTCTAGGTTTGGCAATCAATCTTTAGACTCGAATATAATTTGCCATATATCTGTAATCATGGTGCTCAAACAATTATAATTTCAATGGCTGAAGATTTGGTTCTTCATTTTTTAATCAATTAATGAAACTATTAATGTAATTTCATTTAATTTTATTATTTTTAGTATGGTTTTTTGAGGGTGGTATTAGTACATAATTTGGTTTTATCTGTTGTGTTCTCTTTTTTTTTTTTTGTTTTTTGTTTGAGTGCTAGATAATAGAGTGCACAATTGTACCGACGTTCATTTATCCTTGTCACCTTAATTACATTATCAATCTGGTTTAATTGATCTTTCTGTTACTTGCCTTTACACAGACAATAATCTCAAGACAACAATGTTTCATTTCGGCATGGTATCCCATCTCAGACAGGAATATGAGCTCCTGCGTGACGGACGTTTTTAACAATTGGATTTCTAGGAATTTCATTCCCTACGTCTACTATTCTTACCTTCGAATATATTTTAAAGAAAATCGGTGTTTTCTTAACCTCCCCTTTTTTGAATGGCTTTTTTGAACGCTAAAATAATTTATAAATAACGAAATATAAGAGGATAAATTTTGAGAAATACTTTATGTTTTAATGGATTCACATTTTTCAGTAACAACCCAGATATTAATTGAATTTACATTTCACGCCTTTTCTACGCTCACAGTGGTTATATGTGTTGAAGCTGTGGAACCCCCCCCCCTGGAGTATAGAAGGCAAATTTCTGAGTTTTAAATTTTTATCCCATCATAAACAAACATTAGACAAACCATGTGTAAATACATTTTTAAATAACATGTTTTTAAATCAATTTTCTCAAACCTGTCCCAACAGAAACCGCTTTTAATCCGCCTCCTTCAAAATAACAACATTCATCAATTTCATCAAACACCAATGTACCATAACACTACACTTACACTCCCCCCTTGGAGAGTAAAGAACTATCGAATTGATTTAAAGCTAACACAATATCAAAAATCAAACCCTCTTTCTTCAAAATTTTATAACACATCTTTCAGGGCTGTAATTTTACAAAACCCTAACACTCTATTCATTTTCACAGACGGATCTAAGACAGAACACGGGACGGACTCAGCTGCCACTATCAAAAACAAAACTTTCAAAGTTAAACTACACGACGAATCAAGTACTTATACTGCAGAACTACAGGCCATTATACTAGCACTTTCAAAATTAGAAAACAGATCACACCAAGTAATTTTATACACATACTCTTTAAGTTCTTTACTTTCCATGGGAAACATCTACTCTAATCACCCACTAATTACAAAAATACTAGAACTAATACACGCACTAAACACTTGCTGCAATTTTAAAATGTTGCGGTAACCCGGACACAAGGACATTAAACAAATGATTGATATCGACAATCATGCAAAACTAGCAACACAAATGACTACTACTGACGTAACTACACTAACACCAACAGACCTCAACAAGATTGTACAAACAAAAATACTCCAAGACTGGCAAAAACCCTGGTTACGTACTGACAACAAACTATTGGAAATAAAACGCAATATTACAGGATGGACAAAGAAACAGAACGTATATTCAAGAAGAGACCAAGTCGTCCTCACAAGACTACGTATTGGACATACATACCTGACACATTCTTACATAATGAACAGAAAAGATAAGCCTACGTGTACTCATGGCAACACTGGACTAACTATAAAACACCTACTAACAGAATGCAGATTACGAACTTACTTAAACATTCCACATAACTTGAACGAACTACTGACTGAGGGTAGCCCACATATTGCCACGATTCTAACATATTTAAAAACAATTGGACAGTTTGAGAATATTTAATTCCATATTTTAAATTTTTTTAATGTGTGTGAGTGCTTATGGGTATTTGTGTGTGTGTGTGTGTGACGTGTTTAAATTTGAATGGTGCCTTTTGAATGAATGTTTTTATGAATAGTTTTGTTTCAAAGTCACCAAGTTTTCTTTTCACTTATTTATTTACAACCTGTTTTTAGTTCTATGTTGTGTTGGTGTTTCTTGTTCCTTTTGTGTTATTTTGTTTACATTTTTCTTGTTATTTTTTTGTGTTCGTGTTTCTTGTTTCTCTTGTTGTTATTTCTTGTTACTTTGTTTTGTTATTTTGTTTACTTGTTTTTGTTTTGTTTTCCCGCATGTTTAAGAAGAGCCAAGTCGCCACAGTTGCGGAGCTCTAAATAATAAATAAAAAAATATATTAAAATTTTATCTGTTAACACACTCAGTCCTTGGCTTCACAGTACAGAAAGAAAAGTTTACTTTGAATACAATATTTTGGAGAAGATATTCAATATTGAATTTTATTGAAATCAAAATAAACTTGGACTTCATTTATGCACAGATCAAGTAGGCCTCTTATTTGTCAATGAGCTTTATGCCCATTCCCTAAGATCAGAAGGTATTCGTGTGGTGATTGAAAATATAGTTTCTTCAAACCTATTAAATCATGAATTGTGCCCGAACCATTTTCATAAGAACTATGTAAATGACAGGATATGTAAATCGAGAATGAGCTGAAAGAGCGAGCTCCAGCTCCTCGGAGTATCTCAGCTGATTAAAATAAATATATTTCATACTTACTCTCGGCGCGGCAAATTTAGGAAGGCTGTTAAGGCAACAAAGGCGCTTCCACCCATTAAGATTTCACCTTTGCCAGTTACAACTTTTTTTTACGTAATTTACGTTATATTTATTTTAGCCTTATCTCATATTCAACGCTACTCATTTAAATATATTTCTCTGTCTCAAAGGGTGTTATTTTTCTCTTATTTTACATTATTTACTGTTATACGATGTTGTATCTCCATCTAAGCGACTTGCGCGCGAAATAAAGATTCATTTGAATGGCATCATGCGTCATCACCATCACCATGAATATAATACATACATCATGGCTTATAACGTTAATACCTATATTAGAGTAGATTTTCTCTATGGTTTTAACAGAGGTTGTGCTCGAAATTCCCAACTTTTATGAAAAATGTCTTCAAATATCCAAAGATCACTTGTAAATGTGTGTGTGTGTATGTCTCCATCCTATTTTGGGTCGTATAGAATATATATTATAATATGTTGTTATAATACTTTATGATGGTTGTAAATAAAAAAACAAATTTTGATTAAATAAATATTATAGTGTAAGAGAATTCTATCAACATATTTTGTTCTAGATTTGTATAGAAATATTCCCTTCAGAAGGAGTTTAGAGATTTGAAACGCGTCGGGGATTAAAAAAATGTATTTAAGGGACTGAATAGAAGAAATTATTTTTCTGAACTAATGTGGCTAAAAAACTATGAAACATAAGATATTTTTGCCTTTTCACGCTCTATGAGTCACACTATTTGTTTGCACGTTCCCAAATTCAATATTTAAACGTTCTACATAAAATTAAAGACCATGACGGCTTAAATCGGACCTGTGGAGGAGGGGGGGGGTTAGATAAACACAAGTAGTAATAATCGAAAATTCAAAACATCTTATATGACCATTTGTAATGCAAAACTAATTGTCGTATTTTTTTCTTTCTTAATTGTTTGTCATTTTTTTAATAGTTAACAGTTAAAGGTCATATTCGTCCATGGCTGAAATTGGATCAAGAATTGTTCCAGAACCAATTTTGTTAAACATTTAATACTCTATAATGTTAATTGGAATATTAAGAGTGTCATTTGAATTTTTCTGTATTCAAACCTTGTCCTCATTTCCAGAAGTCTGCTTTTTACTAACTAAAAATCTCATGTCTTTTTACATAGGCGTTTTACTACGGAAGAAATAGAGAATAGTTGGTGAGATGAGTTGGGCAGTGAGTCATTGCAGCTTGTGGGAAACCTGCTTAGTTTACACAGTCCTGCAAGGAAGAGGAACAAAATATATTTCTACCCAAATCCAAGGTTGGTAGAAAATAAGTAAAAAGTATAAGCTGGGAATGGGCAACAAAGTGAAATCAACATGCCCATTATCTGTCAGAACATGAGCTCCATACAAGAATGGAGAGAAAGATAATAGCCTCCGGAATAGACCATTGGCATATGGAAATGCCCAACCAATTCCACGGCTCGGGCTTAAGTATTCGAAAAATAATAAAAAATACGAAAGAGGATTTGCTCTAAGATTCTCTAACATTGTATGATTTCATGTAAGACTGTAAAGTTCCTCGTGTCACATTGAAGAAGAAGCTTAAAGCTATAAAGTTCTTCTTTCAAATTCTCAAGAAATACGGGATCCATTTTTTGCGACATTGTTGAGTGCACAAATATATTTGTACTGACACGTTTTAAACAAATAAATGATTTTTTTTTTCAGTTGCCAGACGAAACACTAATCTACAGAGAAGGGGGTAGGGTGCTTTTCTAAATACGTTTTAATTAAAATTACAACGAATGAAATGTTGGTTCTATCTTCTTGATCAGGTTCTCAATCTGTTAAGAAACAGCTTTTGGGAAGTTGGTAGCAGTCTCCTCCAAGGTAGCAGTACTCTTCATTTATACTGCTTATTGTTTGCTTTCTGAAAAAGGATTTAATAAAGTTACTATGCATTTGTAATAATTTAAAAAAAGGGAATTATTTCAATAAATGTATATTATCAGTTTTCAGTTTCAGTATTATCAGTTTTCAGAAGTAGTCACTTCAGGAGATGTAAAACAGCCAATCCTTAAAATAGAATGAAAAAACTAACAGGGAGCCAGTATTACTCTCGTTGGGAAAGGTACCTCATTATAAAGGTCAAAATCGTGCTCAAATTCTTGCCTACTCCACAATCCTAGCCTCTACTAAGCTTCTAATTGTTAGATCAAGGCCAAAGGAAGGTCCACCGTGAACCGACCTCAGGTTTTGATGGACCCCTTCAGTGCAATGAAGATAACTCCTTCCTGGCCTCCTTGGTTAACGGGGGCCGCACGTCGTGTTGATCACTCACTACTTAATCTCGTTGATCTCGTTCTGAGGCGGCTAAAGCTCTCGAACGACTATAATGACAACCGAAAAATGTATATACAATATTACAAATATTCCTCTTACCAAGAAATAATTAAATGCCGATTTTTTCATATTAGTGGCCTTCCCCTGGAGTCGCAAATCCTCAAACCATAAATAATTAACAAGGCATTTATCTCGCGCCAAAATGTATCAGTCGGTGCAATCTTGCCAACCCTAAGACTTCCTAATTCGAGAGGAGAATGGGCCTTTTTTCTAAAGCAAAATTCATGTGGCAATTTACAAACAAGTTTTTAATGTCCAAGGATCGAACTGGGATTTAGAGAAGAGATAAATTGAAAACCTAAAATATTTCGGATCGAAATATGTTATATGGCCAATGTTGTTGGAAATATAATTTACATCTGTACTCTAATATAATTTCTAATGTACAAGTATTTTCATACACGTCAATTTCTAGTTTTCAATCTTTGTAACTCTCATGATTTTCGGTTAAAGAACGGTATAAACATTTCGTTTCCAACTTAAATTTCCAGATTTTTTTTACTTAGACGTCTAATTACGGCAGTATGTTTGGTGACGTCATCAGCGGAGATGAACTATTTTTTTTTGTTTCATTTACCCTCCTCTTCCCTCCACTTGCTTTCGAACTAGAACACCTGCTAATCGTGTAGTAACTCCTATATCGACTAGACAGTTCGGGAGTATCTCTGGCTTTTGCTGTAGCTTCTCTGTGTACCCTGTGAATCGCCCCCACCCCTACTCCCCTTCAATTCAATAGGGTCCTGAACTACTTCAGTAGAACAAACCTGGACTCACTGATAGTCTTACTTGTCCTAGATTCCCGGCTTCCAACGCCCTACTTGTGAACAATAAATTCTTCAACAAATCACTAATAAATCCTCAATAACCCCTAACAGATTATTCATCAACGAAATTACATAGTAAACCCTTCGCTAATAAAACTCTTCAGCGTCCTATTAAAGAAATTTCACTTTATAATATTCATTAAACTCTAAAACAAATTATTCTTCGATAACTTTTCCAACTTTCTCAGCTCAGACGCCAATAGAATTTCACGAGGTACTTTGAAAATGAACTAAAATACTTCATTCATAAATAACTTCATCTGCAATCTATAATTATTTTAGGCAGGGAAGATGAGAGCTTTATATTTTGAGTTCGTAGGAATTTAAGTCTAGAACAATGTGTCTAGACGTCTACAGCTACGGACTGAGACTTCCCTTCTGAAGATTTGAATTCCTCTGAGAATGAAGAGCTATGGCGAAGATGTTGTATGGATCTAAATTCATCTCATCCGAAACTGAAGCTAACTCTACATGTCTCACGTGCGCTAAGTACCATTTGTTTTGGAAGGGAATATATTTTAAATAAGGACTCACATGCCATAATACTGGCACAAAGATAGTCTGTAGCAGGTATTTTTTCAATTATATACAATTTAAAAACTTTGGGTACCCGATAAGACTTTATTAGAGGAAAAAAAGTTTCTATAATACAGGAATTACAAAGAATTTCAAAGAGAACGGTCGGGAAGATCATTAACAGATAAATATAATACCTGACGGACACAGATCCCGTAATATTGGTGAGTTTCATGATAGCAACCCCGGTACAGTCACGGCAGCTTAACTGATTGGTATTCTGGAGAGGCAGGGTAGTAAACAAAAAGGCTTCATATTAGTAAACTTATTGATGGTGAGATATTGATTGATGGTTTCCAGTGGAACTCCACAAATTACTTTTTTAATGTTTAGTGTTAGGCCATTTCTTAGTTGAATTAATGTCCATTTAGGGTCACTATACAATTGACGCAACCGTCATTCAACTGTTCGGATGCCCCTAGTGTCTCATTATCATTGGGTTTAACAACAGTATTGTGCTATCCATAAACCCTCAAAATATTATATACACAATTCTTGTTGAATGCGTAGGCTGCTTAGGGGTAAGATTACGCAACAGTAAGTTCTACACATACATTTGTTTTTTTTAGACAGTGCATAGTTTGAATTCTAGTAGATCATACAGGCAAAGGCTACTGATTTGTAATTACCATTGGATATTAATTTGTTTGTTAGGTTCTGTCATTACCACAGTACTTGAAAATGGGATGCATGAGTAATCCTGTATTATAAATCTAAGTGTTGATAGCCATCCATGATATGGTGCTTCTTATCAACAAGTTAGATACAATAAGATCATCGAAATATTGAAATAACAAAGGTTAGTTAAAATCTAAAAATGTCAGCCAGTATTGGTCCAACCAGCGAACTCCTCGAAACTCTCTAAACTCGTTTGTTGCCGTATTATTATAATTGAAGACCCCTGAACAACAAAATAATTTTAATTTGTCCACCTAATTTTCAATGTATCCCATTTCTTTTATAAGGAAGACTGATACTGGAAAATTGTAAACGACTCCAATGACAGAAACAATAAAAGAATCGTGGAGAATAGAGAATAGGCCTCTTGCATATGTCTAGAAGAAAATGATCCCTTAACAACGTAACTATTTTCATTCATTAGCAAATTACTGCAATTTATTTAGATATAGTATTATGTTGAACCCAGGCGAGCCGACATGTGACACAATAGGCCGTAATGACACGTTATATTGCGACATTCTTATTAATAGAAATACGATAAAATGATAAATACCTCTCCAGGAAACTCTTGGAGCGTTGTCCAGTTATAATAGATAGTAAAAATAACAACAAGAAAAAATAAGTTAATTAATTAATTATTAACGTCCACTTTATGCAACTATGGCTAATTGGGTGGGGTTATCTACAGGTTACCACCCTTTTCTAGCCAGGGTAGGACTTAGGATTTTATTTAATGAATTTCGTCACTAAATAAATTACTTTGCCCAGGCCGAGAATCGAACTCGCCACTCTAGGATTACCATGTGAGATTAAAGGCGACGCTTTGACTAACATGGCTATCCTGAGCCCAAAAAAAAATAACTTAATGAAAAATAACCTAACAAAAAAATAATAATTAAAGTACATAATATTATGAAAATGCCCAAACGCAGTCAATTAAAGTGGATTTTTACAATGAAAAGAAAATGTTGGCTGTTAAAGAAAATTGGGTTATAATGTCTCACCAAAATTTGCAAGGACGGCCATATATTATACATGTAAAGCTGAAATGCGTTAAGAACAAATATTGGAATAATAATAAAAATAAATAAAATAAGGCACGAAATACGTTGACACCAAGTGAAAATTACTTTTGACATGACTAAATGACGACGGAAGTCAGTTATGGGATGGCAAATTCAAAGAACGGAGAAGGACTGACTAAACAGACCATTTGTACAAAAAGGCTCATGGCACTATGTTTAATTCGAGCCTGTAGCAACTGCTTATATAATAGAGCACAAAGGTTTACACAAAGAAATAAAAGAGGCAGAGGTTTACACAAAAAAATAAAATATATTTACTAAAGTATTAACGAATACAATAAAAAAATAAATGTTCCCATGGAGCGAACATAAATAGTTAAATACATTAATATAATTAATATTGACTCAAATGTATGAAAACAATAGAATAATTCTTCAACACTGTTTTCCAAAGTGAGAACCAACTTATATTTTCCAAACAATCATAAAACATTATAGAAAAATAACATGTCAGAGGTAAAAATGGCAGTTTTCCCCGTTGAGAATTTTGATTTAAATACACTATTTTTATAAGTAAAAAAAAATTACATAGGTGGGGAAATATATATGACAAACAATTTTTGTGATTAGATGGACCTCAATGGGAATTTTATTCGTATCTAGAAAAACTATGAAAGTCCTTTATTAAAGATTTGTTTGAAAAGAGAATATTTATTTGATTCACTGGTTCTGTCATATATTAGAAGTACTTATTCCTTTTAGGTAGTATAATCTATGGAGTGGAGAGTGGGACCTCTGCCAAAAAACATAGTATCCAAATCGATAGGTCCTCAATTCGGTAATTAATTTTACTTTCACCAAGACTCCAGGAAGCAGTGAAATGTCTTCTATATTTTCGGATCTAGTAATCGATTATGTAAACCAGCAGTAATCCATGAAGAACAAGTTTTATGTCTTTAAAAATGTTTGACTTCCATTTCTATGATAATGGATTACATTAGGTTATTAAAAGTAAGTATGAGAAAGAAGAGTGAAACGTATGAGAATGAGCCGGTGGGCATTATTGCCAATGGGTAGAATTGTATTGTTGTGTGAATAAAATTTCAGCAGTACCTGAGAATTGTTTAACATATAAATAATTTGTACAAATTTTTCCCCTTAGTTATGTATCTCTGAAAAGAGAGGGTATATTTATATAATTCTCTCCACTTGTTTGTCCCATGTTTAGATACTATATACAGTAGAGTTACAATAATTATTTTAAAGAAAATACAAATTATTTTTTCCATATGTAAATGCCTTATAAAATCCATTTAACAAATAAATCAACATAAGTAAATAAAATATACAAGAAATAATATTGTTACGTTTATTACAAAATCAGTAATAAACGTTGTTTATTAGAGTTCTTTTGGATTGCAAAATTAAACGCACACAAGCTTCACAGTTCTTATCACTGCAGAGTTTATTTAAAAATACACTACACACTTGGTTAATCATTCTTAATTACTATCCAATTTATGCACTGGTAGTTTCACTGTTCTTTAGATTACCCAGTCCAATAATTCACTCACGATCACTGAAGTTCACAAACACACGGCACTGCACTGTCCTTTACTTCGCTAAGTTAACTTCACTGCACTGTCTTAAACACGGCACTATACTGTTCCTTACAGAGTCACGGCACAACACTGTCCTTCACATAAAACACTTTACCGCACTTGTAACTAAGTCGCACTGTTGCACTGTACACACTGATGAACACTTGAAGACAGCTGAGAACAAACTAAAACTCGGGTCTGGCAGAGCCCCTTATATATAACTTGTTGGAAAACATCAAACAGAATGCCAAGAAGGGACTAGGCACGTTGCGTAGAATATTCTCGGCACTAGTAGACACTTTGGGCGCAAATAGTCTTTCATATGTCCGTTCCTTTCAAAACCTTCGTACTTCCCAAATACGTGACTATCTCTGTTTTATTTTTAATGTATTTAATTTTCACAAAAATATTATAATGAGAATAAAAGTCAGTAAAAAAAAACAATGCAAATTAATAATATAGAAAATAATGGGATACATAATGTTTTTATAAAGGAAAGCAAGACATTATGTACTAGCCCTTTATGAAATTTACCTCTATAATTTTTTATGATTAATATTAACTATAAATGACAAAATCATCAGTAAAAATGGGAAACAGACCATACATTGCAACAGGCCAATTATGCCTACAAAGCATTTATTTGTTTCATAAATTTTTGTCTTCCTCTTTACAATAGTTTAGAGTCAAATACAATATTATTATGTCTGTTCTGTGTGTCCCTCGCATCAGCACTGTTTTAAATCATTTTAAACCGGTGTTAATAGCTTCTAGTCGATCCAAGTATTACATACTGTCAACTCATATCTACAGTTAAAAATTATTTAATGAATTTCGTCTTATAAACCAATAAATTAAGGGAAAATCTACTAACGAAGAAAAAAAAAATTTGAAATACTGTTCACACTTTCGAACGATCCATAAAAAAAGCAGAAACCTACTGTTTTTGCTAAATACTAAAAACATTTCCATGTGCATTTCATTAGCCATAGAATTTTAAGTGTATAGAGTCGGTTTTAAATGCTCACATTCGATTCTCAAGGAAGCGATTAATCCAGAATTAACAAGTGGAATCTATATTGTCAAATGTAATCTGTGAAAATCGTTTTACAGAATTAGGTCAGGAAGAAAAGGATATAAAGGTTAAAGAAACATTTACGAAACATTAGCAATAAAGGATTTTCAAATCATCTTGGGGATGAAAATCATGAAGATGGGTCACATTATTTTAAGGTACTCCATCCCAAAAGTAAGGAATAATCAGTGACACAACGAAAGGTGAATAATTATTTATTTATACCTTACAGGTGTTTCACAATGCTGGTAATTCACACGCTCCTCAACTTTAGTAGATTTCTCTTAAGGGGAATTGGTTATTCTTCTTGTACTGAAGCAAACTTCTTGAATGTCCATCCATCCAACAAGGAGATGATGAAAACGAGGTCTGTCCAAAGGTGTGTGTGTATATATATATATATATATATATATATATATATATATATATATATATATATATATGTGTGTGTGTGTGTGTGTGTATGTGTGTGTGTGTTTGTGTGCATAAAAGTGTAAAATACATTTTTAAAGTTGTAGTTTTCAACTTTTTAATCTTCATCATCATTCCAAGATTTATTGCAACATTTATAGTTTTGCATAGTTTTAATTGAGGAAGTGTTACTTCAATTTTATTTCCCTATATTTTATTCTATGTTTTAATAACTTTGCAAACATTTTCTTTATTTTAAATTAGTGAGTGGGGATAAATGATACTGTGCGACACGACTAATTTATGTATTTTAATTAAATTACGTATTAAATACATTTAAGGGGAAATTGTAATTTCTGATTAACTAATGTTTTGAAGCGGGGAGAGGGGGGAGGGTCGCGGAAATATATTCCTTCGTGCAACCTGATCATTGCATTGAAAAATTAACATGGATTTAAGGAGTTCATTAAAAGTGTACTAATCAACCAAGGTCAGGTTCCATGAACTAAATTTAATAAAGCACTCACATGTTAATACATGGAAAGAATTGTTGACTATAACAATATTTCTACGCAAATTACTTGTTTTATACATTATATACGTCAGAAATGTGCATAGTAAAAATTACTCTTTCTAACAAATTAATGAAATTTTGTTATGAGCATTTTTATCGAAAAACGAATAGGAAAAAAAATATTACGCTTATTCGCTTCGTTCTGGCCAATACAACCCAACTCCTGTTCGTAGCAAAGAATGTTAGCTAAATATCTAATAACGGTTGATGCTAACTTTTATTTATATATATATATATATGTGTGTGTGTGTGTGTGTGTGTGTGTGTGTGTGCGCGAATAACAAGTGAATGAATAAGAATGTGTGAGAGTGAGTTACAAAAATAATAGATTAGTATCATATAGGCATTTCCATCCTCTGTCGACTCAATGAATGGTAGAATTGGCGAACCTGGCTCCTAGTTTCAAGTTAACTGTTTGATTGTGATAAGAAGTACGATTGTTGGCCTGTAGATGGGGCTTCGGTAGCTAACTGCAATGTACAGGGTCCTGACACTAAACTTTTCCCATTAGTAACTGTAGGCATTTCGTTTTCAACTGCGCCACTCGTAGGCTTTATAGGAATGAGTTAGACTTTCACTTAGTTCTCGATCCAATCTCTCTCAAACAAGAAACTTATATAAGAAATTCGGGGCATTGCAAATTTTAAATTAAGAAACATAGCGCTCCGGAATTTGTTAACTTTATATATGTAATCATCTTTGGCATTGTGGTTGCATTATAGGCAAAATGTCACTACTTCTTTACTTAATTGCATCACGATGTTGAATAGCAGTGGGGAAACAGTTGCAATTCAAACCCTAAGGCCTCGAGACCATATTGCTAAATACAATTTTGAGTACGATCACTATGTTTGAAGTTGTAATTTCAGCTTATTATTGGGTTGTAACATATGAAATGACCGTTTGTAGAATCAGGAAAAAAAATGAAAAATTGAGATCGAATCTGAAATATTATTCATTCAAAGTATTTACCATCATTTTCAATACACTTCTGCCAACGACTTACCAAGTTTTCTATCCCACTTTTGAAAAAGTTTGTGTCACATGTTGAAAGAAATTCAGAAAATGCATTTTTAATGTCTAAATCATCTGTAAAACATTTTCCTCGAAAAAAGTTGTCCAAACTCCGAAAAAAGTGGTAGTCTGTAGGAGATAGATCAGGGGAATTTGGGGGGTGTGGTAGGACTTCCTAGCCCAACTCCTTTAATTTGTTCGTCACTTGTTATTACGCGTCCGAGGAATGGTTCGTTTCTTTGACGAGCAAGCAAAGAAACACACGTCTCTTGGCGTTTTAACTGCTGACGTTCGTTGAGCTCGTGCGGGACCCAGGAACCGAGCTTTTTCACCTTTCCAATCGTTTTTAAATGCCTGGAGACCGTCATATGACTTGTGCCTAGCTCTGACGCAAGTTCTCTGACTGTTTTATGAGGGTCTTCTTCAACAGCTTTTTTAAGATCTTCGTCCTCCACTGATGAGTGAGGTCGTCCATGGGGCTGATTTTCTAAAGTCGTATCTCCTGAAGAAAATTTTGAAAACCAATGACGAATAGTTCTTTCATTAGCACTTCCTTCGCCAAACTCATGATAATATTCCTTGCTGACTGGGCCGTGGAATGACCAACTTTATACTCGTAAAAGAAAATTATCCGGAAATCGCGTGTTCCCATGTTCCCGATTGATATTAAACTAAAATATGTAAGCCTACTTGGGACAAAAACAAACATAGCTTGCGAATAAAGGATTAACAAATGTTTATTATAGATGGTAAATATTTTGCTTGGAATCAACACACAACGTTTTAATCCTTTATAAAGATTAGGGTTTAAAAAATCGGACACTTCATGTGTTACAACCCAATATAATACAGTATGTATATATGAACTTGGGACATCTACTTAGTTTACTCAGCCCCTCAGTGATTAACTTTATCTCGAAGAAAAACCTGATGAGTAGAAGTGGGAGTTTAGTGAAGACTGAAAACAGGAAAGTACGAATAACTCGCTTAATATTTAATAACTCGCTTACTGAAAAATGTATAGGAACAGAATTGTAGAGCATCTGTAGTTTAACAAGATTGTTTCTATAATACAATTTTTCGATACGACTCTAATAACGGAGGTATTATGAATTTTCAAATTCACCCGTATTTAGCGCTTTTAAAGCATGCTATTTGCCGTGGTTCGTTCATTTTCAAACGAAATAATAAATAATTAACGAGATAAATTCCAATGAAAATTATTTATAAGTGTATTAATTAAAAAGGCTTTAAAGTTTGTAATCACTTTCATTTAAAATTTTGAAAAAAAATATTAAAATATATTTAAGATGAACATTTCAACCAATATATTATAAATTATGTAGCTATTTTTCAAAGCACTCTATTTTTTTTGTTTGTTTTCAATCGTGGAAAAAATTCAGTTTAAAATTTCATTACAAAATTCTAAAATATTGACCAACGATTTCAATCAACCATCACCTAACCAGCCGCGCAAACTGACATATTCCAGTGAACCATTTGATCCATTGAGCAGAAATAAATAATTTGTCGAGTTCAATACCATGTTCTAGCCTTCATTCATTGCATTTAGCAATTCAAAAGTCCTTCGGTTTTCTTTCTGTTATGTAACTTAGATGAGATTGCAAATGGTTTTTAAGACTTTATGGTGTATTTAATCTCATTTCTCCTTCTACGTTTTATATTTCACTCAAATTACTTTACTAGATCGAATGTGTGTGTGTGTGTGTGTGTGTGTGTGTGTGTGTGTGTGTGTGTGTGTGTGTGTGTGTGTGTGTGTGTGTGTGTTTGAGTGCATAAAAGTTTAAAATAAATTTTTAAACTTGCGCCTTAGACTTCTTCATTCTATCATCATCATTCGAGGATTTATTGCAACGTTTATAGTTTTAAACAGTTTTATTTTAGGAAGCGTTACTTCAATTTTATCTCCCTATATTTTATTCTATGTTTTAATAACTTTGCAAACATTTTTCTTCAAATGTCCATCGATCCTACCTAGTAGATGACGAAAATGAGGTCAGTTCAAAACTGTATATATATATATATATATATATATATATATATATATATATATATATATTTGTCTGTTACCGCTCTAGCGGTCGCAATTTTTGTTTGATCGGTACCAAACTCGATATTTAGCCGTTTTATGTAACAAGAAAGATCAAGTTCGTTAACGGCTGAAATCGAATCAGTGGGAAAGGGGGTTTATAGGGGAGGATTTTCGAAAATTCGAAATATCTCCGTTACTATACGTCGGATCGAAAAATGTTACTGAATCAATCTTATTGCAAATTAAATTTACTATAAATATTGTTTTTACGTTTATTCTGTATCTTCAATATTAAGCGAGATATTTGCATTTGTATTGTGCGTATGGTCGGCGGGAGTCGGCGGACCATTTCGGGACAACCCATGTTCGGGACATTCCGCCGAGAGCTAGGACGGCCGTTTTCGTCACTGATCGTCCCTCGTGAATAGGTTTAGAGATTCATTACTACTACTGTTGTTATTAGGGAGATTTCTCTATTGTAAAACTTCACGTGGGAAATCTGCTTAGTTTACGCAGCCCCTGCGTGACGGACTTTTTTTATTTATTTATTAACGTCCACCTTTTGTTGCTATGTCTATTCGGGATAGATTATCTACTGGTTACCAACCTTTTCGAGCCGGGTGGGACTATTGATTTCATTTAATGAGTTCTACACTAAATTAATTCCTATTTTCCAGACGAGAATCGAACTCGCCACTATAAGTTTATCATGTGAGATTAAAACCAATGCTTTAACTTATTTGGCTAACCTGAGCCCCAAATATTAGTTAACGAAATTTTGTAGAAAGCACAACCCAAATGAATGACTTAGCAAACTTTTTTATTGTTCATGCCTATAATTATTCATTTTAAAAATTAATTAATTTAGGAGCCATTAAAGGCTATTTTATCTAACTCAGGTAATACTAATAGTAATGAAGATGCTTCCAAGATAACACAGCTTGTTCATTTCTTGAATATTGAATATTTAGCTCGTCCACCTATATTGGACGTGTACTTGTAGCATAGTTCTAAGATCTATTAAAAGTACATTAATCTACGTACTAAAATTACATAATTATGCTGATCAAATGGAGCTCAGACACGACAAGCTCATTGCAAATGAATAGCCTACCTGTAAAAAGAGACAAGAAGTTTAGTATGACATCAGTCATTTGCATTCCTACGATGAAAGAAAGTAGGATTTAATGAAACTAAAAAACTGCCAAAATTACTAAAGGATAATAGTAGAATAATATTAAATGTAAAAGCTCTACAATGTTTTAGCAGATTTCCCTTAAGGGAAATCAGCTATTGAGGTCGTACTCATGATGCGAGTTTCGAAAAATTTCTTCAAATGTCCATCGATCCTACCCAGGAGATGACAAAAATGAGGTCAGTTCAAAATTATATATATATATATATATATATATATATATATATATATATATATTGTCTGTTAACGCTCCAGCGGTCGCAATGTTTGTTTGATCGTTACCAAACTCGGAATTTAATCGTTTTATGTAAAAAGGAAGATCAAGTTCGTTAATGGCTGAAATCGGACCAGTGGGATGGGGGGTTTGAGGGGGGATTTTTGAAAATTCAAAATATCTCCGTTATTATGAGTTGGATCGAAAAATTGTATAGAATAAATCGTATTGCAAATTAAATTTACTATACATATTGTTCTATACATTTATTCAGTATCTTGAATATTAACCGAGATATTTGCATTTGAATTCTGCGTGTGTTCGCCAGGAGTAGGCTACGTTCGGACTTTCCGCCAAGAGCTTTGGCGGCCGTTTCCATAACTATTCGTCCCTCGTGAATAGGTTTAGAGGTTAGGTTAACTGCTTTTTGGGGCGAGAAACTACTAGGTTATTACGCCCTAAATAATGTTTTAGGTTTAGAGGTTTCTTACTACTACAGTTGTTATTAGGCAGATTTCTCTATTGTAAAACTTCACGTGGGAAATCTGCTTAGTTTACGCAGCCCCTGCGTGACGGACTTTTTTATATTAAATAATATAAAATGTCGAAGTAAATATTTTTACCCCGAGGTTATTATTGAGATTGGTCAGTTTTAGCACGTCGTAGACCAAATAAATAAGTATTATAGCAATGGAAGATGACTAGTTAGAGGTGATTTGGGAATGAAAGATCTAGAGGAGGAGAGGTAAATACGTATGGAGATTATAAAGAAGCAAAGCCAAATGGAAGCCGTAGAAAAGTTGATGATTCCTTTTAGGAGATCTTTTTAATTTCCTTTGAACGCAGAACCTAGTGAGAAGAAAAGAGGTAAAGGCAGAAAAGATGGTGGGTTGTAAGCGGTTTTCCTAAGTCTGAGGTCTTGCAATTACCTCTGCCTCGTCGGCCTAGAACCCTTACTCATTAAATTATTAAAAACAGGTTTTTTGAGGGGGCGGGGAGGGGGGGGGTAATAGGAAGAAAATCCTTCTAGGCGTTTGGGAGATGAAAATTAACCGAAGACTTAATGCTAAAAATTAATTAAACTTCATGAAAATTCGCTCTCTATTAGTCTTCAGCTTAAAATTTACGAATTTTCCTTAATATTAAAAACAATGCGTTGTTTTTAATTAAAAACTAAGCTATTATTTAACATAAGGAATACTGAAGAGTAATGAAGCATTGGCTTGTCTGATATATACTTATATATAATATTTAAATAGACATAAGGGCAATGCGCAGTTAATATTTCTGATGAGTTAAGCGCTTTATTATGTTTTCTTTTTTTTCCTTTCAGCGTATTAACATAAATAATTTTGAATTTCTGAAGGTAACTCCTTTCTAACACTCACTTAGAAATGTAATAAGGATTGCATGTTGAGAAACCTCAAATATTATGCACCTCCTTCAAAAACTTCCATTTAGGAGTTTCATTTCAATAAGTGGAAAATTTTATTAAATAGGCGAGAAAACATTTTTTTTATTGGGTGCTTGACATTCAAAAAGACATTTACTCACCCGTTTACCAAGTTAGTACAAAGGACTTTCGGCCAGGAGCTTTGTATTCTCAGACACTCCTTAGCAGATTTGTTATAACATTGTTGGAAGGTGAAAGACCCACCTCAACTTGAGTTGGAATTGTTGTAATAATGACTTCAAGTGAATTAAATGTCGAAATTAAACTACTCTCCTTACGATATAGTGGACATTTTTAATTCCTAGGTTTGATCAATATCCAGAAGGTTATGTAAGCTGCCACTTGCAAGAAATAACGATGAATCAAATGAGTATTTAGAAAGTTTTAACAGATATGAAATTATACGAGGAGTGTGACGGAGTAGGAAAGAAATTGAGGACCATTACGAAGTTTCTACAACAGTGAAGAAGAGGAACTAGAAGAAAGTTAGATGGTAAGTTGTGCTCGAAATGCAAACAAACGGATCTTATTGAAGTGTGATTTTCGTCGTCCAAATATGGACCCTCTTGCCCTTAAACAATGGTTTGGGAGAAGGCGTTAGTCGAAACTATAGTTTGATTTGTTCCTGCATTATACATGGGGTTCGGGGCGGTGTATTTGCATGCTTGGGACCATCTGCTGGAACACATGGCTTCCCCTCGTCTCCCAATCAGCTACCCCGGCTTCCCGGAATATCACACCTGTTAGCCGATCATCTGTTTAAATAAGCAATATCTTCCTCCCATATCCCCTTCCTCTTCTTCTAAGCAATTCAGTATGGTCCCACGTTTTTTTTCTTTTAAACCTAAAGTTGCAATAAAGAACCTGTTTCTCATTCATTTAGGGTCATATGATTCATTTTGATGTATCTAAAAAATTTTATATATATATATATATATATATATATATATATATATATATTTTTTAAAAGCAGAGCATAATTCTCTCCAAAACATAACATTAGGTTTGATATATATATATATATATATATATATATATATATATATATATATATATATCTATATATATATAAAATTGTAACCTCTGTCTGTACATTGATTTTTTTCGCGAAATTTCACGATAACTTTTCGTTTCACATGTCATAGACACCATAACTGCATTTTGTTTCTTTGGTGTCTGTTTGTTTGTTTGTTTGTTTATTTGTTTGTTTGTTTATTTGTTTGTTTGTTTGTTTGTTACCTTTTCACGCATAAACGGCTGAACCGAATTTTATGAAACTTGGTATGTATATTACTACTAACCCAACTTAGACTTTAGGCTATATTAATATCCTCTGAGACGAACAGGAGTGGGGGTTATAAGGGAAGCCAGTAATTAAAAATAGCGATATTTCGTTTCCTATTGGTTTTGCGCCAAATGTGGTCATAACAAAAGTTGTTTATTTTGTTATTTAGAGTCACTTTTGTTATATACACTTTTTTCGTATACCGAATTATAAACGAAATATACGCTAAAACCTATAGCGGAAGTGAACAATTTTTTTTGGGACAAAAGACCGAACCGAAATAAATAAAACCCGGTATATGTACTAGCACAAAACGCTTTCATTATAACAAGCCATACCAACATTTCTAGGGACGGGCAGGAGTGGGGGTTATGAGGCAAGCCAGAAATTAAAAATAGCGATATTTCGAATCCTATTGGTTTTTCGGCAAATATGAACATAACAAAAGTTGTTTATTTTGTTATTTAGATTAACTTTTGTTTTATACATTTCTCCAGGAACAATGTATGGAGCAAGTAATTTGAGTAGAAATATTGATATGCTCAACAATTCATTTCAATTTGAACAATGAGGTACCTCACCTGGAAAAAATAATTCAAATCTATGTTAATATTTTGTCCTTAATAACTGAAATCAATGCATTATGCACAGGAGACGGGAAATATGACAATTTGGAGGGCAGTGAAGACTTACATAAAAAATTAATTTTATTGTTAACAAGTGCCAACAACGGGTATTAACCCTAAACACTGCGACGGGTAAATGTCAAAATATTGTGCAAAGTAAAACCTTGCCAAAAAAATTCCATCACAATTCAGCCTCAAATCAATTCCCGGGCGAAGCCGGGTATCTGAGCTAGTATATATATATATTTACTTTTTCAACTTCAAAGTTTATCTGATTTTAAATCCTTATAAATTGCAAGAATAATGTATATTACTTTGCCACTATAGCAATCAAAACTCCAAGTTATCAGTATAAATTAAAAAAAGAAAAAATAGTACTCCTTGTTTCATTATTGTTTATTTTATGCAAAAATATTATTGCTATCGAGATCAATTAAAAAATGCTTAAATCAAGTGAAAGATGATGATTATATATGTAAATTTTGTGCTTTAAAAAAAATGCAGATGGAATGTTAATAGTGTCTCGCATGATATCGTACATAATATCATAGGCATTTAAAACATTTTTAAACTTTCTGTATATATCCCCTCAACTTAAGTGAACATTAGTATACATTGAAAAAATTCTGAAACATTTAAAAAATATGGTTCCCTAAACATCTAAGTGATAATAATTAAAATTAACTCCTTAACAGCTATGTTAACACTTATATATAATTTTTCAATATTATAAGAATGTCTATTCTGTTTTTACCAACCATTTACTATTATTTGCGAAGATCTCAAAACATTTTTGAGTAATGTTGTCTTATGAAAGTTCTTCATAGCATATTTTCTAAGAAAAATTTCATAATAAAAACTTTCAAATATTTTAGACATTCAAATTTCATCAACCACTCGTCAAATTACAACGTCAAACACAATAAGATATTCATTTTATTTACATCCATAGCTATGTTTTGTACTTATATGTTGGGCAAAAATTAGGGGATATAATTTGAATTTTTTATTTTGGCCCATTTATAAACTTTTCCTATTCAAATGTTCCTTGTTATTGGAACTACCTGAATGACGTATTTTTGTGAGCAAGTTCCCTAAATAATAAAAAGTTTTGAGATTAATACTAATTTATAGGTTTATAATCTAATCTTGGCGTTACAATGGCATTACTTTGTCCTAAAAATAGAAGTACTCGAATTTTCACTGAAGTTTTTCAAGATCACTGCCTGACAACTCATAAAAAAGTTCTTTTCCCTCACACATGAATCAGTTCTAAACTTTCGGTGTTTAACTTCACAACTTTTTCAAGGAAACTTGTCTCCTCAAGATAGATGCCTCTTTAAGAGCTTCCACATGTGCTGACTAACAAACTTCATCTCATCGCTAATGTTTCTCGTTTAGCTACTTTTTTTTTTCATGGTACTAATGATAACGAAGGATTAACTATGCATTTTGAGAAGTTATATTTTCGCCAAACATTTCGTACAAAACATACACGATACCACATTAGTTTCTTCATATTAGCTGCATATTGATTTGTAGGGCGGGACTCAGTAAACAAATTGATTATTTTAGCAGATTTCCCATAAGGGAAATCATCTATTGAGGAACGATTTTCGAAAAATTTCTTCAAATTTCCATCGATCCTCCCAAGGAGATGATGAAAATGAGGTCCGTTCAAAATTATATATATATTTGTCTGTTAACGCTCTAGCGGTCGCATTTTTTGTTTAATCGCTACCAAACTCGATGTTTAATCGTTTTATGTAAAAAGAAAGATCAAGTTAATAATGGCTGAAATAGGACCAGGAGGGGGGAGGGGGGGGGGGGTTAGAGAGGGATTTGCGAAAATTCGAAATATCTCCGTTATTATGCGTCGGACCGAAAAATTGTATAGAACGAATCTTATTGCAAATTAAATTTACTATAAACATCGTATATATACATTTATTCTCTTTCTTGAATATTAACGATATTTGCATTTTTATTATGTTTGTGCGGATAACCGAGATGAGATCGGCTAAAGTCGGTTCTATTCGGGACTTTCCCTCGAAAGCTAGTTCGGGCGTTTCCGTAACAGTCCGGCTCTTGTGAACATGGTTTAGAGACTCGTTACTACTAATGTTATTAGTAGGCAGATTTCTCTATTGTAATACTTCACGTGGGAAATCTGCTTAGTTTACGAAGTAAGGCCTTGCGTGACGGACTTATTTTATTACACAGAAAACGTTTCCGCACATGCCGTAAGTCGAACCCACATATCCTACATATCTATTCCAGTCACAAAGAACTGAGCCCTACAAGCACGGCTACCGACTCGCATGATTTCTCAAAGCATATTCTCCAAACACAACACCCCAAGTTGATACATTTGAAGACAATATACTCACGTTCCGTTCCGCCTTCAAAGACAATAAAAAACTGTGTTTTCACTTAGTTAGAGTATTCTACCTTAAGTCGTTAAATGACAATTATTGATCGATGTTAGCAGAGTTCGGCTGGCTTGAATATCCATGATACCCAGGTTTGGCTCGTAGTAGATGCGAAATATTTTTCGCTGAAATAAAAAATAATTGAATTATTTACTTCATGTCTTTTCCGCCCTAAAAAATCAATAAACAACAGAAATTTTACTGATTTTAAAAGTCTCATAGCTACTATCCTCAGCTAAATGTCAATAAAGTCATCTTCACAATTTCAGACTTGAAACTTAAATCAATTCATTGAATAATGGTATAAATTGTGCGACGGAGTCAATACTCGAGGTACATCATTCAACAACAAAAGAACTTATCTCTGTTCTACTTCTGTGTTATTGTCTACCAAAGAAACAATAGTGGGAGATAAAGTAGAAGACTGTAAGGCTCCAATGTCATTACCATTAATATACCGCATCACAAAACTACGAAGGCGCTGTTAACTCTGCGCATTTCTTAGTGGCACGATGATTATCGTGTTTGGTAGCTGATAGTTTATTCTCTCTTTCTACCAAAAATAAAACTCTTTGTAAAATGAACTTGAAATTTAAGCTGGACATAAAATCTTTACGGATTTAATTGTTTTTAATGAAAATTCCATGACTAGGAGGTGTTAACTGAAGGGTAAAGACAAAAAACTACAAATAACTTGGTCAATAATCAATTTAGATAACAAAAACTGTCAGATGTCGTTTATGATGTTATATAAAAACCATTTTTTGGAACGCCTTTGCAAAACTGGGAAACAAAATCGATGAGCTTAAATATATTCTAAATCACAATATGGAATACATTATTGTTAGGCCTTTGTGGAACTAACATATATATATATATTATATCTAACCCAAAATCTATAGAAACTTCTTGATCTATAGAATATATATATTTATATATATATATATATATATATATATATATATATATATATATAGGTCTAGCTCTAACCTTACAAATTTTATATATATATATATATTTATATATATATATATATATATATAAATTATATACATATCCTTCCGAGAATGGAGGTTTAGTAATAATAGTTAAATATAATGTTAAACACACTCCTAGTAATTAGCCAATTTGTCAAGCAATAGGAATCAATGACAATAGGCTATAAGTGTCAGATAATACACATTAATTTCAGCCAATAAAGGAGTAGTATTGTAATTACTGGTCTCTACAAAATTGATAAAATCAACATAATATTCGTAAAAAAAGGCATCTCAAAATATCAAATAAAATGCAATTTGAAACCGAAAAGTATTCCCTAGAATGGCCCTCCTTCTACCCCCCCCCCATTGAAGTATTATAGACAGTTGACATTTACAGGATATGTAAACCAGACGTTTGAGACACATTTACCTTTGTTCCAATCAGTTAAAAATAATAAATTTAAATATTTAATTTAAAGAAGTTTTATTTAAGAAATTTGAAATAAACTAATGAACAAAATATGTGTTATATACAAAGCCTAGCTAAGGCTGCCTAGTTCGGCCCGAGCTATATGCAAGCACTAACCACAGAAAACATAAAATAAATATTCGAGAATTTACAATAACTACACCGTCTTACAAGTAGAAAAAATAATAAAAGAATAAGAAATAGGTCTCTGATAAATTCAACGTACTATTAAAGAAAAGTTATCGCCCGCCACTGAGGACAAAATTCGTTTACGGAGGGCGCATATCCAGCAAGTATAATATTTAAGTAGAAACATCAACTTTAATAAGACGACTTCAAAACATAAAACTTAAGCCACTGAAACAACTAAAGCTATCTGTTCTCTAAATCAGTCATCAGTTAAAAAAGGATATAAAATAGTTTCTGAGACTATTGCAATGATTATTATCTTAAAGAAGTTTGAAATATCGTTAATATCCAATTTATATGCCATCCTAATTCTTTCAAGCTCGGCTTTAACTTCTTCCGTTTGCAAATTCTTACTTAATCTCCTAATTATCGATCTGAGCTTTAAGCTATCTTCAATTTATTGTTTCGTGCAGAAACTCGTTTTCAACTTCTCGAAGCCTTAACTTAGTTTCAACAAGTTGTAAATGGACAGTAATTACTTTCAAGATGAGTTGGTTCTTTTTGCCTTCTTCCGTTGCAATTTGTATCCCCTGAAATCTTGAGATATTAGATTCGTGTATTTATTAAGCACAATCTCGCTGAGCTATAGTCACCTCAATAGAGAATTTGCATATGATTTCCCTAATCTAATGACGTGATTAACCACAATAACTAATCCATCACAGAAAATCTTTAATTCTCACAACATACTTTGAAAAATTTCTTATAGCGGATTTATACTAGCAGTTTTACACTTAAGTAACTCTGCAAAATATATTCAGATAACTACGATTACGTTGTTATATAAACGCCATTTTTTGGAACGCCTATTCTATCAGGATCAAAATCCATGACCCTAAATACTTTCTAAATCATAATTAGAAATACTTTATTACCTCACCCTTGCGAAACTAAACTTGCCTCAAAAAGTAATATTTATATAACCCAAAATCTAAAGAGCCGTCATGTACTATTGGAAATATATATGTATTCTGAGGATGAAGGTTTAGCAATAATAATTATAAATTATTTTAAACACACTCATAGTAATTTTCCAATTTATCAATCATCGAAGCAATAGGAATCAAAGTTTCAAAAATATAAAATAGGATCTAAGTTTCAAAAGTACAAGTTAATTATGACTAGAGGCGATTTTAATGCCTTCGGTTTTACATTTTTTTTATATTTAAACCTTTTTAGGGAGTTTCAATATATATCCTGTTCACATCCTTGGTTGGGTGAGATTGTATGAAGTAGTATTAAGTAGACATGGGCTTGGATAACCCTGTAGGCTATATTCAACTCTTGTCATCTTATATATATTGTTACGTTTTATTACAAAACCAGTAATACGACCAGTAACGTTGTTAATAAGAGTTCTTTTGGATTGCAAAATTAAACACACACAAGTTTCACAGTTTATCACTGCACTATTTATTTCACAATGCACAATACTCTTGGTTATTACAACTCACAGTATTACACGGATAGTGTTACTGTTCTTCAGATGTCACAGTCCAATAATTCACTCACGATCACTGAAATTCGCATAAAACGACGGCGCTGCACTGTCTTAAACACGCACTAAACTGTTACTTACAATCATGGCACAACACTGTTCTTCACGGCACAACACTTTTCCGCACTGCACTAAGTCGCACTGTAGGACTGATGTGACCATCAAGTCATCTGACCGTAAACTAACTGTGGGTTTTTTTTATTTTTATTTGTTTTTTATTTTTTTTTTTATCTGAGACCCAGCATTCATTGATGGTTGGTGATAAGGTAGTGCGACCTACCGGGGGTGAGAATGGATAGTTCCCCTTCAGCTGAACTTACGTTCCATTATAAGGGAGGTGGTAATGTTGTAGGGGTGAAATGGAACTCGATAAGGGTAGGTGACCCGGTAGCTGGTGATACCGGGTGGGTTGTATTAACTGTGGGGTGTTGTGAGACTTCCTTATAAATCTTTGTAGAAGTGTCTAGGCATGGAAAGATCCAGAACTTCCTGGAAGGCCTTAATTAGATTCTGCCGGGGGCCCTACTTAGAATGGCCCTAATTAGCTTCGCCCGTTCCACTAGTCTTTGTTCCTCTTTTCACGTTGCTCTCTCTCTCTTTGTGTATTCGCCCGATTCTCGCAACAATATATATCTATATATATATAAAATTGTAACCTCTGTCTGTACATTGATTTTTTTCGCGAAATTTCACGATAACTTTTCGTTTCACATGTCATAGACACCATATCTGCATTTTGTTTCTTTCGTGTATGTTTGTTTGTTTGTTTGTTACCTTTTCACGCTTAAACGGCTGTACCGAATTTTATGAAACTTGGTATGTATATTACTACTAACCCAACTTAGACTTTAGGCTATATTAATTTTCTCTGGACGAACAGGAGTGGGGGTTATAAGGGAGGCCAGCAATTAAAAATAGCGATATTTCGTTTCCTACTGGTTTTTCGGCAAATATAAACATAACAAAAGTTGTTTTTTTTGTTATTTAGAGTAACTTTTTTTATATACACTTTTTTTGTATACCGAATTACAAACGAGATATACGCTAAAACCTATAGCAGAAGTGAACAATTTTATTTGGGACAAAAGACCCAACCGAAATAAATAAAACTCGGTATGTGTATTAGCAGTGAGGCCTTCATTATAATAAGCCATACCAACATTTCTATGGACGGGCAGGAGTAGGGGTTATAAGGAAAGCATGAAATTAAAAATAGCGATATTTCGTTTCCTATTGGTTTTTCCGCAAATATAAACATATCAAAAGTTGTTTATTTTTGTTATTTAGAGTAACTTTTATCATATGCACTTTTGTGCCCGTATACGGAAGTATAAAAATGAGTTATACGCTAAAAAACTATTGCGGGAGTCCACAATTTTATTTGGCAAAAAAGACACAACCGAACTAAATCAAACTCGCTATGTGAAGTAATACTAACGTTTTCCTTATAATAAGCTATACTAACATTTCTAGGGACGGGCAGGAGGGGGGGGGGGTTATAAGGGAAGCCTGAAATTAAAAATAGCGATATTTCGTTTCCTATTGCTTTTTCAGCAAACATGCACATAACAAAAGTTGTTTATTTTTTTATTTAGAGTAACGTTTGTTATATGCACTTTTGCCGTATACCTAAGTATAAATGAGTTATACATTAAAATTTTAGCGGGCACTAACGGCTGAACCGAACTTAACAAAACTCGGTATGTCAATTAGCATTAATTCTTCCATGATTATAAGTTATATTAAAATTTTTAGGTTCGAACGGGAGGGGGGTTATAAGGGAGGCCTGAAATAAAAATTCACCATATTTACATGTATGAGACGGGAAATATAAAAATATCGAAGACTGTGAAGAATTATCGAACAAATAATTCTATTATTAGCAAATCACCGGCAACGACGGGTATCAATCCTAAACACTGGGACGGGTAAATGTCAAAATATTGTGCAATGTAAAGCCTGCTAAAAAATACCATCACCATTCAGCCTCAAATGAATTCCAGGGCGAAGCCGGGTATCTGAGCTAGTATATATATATATATATATATATATATATATATATATATATATAAAATTGTAACCTCTGTCTGTACATTGATTTTTTTGTTGAAATTTCAAGATACTTTTTCGTTTCACATGTCATAGACACCATAACTGCATTTTGTTTCTTTCGTGTGTTTGTTTGTTTGTTACCTTTTCACGCATAAACGGCTGAACCGAATTTTATGAAACTTGGTATGTATATTACTACTAACCCAACTTAGACTTTAGGCTATATTAATATTCTCTGAGACGAACAGGAGTGGGGGTTATAAAGAAAGCCTGAAATTAAAAATAGCGATATTTCGTTTCCTATTGGTTTTTCGGTCAATATGAACATAACAAAAGTTGTTTATTTTGTTATTTAGAGTAACTTTTGTTATATACACTTTTTTCGTATACAGAATTAAAAACGAGATATACGCTAAAACCTATAGCGGAAGTGAACAATTTTATTTGGCACAAAAGACTCAACCGAATTAAATAAAACTCGGTATGTGAATTAGTACTAACGCCTTCCTTATAATAAGCCATACCAACATTTCTAGGGACGGGCAGGAGTAAGGGCAGGTCGAGGCCTGAAATTAGAACTAGCGGTATTTCGTTTTCTATTCGGATTTCTGCAAATATGCACATGACGAAAGTAGTTTATTTTTTTATTTAAAGTAACTTTTGTGATATTCACTTTTGTCTTATAACAAAGAATAAACGAGATATACACTAATGCTTTAGCGGAAGCCAACAATTTTATTGGGACCTAACGATTAAACCTAACTTAAAAAAACTCGGCATGTCTATTAGCATTAATTCTTCCATGATTATAAGCTATATTAAAATTTTTAGGTTAAGGGAGACCTGAAATAAAAATTCGCGATATTTCATTGTCTATTCATTTTTCGACAAACGTGCACATAACGAAAGTTGTTTACTTTGTTATTTAGAGTAACTTTTGTTTTATACATTTTTTCAGGAAAATGTATGAAGCAAGTAATTTGCGTAGAAATATGGATATGCTCAATTCTTTCCAATATGAACTACCAGGTACCTCACCTGGAAAAATTAATTCAAACCTATGTTAATATTTTGTCCTAAATAATTCAAATCTATCTATATTGCACAGGAGACGGGAAATATGACAATATGGAGGACAGTGAATTCTTACATAAAAAATTAATTTTATTATTAACAAATCCTCAGCAACGACGGGTATAAACCTTAAACACTGGGAAGGGTAAATGTCAAAATATTGTGCAATGTAAAGCCTTGCCAAAAAAATACCATCACCATTCAGCCTCAAATGAATTCTTGGGCGAAGCCGGGTGTCTATGCTAGTAATAAATAAAATCTTCAAACTTACATGGCTATTGAATATCCTTTGGCAGTGTTTCTATTAGTGGCATTCTTAATGCTACAGATATTGTAAACAAGAAATCCTGAATCATAAGTTAGTATGACACTGTAGGCAAAATTCTTGAAACCCCAGGTACTTCTTATAATAATAAACTATATCATCCAATTAAGGTGGTTAATATATGCCCATAGGTATTACAACCTTTAGTGAAACTCTTAATGCTATAGAAATTCGTATTTATGTAGAGAAAACCATGGAACTAATAAAAAAAAGAGAGAAAACTGTAGAACGAGGTGTCCCAAGGGACGAGCAACCTACAAGAGTAATTTGTTTCGCAAACACACTCCAACTGAACTCTGAAATATGTATGGGACTCCTCGAATGGAACACACAATAAACTACCACAAAAACTTCCAACTACAGCACGTGAGTATTCAGTAAATTAATGCTAAAAATAAATCTCCGTTTCAAACCTTCCTGAAATTGAAATATTGCTGAGTTGACCCGAAAACCTATTTTTAGCAAATAGTAAGCTTGTCTTTCATTTCATCAAAGTTTATTAACAGAAAACCTTATTCAATTTTGAGCATGTGTTATGGGATCTCTTTGTAATAAAATTTATATCCCCTTTGGCGAGGTTATGTATAATCAGCCGTTAATAATGTTCAGTTATGGTCTTGTCATCATTGTGTTAACATTCATTTGGTTAGGTTAGTGTGTAAACATTAAAACATGGCGCAGCCGGTAGGAACCTTAAAACAGCATGTTCACTTTTTTAATATTTGATTAATTATTACAAAAATTAAACTATTATATGTATAGTTTGGATTGATATGACAAAAAATAGAGAAGAAAAATTTAGAGTGTTGAGTGGTAGATATTGCAGGATACAGTAATTATGGAAAAGAAAAATGTAGTCTTCTTGCATTAAATGTACATATTTGACCACCGGTTTCCCCACATTAGTTGCATCTTCAGGTCTCCTATAAAAAGAAAGAAGTTCAGAATTTTCAGAAGTCTTTCCCTAACAGTAGACTGACAGGGGGAGTAGACTTACCCCTTCTCTAGGAGATTCCTATAGTTCTGGAGTCCTTTCCTTTCACGAAAGATCTCCACCAACCACTTGGAACTCCTAAGCGTCCTTCATTAATCCGTCAACCCATTTCATCTATGTCATAATATGCCAGACTAAAATAAAGTTTAATGAACATACCATGTTTATGGATTTTTATATTATAGAAACATATAAAAGTTACTGTTAATAAGAAAATAAAAAAAACCTGTGTTAGGTAATTTTTGTATGAAAAATAAATGCGGAACGAAATATCATGAGTTTTCATTTCAGCCCTCCCTCAAAACCCTCATTCCTGCTCGTCCCTTGAAACATTAATACAGCTTATAATCATGGAGGAGTTGATGCTATTCACATACTGAACATTGTTCAGCTCCACCGTTTTTGTCCATTAAAATTGTTGACTTCCGCTATACCTTTTCGCGTATATCTCGTTTATACTTCCGTATACGACAGAAGTGTATATGACGAATACTGTTTATAATGTTGCTTGTATATCAAAATAAAAGACCCTTACTATTTGCAGATTTGCCGAAAAATCCTCTTGCATCATCCACTGAACTGTTGGTCCGAGTTACAGAGAATTTTCAATTTGATTATATTCTTTTTTTTTTTACACATGGACTGTGTGAAACGTCTAATGTTCAACTTAGCATGAACACCTACTGACTGACTGCAGGAAACGTGTCAACATTGGCATGCCAAATGACATCACAGAACAGCAGAGTGATCATAGCCCATATATACCCGTATCAGCCATATTGGTCTATAAGCTCATTTGAGGCAGAGAAGAAAAGTTGATGTTTGAATTAATTGAATATCAAATAGCATATTAATTATATTTATAACAGAAGCTATCCAATTTCAGTTTGAACGCTGACTTCCCTGAATTATCACAGGGGTTAAAATAAAAGCTAATTAAAAAGGAAGTTAGTAACCCTTAATAATATGAACAATAGATATCACGTAAGACGTATATTTATTACATCTATGATTCTAAATATAAACTGCTCAAAAATGAATTTTTTTAATTATAAATATCATTAATATTTAATAGAAATTATTGTCTTTTTCCCCCCATAAAAAAGTTATTTAATTAAGGTCGATTTAATTAAAATTAATAGGATAAGAAAAAAATAATCACCCTATTCATTTTTGAGCAGTATATTTGTGTGTATGTTTTTATTATATCTAAAGTTTTATTTATATCTATAATTTGATAGACGACAAGTAAGGTGTATATCACTAAAAGCGGAACACTTAAAATAAATAAATATTCTTTTTTTAGTCCAAATTAAATGCCCAGAAGTTGAAGTATTGCTTTTACGATAGTAAGTTTAAAGGAAGGGTAGCCCTGAAAAAACAAAAGGATATATTCTAGTACTCACAGTAAAATAAATAGTCGTCTATTGGCATAAAACACTTTAAATAAGTAACATCAAAAAGAGTAGTTTTGAAATTTGAATGAAAAATGTACGTTTCCAATTGGTTGGAGGCCCAGAATCAAATAATGGGAGACAAAGCGATAAATCGGAGGGCCGATACAACAGCAGAGAAGCCAATAAATGAAATTGAAAGACAACAAAAGCTGCACAAAATCCGCTTTAGATATGGCGGACGGTATACAGATTTCATGTTCACACACGATTCAATAACAAGCAGTTCGTCGCTTTTAGTGTGAACGCGCCCTGCTTATGTGGCTAGCCCGCCCAAGTCTTCTAATACACATCTTATAACATATAAAATGCCATAGCGTTTTTTAAGAAACGTTTCAGAATTAATAAAAAAAGAAAATAGTCGTTTGACTTTACAACTCCTGCGTCTCTGTTTGTGATCACCATGTTTATGTGATATGTGTAGGAAATAATCCATTGGAAGAATATGCTATTGACGTCACATGTCTAAATTACTTCAAAAATTGTAGTAAATGACTGCCGAAAATAAGATTTGCTGTATTATCTGTTTGAACCTATTTTGACTAGTTTCGGCATGACTTCTGTAAGTATGCACGTACACACGTGTGTATGTAACTCAAATAAATCAAATACGGCTAGCCTTAAAACGTATTACTTCCATAATTGAGATTGTAGCGTCCCTTTTTATCTAAATCAACTATCGAGAGGGAGAGAGGTAAGTAAGGGCAAAAATGAAAAAAAAAAACTGTAAATTTCTCCGAAGAGTTACAAAATATTTTAATAGGTCTTTTTTTCATCACAAAAAGATGTAAATCATTTTTCGATCCGATGCATTGTAACTAAGATATCGTATATCACATTTAAATGAAATACTTTTATAAGACGTACAACCAAATAGCTTGTTTATCTAATTTAAGATGTGTACGAGGAGTCGTGAGTTACTCAGATCGAGTTTTCTTAATTTAGTAAAAGGTAGTAGCTCAATATTTCTAAATATTCATATTTTAAATATTTCTTATAGAAATTCGTATTTTAATATTTGTTGAGTCTTTTTTTTTTTAATGAATGGTTCAGCTTTAAGGTGCATAACACTTTTGTGTAGTAATAGCACTAGAGTACTTTGCGCACTCCATTTCATTCGTCACTTATTATCATTTATCAATTATTTATCTCCTTCATCATTTATTTTGTTCATTGGACTGCCTATTTTTTCAAACACTTTGGTACCTGCTGTGTTTCTCACTCATTTATCACAGTTAAGCACAAAGAAACCACTCGTTTAATTCTAAAACAACCCGCAATGCCGCCAAACACGGTCCTCCAACTTCTTGATTTCCCCACCCATGGATATTCGCGAGATCATAAGTATTTATAGATGCATAAGCTAAACATCCTAGGTTTAAGACATTTAATATAAATCCTATGTAATCTGGTTTCTTTAATTTTCTGCTTGCAGTTTGATAGTAGAGAATATACATGTATTATTTATACAACATGTATTATTCCCGTATACTCTTTTAAAGAAGTGGCAGGAAAGGAGCAAGCTAACTAAATTGTATCATCTAAATACTAGGGACTTCCGGACATTTTCGAAAATAACAAACAAAGTTTAAGGAAGGAAAATGAAAACCCAAAAAATATTGGTTACTTAAGTCTTTCGTGAGAAATCTCCTCTATCCCCCTCGATGAATAGTTGTATTTAAGTTTAATGTGTATTTGATGGCAACACACATCTCAAAGATGTGAGTAAAGTGTAACAAAATAGCTCACAATTTGATAACAAGGGAACTATTGTTAGTATTTGAGTGAAGACAAGGGTCAAGGCAGTCCCTTTCCTTCAACACCATTCTCCGTTGCTAACAATGCCAGTTTGTTCTCCTGTTTGAATACTGGCTCCAGCACAATGCCATGCCTTCTCCAGCACAATCCTTTATGTGAGGCCAAACTAGAAAATTCCAACGGCCAAAAATATCAGAGCCATTTAACAGAAAAAAAGCCACTATTCTTCCTACAATTTAAAAAAAAAGTAGGCTAGCGACTTTTCATTCGAAGCTTAATTTGGTAGTTCTATACATATACCGAACCACTGACTATGAAATTAAATACACCGGAAGCATACCATTCCTCATACCCAATAAAAGAATAATTAGAATACCTATTTTGTAAACTTCAAATGCATCAGCCATTATAAAAGTATTGAGTCTCTCACACACACACGCTCTCTCTCTCTCTCTCTCTCTCTCTCTCTCTATATATATATATATATATATATATATATATATATATATATATGCTACAGAAATGATTGAAGAGTGAGTCTATAAGTGTATGTGACTATATTATGAGATTATTAAATTAATTATTCTATTAAATTGTATTGTAAACTGGGAATGCCAATGTATTTTATTAAAATATACTTAAAATGACGATAATTGGATTATTGTATACAAAGGCATTTTGTATCATTTTCACGTGGGTACTGTACGAAAGGTCTTGTATGACACGTTCCGCATCCTTGAATATATGCTATATGTGTGCAAATAAGAGATGTCCCTCAAAATAATAAATCGTTAGACTTATAATGTGAATTTAATATCAAAAATAATTTAAGCTGAAGGGTTTTATATGATTTGACTGCATCAAAATAAATTATGCTTAACTCGGACGTTCACTTTGATGATGGCTAGGTCACAGCCGGTTGCTTCTCCACCATAGACTGTTGTATCATCACTTCTTATGATGATGTCCAATGTCTCTAGGACCCTCCATGTTAGGACAGTGACATCTGGAAGTATGATCCCATATCTCCCTATGTGTGCCACGTCTAGACAAGAGGCCCAAAAGATTCATGACTGAAGACTCCTGACACGGTGATTTTTTCCCTTGGTGCCTTGTATCTAAGCTCCATCTCTTATTTAGTTAGGCTGTCCGTTTACTTCATTGTTCCGCATCTATGTCCAGGTTTACCTTCTAGACTACAGGAGAGAGAGAGAGAGAGAGAGAGAGAGAGAGGAGAGAGAGAGCGAGAGAAAGAGAGAGAGAGAGAGAGAGAGAGAGAGAGAGAGAGAGAGAGAGAGAGAGAGAGAGGGGGAGGGGGAGTGTGAAGTGACGAATGCATTCTCTTCCGAATATTCAGTCTCCTTATGTTATGTTTAATTCTGTAGAAAAAGAGGACTTAATTAGCTAGCTACCAGTACGCAAATCGAGCAGAGGATAATTGTTATATTTATATGGTAGATAAAATAAAGGTATATTTAATTTTATTTATATAGATTGGACCAAAGTAAGCTTATATATTTTGGGTTTTATTCCCCTAGCCATTTTCTCACTGATGAGGCCCTTTATTGTCCTCGGTTCAGATTTACGGCTAACCGACTCGATGAGGATTGTTTCGTTAGCAACTTAAAAGTAAATTACAAGGGTTGGTCGAAGCAGTTTGTGGTAGGGGGTAGGGGTGGGGAAGATACGGCCTGGGAAGATATACGTTGTTCATTTCCTCGTTCTTGCTGGAGAAGTCTGGAGAAATAGCTTTTTCTCCAGGAGTCTTCACTCTTTGCGCCCCCCTCCCCCGCCTGCTGTGCTGGTATGTGTAAGGTATAGGCAGGCCCTACCTCTTCTCTCCGATTTCAGCCTGAGGAATGTCGCCTGTCGTTTTGTCACAGCTCGGTGTCGAATTCAAGATCTCTTCCAGACTCTTCTCTCTTTTTCTTTCAGTTATTTACAGGTTATTGCAACCCACTCAGACTTGTCACTCTGGAAGAAATCAAATTACATCTCTGCTCCCAGAATTCCTAGGAAAGGGAAACTTTAAATATGAGATATCACATCTTTTGCCGCACTTCATCGGATTAGTCTTTGACAGTTTAAGTATTACTTTTATAGATATAAGACCATCTCTAACAGTGCATGAAGGAAATCATAGTAAGGGGAGTTATTTCATTTTAAAGAAAATATTCCTATTATTTTTTAATTAAAAAATAGCTCTTTATTGGTTTAGACTTTTACAATTAAAATTATAATGTTAAAATATTATTCATTAACGCCCACTTTATTGAACTAAGGCTGAAAAACAGTTGTCTGCAGGTTACCGCCCATTTCTAACCATGGTGGGACAAAGGATATTATTTAGTGAGTTCCACATTAAATAAATTTCTATTGGTATGTGGGAATCGAACCCACAGTTATAGGTTCACCGTGAGTATTCAGATCAAGGTTTTAACTAGCATGGCTAGCCAGAACTCCAATTATTAAAAATAAAATATATAAAACTATACCTTTAAATTGCAATCTCAATAATAAAAGAATAAATCTTATCTACTGGAAATTCACTTGGCAAATTTATTCAAAAATGATTTCATGAAGAAATTCTTTTTTGAATGGAACTATTGCTTAAACATGCTTAAAGTCACTAATTTTTCAAATCTAAGCCTTTCTCTAGATTAGCTACTCTCCAAAAAGATTTGTCTTTTACGAAAAACTACTTTATAATTACAGCAACAAAAAGGCTGAACAGAGCTAGAGAGAGAGAGAGAGAGAGAGAGAGAGAGAGAGAGAGAGAGAGTTAGAGAGAAAGAGAGAGATGGGGTTCCCCCATCACTGATAGGAAGGGTTCGCTTACATAGGAATTTATAGCACGGCGAAACCTTGTGCTAACCAATGACCCAGAATTTCAACCAATCTTTCCGGGATCGCAGGGTCCTCGCACATTGACCTAACTACTGTAAGCGCAGATCTAGCTAGGGTAGTAAAACGTCCGTCACGCAGAGGCAGATTTCTCACGTGAAGGTTTACAATAGAGAAATCTGCATATTGGTTACACTTAACACCATCATGAGTAAATACAAACGGTAATGAAAAATCTTTCAGTCAATATTTCGGCTGTTTCCGTCGAAGAATACCGACAATAGCCGATTTCATCTCGTCCGTTATAAATGTTATAGAGAACAAATGTATATAACAATATTTATAGTAAATTTAATTTGCAATAAGATTGGTTCTATACAAGTTTTCGATCGAACGTGTAGTAACGGAGATATTTCGAAATTCCTCCCCTTGAACCCCCCCCCTTTGCACGGTCAAATTTCAGCCATTAACGAACTTGATCTTTCTTTTTACTTAAAACGATTAAATATCGAGTATGGTTACGATCAAATAAAAATTGCGACCGCTAGAGAGTTAACAGACATATATATATATATATATATATATATATATATATATATATATATATATATATATGTGTGTGTGTGTGTGTGTAATTTTGTACGGGCCGCGCGGTGTTTTCGAAAATCGCGCCATGAGTACAGCCTTAAGGGAAATCTGCTGAACACTGGGATATATTGGAAGATTGAATCAGCAGCGATCACTGCGTCTTAAGAACCGTTATTGATGTCATCAGAGTAAAGAACAGCTACAGAGAAGAAGGTGGTATACAATTAGCCCGTATTTAAAGGAAATGTGGCTTGGTACCTCAGCTTTCTCCCCCCTCGAAATATCGAGTTCCGTGGTGGACATGAGAGCTGAGTACATTGAAGCCGCTTACGTGCAGAGTGAGGTGAAAACAACAGAGAACACGAGGCCCAGACAAAAAGGCGAATTACAACGCTTATGGATTCGGTATCATTCCTCAATGGAAACCCTGAAGAGACATTGCTGGCGAACTTCGTGGAGGACGCATCCCAAGATAGTCCGTGGGATTTACCATACAAGGTGCCCATAAGAAGTTGCCCAACATTAACTATATGATATTAACAAGTACATTCACCGAAGCAGTGTCACTCATTTTGGAACACTCCTTCCCAAAGGATTTACCTGATGAGGATACGCCACTGCAAATGATAAAGAGAAGGTCTGCCAACGAGGCTGCACATACAGGAGACGCTCCGGAATGGGATGCCATAGATATAGAAATGGCCAACGACATCTTCCACTAACGTCACCAAGCTGAATGTATAAATAGGTGCAGGTCCGATCCCCGCCCAGGGAGAACATTAGTTCACGCGTTTGCTATCAAGCTAGTGTCGCAGTGCTTATGAATTAGCGGCAGTCTAACGAATATATAAGTCTGACAGTCCCTTAGGATGACTAATTATTAAAAAAAAAAACACAAGTAGCAAAAATACGTCATTAATAGTGAGTATTTCAATTTAACATTCCCAGTAATGGTAGGCAATGCATATAGATTTATTCTTAATAGAATCTCGCTGGCAACATGCGACTAAAGTTTGATGGAACCCACTAAGAACGCTGAGGGCCGACCCACATCCTCTAGGGTTACTGAAGACGGGTGTTTGTGAGTACAAACCCTCCTAATCTCAAATGAGAGCAGTGAAAATAGCTTAGAAAAATGTTTTCTTTTAATTAGCGTCTCCTTTATACTATTATACTAATCAGGCGGCCTATATAAGATAACTCAGTCTGAGGCTTTATTCTTCACTTCATCAAATAAATTTTCATGAAACTATATTAATCTAGACCACTAGACACTCAGAGTTATCCAACTGTATCGTTAACACTGACATTACTTGCCAGCGGCTGTAAAGTACTTGGAAAATACATAAGTTCATCTTATGTATAACAATGAAGTCCATCAAATCATATTTTGCATAAAATAAAATTATGCAGGTCAGTCCAATTGAAGTTCTTATTTTATTAATCACACGCACTTTAAAATTTGGAAAATTATGAACTAATATTTTAAGCCAGACTCATTTCCAGTGAGTATGTGGTTCCCGAAACTTTCATTGTTGTTCCATGGACAGAACGAGAGTTCCATCTCATCGGTTGGGACATTATTGCGTTTTTAAAAATGTTATAAAACGTTTATAACATTTTTAAGAAACCCATCTTTCTCATACTGAATCTATCACTCCTCTACCTTATCCCTTTGGCGACAAAATGTTATTCGTTACTATTTATTACTCATCTAACACAAAGTATATTATGCCAAAAATTACATCACACACTTAATATATGTGTGTTGGTTTTTTGCAATATTATACGAATTTTGGTTAAAGGATTTTTTTTCTTGAACCTCATAGAGATATAATAAATGTTAAGCGAAACTTTTGAAGTCATTCCCATACTAGAATATTGTACTCTAGTAAAATACAGCCAAAATGAAAAATATTCCAAAGAAATTATCTAGAATAATTGATGTCTTTCATTATTCTAATTATTAAAAACAAAAGGACAAAATATAAATTTGAAGCATCTATTAGTAGCTTAATGTCCTGTATAGATTAAGGAGGGCAATAAAGACCATAATTCACAAATTTTCAAAAATTATGTAAATTCTGTAAATGGCAGAAAGTTTGAAAAGTTACTTTAATAAGTAAATAATTTATTCTTCCCCGCTTCCGTCCAACAGGTTGTTAAATGAAAAGATGACCCAACTTTTAATTTTCATCATCATTGTCATGCCTCGCTTAAATTATTAACCTGAAGGTTTAAATACAAAAAGAGTGCGTATGTTGAATATAAATAAGCAGGGACATTTATTGAATTAATAGCTCTGAATAATGAGTTTGAGGGGAGAAGTTGAGGCGCAACTCTCTCTGTCTGACACGGCCCCAATTAAAAGCCACAAAGCAGTACTGTAATGAACACTTTCAACTTTGCCAGCTGGAATTAAAAGGTTTCACGGTTTCCTTTTGTAAAAGTCACTCTGCTCCGGGGCCATTTTCCGGAGGATTAGTGTCCCTTTATTGTTCTAGGGCTTGGTTTAGGGCTCGCTCGATGAGAATTGTTTCCTTGCCAACTAAAAGTAAATTACTCTAGTTAGGTAGTTGAATGCAAAAAGGGAAATAGGAAAGACATTTGAGTAAGTTTATTATCTAAGACACCAGCAAAAACACCAAGGTTCTGAAGATAGGTGAGAGCATTGTCGCTTGCCTGTCATTCGTGGAAATGAAGTAGTCACAGATTCCTGCCACTGCATGAACCACCTAACTAAAATAATAAGGCTGTGCAGGTCACACATCATTATTTTTTATGAACATCTTAAAGTTTACGAGTGACAGATGTGACTATCAATTATTAAAGGACGTCTTGTCTGGTCGCCATTACACCTTAGAAGTTGCAACTCTGTTTACATTCCTACAGGTGGCAGGCACGTCCGGGCTTCACATTCGATAAGCAGGGCAAATGCGAATTACGCATCACTCCAGACCTTTTCATTTCTATTTTAATAGTTGTGGATGTTTTATATGCATATCTACTATCATTATAACTCGTCACAAACTTCCGGACTGTTTATCCCAGACTGTGAATTATTGTGTGAGACATCTAATAGTTCTTATTTATGGTATCCACTTTATTTCAAGAACATCTATTGTCTCTTTGAAATATAATTTAAACAGCTCACCCTATAGCTGAAGATAATTATAGGGTAACATTCTTCTGGAGCCTACGAATAGGCTTTGCCCTCCTCATGATCATGTGCAACCGCCGCTTTAGACGTATCATCTTCAAATATTGTCAAGTTTCATCTATAACTCTCCTGAATCTCCATGTTAATCTCCCCGGCTCAGTCTATATACCTTTAATTGAAGGATCAAAATCCATTTCACAATCACTCGTTTTCTACACATTTATTAATTCTTTATTTTGTTTAAAAATTATTGTTCTGTTGTTCCTGATGAACTAATCAATAAAATTTAATTTTTGTGGACAATGGTCTAAGGAGGTTATTTCCCGCAACAACAAAAACAATAAAACAGGATTCATCAGTCACATTATCATTTTCTTGTTGTAGGTTAGTTTACACCAAACCCAAAATTAAAAATATACTCCCTCCCCCTTCCAAATTATCATATTTCTTTCTAAGGCTTCAATTCATCGGGCATCATGAATTTAAGGTATGAACACTTTCATTCCATTTTATTTTACCTTGATACGGAAAAGTTTACGAGGATGAATATGAACTGAAAAGATTCTTAAGGGGTTACAATTATTTCACACCAAGTCACAGCCTTTTATTAAAACAGTAGGCGATTTTAAGGTTAACTTGGGACACCCCGTATAAAGGATATATATGAAGAAAAATTATTCCTCAAACCAGCATTTGAATGATGCTTAAACTATTCAACTGAATGGAATGAAACTCGATATGTGTTTACTACCAGTAGTACCCAGAATTAAGTGGTTGGTCCTGACAAATTTAATCAAAGCAATAGGCATTAATTTAGTAACGAACACATTAAATAAAATCCTTAGCCCGACCCTGGCTAGAAAAGGTTGGTAACCTGTAGATAGCACGACGTAACAATAAAAAAATAAAATAACAATAAAAATATTGTTTTTTAGTATTTGATAATAATTTTAAATGGTTCTTTTTTTAAATCAATGGTAGCTGGAGGTAATTGGATTCTGTGTATGAATTACAGGATGTGCACTATTAAAAGAAGGAAGTTAAGGTAAATAGGAAAAGGAATAAATAGTAGGAAGTAATATTTCATCAAAGCTAACCTCTTATAATTCTTTCCTTCTCCCCTGAGAAAACATTGAATTAAGAAAATTCGTTCTCAGACTTATTGTTCACAGCGCAAGTAATGTTCCTCCTAATTTTCTACCTAACTTATCTTAATGTATATTATTATTTTCGTTTTTCATACAATAAATGGAGCTATGAATTGAGGCTGATTTGGCTTTTAGGCCATACTTTAATTTTCAGGGGAGGGGGGGGCACAATTCTGCTATATTTTGAAGGAAAGACAGGGTATTGTAATGGATCGATGAAACACCATTGAGTTAAGACAAAAAAGTCCGTCACGCAAGGGCTGGGTTAACTAAGCAGATTTCCCAAGTGCTGGTATAAAACACTTGTAATCTCATCTTACCACGTATTCTCTTTCTATATATTAAAACCGACGAATGGAAGGGGGTGGGTTACTGAAATCAGAAAACAAGAAAGTACAATTAACTTGATTAATAGTTGAGTTACCAGAAAATGCATTGTGCAACAATTGTAGAAAATCAAAAGCTTAAAAAGATTGTTTCTAAAACATTTTATGATCCAACTCATAATAACGGAGATATTTTGAATTTTCTAATCCCCCAACCCACCTCCATCACAAACTACCGCTATTCTAGGTCCGATTTCAGCCAATAAGAAATATGTCTTTAGTTTAGACTAAAACAGTTATATATCGAGTATGGTATAGATCAAGTAAATATTTTCGAGTAAAGAACTTAATTGATGACATCATATATATATATATATATATATATATATATATATATATATATATATATATACTAGCTCAGATACCCGGCTTCGCTCGGGAATTCATTTGACGGTGAATGGTGATGGTATTTTTTTGGGAGGCTTTACTTTACACAATATTTTGACATTTACCCGTCCCAGTGTTTAGGGATATTACCCGTCGTTTCTGTGGATTTGTTAATAATAAAATTATTTTTTTATGTAAGACTTCACTGTCCTCCATATTGTCATATTTCCCGTTTCCTGTGCATTATGCATAGATTTGAATTATTAAGGACAAAATATTAACATACATTTGAATTACATTTTCCAGGTGTTGTACCTGGTAGTTCACATTGAAAAGAATTGTTAAGAAAATTTCTCTAAATAACAAAATAAACAACTTTTGTCATGTGTATATTTGCAGAGAACCCAATAGAAAACGAAATACCAATATTTTTTATTTCAGACCTCCCTTACAACCCCCACTCCTGCCCGTCCCTAGAAACGTTGGTATGGCTTGTTATAATGAAAGCGTTAGTGCTAATACACTTACTGAGTTTTATTTATTTCGGTTGGGTCTTTTGTCCCAAATAAAATTGTTCACTTCCGCTATAGGTTTTAGCGTATATCTCGTTTATAATTCGGTATAGGAAAAAAAAGTATATAACAAAAGTTACTCTAAATAACAAAATAAACAACTTTTGTTATGTTCATATTTGCCAAAAATCCAATAAGAAACGAAATATCGCTATTTTTAATTTCTGGCTTCCCTTATAACCCCCACTCCTGCCCGTTCCTAGAAATGTTAGTATGGCTTAGTATAAGGAAGGCGTTAGTGCTAATTCACATACCGAGTTTGGTTGAGTTCGGATGAGTTTTTTGTGCCAAATAAAATTATTGACTTCCGCTGTAGTTTTTAACGTATAACTCATTTATACATAGGTATACGACAAAAGTGCATATAACAAAAGTTACTCTAAATTACAAAGTAAATAACTTTTGTTATGTGCATATTTGCTGAAAAAGCAATAGGAAACGAAATATCACTATTTTTAATTTCAGGTTTCCCTTATAACCCCCACTCCTGTTCATCTTAGAGAATATTAATATAGCCTAAAGTCTAAGTTGGGTTAGTAGTAATATACATACCAAGTTTCATAAAATTCGGTTCAGCCGTTTATGCGTGAAAAGGTAACAAACAAACAAACAAACATACACGAAAGAAACAAAATGCAATTATGGTGTCTATGACATGTGAAACGAAAAGTTATCGTGAAATTTCGCGAAAAAATTCAATGTACAGACAGAGGTTACAATTTTATATATATATATAGATATATACACACAAGTTTTGAACGGTCCTCATTTTCGTCGTCTCCTTGGTAGGATGGATGTTACGTACATTTGAAGAAATGTTTCGAAAATCCCATCATGAGTACAACCTCAATAGCTGATTTCCCCTAAGCAAAATCTGCTTCAAAAAAATTTCAGTAGACTATTCTCTTCTCCAAAATGTTTTTAAGCCCCATTGCACATAACTTGCCAATAGTCCACATTTATTTTTAATTGTGTAAGCGGTTCAATTGTGCGTACCTTCAAATATTGTGAATATAAACGATGACCCCGTAAGAGTTGGAATAATGCATGTTAAAATAGAGCTATTTGTTTATTTAATTAAGAAATCGTTGGTGAAGTTGAAAGCCCTCCAAACAGCCCCCCCCTTCCATGGTTTAAGTCCAAACATGTCAAAGATAAAGTAAATGTCATTACCACTAATTGATGTATATCATGATGTAGCCAAAATATGGATAAGAATGTTTTCTTCAAAATATTGCAAGTTATAGAATATTCCTCTATATTGAACAAAATGTGGATCGGGTTACTATTTTTAACTTAATATCTATGTAAGCTTATGATAATATAATAATAACATAAATGATATATATGATAATCACAAATACACAGTTGCCTAATTGATCTATACCCAATCCAACCCTCAGCGAAACACAAATAAACATGGTTAGGAACACAGTTGAGAGACTATTATCACAAGGATTTAGGGAAGCCAAATATTTTCCGAAGTCGGGCAAAAATTTGGGCAGTATTTATTCCCTTTATATTATACAAAAAAAAACAAACAAAAAAAAAACTAATCAGGTGTTCTCAAGTAACATCAACGAAATAGCATTTGGCCAGAGGACCTTAATATTTTACGCATCAAGACGTGGGCCTAAAGTTGTTCTGCACTAAAGTTCAACTTTATACAGTTTACTTGAAAATGATTCCATCGCATCGAAAGGGCCATGCCACGAGAACTCAACGATCAGCCTGTAAAGACAGCCGCTACCGATGGATTTGATAATAACATTATTGCCCTTTAACTCAAGTCACTTCAGCACCACCCCTTCCCGACATAAAATTCGTTTCTGCTCAAATGTGACTCTATGCTTATAATTTTAGTAATGTAGTGTTATTCTCAGAAATATGAATGTTTTGAATTCTCGTAACTAAATAATTTAAAGGATGAACGCTGACGGAGTGAAAGTGTAGGGCAGATGTGCCCCATTTATTTCTGGTATTTATTAACACCCTTAAGGGAAATCTCCTAAATTGAGAGGCAGAGAGTGAGAAGATAGATAGATAGGCTTTATTGTCATAGTGGTCCTTTCTTAAAGACAATAGAAATATGTGCTTATTACTATACTATTTACAAATTAGCTCTAAAGGCTATATAGAAATGATGCAATAATTATTTATTCGTAGACATATAAAAAATTAAAACTAATATAAAAGTCCGTCACGCAGGGGCTGCGTAAGCTAAGCAGATTTCCCATGTGAAGTTTTATAATAGAGAAATCTTCATATTGGTAACACAACACCACCTTGATTAAATACAAACGGTAATGAGAAATCTTTCAGTTAATTAAAATAAATTCCCAACTGAAACGGCTTCTGAATTGTAAGAATAATTTATAATTTAATAACTTAAATTTTAGTAGTCCAAGAACTAAAGAAGGGGGGAGGGCGGATGAACAGAACGTATTTGCATAATTCTCACAAAGCAACGAAGGTAAGGTAAGGTTAGAAACGACAGGTAAGGTTAGAAGAAGCTTCCACCTGAGCCGAGTAGTTACGAAAACGGCCGACCTAATCCGAACTATACCCGACCACAGACTTCATAAAAATGCAAATATCTCGATTAATATTCAAGATAGAGAATAAATGTATATAGCAATATTTATAGTAAATTTAATTTGCAATAAGATTTCTTCTTCTTCGATTCGATGCATAATAACGGAGATATTTTGAATTTTTGAAAATCCCCCCCTCTCAACCCCCCCCCTCCCACTGGTGCGATTTCAGCCGTTAACGAATTTGATCTGTCTTTTTACATAAAACGGTTAAATATCGAGTTTCGTAACGATCAAACAAAAATTGCGACCGCTAGAGCGTTAACAGACAAATATATATATATATATATATATATATATATATATATATATATATATATATATATATATATACGTAGTAAGGTTCATAAGTTTCCGGCCTGTCCTGCTTGCCCTCCTTCAAACGTGCCGGGACCTGCACGTCTATGCAGGTCCATGCCTGCTCACTCCATACCCATCGCCCGCACTTCCTCAGTCTTGTCAGTCAGTGTCCAGCCTTCAAGGAAACTCGCCATTTTTACAATGTTTAAACTCGAGTACCGTGCGGTAATTAAATTCTTTTGTAAAGAGGGTCTTACTCCTGCGCAAATTAAAGAGCGCTTGGATTGTGTATACAGGCAGTCCTCCCCCTCGTATTCCACAGTGAAAGAATGAGCAAAATTATTTAAGTTAGGGAGAGAAAGTCTAGAAGATGACCCACGTCCCGGTCGCCCACTGGAAGCTGTCACTTCTGAAACAATCCAACTTGTGGAATCTGAATTGCTGTCTGACCGACGACTGAAAACCAAGGAAATAGCAGCGAGGTTGGGGCTTTCAAAAACAAGTGTTTTGAGGATCATCAAAGAACATTTGCATATGAACAAGGTTAATGCAAGATGGATTCCAAAAATTCTTTCAGCTCATCAAAAACAGGAACGAGTTCACTGCTGCAATGAATTTTTACGCGAGTATAATGCCGACCCAAAGAATATTTTGGACTCTATTGTAACTGGGGATGAGACAATGGTTCTATATTATGACCCACTCAGCAAAAGAGAGTCCATGGAATGGAGAAGACCAGGAGAAGCGCCTCCTTTAAAGGCAAAAGTCACGCAGTCAACAAAAAAGATAATGGCCACAATTTTTTGGGACTGTAAAGAAATACTATTGATAGATTTTAAGGAAAGGAATACCACAATGAATGGTGAGTATTATGCAGCCCTACTTCACCGGTTACGAGACGCCATTAAAGAGAAGAGGCGAGGGAAGTTAAGCAGAGGCGTCCGCCTCCTTCACGACAATTCCCCTGTCCACACACATTGATTTCCAGCTGTGAAGGACTGTGGATTCCAAGAAATCTCTCACCCACCCTACAGCCCAGACTTGGCCCCTAGTGATTTCTACCTTTTCTCAAAATTAAAATCTGGCCTTCGTGGAAGGCGATTTAACACCGACGAAGAGCTCCTAGCAGCAGTGGAAGAACATTTTTTTAACAAAGAAGAAAATTATTTTTTTCATGGTATAGAACTGTTGCCAAAGCGTTGTAATAAGTGTATTGAACTTAGAGGAGAATATATTGAAAAACAGTAAAGCCAGTTTTTTTCTTTCACCATTCCTTCTATCCCAGGCCGGAAACTTTTGGACCTTACTACGTATATATATGGTATATATATATATTAGCCTGAGATGCAAAAAGTGAACGTTAATAAATAATAATAATATATATTTATATATATATATATATATAATTTTGAACGGACCTCATTTTCGTCATCTCCTGGGTAGGATTGAGTGACATTTGAAGAAATTTTTCGAAAATCGCGTCATGAGTACGACCTCAATAGCTGATTTCCCTCATGGGAAATCTGCTAAAAAATGATTTTGTCGTATCCCCATCTCGGTTGCTAGAAAGTAATTAATGCAGGCTCTTCGGAATGGTGATGATTTTATTTCTTTAGGTAAAGCGTTTAACTCCCTTGCAGAGAGAGGGGGGGGAGGGGTTAAAGCAACGATCCCTAAAAATTGAAAAGAAATAGTGCCAAAGTTCCGCAGTTATAAGTTATATCACAAAAAAAAAAACAATTTTTTTCAAAATAGGAAATTTTTCCTTCACTCCATGGGAATGCTAATATTGCAATCGCAAACATCACACAATTGTTGGCTTCCCCTTGATTCGTTCAAAACGTTATTCTCATACACCTATTTAACCAAACGTGATATTTTTACCAAGGAATAGAAAAAAATCACCAAAGCCGAAGAATATATAACATCCTCTTGTCAATAAATACATGAGCGAGATTTCAGAAATCGGTAAAATAATGAATTAATTGGGGGAGGAAGGGAGAAGTTGAGTAAAACTGGGAGGAATGACAGTTTTGTATTTCGTCATCTAGCGACATCAAAATGAAAAGTTATTCACATCGTAAGTCTTATAAGGGCTTAGTCCCTAAGAGGCAATTCGCTGAAGTACAAAAAGCGTGCAACCAGAGCTGTGGTTCGAACTCAATTTAATGTTGGCCAATAAATAAGCAACCAACCAATCTCCAGAGTTACCATTAGTTTAGTTTATTCATTAATTAATGCCCACTTTATGCAACTAAAGCTAATTGAGACGGGCTATCTACAGATCATCACCCCTTCCTAGTCATATAGTTAATGTAGTGAATCCTCCCTTAAGAAACTCCCTTTACCCACGCTGGAATTGAACCCACGGCTCAAGAGTTATTGAGGTCATATTAATGACCAAGTAGAAGTAAGACCCTGATCTAGAGCAACAGGTAAGTTCTGACGCAGGCTCTGCCACTGCACACCATTGAACTACTGCTAGCTATTGCTATAGAAACACCCAGTCAAACAGATGGGAGGAGCTTTGAATTGATCCGGATTGGTTAACGTTTAGGTTAATGTAGGTTACAGCTCAGTATACACATATAGTTTAGGGATGGGCTAAAAGGAACTACTCGAGGGAGAAAGAAATATCGTTCTGAAGGATGGCCAAACGGAAGATATACGAGGTTTCCTTTTACTTGGACATCCATGCCGTCACTTCCCCGGGAGTCTGGCTGTGCCCCAAGGGTAAGGTAATGCCTCCTTATATATTTAGACACTAGCCTATGGACCTAATATATTATGACGTAGCAGTTACTCCCTAATTTAATTTCCCAAAATGCCACACTAATATAAATCTTCCACAAAAACAATCTCCATAACTCTCATGACAGTTTGATATATATAATACAGTCTGTTGCACAGGGCTGCGTAAACTTAGCAGATTTCCCAGCATCAATAGTTTTACAAGAATAGTTGCATAACATTTTTCGATCTGACTCATAATATTTTGAATTTTCGAATTCCCCTCTAAACCCCCCCCCCACACGTTCCTGGTTCGATTTCAGTCATTAAAGACTATGAACTTCTTGTGTGTTGAATTAAACGAAATCTCGATTATGGTGTAGTTCAAATAAACATTTTCGAGAAAAGAAGTTAAATCATAATTGATGACATCACACAACGTGTACGCATTTATCTCACAAAAAAAAAGTCCAACGGAGAATAATATTTGGTGATTAAGCTTCAAATAAAGTGCTTCAGGATATAACACCTTATTATTGACAAGAGTAGGAGAGGGGTGAAAACTAAAAAATGCATATATCTCGCTTAATAATCGTGATAGTGAAAAATCATATAACATTGAATTTGCAACATTGGTTCTATACATTTTTTTTTCGATCCGAGTATAATAGCGGAGATATTTCGAATGTTCGAAATTCCTTCCCCCTTTAACCACCCTTCTGGTGTAATTTCTCAAACTTGACATTCCTTTTTACATATAAGCACTAAATATTGAGTTTATACTTCGAGTGGTAGGTAAATGGGAAAACATATATTGGAAACAGACTATGATTTAAGCATCTAGCAGGGTCTGTGTAAACTAAGCAGATTTTCTATGTGTAGATTGACATTCAGATTCTTCACACAAAAATTACCCCAGCTGTACATTTATTCTCTGCTTCTCACTTAATAACAACCCTATGTAAACATGTTTACATTGGATTCACTATTGTTTACATAGGAATAAATAGAGAGACGAGAGATGACATTACTTGTCATTCCATCGTGTGAAAGCCGGCTTAACAGTGTACAGTCTGCATGGGTGACAGACATTCAAATCTTAAAGTAGATTGCTAGACTTACATCAGTCACCCGGGAGCTTTGGTACAACCTAGACTTCTCAAATCAGGCATTGATGATGGAGCTTGACTCTGAAAGTGCACAGCATAAATTAAAGCATTAGTAGAGGACCAGGCCTTTTCTGTTGGTCTTCATCAATTGGTTCCTCCTTATTAAAAATCAGTATATACAAAAATTGAATTATTTAAAGCATTTTTATTTACCCTAGAGTCTTAATTATCTAACTTTCTAAAGTATTTTCCATAAATTTAAAATATTTTTATAAAATTATATATTTTGTTATAGGTAGCAGTTCGTGTTTCATTATTTGGAGTATCGGAAATAACAAAGCTACTGCCACCAGTTTTCCCTCTCCTATTTCATGAGAGGTTTCACTTTCAAAAAGTGTTTAGGAAAGCTGGAAACTTGCAAGTTCTGGAGACGAAGTTAGCTCGGCTCCCTGTGTGTTTACAGTTATTGCAGCACCCAGAAGGAACTACAACAGTTGTTAAACTAGCTGTGTTCAAGGCATGCTTAGGAGATCTGCTGTTTCCTACTGCGGGGGCTGACTGCAACCTTATGTTCTGCCCGACTAAGTGCTACCCAGGCATTATAGCACCCATGGCTGAAGTGTCCACACGATTGTCAGTGGTGGAGTGTGATATAGAAGATGGCAGTGTAAGTACCTTGCCAGTTACAATATTTTCAAAAGAACTGCGTGGTCAAGCAAAAGACCACCCAATAAGACAGAGAGCTGTCTGTCACACAAAGCATAATCTCTACTGTGGATGTTTTAGAAATGGATCACAAGCTGAAAGAAAAAAGAAAAAAAATGTCACTTTAAACAGAAGAAAAAGTGATGACTGGACAAGAAAAGGCAATGTTCGAACAGCAGTTAAGCCTGGAAGTGCTGCGCATCAAATGTCACACAGAAACCATGGTGACAATAACTTTAATCATGGCTTAGGTACTAGATCAGACAGTAGTTTAGATCCGCCACATATATCTAAAGAACCTTACAGCCCCCCTGACTCGGAACTCTATCACACAAAGCGGTTGCCAATCCAAAGTCGAACTAAGGACTACTATGATACTTATGATGAAACACCAGAAAATTATGAAAGAGAAGGTCAACGGACTGTATCTCGCTCTTCTAAACAAAACTATGAGAGACTGGCAAGTCCAAACATACAAGAACCAAGATCCAACAGGAGAAATTCATATTCTTCAAGAGAAATTCTTGAAGACAGACTGAACTCTTACTCTTCTGAAAACTATCAAGAAGATGAAATGAAATATCGCTCAAGAGATGACGATGCAATTAATAACCTAAAGAAAGAACTTAGGGCATTATTAGATGAAGAAAATCAAGAAGGAAAATATCGTTACAATGGAAGTAAATATGGAAATAAAAATGGTGTTACAGTATGTTGTCTTTGTTGTCCAAAAGAACGTTATGATCATGAGAACTTCACTACATCTGATGGGAAGCCAAAAAATGTTATCAATAATAGACCGTCTCCATCTTGTTCAGAATGTTTTTTAACAGCTTGTCATATTGTACATGAAACTACAAAGGGGCCTGAAAAAACTACACTTAAAGATGACATAAGAAAAAGGCCTCTATTTTACTCGAATCTGTATGCAGCCTATCAAAAGTTAAGCAACAAAAAGAACAAAAAAACAGTTTGGCGATAAAAAAAGGGAAGAAAGAGGGGATAAAACTCAAAACTTCAAATGGACAGCATCTTCTTTTTGTCAAATATCAGAAATTGTTGAAATATTAAACAAAACAAAATAAATCGACAAGAATAATGAACTTAGTGCTTTAAACATATTATTAAAACCTCTTGACTAGGGACCCAAGAAATATGACAGGAAAAATTTAGTCTATCTTTTTAACTATTATTGTAAATACACTTGATTTTTAGCTATTGTAAATAAACTTCATTTTAATTGTAACAAACCATCAAATATAATTTCAATTTTTATTTATTTATTTCATTTTCCCTTACCCTACAGTAATTAAAATTATAAAATTCCTGTAGTCTATCATTTCTTTCCTAAATTGTTCATTTATTAAAACAAACTCATCATGAAGAATGAGTCTGACACAAGCTGTTTTTGGTAGGGGGACTTGGGACCTCAATAATTTAACCTAAAGCATCATTTTTCTATGAGTAAAATTAATATTGTTAGCAAAATCTAAAGGTCAGGAAGAAATGAATAATCAACATTGATTTACACAATATTTTATTTACTTATTTATTAGCAAACTTTTTGCAATTAGAGCTAATCAGGACAGATTATTTGCAGGTTACTTTCTGTCATATTCAAGCTGGGGGGGGGCTTTATTTTATGAGTTTGCCACTAAATAAATGTCTGTCCTCACATGAGAATTGAACTATAGGTTTACCAAGTGTATAAAAATAATTAAATATTTATTGAATTTATTATAGTGCAATAAGTTATTTACTTTTCACTTTTTGCTACGATGGCTAATTGGGACAGGTTATCACCCTTTTCTCGCCAGACTGGAACTAAGAATTTTATGTAATAAGTTACTAAAAGATCCATTTGACAGGAAATGGCTGGAGAAAAACTAACTGCTGACTACACTGTAACCACCGAGAAAGATTGTCATTGATGATGTTCTAAGATCTCTATAGTATAAGTCAAGAAAAAGTATTAGTCAAATTAACTGCTAACTTAATTCCAATTTGTTTTTCCGTCATTTAAATAATTAAATTGTACAATGTTAAAAGAGAGGAAATACCCAGCTCGCATGACTGTGCTGCAGGTTTGGCATATTCCTGGTAAAAATACAAGTGTGAAAAGGCATGTTTAAAAAAATGCTAAACTATGCTTCGTGCTTAGCTGTGCAGTGCTGTTGAAGTCCAAGATATTTACTTCTATGCTCTATGCTATGTTATTTGTCTTTTTGAAGAAGACAAAACTATAAAATATAATATAGTTTAAGTAGTTCCAGGGAAACAAGCAACTGCTTCAATATATCATTGATCCTAAAAATTCAATATGGAACTAAGGGCATGAATAAAAAGTACTGATTTTAAATCTAATTGTAAATTGACTATAACAAATGATGTTCTTTATTTTCCTTGAGCATGAAATTAATTAAATTGATTATTCGAAAGAAATGAAGATTTTTTTTTTTTAGGTTTTCTAGGAGTAACTTCCAATGAATGTTTTTATAATTTAATTTAAACAAATGATAAATATAGGTTTTAAGAAGTGAATAAAATAGAAATAAAAACAACAACAAATTTGTACCAAGATTAAGTTACTAAGACATATTTTATTTTATTAGAAGTGGAAAACAAAAGAGTAGAGCTGTCTGCTTTTAACATCCACATTTTCAATTATTTCCAATGTAAATGAATTCAGAAATCCATAATTTTGGACTAAAATCAAACCTGTTCAAAACATTTTACTTGAGCATTTTCAAAGCAAATAAAGAATATAGTTTTTTGATAGTATAGTTAATTAGTTTGTACACCTAAAATTGTTATGTCTACATCAGGGAAACAGGTAACCAACAAAATTCACCATAAATTCTAATTTAAATAAAATTGTTTATACATAACAATGAAGAATATCAATAAATACATAAAACAGTAACTACAAAAATAAATCTAATTATAACAAACATAAAACTAATTATTTAACAGTCAAATTTTTCTTGAATTGTGCCAGCTGAAGAGCAAGTTTGTATAATATTGCACGTGAAGGACCAAGGCCTAAACCAACAATAAGTGAACACTCTGATATAAAATATTCAAGATCCTCAATCTGCACTTCTTTGGCGGTAGGGCTGCCTCCTCTGTTCCCATACATGAGTGCTTTGTTGGCAGCTTGCGATAACCTTGCAGTTTCTGAATAAAACTCTTCCTGGAGGTCAAATAGCTCAAGCTGAGGAGTTCTAAGATCAGCAAACCTCGGAGGAAATACCTTCAAAAGATAATGTCTGATGCAAATTATATACTTATTTCAATTCTTAATAAATATATATATATATATATATATATATATATATATATATATATATATATGATAAAAGAAACACTCCTAAGTTATAGAATTCAAACATTTTATTACATAATTCCAATTCAATAAAAATCAAAATAACATTTGTGAAATTTCATTTAATTCCCCACCACCTCCAGCAAGCCTTTTCTTTTTTCATTCTTTTTAACAGATTTCCCTTAATGAAAATCAGCTATTGAGGTTGTACGCATGACACAATTTTCGAAATTTTCCTCAAATGTCCATCAGTCCTACTTAGGACCTAGGAAAATGAGATTCGTAATGTAATGCCTTATAAATATTGTTATATAAGGTGCACCTGGGAAACTTACTTATTTGAAAGGTCAATAAAAACAAAGGTGCTTCAGTTATTGTTTGAATTCTTTTTTTATTTGAGAATACAATATCCCAAGTTTTTTTTTTTTTTCATACAGTCTTGAAAATGACCGGTTAAATGAAAACCCCCATTGTGCATACATTGATTAAGCCGATTTTTTAAGTTCGTCTCCACTCTTTGCAGCATATCAATCAGTAAGTTGGCAATGGCGCCGTAAATGTTGTTCTTGAGGTGAGCTATGGTCTGTGGTTGATTGACATAAACCAGGGATTTCAAGTAACTCCATTAAAAAAAAAAAAAAAAATCACATGGAGCCCGTGTGATTGAATTGATGTGTTGAAATGATTGTGATAAAAAAAAAATCTGGAGAGAGCGCTGGTCATGGGAGATTGCCTCTGAGAAAGATGAGGCGATCGGGGAAACTTTTTCGCAACAAATTCATTGAGACTCGTGCTGTGTGTGCTGTGACTCCATTTTTCTGATACCACACGTCCCTAACATTCATTTCTTAGAGGCTTGGAAGAAAAAAATCCTCGATCAAGTTCCTGTAATGAGCCGCATTCATGGTGACTGCACGTTTGTTTTCTTCAAAAATATAAAGACCAATTATTCCCCATTACCGATATCACACAGCCAGGAACGAGTCTGTGAGGAATTTCAAAGCACGGAAGATAGGTTGTCTAACAACAAGTGAGCGACCGTTAGAAGTTCTTGAAGGCGAAGGCCCGCTGCTCTCTAGACCAGATTATAATGACTACTGACTAGAAAGGGAAACAAACTTGGGGACTTCCCCCTCCAGATGAGCCCCTCCCACTCCTCTACTTGCCCAACTCACTGCTCGGGGGATTTTTCAAATAAATAAGTTTTTCTGGCACAACCTGTATATAATTTTTCTCTATCTAGAATATTAACTTGTAAATATATAAAATATGGCTTGTAAATATACTTGCATTGTATATTCTCAGCCTCCACTAAAGCCTCTATATTAGTCATTGCATGTTAATAATAAGTCAATATCATGAAACGTTTTATTTCAAGCATAAATATCAAATATTTTTGTCAATGGTCCTTTCTTATGTGAGTTACATGCAAATATGTAGTGTAATGACGTCATCAATTAAGATTTTACTGACTTGATTAAAAAATGTTAATTTCATCTATACCATACAAAATATTATACTTTTTCATTCAACACTAAAGTTCACATTAGTTATGGTGTAGAACTTCGAATGGGGGAGAAGGGGTTAAAAGCTGGGCAGTTTAGAAAATACAAAAGATCTCCCTTATAATGAGTCGGACCAAAAAATGTTGGAACCAATCATGTTAAATTATTGTTACACTATAATTGTTGTTCTATACATTTTATTGTTACACAAAAATGTTAAGGGAGTTATTATTTTCTAGTTTTAAGCCTACAATAAACGTTCACTTCTACTGATCGAATTTGGTCTTAGAAATAGAGAATATATGTTAAGATGACATTACTAGTGTCATTCCACCACGTGGGGAATCCGCTTATTTTACACAGCCCCTGCATGATGGACTTTGGAATATCAAGAAAATATTCAAAAATCAAACAAGACTTTTAAGACCAGCACCTAAACTGACATACTTATTAAATTAACACTTTAAAATCTATGGTTGTTTTTTCCTTAACACTAATGTTACAGTTGTTGTATGTTTGTTGCTGTACCCATGAATAGAAAGTTTGGATTTTCATGAAAGTGAACAAGAAAAGAGGTTCAAAAGGATTTGAAATGGTTTCCCATTCCCTTCAATAACCAACAATAAAGGCACCAGGAAGCGTAAAGAGAACCCCCTCTAGCCCAAAATTGTTAAGAGACCCATGCTTCAGAGGCCTTTATGTGCTAACTAGTGATGGGCATTAACGAATATGGATATAAAAACTATTTCTTCATTTTAGACATTATAACACTAATATAGTAAACCTATTATCAAAAATAGATCTATAACAATTATTTTTTCCTTAATTAAATAAATAAAATATAAATAACTAACAGCCACTTGAAGAGGAGGTAAAGGTGCATCAAAACTTGGTGGGACAAGACGAAGGGGCTCATGTTTTACTCCAAGTTCCTCATATGACTTTAAGACCAAAGGAACAGCTTCTAATGAAACACTGTACAGTGAAGATGAGTCAAAAATAGTAGTATAATCAAGGGGCAGCTCCTCTGCTGTTTCCATCAGGCACCCTCTAATACTTTCTGATAAACTCTTAGTATCACCTCCTCCACCTCGGTTCTCTGAAATCTAAAATCAAATTAAGCATTAATTTATTCAAATTTCATGTGATGTCTCCAACTTTTGTTCTTGGATTACTGAAATGGAGATAATCCATTATAAATTGCAACACTAAATATAGTAAATAGTTTCCAATAAAACTGACAGTTGTGGAGATTATTCAAATGTAAATTGACTGAATGATTTCTCAATGTCATTTGTCATACACTAAATATTCACGGTGGTGTTAAGTGTAATATGTAGATTTATTTATTGTAAAACTTCACATGGGAAGTCTGCTTAGTTTACGCAGCCTCTGAATGACAAACTTTTATAAAATACAAATTTTTCTCTTATTTTCCACTTTATTTTCCAGTCCATAATTGGCACTTTCAAAACTAAATAATATCTAGCGCTTAAATCATGACTAGGGAGATTTTAATGCTTTAATATTTAATTGCTAATAATCCTTATAAACGTAAAATAACCTATGTAGCTTAAGTTGTTTCTCTATATTGCACTTTGAGTTCAGCCCGCATCAAACAAATGAATTTTCTGTGCATTTATTGTATTTGAATGGAAAGATTAGGGGTGATATATTACATAAAATAAACTTTCTAGTTGTGGTACAGGGAATTTGGCTTGAGTCATTTAATTAATTGTAAATACAGTTAATGGTATCACTTCTTCAGTGGTGTAATAACTTCTGACACAAATCAGGCAAGACCTAACAGATATTTATAAATAACAGTGTTTTTGCTGTTAAACAATAACATGCTAGGTAAATTTACATAGGTGGCACTTAAAAGTAAATAATTATTTCATGCCATCAAAATGTAACAATGACCAAGTAAATGCATTACCAATTTGGGGTATAGTCTAATGGCTTGCAAAACATGTGGAAAGAAAGAAATGCGTCAAAGTTATTTTGTTGGTTTTTATCTTCATTTTACCTTCCAACAAACATTATTTCTATTACCTCAGGATCCTCTATGTCAATAGAATTTAGCTCGAGGTCATCTGATGTAAGATATGTCAGTATCAAGTTCATTACTTGAATATTATCCTCCTTCTCCAGATATTTGTCTGCAAAAATAAATCCAGAACCGATTACTGCTAACTTCCCACCTGAAAAAGTAGGAGTAAAATTTCTGAAACAAAAAATGTTTAAAGACAGCAATTGTCAAGAAAAAATGAATTTACCAAACCTGAATGTGCTTTTGAGGTTGAAGTCAGTGTTGTCAGAGCACAAACTGGTCGGTTTAAAGGAAAAGATACTGTTCCATTTGAAAGAATTGGAATTGCTGGTTTGGCAGTATTTAATGTAGCCCCAAAAGGGTAGACAAAGCTTAAAGACCTATAAAATAGAAAGTAAAAAACTTAGTCCATAAAGACCTAATGGCTGTGATGAATGCATCACAAGTATTGATAATTTTTTTTCATGGGCTTATACACAATTTCATAAGATATGAACAGTCTATTTCTATATCAAATTAACAACTTTTAGCATAAACTTAATCTGGCTAAAGTTCATTTTAGTCCGCCCCTAGCCGCCATCTTGTTACGTCACTGTCCGACATCTTGTTTCTTGCTACCGTCTGACATATTGTTTTTGCTAGTGTTTACTATTAATATCGTTTCCGTTTTAGCTATGGCTCAAAGTGAGTGCACGACTAAGTTTTTTACACAATTGGAAGTGCAGGGAAAGCGTGCCGTTATTGAATGGTGTATAAAAGTGGGATTCTTATCGCCTACATACGAATGCCCAAAATGTGGGAAGAACATAGCCTGGTACAGCGACAAAATTTTGCTGATGGTTTTCAACGGCGATGTAGAAAAAAAGGCGAAAATTAGGTGAGTTAACAAAATTTAAGTTAAAATTACCCACCCCTCCCCCCCCCCCCTCTGGTTTTAACCGCCGATGGCGTATTTTGGAAATTTTAAAGTTTTAAAAAAGATAAAGTAAGAAAAACAAAACCCCCACCCTCGGTGTTAGAAAAACAAGATGGCCGCCGTCATCATGCGCCATCAAGGGGGGGGTCTAAAATGCACTTTCACCACTTAATCTTGCTATTTTACATTTTGATCAAATTTGGTACAAAACAAAGCCAAGCTTTTTAAAAACCAAGAATAATGCCAAATTAGAATAAAATATTTTAAGCTGTTTCAGAGTTACTGCAATTTAAACATTATAAAAAAAAGACTAATAGTCCAGTTAGCCAAAGTTTTACTTAGTAATTTGTAGTAGTTGCACTGGATGAAATATTATGAGATTTGCTTATCCATGTCATTGGGACCTAAAGGCTTGGGTATCAGGTTTGCCTACTGTAATGGTCTGGTTTCTGTTTGAAGTTGTTACCTCATATTACTATACTAACTAAAAACCAGAATGTACTTAATGGCATTCAAACATTACTTCAATAAATCACTCAGAACTTTCAACTTTATAATACAAAGTAACTCCTCTGATCATTAGCCAAATTTTACACAAATACTATTTCTATATATACTACATAAAAACTGAACAGTTCTAATTCCATACTCATTTCTTTAACCAATACTCAAAAATCAACTAATTTAGTTTATTCAACGTTTAAACAGTTACTCCAGTTTAATGACAAACAATAAAAAAAAGAAAAAAAATATCTGTAGGAAATCTCAATAATTGGGGAACAGAACCTTTACAATGACAAAGTTAAAATTTTCAATTACCAATATCTAAGATTCTACAACACAAAGGTACACACCCACACATATGCACATGTGTGCAAGCACGTGTGCACAAAATCCCAGTCCCAGGTCTTACCATGAAACCTATCATAATAGTTTATCCCCTAAGATAAAAATCACTAATAAGAGTTCAAAGAATACACCCATAAGATAAGCCGTGGTCATAAATTCCAAACTACAAATCATGTGAACGAAGTGAGTCAATCCCAGTTGATTGGGCACAATAAATATGCATAAATCAATATTTCAAAAACCATGTGATAGAATAAATAAAAATATATTTTCTTCAAATTTTATGGGAAGGGTCTCCAATAAAAATTTTTTTTCGGGACAAACTTTATTGAAACTGCCCTACATGTTTCATGGCTTATTTGCCACCTCTTCAGGGACAATCCATTTCTGAAGTGCTCTGAAGAATATATAACTATTATATTGGGTCCAGACTAAGAAGAAAAATAAATTATAACCAACCAAACACTACTTATTATAAATTATAAACTTACTGGCTGAAATTTTTATTCACTGGTTTCTGAAGATACTTTGTAATGCCCCGATTTAGAACACCGTTTGGGACAAGGCACTCCTTGGGATGAAAGTATTTATAGTAATGTGTTCGAACAACTGAATCTAAAACAAACAATAATTAATAGATCATTTCTGTAATATTTTAAAAAGTGTCACAGTAGAATATGTAAGTCGAAGAAAGGGAATAGCAGAGGGATGAAATAAAACAGGAATGTACTCCTGTTAAGAGGTTTACTGGAAAAAATCATTACGAAATTTATTAAAGTAATTAGGACATCTCCCTAGAAATAAATAAAACTAAAGCTATAAAAGCAGTTAATTTATAAAATCCAGTTCTAAAGAAACTTAATTTTGAAATACCATCAAATTGGATCTAATTTAGCTGATTTTGGTAGTATATGATAAGACAACTATATCACTCTGCATAATTTGAAAATAGCTTTATTTGGCAATGAGTCTGTGTCACCCCCTTTAACTATTATTAGTGTTCTACTGATAGGTTCTTCAAAAAAATTATTAAAAATTAGGAGTGAAATACAGCAAGAAGACATGATTGGGGAAGAGCTGAGGTAGAAGAGCAGGTAGATGTATACTAGATGGGATGGCTGACAGCCTTCCCACTCCTAGTATATTCATGAACATGAATGGGATGACAGACAACTCCACAGAACCATCAATTCAGCATAGATTTGGAGCCTCCATATGCAAAACTCACAAAATTTATTGTTAGAACTGTGATTATGCTTATGTGTTAAAGATTTGTTTGTGAATTAAGTAATATGTCCAATGACTGTTTTGCTTTTTTGTTCCTAGATGTTTAATGTATTTTTAATGTTAATTCTCAATGTTAACTATTTTCTCCAAAAATTTCCTTTACCCTGAAAAATGCTTTAGATAACAATAAATGAAAGATAAAATTAATTCATAATTTGTAAGCAATATTTTACTTGACTCAAATAAAAATCAATTTACAAACTAGTGAACACAAATAAAAGATTAAACAATTTCAAAATGTTAAAAAAAAAAAATGAGGTGGTATTTGAAGAGGTAGCTGTCAGAACATTTTTGAAGGAGAATTGCCCTCCCCTCTTCCAGTTTAACAAGGCAGCCCACGAGGTCATTCTTTAATCTAATTACCAATACCACCCAGAAATCGGATAAAAGACATATTTGAGAATTTCAGAAGTAAAACTTTAGAAGACATTAAATTTTAATATTTAGTAATAAATTTAGCATGCTTTACCATTGTTAATCATTATTCCAAATTCTTCTAATAGGTAATTAATATTAGTTTCAAACTTTTTCTCTCCACCTTCACCTAAGGTAACAAGGACTCCGCCTCCAGAATCTAGGAACTTCTTTATTTCATTGAACTCATTCTCTGTAAATTTTTCTCTTGGGCTCGGTAGCACAAAAACTGCTGTATCTTGGAATATTTCAGATGTAATTTCATCTTTATTTCTGAAAACAAATCAACCTTTAGCTCAACAGTAACTCAAATAAATAGTAGAAATCATTCTTTAAGCTAACATCAAGGGCCTCGCTTCTACAAAAAGTAAAATGTAAACAGGGACACATACAATCTTCAGCCCGAAGACAGTGCTGACTTGTACACGACTGGAGTAGAACTCCCTGGTAGAAAGCACTGCCTCTTGACTGTACATGGCTGGTAAGGGAAGCATGTTTCTGCACAGAGGTCTTATATGCCTATACAGGTATACTTTCCTTAGGTTTAGATTTCAAGGATAGTCTTGGCCCAATGCAAAGTAATACATTCAAATATTGAAGGCGTGTTGGTTTCCTTGAGTTTTTTTTTCTTCTTATATCCTATTATTTAATTTGTATTATTAGGAACCTATATTCTTCATCGTTTTGTCTATTATAGTACACATGTAGCTGTTCTTTTCTCATCTGTTTTAATCCTTTCTAGTCTAAATATTATATTTACCTGTCCTGGCATTAACGTTCTTGTTGATAATATTCCCACTAACTCACATGGCCAACCTGAGTTCCTAGACTAAATTAGATCAGTATGATTAATTACTATGATTTAGTATGAACAAAATAAAAACTGTGAATACGCAACTTCTGGATGGAAATATCCTTAGTAATTCTTGTATTATTTTTTATTTATTTTTCTACTGTAAATTCAAGAACATTATTAATAAAAAAAATGTGCACACATTATAGTAAAGTGGTCAAATAAATTAATGCATTACAAAACAAGGAAAGTGGAGTAGTGATGTAGGGAATATGTTCGGTTAGGAGACAGGTATACACTCACATTTGGATTTTCCAGTTGGCTTTAAGTTTTCTTTGAACTGTTTTCCAGTTGTCATTTATTTTAAATAATTCATTTTTTGATTGATCAAAAACTATATTATTCTTCCCTTCATTTGGATTAGGAGGAACTTGAAACTGAAATATAAATATATACAGAATATCATATCATTTGACCCAAAATAACAAACAAAAATAGTTTTTAGGCATATTAAGAACCTTACCTCAATTGGGGCCATAAAACTCAGTTGATGTCACATCCAGGATATTGTTAAGAAGTAAGTACCAACACAAACATAGAAAAACCATTGCCTGGCAACCCTGACACAAACACTAAACAAAGAGGTAAGAGTATTTCCAATTCTAATTACACAAAATACACCAATAACCTCCATGAAATACAAGTATCCCCTCCTACTGAATTAGTAAATTTCAATAAGTAATCTAATCAAAAACGAATACCAATTTATTTATTTCATAACTAAATAACTTTGATTACAGTAATTATTACAGAAAATATTTTTTAATAAGAAACGAGAATGTACCATCTACATATCGAAAGTAGTAAATGTAGAAAAGTAAGTGAATACTCAGGTTTTCAGCAACTGTGTATTTTAGGTATATCCAATATATCCATCTGCAATTCACCGCACACATTAATTCTTCCAAAAAATGTAAACACTGAGAAATAAGAGACAGTAATTAATAAAATTATAATGTAATTTTTTTTGTTTTTATATATATATATATATATATATATATATATATAAACGTCCACTTTTTGTAAAACTAAGGCTAATGGGGACGGGTTATCTTCAGGCCACCACACATTTCTAGCCAGGGTGGGACTAAAGATTTTATTTAATGACTTCCGCAACCAAATAAATTCCTCCGGGAATTGAGCTCGCCACTCAAGGTTTACCATAATGGAAGTTTTTATTTTTAGTCATACTACTGTAATGCGTTAGAATATAATATTTAGCCATATTATTGTACCAGTATATAAAATTATTAGACAAACAGCAATTGTTTCATTTCCAAATAACTGAAAACTTGAACATCTCTCATTACAGTGATTTGACTTAAGTTTATCAATGAAATTCGTTCATATAACAGAAAAAAATAATTTTTGGGGTGGCCTGTGTTATTAGTGTAAATATAGGTCATAGAAATATAAAAGTGACAATCATTGAAAGTCTCTTTGTGCTTAGCTTGAGGACTCATTGGGGGAAGAGAGTAACCTGCCCATCGGGATTACCTTCCAGCCACATTATTTTGTTATTGTCTAAGTTTTTATATTTTTGGTAAAAATGAAAAAGAAAAGAGGAAGAGGAAGGTGGGTAGTTTTTTCCACATTGGACTGTTATTTTGTTCCTTTTAGAGATAGATTATTTATTTCTTGTTCAGGATTTGCAAATATTTCAGTTGTAGTTACTACAGAAGACTATTATGGATATCTTAAAAAATTAGGATTTATCATTCTGGACTGTAACACATTGCTTTCCTCAAGTAGATATTCTATAAAAATTGAAGCAAGTTAAATATTTTTTAGGCAGATTTTAGGTAACGTTTTTGTAATCAATGTGGAGAAGTTCTTGTTCATGCTAATATTATAGATATTATTTGTCAGGCTTCCAGTGGATTTCTCACTTCAATGTTATGCATGGATATCTGTAAGTTGGTTAATCACATTCAGAAGACTTGGGGCCATCATTGAAAACCTTGCTCATTTCTATAAATTCTAGTGACTTCCTTGCTTGCAGACTCAGTGGTAAGGCATAACCTTTAGGAACGAGAGTATTACTATGATAATAAAATCTTCTATAGTCTTAATGAGGAATTTATCTATTCTACACTAGCTCAGCCCACTACTTTAGTTATGCCTAAAACATATTTTAAGAGCTCTGACTTTTTTGTAAGGTGTATCCTGTTACAAAGAATGGCGGGAGGGGGGTGAAAACATGATCTTACAGACTTTTGGATATCCAAACTGTGATACAGTCTTATTCCTTCATCTAGAATTATGCCTGTTAGGTTCAATTTGTGAGTGGTAATCCCTTCATTAATATGTTATTAATAATACTTCATAAATGAAAAAAAATATTATAACTCCTTTTGTTTTTTCATGTTTTTCTTTGTGAAATAACATTGGGTAATTTTAACCCTTACTAAAAGTTTGATCAGTCATGTGGTCATGGCCTCTGTACTTTGGAGCTTTCCAGTATCTCAATTTTATTCATATTAAAGATTTTAATAATGGTGAGACGATTTTAATAGTTATGAATAAGAGGAAGCTACTTCATTCTTTAAAAACAAGGTCGGGTCATTTCATGTCAAATTTACCAATGGTCTTAAACTTATACCTCAAAAATAAATAATTTTATAATTTTTTATTGTTTTTGTTAAATCCTAAGAACAACAAGTTATGACAGTGTGGACAGGTGAGGGCATTACAGTTTATGGGAATGCCAGAACCTTACCAGGCTGCCTAATAAGCCAAGAACTGATGTCCATTATCAGACTGAGTATATGAATTGACTTTGGACAGCCATGTCCATTAAAGTACAACTAAAGAGTTATGCTTAGGCAGAGTCATGGTCAAATGTGCATGGAAATTTATTTGTGGCAATATATTACTACTTCTGGTTGGTAAAAAATATTAAATTGTCCCTAGCTTCAAGCAGCATAAACATGGCATTAGTTTTAAAAATAAAATTTGATATCTTTTTTTGTTTATTTCTTAAAAAAAATTTTCCTTTACGGTAACACTTAATTAGTTATTTTCTTTAAGAAATCAAACTAACTCATAATTGAACTTTTGAAATTTCAGGAAAATTAATATTGATGCAGACCTAGATGAAGATTTTGATAAATATGAACCGTCTGAATCGGATGATGGCTTTGATGAAAATGATCGACAGCTGTTAGACAATGCTGTTGGAAGGAAAAAGAAAACTGGAGAAGTAATTTGACTTTTTCACATAAAAACACACACACTCTAATTAGGGCGTAATAACCCAGTAGTTTCTCACTCAAAAAACAATTAACTTAATCTAAAATACTAACAGCTACCTGTCATTGATTGGTTGAAATAAAAATGTTTTCTTATTTAAATATAATGATCGAATGAAGTTGAGAATATGATTAAACTCTCTGCATTTTACTCAATCAAAAATTGATGTAATTTTTCTATATTTGCGGTATTGTGTTCTTTGGTACTCCCTCATTTTCAAAAACTCACTGCTGCTGTCTGGATAGACATATTTGTACTTGCATGTTCAAAGTAAAGGAAGTAATGTAATTGCGAAAATTGGTTTTCAGATTTCAGCGGTATTATCTGCTTTGACTTTCCTTGAACCCATTTTGACTATGTCAGGGTCTGTAAAAATATACTTATCTCGCATAGCTTAATAACTACTAACCTTAGAACGTTTAAATTTCATGTTTAGAAATTATGTGTTGTGCACCTCCCTGTTTGATCAAAATCGACTAAAGTGAAGACAGAAATAAAAATTGCAACTTTCCCCTTACCTATTATAAATATCATGAAAGTGACTATAAATTCTGCTTTATGATTTTCTTTGATCTGATCAATTGGAACGGAGATATCATATTTCACTAAAAGTGCAACCAAACCCTTTGTTTATTTAATTTAGCAGGAAGAAGTCATGTGGTGCCCTCATGAGATTTAAAAAATGTTGAAAGATTTTTTTTGGTTTTTTTTTCTTTGAAATGTCCTTCTGAAGTAATAATTTACTTTTATTTTATTACGTTTTGGCAATATCTCCTCAAAAAAAAAAAATCTGATAGAAATGTATAAGTTCAGCTATTCATTTCAATGTTTATGTTTTCATTATCCCTCCTGTTAATTTGGCGTACAGCAAAAGATTCTAGAAAGTCAATTCAATGGTTACTGTAAATGTATATAAGCCATCTTTTAAAAAGGGGATCTTATCTTACCTTCTTTTTCTACCTCAATGAGCCGTATCAGTCCAATTTTTAATATAAAGAGTTGGTTCACTATTCTCAGAAATAAAATTATTGAGAAATATATGTTTTGAACATCCACTTTTAAAAATGATTCTGCTTATGAAACAGTTGGTGTACAAATATGAATGTATTGTTACATTTTTTACAAAATCAGTAATAAAAGTTGTTGATAAGAGTTCTTTTGGATTGCAAAATTAAACACATACAAGCTTCAGAGTTTTTATCACTACACAATTTATTTAACAATGCACTACATACTTGGTTAATTATTCTTAACTAGTACTCAGAGTATGCCCTGATAGCTTTACTGTTCTTCTTATTATACAGTCCAATGACTCACTGCTCCAATCATTGAAGTTCACAAAAACACAGCACTGCACTGATCTTTGCAAAGTTAATCACTGAGCCATGGCACAACACTGTTCTTCACATAAAACACTTCACCACACTGCAACTAAAATGCACTGAAGACACTGTTGATCACTTCAAGAGAGCTGAGAACAAACTAAACTAACCCGGGGCGGGCTGGAGCCTTTTATAGCTTGTTGGCAAACATCAAACAGAATGCCAAGAAGGCACTAGACACGTTGCCTAGAACAGTCGTGCCCCTAGTAGGCACTTCGGGCGCCAATAGTTCTTCATCCTCCTCCTCCTTTATACTTCTTAAATATGTGATTAATCCTGTTTAATTTTTCATGTACTTAATTTTCGCAACAATATATTCATATATTAGATCAGTTTTTAAATTATTGAATATCAAACAGGGCTCATGTCAGGTATTGAGGAGGGTAGAAAAAGTGATTGGATTCAAAAACCTCAAAGCCGCAGGACAACAAAGCTCTCTAAGGACCTACTGACCTGACGGTTTTCCTCCAATGTTGTGACAACAAAGAACACTGCCACCAAAGCAAAGGAGTATGAATCCGATACCACTCCTCCACCTTCCTCTGATTGTACTGGGTGGGGTCTCCTAAAGCAAGATATACGTACCTTGCTCAGGTCAGTCTCCCTGGACTCTGCAGTTTATATATCCCAAATGGCCACAAAGTGTGGATAACTACCACACGTTTAACCCAACCCCTCAAGCAGATTGAGTTACTGGCAGGCAAACAAATAAAATAGTAAAAATTCATATTTTGAGACCTTAACGCATAATGTTACCTTTGTGCTGTCCAAAAAAACTTACAGCCAAACAGTAGTGTTTTGTTTGGATAACTTTTTTCTTACACCAGGAAAAACAAGTTAAAGTATTGCAAGAGACGTTTTCCTATAAATTGTGTACATTTTATTAAGCTTAATTCTTAATCATTGGAAATTATTTAAATCCTTTATTATACATTCTATTCTTTTAGGAAGAAGCTTTGAAAGTCTACTCTTCAAGCGAAGATTCGGATGAAGGAGAGGATGTTGAAGGTGACGATGACGATGATGATGATGAGAGCAGTAATGAAAAAGAAGACAAAGCCTTATATGGGAGTGGTATTGGGAGTGACATGGATTCCGATATTGAAGGGAAAGGAAAGGATGATGGCCTTCCTGACTCTAAAGCTTGGGGTTCTGACAGGAAACAATATTATGATACTGACTATGTCGACAAAGATTATTTAGGTAATAGGATATACCACTAGTTGAATCTACTTGTAGTGCTTTGCCTCAGATTATTTATTTTTTTATTTTGTCTGTACCAGAAATAATTCTTAGACATTTTTTTAAAATTCAAATAATTTTAAAATAAAATTGTCATGAGCTGTTAATTTTCAGTTATGATGAACATTTGGTAGGAGCAAGTTCATAGTCGTTTTTTATATATAAAAATTATTTGTTAATATATAATAAAATTTATGGCTAGTAAACGTATAAGTGAAAGGTCTATTTTACTTAATATTGATTACTTTCATGTAAATTTACAGTACTTCACCACCAAAACCTGTATACCTGAATAATGTATTAATTAAATCTGATTTCTTTTATAATAATCTAATTTAGAAAAAAAATTATCATTCAATACATCATGATAAATAATTATTTATCTTGAAATTTTTATCCAGTCATCACTGTTACATGCCCCAGTTAAAATGTATTCGTGTTTAAATATTTATTCCATAAAGAAGCATGGTAACAGTAAATACTATTACAGCTCTCAAGTAAACACAAATATTATCTAAAACTATATTATAATATATATATATATATATATAAAACCTTAATGATTTAAAAAAATAAATATGTATGAAATTCCTTTACAATTTATTATCTCTTCAAGTTGTTTTATTCTACAATATGATGGCATTTGGAACACAAATATTAGCTCATTGTAACCATAGAATCTGTAAGAAGATGATTTTAAAATTCATATATTAAATACAAAAAAAAATGCAATTCATTGGCAAGAGTGTATTGCACGATTAGGTCCTTCGCACAGGGTTGGCCACAAAGAAAATATGGCACAACCATTCCCTGAATTGCAGATTACCATGTGGTGAAGTACATGGTGAAATGCAACCAACCCACTATTCTTGGCTTTGCACTCCCAGGCTGCACTAAGTGCTAAATGTGGTAATATACTAGAAAACAGATCAAATAAGCCATTTATAGGATTTTGCAGCATATACTCACCACTTACATCAGCCTATGTGAAAATAGTGTACTTCGAAGAGTTTCAAGTTTAATTTATTAATTTCCTTTTAAATTGCATCGTTCTTTCAGGATTTGATGATGAGGAAGCAGCATTTGAGGAAGAGAAAGAAGCTGATGTTATTCAACGGCGTTTGATGTCTCATCTAGAAGGCACTGATTTTACTCTGGGCCTCCTTGATTCTGTAAGCGCTTTTTTTTTAAAATTTTATCTAACAATTTTCATTCCTAAATTGCCCTTCTTATTTTATGAATTTTTAAGTCCTTGAATTATCTCTTATAATTCAGGTTTGGCTTAACAGCACTAACTGCATGGGGCTGGGTGTATTCCCTTTTTCAAATTATTCATGCACATCTAAAACTTTGTGACTGGTAAAACTACTAAAATTCTTAGAAATGGGACGTTTTTGAACTGAAAATATGAGGGAAATGATAGCGATAAAGAATAATAATCAAAATATTGAATAAATGATAAGAATTAGAGGAACCTTATTTATTATTATTTACATCCACTTTTTATGCTACAAGGCTAATCGGAACGGGTTATCTACAGGTTACCACCCTTTTCTAGCCAGGGTGGGCTCAAGGAGTTTGTTTAGTGAGTTCGTCACTAAATAAATTTCTACTGCCGAGGGTGTGAATCGAACCCGCCACTCTAGGTCTACCACGCGAGATTAGGACCTACGCTCTAACTCGCACGGCCAACCTGAGCCCCTTAGAGGAATCTGAGGTGCCCTTTAAATTTTAACTTTTCAAACTTTTATTTTTCTCTCATATGTGCCTATTCTGGGTTAGTTAATATTTTTTAATTTATTTTGAAAATAAAATACTTTTGTTCTTTCCAGGTTGAAGACAAAAAGAAGCAGGCTGCTAAAAAGAGGGAAGAACCACAACTTGTTGAAGATGAAGAAATTGTAGAAGTTGATTTGTGCAAATTATCAGCCGAAGAATTACTTGAACTAGTAAAGAGAAAATCCCCTGAGATGTTTCCTATTATTGAGCAGTGTAAAGGTAAATTAATTTACTTAAAGCTTTTTTTCTTTATACAAGAGAAAATTATTTGAGTTCACATGAATACAAACCCGCATATTCTGGCTGCCCCAGAACTCTTGACTAAGGGATTCTGTGCCAACTAATTCAATTAATTTTCTCAATAATCTGAAACATCCAATAATCTGCCAGGGCTAAGTAGATTTCCCACATGCTGCTGATCTCATGTCACCATCTATTCTATATTTCTCCCATAAGGAAAAGCCTTTGTACGTAGGAATTGGAATGTTAGCTGGCTTAGTGACTCAGTTACTCAAAGTGAAAACCAGATGAGAATTAGTCTCTACTGAAAGCTGAATACAAAAAAATTCAAATAACTTGTTCTATATTCAATTTGGGAAAAACATATATAAACAATAGTTGTTGTAAGTTAAATTTTAAACAAAATTGATTATATAACATTTTTCAATCTGGTTTGATTTCAATTATTAATTAGTATGATCTTTAGAGCTACATGAAACGATTGAATATCGAGTATTTTATTGGCCAAATGAAGACTTTCGGGTTTAGAATGTTAAATCTAAATTAATGATGTCACTAAGAGCATATTTTTATTTTTCTCGCATGGTAAAGATATGTTGAAAGTAATATTTGAAATTTTAGATGGTAGTTTGATTTTATGAAGATTGTTTACAAAAAATGAATCTTAGATTAATGTATACTTAATACAACTATTGGTTATTCAGGTGGGGTTTCTGCAAGTTATCCCATTTCCTAGCTATGATTGGACTAGGAATTGTATTTGAAGAGTCTATTGCTAAATAAACTCCCTTTCCCTGTGCAGACAATTAGCTCTCAGCTCTAAGTCATCAACGTTTTTTTGAGGCCAACGTCTTCATATTGTTTATGAAGCATCCTTCAATAAAGTTTGAGAACTTTCAATAATAAATAAAAGCTTAAAAGGAACACTTGTCTAGTAAGGTGGGCGAGGCAAGCCATCCTATCCAAACTTTTAATGATAAATGACTGGCTAATAACATTGCTTTTATTATTTGCTTATATATTTTGGTATAGTTTTTTCTTAAATATTTTCAGTTCGGGCTACATATTTGAAAGAGAAAGTTCTGCCTGTTCTTGAGCTCTTAGACTCTGGAATAATTAAACGCTCTAAGATAATTGATTTTCTTGAGATTATGCACACTCTCATTCTTAAGTAAGTTATGTCCTTTAGTCTTTTCTATTTTTTTAATTGTATTGATACGAGTTTATTTTACTCTTAATTGAATATTTGCAGCAGCCTCATTTTACCATGGTTCTAATCCAGTAAATTTTCTTTGACTTAAGTAATGTGCTTTTTAATAATTTTTAATAACTTAAATTCAAAGTGGAAAATTCCACACTTTAATTAAAATAGCATACTATTTAATAAACTATGAAATTGATAAGGTGCTGTGTTTTGTGAATGAAGTTTAAAAATAAGTAATTAGTCAATTTAGTTAATTTATAAATGAAATAACATAGTAAGTTTTTGTAAAATATTAAATTGATAGTAGTTTATTTGATATTACTAAATCTAAATTTTTGCCGTTTACTTTCTAAACATCTCCAGGAATTAGATATTTATTTTTAAATTCTCTATGCCTTAATATATTGCTACATTTGTTACAAAAATAATATACATTGATTATATATTATTCACTACTAATCACAATATGTACTGTTAACTTCACTTCCTATTGCACAGCACAATAACTCACCATCACTCGAATCACTGATGTTCACTAAGCATTGCACTGAAGCTAAAAAGCACTGTTCACTAAAAGTTTCACTGAACGCACTGTTATTAACTAGTAAGAAAACTGAGATCTAACTAACTCTTTGGCTCTTTATCTGTATATAATAAATATATGAAAAAGCATTCTTTTCTTTCCTTTATTTATTATTATTATTTTTTTTCTGAATAGGTTTAATCACTAGGGATTTGTCTAACTAGCAAGCCTTTTTGTCATATAGCAGTTGTAAGTCTCTTGCTGTGTCATAAAGAATTTTGGAGGATCCCAAGAAAATTCTTATTTACAATGTCATCCATAATAAAAATAAATAATTTTAAAAAAATTGTAGACTTTTTCAACTATAAATGTATTCATATTATCTTCTGAATCTAGAGATTATTTTTTAGCTATCTTCTTCTGGTGTACCTTAAAATATATGGGCAATTCAAAGCTTTGTCTCCTTGTAATATTGTATTAATGTTTATTTAACATTGAGAGGTCTTAAAACTAAATAATAATTTCCCAATTTAATTCCAGATTTTTTAATTAGTAAACTGCTTTTCTACTCTGTATTCATGATCATTTTTTCTTCCAGTTACACTGTGATTGTATTGTTCTATTTACATCTAAAGGAGACTGGAAAGAAAACTGCTGGCCATCCTGTCATTAACAGACTGAAAGGATTAAATCTATTACTTAAGGAAATGGATTCACTAAGGAAGAAAGTAGATCCACAAATTGACATTTTACTTGAGAAAGTGCAAAATGGAGATGATATAGGGGGTGAAGAACCACAACCTGAGGAACCTGCTCCCAAAAATAGGTAGATTGAGTTTTAAAGCTTTCAATGAAGGTATCTTTTACATATTTCTTTGTTCATCATCCAACACCTGAATAATGTACAATGGTACAGTTTTTTGGTTGTATCTACACTCACTAGTTAAAAATCACTAGTGATATATCTGCCCATGTTATTTCATTACCTGGTTGACAATATTTAGTTACGATCTGCCTTCTTCTATTGCCTGGTACATCTATATAATAAATAGAAGAATGGGATAGGCTATTTTAATATCTACAATGCAAGGAAACTATTGAGTATTTCCATTCATGTGTGCCAAGTGAATGGGCCTAGGCCTTGTGTACATTTTTTGTAGGCAGTAAATGAGTAATAAAAGACCCTACTGTTTTTTTTATTTGGGATAATTTGTATATACGAATAGAACATGACGCTCTGAAGCACAGATGTTTTTCATTGCAGCTAGTAAGTGCTACTTTGAGTTATTGTAGATACTTAAAACTCTAAACTAACAAAGAGTTTTATTTCTCTAGACTTTACTGGTCCACGTCATGATTAAGGTCTTCTTACAATGTTTTCCTAGCTATGCCACTAGTACCAATTTCATCTCAAACTCATATCATAACTGTCCTATATCATGTATTTATACTTTTCTTCTCCAGTAGTTCTGGATTTACAATTCACAAGAGATGGGATCAAATACATCATTCCCCCTCCAACAAACAACGACCATAGTCTTCTGTCCAAGTGATTTAGCCTTTCATTCGATGTTGGTGGTTTGACTGAAGTTATGTATGTAATGCTTAGGATTCTCAAAATATATTCAGTTTTCATTGCCTTTTACAATTCAATGAAGAAATGACTTCCCTATGTATCTGGTGAGCTGCATAAATCACTTTTTGGGGCTTCTTTTTGTTCATTCAGTTCATGTGGAACCCATTTCCCCATCATTTGGATATTTCCCATTACTTTCAAACTTATGGAGACAACTTCTCGAGTTACATTTAATTGATTCAAGAGCTTATTGAGGGATTTAAATTTGTTTGGTGGTCTTCAATATTCTTTCTTGCTCATATCAAAATCCACACTGTTGAATTTCTTAAACAATCTGAAGCACTGAGAGCATGTTCACTGTAAACTTTGACAACCGTTAATGTAATTCTCCAGCTAGGACAATCTATGGGCTAATACTAGTTTCAAATTTACACAATTGGTACATCAGCCCTACCCTATTTAGGAAAATATGTTGTTTTCAGTCAACTTATAATGGTAGTTAAGCATCTAAGGATTTTTTTTGTTCAGACCAGTCAAGGAAATTGATACTTATGTTGTATTTTGTCCTTTGAAGCGATACTCACTCCTTAGATAATAAGAACAGGTTTGTGAATTGGGACGACCTACTCGCAATAAAAATGGATTTAAATCTCAGGCTCATTTCCTGTAGTCCAATAAGAGGAAAAACATTTTTGGAAAAGATCAATTAGAGTTACAAGACCAAGTAAAATCCAGAATGTGGTTGTAAGGGCCTTAAGGTGGTTGTGGGTAAAGCCTTAGGTGTAATGAGAGTAGGGAAACTAAACTCCAGTGGTAGAAGCATTGCCAGAAAATAGAGAGCAAGAGATGACCTAATAGAATTATAATCCAGGACCAAACAGTTTGATGAGTTATTAGAGGTGGGATATTTACATTTTTACATTTATTTATCTATTCATATATAAGTACTTTGCACTGACTTAATGATTGTCTTGCATGCTTAACGAATACTTAATCTCTTGAGTTATTTTGTATATTACTTTATTGTGTAATTACTTAATCGCTAACATACTATATTATATCTTGGGATTTGAGCTGGCTGGTTTAAGTCCTTAATCATTGGAATGATAAGAAGGCCACTATTAAAAATCCTTTATTATCGGGAGTATTATAGGGCAATCCGTCCCATCTTCAGTGCTCTGTGACACAACAAATACACATGTTTCATAAATGCTTTCATCATCATTAATAAACAAATAGTGAGTCAAATGAAAGGTAGCAATTTTATATAATAGTCAATATATAAAAAAGTTTTAATGTATATATTATTTGTTGACTACCATTACAATCATTAATTCATTATTTATTAATTACATATAAATTTGAGTACCTTCAATTTTTGGGGTATGTCATGGTTAGAGGTCTAAACCATAAGTGGGCAACCAACAACCCGCGGTAAGGTTTGATCCGGCCTGCGAGACGTTTTGAAAAACCCAATTAAACAAAAATATTACACTACTTACTCAAGATGAGGAGAGATTTGTGCGTTTTGCAGTATTTATAAATGCGAACAGTTCTTTTCATTGATGAAAGTTAATAAATCAAAACATCATACAAGGCTGACTGACAATAATTTGGAAAATTCTTTTCCTCTTTGTATCAGTGGAATTAATCCAAACATCAATGGATTAGTTTCCCAAATTCAAGCTCATTGATTTCAGTGTCGCTATTACTTTCGTTGTTTGTAATAATTCCAAATTTTACAATGTAATTATAATGTTGTACTTATTTTTTTCATTTCATTTTGTTATTTTAATAAATTGTATTATAATTACATGGTTGTTATAATTTCATGTCTGATATCTATCATTAAAAATTATGAACACTACTTTAAAATTTACTACTTTTATAAGCGGCCTGCAAACGTATTTGCACACTAAAGTTTGGCTCGCAACATGTGAAAGGTTGCCAATACCTGCTCTAAACATTTGAGTCTTCTTGAATTTTGTAGTGCCAAACAATATGTATGAGCTTTTGTTTTCAAGGATATAATTTTTTTTTTTAAATCTAAAAGTTTATTTAAAAAAATACCTTGTTAAATTTTAGAAAGGAACGTAGGAAGAGGAAGCTCGAACTTCTTAAGATGAAGGAAAAAGAGGATGCTCTTATTGAAATGAAGAAACAAAAACTACTTAAATTGCAAGAAAATAATTTTGAGGAAGAATTGGAAATTAGAGCTAAGAAGGCGAAAAAAGATATGGATGAAGTGGTGTATTCTGAAGAGGAAGATATTGATGATGATAATGATAAGGAGAGTAAGTAGACAAACTCTAATATCTCATCTATCATAAGACTCTCACTATGAATGCCTTTGGTCACTTTTTTAACTATTTCTTTAATTCAAGCTATGAGGTCTTGTCGAGCAGTTATTTAATCTCTAATATACTGTTACCATTAATTATGGTAACTAACTACATTAATCCATTACTAGGAAGATTATTTCTATTTGTCCCTTTTTCTAAAACTGTTAACTTTAACTAATCTTTGAGTATGAATGAATTGTTTAGAAAATTCTAATGGAAATTTTTGGTTTTCAGAGCTCATGAGAATTATTCATTTTGTAACTATCTGCATCAATTTCGACTAGTTTTGGCGTGACATCTGTATATTTCTATTGCTCTCATAACAAAAACTGCTAGTCTTAGAATGTTGTAATTTCTTATTTTGTTTTGTTTTAACATCTAGTTAAGGACCTCTCTTTTGGATCGAAATCGACTAAGGGAGAGTGGGTTATAGAGTAAGGAATTAATTTAAAAAAAAAATCCACACAAATTATGAGGCGTACAAATTGGAGGCTAATAAAAAATTGTATAGAGCTTTTTTTATCATGAAAAGATCTATAGATTAGAAATTATTTTAATTAAAGTGCATGAAAACTTTTGTATATTTGATTTAATATTTAATAAAGTACAAGGGAGTCATGTGGTTCTCATCAGATTGTTTTATTAATATAAACAGTTAATAATTTTTTAGGTGAAAAAGGAGAAGAATCTACTAATGGTAATCCTAAGAGAGCAGTTACATTTGAAATACTGAAAAATAAGGGCCTTACTCCGAGACGAAAGAAAGAGAATAGAAATCCTCGAGTGAAACATAGAAATAAGTTCAAGAAAGCGTTAGTTCGAAGAAAGGGACAGGTATGTAATGATTGCATCATATTTTGAATTATTACTCTGTTGATGAACGATTCATTTGATTTTGTTGGAAAAAAAAGTTTGGGTATTTAAAAAATTACCACTAACTTGATAGTTTCTGAGCCTAAACGAGAAGTGAAAGAACATCAACTCCTGCAGCTCATGGTATTTTATCAGACCAAATGTTCATTGCTGTTATTTAAGCTTATATTTGCTGTTGTCTATTATTTGTTTTATCAAACATCAAGGAAAGTACAGACATCGACAGATTAGCCAAGTGTACTGTAGAAAAACCAGAAATTGACATAAACTGTACAGACCACCAAGACGTACTACCGAATGCATTAAGGCACTACAACAGCAGTGGCAGCAATCTTGGGATAACACAAACGACAATAAACTAAGACAAATGAAACAAACGGTTAAGGAATGGCCATCAAGTAACAGGAGCACACGAAGAGAGGAAGTTGTGCTGACCCGACTTCGCATTGGCCATTCCTTGCTGACCCACGGACAATTAATGACAAACAAGGACAGATCGATTTGTAGACATTGCAACGAAACTTTAACTGTACAACACATATTGACTGAGCGTCGACAAAGAGACAATTTAGACATTCCACATGACTTACAGGAACTTTTGACCGATAACAGTGATTACATAGACTCAGTCATTAAACATCTAAAAGACACCAACATATATTACAAACTATAATCTACACTTTCTACACACCACTCTTCACTTATTTCCTATATTAGTAGGGTGTATAAACTTTAATATTATTTATTTTGTTTTTTATTTTATTTATTTATTTTTTTTTTGGTTATCCCTTTTCCTTATTTTTTTTATTTATTTAATTTTTCTTCTCCCCCCCTTTCTACATTTACATTTTCATTTATATATAATGTTCATTACCTTGATGTTTTCATATCGTACAATATCGTTTGCTTCATATCACCTTATAAGCTTCAAAAATCATTTGCCAAAGTTCACTCTTTTTCCGTTTGTTGTTGTTGTTGTTTGTCTTTTTTTTGCATTTCACCTTTTAATGACACTTTAATAATGAGTAAATCGCCTGTGTTACGGAACTCATTTAAATTGAATATATAAAAAAATATTTGTTTTATAAATGTCCTCGTTATCCTATAATGGCTAATCAGAACTATTTATCTTCAGATTCTAGCCAGGCTGAAACTATGGAGTTTATTTAGCATTTTCATGGCTAAATTAAGTCCTATTGTACAAGTGGTAATCAAACCCACAACTCTAGGTTTATCAAGTTTGTTTCATTTCCATACTTAAAATTCTTAACTCATTAATCCCACTGAATCAACTGAGGCTATTTGCTTTATGGCACCAAACCTATAATATCATTTCACACTACACAATTATTATTGTGATTTATTACTTATTTTGCACATTCTATTGAAATATTGGGATACATTAAGCACATCCAGAGACTCAAAATGGGTCTCATCAAAGGATCAATGGGGCACTCTGATATTTTTTATTTTACCATTAATTAAAAAAAAAATATAATACAATATTAAATGAATCACCCAATTTAAATTCCTTTAAGTACTTTTCTTTCCATTTAGTTTGCTTGTGTATCAGTGATTCACTAGCACTTAACTCTTCTTTAGATAAATTATTTTGTTTCTTAAGCTCATTTATACATTTATTTACAAATTGAACTCCATTTTGCAAATTTTTAATTTTTAAGTTTATGTAAGTAATTCATTAATATAATGTTTATTAAACTTTATAGGAAGATGTTTAAGGGAGTCTTTTTTCACCTTTATAAAGTTCTCAAAATCGTTTATAGCTTTATCATTATTTAAAAATGTAAGCCTATTGATCAATTTTTATTCCTTTTTTGAAACATGTCTCAAGATACAGAACATATTTATGTTATTTAATAATAAGCTATTATTTAGCATTTCTACATAATACGTTCCTCATTTTTGGTTTGTGAGATATAAACATTTTCTTCTTAACAGGTGTCCCAGTGTTCAACCAATATTCTAAATAATTTAACTAGGCTAAAATGTACAACCACAACTCTCATTTTAGAGCTACTTATTGCGCCAAACTTCCAACTAGTTTCGTGCATTAGCATCTTATTAAGTGCCTCCTTTGATTGTTATAAATAAAATTAATATAAGCATATTACTAATCTAAAAATTCATATATTTTCTTAAGCAAATTTATTTTTATTAAAGCTCTTTGATTACTCATACAATATATGATATGGCTGATTATTCCATCTTTTGTGATAATATATATTTATTTATTTTTATATTTTTTTTTTTTTTTTTAGGTGAGACAGCCTAGAAAAGAAATTAATAAATATGGAGGTGAAATTTCTGGCATTAAAGCTCATGTTAGAAAGAGTATTAAACTCAGTTAATATATTTCCTTTGTTTTTAAAGTTTCAATAAAATATATTTCTTAATACATGTTTTATTATTTACCTCTGCTTACAAGGCTTTTCTTCTGTATAATATGTATTTAAAGCTGTACTTAATAACAGATTTTCGCTTACTACAGACAGTATTTGAGATGAAAATGGACTCTGAGATTGTTATATTGTTCAACTCTATATTATAAATTAAATTTAATTAAAAACAAATTTTAAAAAATGTTACTCCTTGTTTTTGAGCACCTTTATTTTCCCAGAAACTCAGTTGTACCAAACAGACTTTTATAAAAAAAAGAAAAGCTCTTCATTCAGGAACTGCATAAACAAACCAGATTCCCCATGTCCTGGAATTATCCACCATAATCATTTCACCATCCATTCTGTATTTTCCCTGGAGTAAGAAGTGTTTATAAGCAGGAAATGAGATTTGTAATGATTCATTTACTCAAAGTGAAAATGAGATGAGTAGAAGTGGTGGGGTTTACCGAACACTGAAAAATAAAATTAAAAATAAAAAGAAATATATCCCTTAATATTTAAATTACAAAAAAAAATTATAGAACAACAACTGTATAATATTAAATGTTTAAAAAGATTGGTTCTATAACATTTTTTGATCTATCTCATCAAAATAGAAATGTTTCAAATTTGTATCCCCTCCCCTCCTCCTCCCACTAGATTGTAGACAAAATATATTTCAATGGACCTCATTTTTGTCATTTCCTGGGTAGAATCGATGAAAATTTGAAGAAATGTTTTGAAAATTCTGTCATGAAAACAACCTCAATAGCTGATTTATTTTAAGAGATTCAACAGATCCAGGAATAAAATGCTATAACATCACATTGTGCCATTTACCACTTATCTTCCCATTCTAAGTACCTTATATAAATTGGACTTGATTGATAGACATTCAATGAAAAATCGCATCATCAGTATAATCTTAATAACGGATTTCCCTCAAGAAAAATCTGCTAAAAAATAAGTTAAAATCTGAAAAACGTCCATCAGCATGTGCTGCCTTAACTAAACAGATTTTCCATGTGCATCACATACTTGCATTTATCTCAAGTAAAAAGTAAATGTTCAATTCAAACAATATTTGGTATGTAGGGTTCAAATGAAGAGTTTCGTAATATAACAGCTTATTGTTAATATGACATGTGTTGGAGTGGAGGTTTACTGAATGCCGAAAATTGAAAAATGAGAATATCTTAATAATCAATGTAGAGAAAAACGTACATAACAATATTTATAGAACATTACATTTTCAATAAAATTGGTTCTATACAATATTTCGATCTGGCGCATAATAACAGAGATATTATTGGGTTGATCCAAAATTAATGCAGGTTTCCTCTATTGCAATATCTTAATTCCAATTGTATAAACAAAGCAAATCCTAACATTGATCATTATTATACCTTAACAAACCTTATCTAATACCCTCTCTTTCACCATGAATTTGATCAGTAAAATCGTTTTGTTCAGTGTGTTCAAAGGTCTTAAATCGAAAATGTCTAAGTGCGATTTTCGTCAAATTTATTTTTACGAATTTAAATTAGGGCGCAGCACTGCGCAAACGGCTCGTAATATTAAGGAAGTGTGGGGTCCGGGGGCTATTAACGAGTGCACTGTGCAGCGTTGGTTCCAGAAGCTTCGCAGTGGAGATTTCGACCTCGAAGACAAGGAAGGTCGGGGCCGTCATTTTGCTCTTGACCACGACCAGCTGAGGTCAATAGTGGAAGAAGACCCAACCAAAACCACCCGAGAAATAGCAGTAAAACTCGGCGCAATCCACAGTTGTACGCCACTTGGAAGCAATTGGTAAGGTAAAAAAGTTGTCCAAGTGGGTGCCACACCAATTAAAGGACCACCAAAAAAATACCCGCTTTGAAATCTGTTCCATGCTTGTGACACGCAATAAAAATGATCCATTTCTCGATCGCATTGTGACGTGCGAAGAAAAATGGATCTTATACGACAACAGAAGGCGTTGTAGCCAATGGCTGGGCAAAGATGAACCACCAAAACCTTTCCCGAAGCCCAACCTGCACCCAAAAAAAGTTATGGTCACAGTTTGGTGGTATACTGCTGGTGTTATCCACTACAGCTTTCTCAATCGAGGTGAGACCATAACTGCTGACAAGTACTGTCAAGAAATTGACAACATGAATAAAAAATTACAATGTCTTTGCCCAGCATTGATGAATCGGAAGGGACCTATACTTCTCCAGGATAACGCCAGACCACACGTCGCACAACCAACGCTACGACGACTGCACGAGTTGGGCTACGAAGTTCTCCCACACCCACCTTATTCACCTAACCTCTCTCCTACAGACTTCCACTTTTTCAGGCATCTGGATAACTTTTTGAGGGAGAAAAATTTTCAAAACCACGATGAAATTGAAAATTCGTTTCGTGACTTCATTGAGTCCAGGGATTTAGATTTTTTTTTTCTGGTGGAATAAGAAAACTTGTTGAACGTTGGCAAAAGTGCATTGATTCAGATGGAAATTATTTTGATTAAATTTATATAGTTAAAGTAAAGATATGGCCTATTTTCAATGAATATTAAAAACCTGCGTTAATTTTGCATCAACCCAATAAAATTTCCCCCCTCTACACCACCTCCCCTCCCACTGGCCGGATTTCAGCTGTTAACTTCGTTGATCTTTAGTTTTACATAAAACGTTTAAACAAAGAGTTTGGTAATGATAAAATAAAAATTGCGACCGCTAGAGCGTTAACAGACAAACACACACACACAGTTTTGAACAGACCTCATTTTCGTCATCTCCTGGGTTGGATCTATGTGCACTTGAGGAAAGTTTTCAAAAATTGTATCATTAGTACGAACCTCAATAGCTGATTTCTCTTAAGGAGCGTTCTGTCCCTTAAGGGAAGCCTCCTAAAAAGAACAAGTGTTTAATCTTCATCGCACATTGTATATATGAATTAGCGTTAGTGTGTTTGAAAGCTGAATTATGTATTTATATCAACCTTAACATGCTTAGAAGGCGCAAAGTACTTCTGTTGGTTTAAAGATCTAAGATAGCAACACGACAGTGTCTTCTTTCTCGTCGTCACGAACATCCCACAAGCCATTGCTCCGCGGGAAGAAAGTGACAACGGCCACGGGCTGTCTAAAAGAGAAACCCGCCATCGGAATATGATTAACTAGTCTAATTACCGGTAGAGTGCGTTTGCGTGGGTGAAAATGACCTTGAGCCGTTATATATGTCACTCTAGCGAAGAGCTATAATCAGTGCTGTGGTTTGTATTAATTAAACGGCCCAAGAGGACCCAGATCTTCCTGGGAGCGAGACAAGGGAGAGCGTCATGCGATTGACCTCTTGCTTGGTTAGGTACGCTTTTCGTGCGTCTTCTCGGCCAATTATCAGTCCGATCACTCGCATTATTTACTCACTATGTCCCCGTTACAACTCATGAAGGAACAGGGCCTCTGCCAACATCGCCGTTGGCAACTGCTTGCGAATCTCAACATGGCTGGTTCTCTTACTCGCCCTACTCATTACAACATGCTTTAAAGACTACAATACAAACAGAACAATATTACATGAGAAATTACAAATGCTCTTTCGAATCTTTTACTTAATGCATACATTAAATGTGGAAACCCATCTAATAAATATAATAAAACTGGATCGTACGAATATAGAACATTTTAACAATAAATAAAGAATATTTAATAACTCCCGATTATCCATATCACAATACTTATAAGTTCAAAGACAATGTTCCTAAATTACTAGAGCTCATCATAATCGTAATTTATAATAGAGCTTATCTAAATAATATTTAGAGACCCATGACTAAAATAAAAAGAACCTGGCAAAATATAATCCTATTTATATCCATATACATAAACCCCTAATCATAAGTACTTCAGAAAACATTATTGACTCAAACATATAACAAACTCACATACACTATAACATAAACTTGTCACTCTTTCCATAGAGAATAAATAACTTAAGCATTAATTTAACTTTAACAAAATTTAATAAAAGAAACCCTTTATATTCTAAATTTTACAGAATATCTTATCAATTGTAGCTAATAACCTAAACTCACTACACACTTTTACTGACGGATCCAAGACTGACTTTGGAACAGCAGCTGCAGCAATCATTAACAATGACATATGCGCTACGAAACTTAACAACAATACAAGCATTTATACAGCTGAATTACAAGCTACGAATATTACCTTTTCAAAGAAAAAATTCCCAGATTTTCTTATTTCCAGCCTCTTTAAGTTCTTCATTCTCCTTGGAGAACATTTACAGTACTCATTCTATTATAACCCAAATTTTAAAACACGTCATTCATCCTCAAAATAACGTTACACTAGTATGGCTACCAGGACACAAAAATATTGGACAAAGTACCGAAGTTGATAAACAATCGGCAATTTAGTAAATTCTGCTATAAATCAGAAGTTAGTAATTCTACTGCGGTGGGTGTCACTGGTAGGGGTGAGAGGGTGGATGGAGGAAAAAGAAAGAAGGGAATAAAGCAGGGCTTCTTAAACTATGGGTCGCGACCCCATTTGGGGTCGCGTAGCAAAATTCTGGGGTCGCAAGAGATAAAAAAACAATTTATGTTTTATCTTCAGTTACAACTTATCATTAAATTTTTAACTTATACTTTAATTTAATACTTTCCACGCAACTACTTGAATATATTCCAGAGAATTAAGACGTTCAGAATCCACTTTTATTTTTGAAACTATAATAAATACAATTTTATAATTTTTTGTGCAATTTTTAATTTTAGATTTTTGTATGTTTCAAAACGAATTCTAAACTTATATATATTTTCATATGTATATGTATATTGTTACCACCATATGTGTTTTGTTACATCAAAAAATATTAATTTATTTTTCATTTATATTTGTATGGGGTCGTCAAGAAACTCGCAATCATAAATGGGGTCGTAAATTACAAAAGTTTAAGAAGCCCTGGAATAGAGGATAAGGATAGGTTGAAGAGAAAGATAAATGAAGGTCATATTAATAAAACTTACCTAATTAAAACTAAATTAAGCTAAACCTAAACTAATTTAAAAATTAGCACACCATCCCAGACCGTTAGAGTATAAGAACGGTAGAAGACTCTCGGGAAACTATCAAATAAAAATACCTATCATATAAAAACAAATTAGCATATTATTTGCAGGCCTTTTTAATTTATTTTTCAAATTTCCTTTACATACGCAACTCAGAAAGTATGGCATCCTTCAAGGAGTTAATCCTACATTGGATAATTTATACACGGTGTACAATTTAAAAATGAGAACGATGTGTGAAACCTATTGTCGGAAACTCATTCATTATCTATGAGTAGTTAATATCAGAGGGATTACCACCTAGCCGGGTACCTTAGCTAGTATATTATGATTTTGATTACTTGGAAACACTTTTTAAAACACATAAGTCATACAGGTAGAATGCATTTATTATTATAGAACTATTGATTAATGGTCTGAGAGCCGAACTAAATTGTATGACCCCCCCCCCCCTCAAAAAGAAATACATATTCATTCATTCAGACAGGCAAATTTCAGTAAACTGCCACTTTACTCTCTACACATTAACAATATGCTTTTATATCACGAAACTGAGCGAGTCTTATTTCAAGCTTAAATACTAAGTATTGTTTCGCCGAACCTACGTGAGATCCACTGACTGACTGTAACTGAACTGTTCTATGTGACGTAATCAATTATTTTATGCCCTTAAGGCCACAATTTTACTTGATCGGTACGATACTCTATATTTACATGAATCTGAAACAAAAGACAAAGTCCGTCCCGCTGGGGCTCCTTAAACTAAGCAGATTTCCCTCGTGAAGTTTAGTAATAGATAAATGAACATAATAGTAACACAACAGAACCGTGAATAAATACTAACGGAAATAAGAAATGTTTCATCGAATTTCAATAACCTGCCGACAGGAAGCGTTAGTTTAGAAATGTAAACAAACGGGTCTGCCCGCCTCACACCGGAAAGAATAACAATTTCTGAAATATATCAGAATATAACATATTAATTTTATTGAGAACTATTTACTATACCTAGTATTGTAATTAATAATGAACCAGAATAATTGTTATCTCAATCAATCACATTTTAGTAGCCCAAAACCTTAAAGATGGGGGCGGGGAGGGTCACCGGGACATATTTGCATGTATCTCGCATAATAAAGGTCTCTTGAATACAATTTTTGGTATTTAAACTTCGAATAATGTGATTTATTATGTAGCAGAGTATTTTTTATGTAACATGAGTAGAAGTGGCGGTTTAGCTTTAATATCTGCTTATGTTATAGTTCTCTGTTGCCCCCTGTTAATGCTCTTCTTCAATGCAATTTTTATTTCTTGTTGCCGAACTCCATTTTCCACGTGTCATATAGAAATAAAGTTCAAGTTTGTTACTACCTGAAAAGGCAGAATTAGAGGTATATAGAAGGTGGAAAATACAATTTTAAATATACCTATTAATAAGTGACACATCGGAAGTTTTACAACACCAGTTTTGTTACTCACATTTTAGTAGATTTCCCATAGGGGAAATTTTTCGAGGAGATTTTCGGAATTTTTCTTCAAATGTCCATCGATCCTACCCAGGAGATGACAAAAATGAGGTCCGTTCAAAACTGTATATATATATATATATATATATATATATATATATATATATATATATATATAAAAATTTTAGATATTGTCCCGCTCTTACCGCTCTCGCGGTCGCAATTTTTGTCTATCGTTACCAAACTTGATATATCGTTTTTTATACAAAAACAAAGATCAAGTTCGTTAATGGCTGAACTAGAATCAGGGGGAGGGGGGGGGGTTAGAGGGGGAGAATTTCGAAAATTCTTAATATCTCCGTTAATAATAACCGCATAAGCGTCCAATCGAAAACTTGTATATAACCAATCTTATTGCAAATGTAATGTTCTATAAATGTTGTTATGTACATTTTTTCACTATCTTGATTATTTGGTATTTGCATTTTTTAGTTTTCAGTATTCAGTAAACCCCCACTTGTACTCATCTCATATTAGCAGATTTCCCTGAAGGGAAATCAGCTATTGAGGTTGTACTCATGACGGAATTTTCGAAATTTTTCTTCAAATGTCCATCGATCCTACCTAGTAGATGACGAAAATGAGGTCCGTTCAAAACTGTATATATATATATCTATATATATACATATCTATCTATCTATATATTTGTCTGTTACCGCTCTAGCGGTCGCAATTTTTGTTTGATCGTTTTATGTAAAAAGAAAGATCAAGTTCGTTAACGGCTGAAATCGGACCACGGGAAGGGGGGGTTTAAAGGGGAGGATTTTCGTAAATTCGAAAGATCTCTGTTACTATTAGTCGGATCGAAAAAGTATACAAAGTCAATCGTATTACAAATTAAATTTACTATAAATATTGTTATATACATTTATTCTCTATCTTGCATATTAACCGAGATATTTGCATTTTTCAGTTTTCAGCAAACAGCCACTTCTACCCATGCTACGTAAACAATACTCTGCTACATAATAAATCACATTATTGGAAGTTTAAATACCAAAAATTGTTTTTAAGAGACTTTTATTATACGAGATACATGCAAATATGCCCTGATGGGCCCCCCCCCATCTTAAAGTTATGAACTACTAAAATTTTATTGATTGAGATAACAATTATTCTGACTCATTATAAATTACACTAGTAGATATAGTAAATAGTTCTCAATAAAATGAATGTGTTATATTCAGATATATTTCAGTAATTGTTTTTCTTTCCGGTCTGAGGCAGGCCGACCCGTTTGTTTACTTTTCTAACCTAACGCTTCCTGTCGGCAGGTTATTGAAATCGGATGAAACATTTATTTCCGTTTGTATTTATTCACGGTGTTGTTGTGTTAGCAGTATGCATATTTATCTATCTATCTATTTATTACTAAACTTCACGACGGAAATCTGCTTAGTTTACGCAGCCCCTGCGTGACGGACTTTTTCATTTAATTTGGTTGTTCTAAACATATACCACTAACTGCAATATTAATTGAGTTGTTTTAGCAGATTTCCTTTAGGGGAAATTGCTACAAGCTATTGCGGTTGTACTCATGATGGAATTTTCGAATTTTTTCATCAAATGTCCATCGATCCTACCTAGGAGATGACGAAAATGAGGTCAGATCAAAACTATATATATATATATATATATATATATATATATATATATATATATATATAATATATATCAATCTATCTATCTATCTATATATTTGTCTGTTACCGCTCTAGCGGTCGAAATTATTGTTTAATCGTTACCCAACTCGATATTTAGTCGTTTTATGTAAAAAGAAAGATCAAGTTCGTTAACGGCTGAAATCGGACCAGGGGGAGGGGGGGGGAGAATTTTGAAAAATCGAAATATCTCCGTTACTATACGTCGGATCGAAACATTGTTCAGAATCAATCTTATTGCAAATTAATTATACTATAAATATTGTTATATACATTTATTCTCTATCTTGAATATTAATCGAGATATTTGCATTTTTATTAAATCTGGGCGGCTAACGGACCCCTTAACTTTCCCACCAAAAGCTAGTTCGGCCATTTCCTTCCCCAGCCCCTGCGTGACGGACTTTTTACTTTTGTGACACATCTGGAATTTCAAATCTGGTTTAGGTATGAGCTTTACTAAGATAAAAGTGGAGAATATATTTTCTGATCAATGTTTTTTTAGGCAACACCCTAGCGAACGTAATTGGTATTAGGTTTTTACCAAATCGTTTATTTAATAAGCGTTGGTATAACAATATTTGGATATCTTTAAGTCATGGTTTAGTTTCCTCCTTTGACAAAGGGGATTTATTTAATGAAAGACTCGCTAAATAAAATCTTTCTGTCTGTGCTGCTTGAAACGGGTGGTAGCTTGTCTCTATCCGTACCAAGTAGTCATGAAATTATTTACAAAAAACGGGAGTGAGTCAATTATTTTATTTTTAAAGGTTCCATGTAAAACATAAGGTCAAATCCTTTAGTGCCTCCGAATTCTGACCAGAGGGAATGCGGGTTTTGAGAAGGGGTGAAATTAAAAGTTTAAAGTAACTCCATCCTTATTGAACACTATTATTCCACCGGCAAAGTTATTTTCAACAATTTTGGTTCTATACATTTGGCAATAACTGGAATGATAACGGAGATATTTGCACTTTTAGCAGATTTCCGGCTATTGAGGAGCTATTGAGGTCGTACTCATGATGCGAGTTTCGAAAAATTTCTTCAAATGTCCATCGATCCTACCCAGGAGATGACGAAAATGAGGTCCGTTCAAAATTATATATATATATTTATATATATATATATATATTTGTCTGTTAACGCTCTAGCGGTCGCAATTTTTGTTTGATCTTTACCAAACTCGGAATTTAATCGTTTTATGTAAAAAGGAAGATCAAGTTCGTTAATGGCTGAAATCGGACCAGTGGGAGGGGAGGGGTTTAGAGGGGGGATTTTTGAAAATTCAAAATATCTCCGTTATTATGCGTCGGATCGAAAAATTCGTCCCTCGTGAATAGGTTTAGAGGTTAGGTTAACTGTGTTTTGGGGCTAGAAACTACTGGGTTATTACGCCCTAAATAGTGTTTTAGGTTTAGAGGTTTCTTACTACTACAGTTGTTATTAGGCAGATTTCTCTATTAGCAGATTTCCCTTAAGGGAAATCAGCTATTGAGGTTGTACTCATGACGCGATTTTCGAAATTTTTCTTCAAATGTCCATCGATCCTAAGCAGGAGATGACGAAAATGGCTGAAATCGGACCAGTGAGAGGGGGGGGGGTTTAGAGAGGGGGGAATTTTTGAAAATTCGAAATAACTCCGTTATTATGCGTCAGTTCGAAAAATTGTATAGAATCTATCTTATTGCAAATTAAATTTAAAATAAATATTGTTCTATACATTTATTCTGTGTCTTGAATATTAACCGAGATATTTGTATTCGTATTCTGTGTGTGGTCGGCAGGAGTCGGCTGTTTGGTACTTTCCGAAGAGAGCTCTGGCGGCCGTTTTCGTAACTCTTCATCCCTCGGGAATAAGTTTAGAGATCCCTTATTACTACACTTTTTATTGGGCAGATTTCTCTATTGTAAAACTTCACGTGGGAAATCTGCTTAGTTTACGCAGCCCCTGCGTGACGGACGTTTGTAAAACTTCACGTAGGAAATCTGCTTAGTTTACGCAGCCCCTGCGTGATGGACTTTTACATTTTGCAAGTAGGAGTGACCCAAATTTATACTCGTTGGAATTTCTACAAGTAGCATTTATGTCACTAAGGATTTTATATTAATCTTCCAGTTCTTGTATGGGAAAATTCTATATAACCAATCTTATCGAATAATTAAATGTCTATGCGTGTTTTTCTATACATTTTCTTTTCTCTATCTGGCATATTAATTTAGATATTATCATTTTTGGTAGATTTCCCTTAAGGTAAATCAGCTACTGAGTGATGGTTCATGACACGATTTTCGAAAAAATTGTCCATCTATAACAATAAAGGGCCAACTCTAAATTACAATTACAATTTGTCGATCAAATAAATTCTAGAAGTGTTATTTTAAATAATTAAGTTTTTTTTTTAATATGATTTAATAATCATTTTAAATGGGTGGCCTCCCGATAATCGATAAGTACCCATGAACCTCTTTATTCTAAGCTTAAATACCAAATATTGTTTTCATGAGACCTTTATTATACGAGATACATGCGAATTCGTTGTGCGATGACGTCATCAATTAAGTTTTTACGTTCTTGTCTCTAAAATGCTCATTTGATCTGAACCATACTCAGTATTTAACCGTTCCAATGAATATTCACGATCATATTTGTTAATGGCTGAAATCGGACGTGGAATAGTGACGATTAAGAGGGGAGGGGATTCGAAAATTCAAAATAGTCTCCTTATTATGAGTGGGATCATAAAATTTTATAGAACCTATCTTGTTAAACTATTGATGATTATTGTCCTATGCATTTTTTCGTAATTGAAGTATTAAGCGATTAAGACTTCGGCGCTTTCTTGTCTTAAGCCTTCAGTACCCTCCCGCCTGATCCTTCTACTCATTTTTAAATAGAAACATAGAATTTGTAGTGAGATGAGGCCACAAGTATGCTATTCCATTAAGTGGGAAATCTGCTTATTTTATGCAGCCCCAAGATGACGAACTGTTTTTGCAGAATACCCCCGTACCCCAGACACCCGTTTACACTGAACTGCTGTTGAAGGTGATTTCAACTAATATCATGTGGATTCTCCAATGGCGAAGTCCTCGAGAATTCGTGACTCCGTGCCTCGTGAAGGTTTCCACATCACCACTATTGATGAGGGACCACCTGCAAAATTGATAGCAATGTCTCACAACATATCCTTAATAGGGATGAGTTGAATTGGGTACATTAAGAATATTTCGATTAAGGTAAATAAGCAATTGAGTTTGTACTCATGATGCGATTTTCGAATAATGTTTTAAAATGTCCATCGATCCTACCAAGAAGATGAAATGAGGTCCGTACAAAACTAAAAATGTTTTATGCAAAACTAAAGATCAAGTTCGTTAATGCCTGAAATCTGACCAGAGGAAGGTTGGGGGATTTCGAAAATTTGAAATATCTCAATTATAATGAGTCGGATCGAAAAGGTCCGTCACGCAGGGGCTGCGTAAACTAAGCAGATTTCCTTTGTGAAGTTTTACAATAGAAAAATCTGCATACTGGTAACACAATACCACCGTGATTAAATACAAGCGGTAATGAGAAATCTTTCAGTTAATTAAAAGAAATTCCCAACTGAAACGGCTTCTGAATTGTAAGAATAATTTATATTTTAATAACTCAAATTTTAGTAATCCCAGAACCAAAAAAAGAGAGGGGCGGATGAACAGAACGTATTTGCATAAATCTGACAAAGTAACGAAGATAAGGTAAGGTTAAAAACGACAGGTAAGGTTAGAAGAAGCTTCCACCTGAGCCGAGTAATGACGGAAATAGCCGACATAATCCGAACTATACCCGACCACAGACTTCATAAAAACGCAAATATCCCGGTTAATATTCAAGATAGATAATAAATGTATATAACAATATTTATAGTAAATTTAATTTGCAATAAGATTGATTCTATACAATTTTTCGATCCGACGTATAGTAACGGAAATATTTCGAATTTTAGAAAATCCTCCTCTCTAAACTCCCCCTCCCACTGGTCCAATTTCAACCATTAATAAACTTGATCTTTCTTTTTACATAAAACGACTAAATATCGAGTTTGGTAACGATCAAACAAAAATTGCGACCGCTAGAGCGGTAACAGACAAAGATATATGTATATATATATATATATATATATATATCCCTTAAGGGAAATCTGCTAAAACTCTGTAGAACCAATCTTATTCCAAGCATTAGGTCCTGTGAAAGTTGTTATACACTTTTAGGAGGTACAACCTCAATAGCGAAGGTGGAAAATACAATTTTAAATATAACTATTAATAAGTGACACATCGGAAGTTTTACAACACCAGTTTTAGCAGATTTCCCTTAAGGGAAATCAGCTATTGAGGTCGTACTCATGACACGAGTTTCGAAAGATTTCTTCAAATGTCCATCGATCCTACCCAGGAGATGACGAAAATGAGGTCCGTTCAAAATTATATATATATATATAGAGAGAGAGAGAGAGAGAGATTTGTCTGCTAACGCTCTAGCGGTCGCAATTTTCGTTTGATCGTTACCAAACTCGATATTTAAACTTTTATGTAAAAAGACAGATCAAGTTCGTTAATGGCTGAAATCGGACCAGTGGGAGGGCGGGGTTTAGAGGGGAGGATTTTCGAAAATTCGAAATATCTCCGTTACTATACGTCGGATCGAAAAATAATATAGAATAATCAATCGTATTGCAAATTAAATTTACTATAAATAATGTTATATACATTTATTCTGTATCTCGAATATTAACCGACATATTTGCATTTTTCTGTTTTTTGCTTCTGAGATGAGATCGGCTAACTTCGGGTTTACTCGTGTGTTTCCGTCAAGAGCTAGTTGGGCCGTTCCCGTAACTGTTTGACTCTCTATTCTGAAATTTCTCTATTTTATAACTCCACGTGGGAAATCTGCTTACTTTACGCAGCCCCTGCGTGACGGACTTTTTTTTATATGCAGAGTGATGACGTCGTCGATTAAGATCGTATGGTCTTTACTGCAAAATGTTTATTTTATCTATACTGGATATTTTACTTTCTTCATTTAACACTAAAGATCATATTAGTTAATGTCTGAAATAGGACTTGAAATAGAGGAGGGGGTAAAAGGGGTTTAACAAATTCAAAATACTTCCGTAATTATGAATAGGGTCATACAATTTTACAGAACCAATCTTGTTAAACGAATGGTGCTCTATAATTTGAGTTCTATAAATTTTCTCGTAACTCAAAAATGTTAAGGGAGTTATTACTATTTTCTTGTTTTAAGCCAACAATAAATCTCCACGTCTACTCAGAATACAGAATTTAGACTTATAAATAGAGAATATGTGGCGAGATGAAATTACTAGTGTGTCATTCCAGCGTGTGGGAAATCTGCTTAGTTACGAACCCTTTACGTGAAGGACTTTTAGCAGATTTCCCTTAAGGGAAATCAGCTATTGAAGTTGTACTCATGTCGCGATTTTCAAACATTTCTTCAAATGTCTATCGGTCCTACCTAGTAGATAAAGAAATTGAGGTCTGTTCAAAATCTATATATATATAAAATTGTAACCTCTGTCTGTACATTGATTTTTTTCGCGAAATTTCACGATAACTTTTCGTTTCACATGTCATAGACACCATAACTGCATTTTGTTTCTTTCGTGTATGTTTGTTTGTTTGTTTGTGTTTGTTTGTTTGTTTGTTTGTTACCTTTTCACGCATAAACGGCTGAACCGAATTTTATGAAACTTGGTATGTATATTACTACTAACCCAACTTAGACTTTAGGCTATATTACTTTTCTCTGAGACGAACAGGAGTGGGGGTTATAAGTGAGGCCTGAAATTAAAAATAGCGATATTTCATTTTCTATTGGTTTTTCGGCAAATCTGCACAAAACAAAAGTTGTTTATTTTGTTATTTAGAGTAACTTTTGTTATATACACTTTTGTCGTATACCAAAGTTTAAATGCGTTATACGCTAAAAAGTATAGCGGGAGTCAACAATATTATTTGCCAAAAAAAACTCAACCGAACTAAATAAAACTCGGTATGTGTATTAGCAGTGAGGCCTTCATTATAATAAGCCATACTAACATTTCTATGGACGGGCAGAGGTGGGGGTTATAAGGGAAGCCTGAAATTAAAAATAGCGATATTTCGTTTCCTATTGGTTTTTCCACAAATATAAACATAACAAAAGTTGTTTATTTTGTTATTTGGAGTAACTTTTGTGATATTCACTTTTGTCGTATACCTAAGTATAAATACGTTATACGTTAAAACTTTAGCGGGCGGGGGGGGGGGTTATAAGGGAGGCCTGAAATAAAAATTCACCATATTTACTTGTATAAGAGACGGGAAATATAAAAATATTGAAGACAGTGAAGCCTTATCGAACAAATAATTCTATTATTAGCAAATCAACGGCAAAGATTGGTATCATTCCTAAACACTGGGACGGGTAAATTCAAAATATTGTGCAATGTAAAGCCTGCTAAAAAATACCATCACCATTCAGCCTTAAATGAATTCCCGGGCGGAGCCGGGTATCTGAGCTAGTTATATATATATATATATATATATATATATATATATATATATATATATATATATATATATATATATGCCTGTTACCGCTCTATATGTCGCAATTTTTGTCTTATTTTTACCAAACCTGATAAATAATTGTTTTGTGTAAGAAGAAAGATCAAGTACGTTAACAGCTGAAATCGGGCTGGGGGGGGGGTTAGAGGGTGGAATATTTGAACATTCGAAATTTTTCTGTTATTATGAATCGGGTCAAAAAATTGTATAAAATCTATTTTATTGCAAATGTGATGTTCTATAAATGTTGTTTTATACACATTTATAATTTCAATATTAACTGAGTTATTTGCATTTTTTAGTTTTCAGCGCCTTCAGTAAACCCCCACTCCCACTCATGTCACATAAACAATACTCTGTAATATAATGAAACACTTTATTTGAAACTTAAATACCATATACTGTTTTCATTGAAGTATTCCTTTTTTTAAATAAATGCAAATTTGTAGCGTACGTGGGAAATCTGTTTAGTTAACGCAGCACTGTGGGACTTTATTTAGAACAATTCATGCATTGGAAAGGAAAACACGAGTAGAGGTTGCGTAGGTGGGGGAGCGAGTCTATAAATGTTGGAGCGGGCCCCCTCGCGCGGACAGTCAACCATGGATCCTAGAGTTGTGTTGATAGTTCTTCCAGTGTTGCTCTCCAGCTGCCTAGCTCTCGGGGTCAGCCGATCTCTCGACGAAGCGGGCAGGCAGCTAGCTCAAGACAACGAACCAACTGTCATTGGCAGTCTGGTCGAGGTCTGGGATAAGTTCGGAGATCTAGCCACGTCCATGTACAAGATCAGTCTCGTCACAGATAAATCAGAAGGTAAGCAAGTCGTGTACAGCTACTATTATACCCATAGCCTCTCCTTGGCCTTCCCTGTTAAGATTACACACCTTAGCCGGTCAAACTTGAAAAAAAGTCCGTCACGCAGGAACTGCGTAAACTAAGCAGATTTCTATAACTTTATAGAATAGAAAAATATCCATACGAGTGCCGAACAGTTACGGAAACGGCCGAACTAGCTTTCGTTGGGAACGAATAGAAGCGACCATAGCTCGTCCGTTACACTTAATAAAAATGCAAATAGCTCGATTAATATTCAAGATAGAGAATAAATGTATATAACAATATTTATAGTAAATTTACTTTGCAATAAGATTAGTTCTATACAATTTTTCTATCCGACGTATAGTAACGGAGATATTTCGAAATTCCCCCCCTCTAAACCCCCCTCCCACTGGTCCGATTTTTCGAAAATCGCGTAATGAGTACAACCTCAATAGCTGATTTCCTTTAAGGGAAATCTGCTTAAAAATGTTGATATTATTAAATCGGACCTCCCCCTGGTCCTGGGTGGGTTTAGAGCGGGGTGGGGGGTAAAAATTCGGTTCATCTCAGTAATTAAGAGTGGGACACAAGAATTGTATAAAACCAACCCCTAAGGGAAATCAGTTATTGAGGTCGTACTCATGGAGCGATTTTCGAAACATTTCCTCAATTATCCATCGATCCTACACTGGCGATGACGGAAATGAGGTCCGTTCAAAACTAATGTTTATAACTATATATATATTTGTCCTTTAACGCTCTAGCGCTCGCAATTTTTGTTTGATCGTTACCAAACTGTATATTTTAACGTTTTATGTACAAATGAAGATCAAGTTCGTTAACGGCTAAAATCGTACCAGTGGGAAGGGGGTTGAGGGGATTTAAAGGGGGAGAATTTCTAAAATTCTAAATATCTCCGTGGTTATGCGTCGGATCAAAAAAATTGCTTAAAATCAATCTTATTTGCAAATTTGATGTTCTTTAAATTTTGTTAAGTATGTTTTTTCATTATCATTAATATTACCTGAGATATTTGCATATTTTAGTTTTCTGCCTTCAGTAAACCCCCACTCCTAGTCATGTAATTTTAGCAAAAATCTGTTATACCATGAACCACTTTATTGCAAGCTTAAATACCAAATATTGTTCTCATTGAACTTTTTCGTTTTGAAGTAAATGCAAATGCGTGACGTACGTTGAAAATCTGCTTAGTTAATGCAGCCCCTTTGTGGTGGATTTTTATTTTTAAATTTTTGACCATTTTGTTTTTATTTTTTTCATTATCATTAATATTAGCCGAGATATATCCGTTATTATTATTACGGTTGGACCAGAAAATGTTACATAGCCAATCATGTTGGCTTAAATTTAAATTTCTAGAACTCTTTTTCACACTTTCTTCCTCAAGGTTGAATATTAACTGAGATATTTGTAATTTTAGCAGATTTTCCTTAAGGGAAATCAGCTATTGAGCCCGTACTCATGGCGCGATTTTTGAAAAATTTCTTCAAATGTCCATCAATCCTACCTAGGAGATGACGAAAATGAGGCCCGTTCAAAAATATATATATAAATATATATATATATATATATATATATATATATATATATATATATATATATATATATATATTTGTGTGAACACTCTAGCGGTCACAATTTTTGTTTAATCGTTATATTCTCTATTATTTATGTATTAATTATCGCCTTTCTGTTAGTATGACTAATTGAGATGGGTTACCACCCTTTTCTAGCCAGGGTGGAACTAAGGATTTTATTTACTAAAATTCCTATTGCCCAGGCGGGAATCTAAATCGCCACTCTAGGTTTACCATTCGAGATTAAGGCCAACGCTTAAATCACTGTATATAATAAAAATTTGAAAGAATTTTTGTGGAATATTTTAATTTTTGGAAACCTTATATTATGTGGGAATATTAAGGTAGCCCACTGAGTTACGTTATTGGTAGGACACAAAGTTTCAGAATATTTAATTCAGTCCACACTTTTAAGTATTATTCAATTGCTGGTAGTAGTATTTTATTTTTATTTTTTTACATAGCAAGAACATACTACGGTTCCCTCGACACTGATTTGTTTCTGTGTATATAGAAACTTTCCTGTTTTGGAAAACGACCAGAATGAGTAGTCTTAAATTAGGTAAATACATATTTTAACCTCTATCTTTTAAGGCTATGGCCACCAATAATTCAAAATAATAATTTTCATACACACTACATGTCTACTTGGAACAAACTAATGCCTATCCCATCAATTAGGACCAGTTAAAAAAAAATTATTTGTTTAGTTTAGATTCACATGTGGTCCAGACTAATTTTCAAGATGTATTTTTACCCATGGCTGAACATTTTCTTAGGGGAGTAGCAACTACCTAGTACCTTCAATAGCATGAAGACAATTATCAACTATGGCTGCCACTTCTTATCATCTCGTAGCCTAATTGTATAAAATTATCTAGGAATCATGATTTAATACATGCGTAAGCTACGCACATTAAAATTGTGCCTATTAGGCAGCAATTACTACGATTTCTTACTGTATAATTAATTTTTGATTTTTAGGGTATTGTAACTAGAGCGTTAATCTATTTAAAACCTCTTTAACTTATTCCCTCGAGAGAAAACAGCTATTCATGATGTACTCATGAAAATTTCTAGCATTTTCAATTTATACATTGACCTTCATGAGTCAATTAATATTCAAATTAAGTTCAACCTATTTACGTAAATATTTTTATTAATTTGGTATTCCACGTCAACGTCCGTTTATTAATTTAGTTCTTAAGAGTATTGACATTTCTGGCAATATGTAAATATACCAGTTTTTAATAATAATGCATAGCAGGATTGACCTATGCATGGGAAAAGTGTATATTTTTCAATTTCAGTTCCTTAGGGGAAATCAGCTATTGAGGTTGTGCTCATAATGGAATTTTCAAAAATTGTCTTCAAATGTCCATCGACCTCCTAGATGACGAAAATGAAAAATTGTATATATATATATATATATATATATATATATATATATATATATATATATATATACAATGGGCGGAGGGTTTAGAGGGGGAATTTCAAAATTCGAAATATGTCCGGTATTATGAGTCGGATCGAAAATTTGTAAAGAATCAATTTTATTGCGAATGTAATGAATGTTCTATAAGTGTTGTTATGTACGTTTTTTCATTATCTTAATTATTAACCGACACATTTGCATTTTTTAGTTTTCTGCCTTCAGAAAACCCCCACTCCTACTCATGTCATATTAACAATCAGCTGTTATATTATGAAGCTGCATCACTTTTGTTATATTCTTATAGGCAAAGTACAAATATCAGAAAACCTCAGGTACTTAAGGGAATTTTTCCATAATGTATACGGAATTGCATGATCGTGTAAATAGATTATTCTACAATAAATAGAAGTTCACTTACCTCATGCCAATCACCTTAGATGTGGGTCATAAAACAAATAAATAAATATTAATTTCGAAAACTATTTATCAAAGAATATTATCTTACAATATAGATAATTTTTAATTTGTGAAGTTCAAATTATATTCCCTAAAAAAGCTAGACAGTAAACAAAATGACTAACAAAATTTATTGACTCAGAGAATTTTTACTCCTTTAATTGTAAATTCGTATTAAAATGAGAACTACTACCACGTTTATAATCGTCTTTAGTTCACCAATGAGTAATGTTTTTCTATAATATTTTTTATATCTGGCTTCTGATAGTCATAGACGTCTCAAATCATGATTCGCATCATACGTTCAATGCGGTTAAGGCCCGGACTATGTGCCTCATGAGTCTATCAAGCGGGGGTTGCGTAAACTAAGCAGATTTCCCGCATACTGGTATACCACGTTATTGATTTCTTTTCACCATATAGTTCCTATTTCTAAGTAAAAATCGGATGAACAAAAGTGGGGGGGGAGGCTAAAGGCTGAAAACTAGAAACTACGATTAACTTACTTAATATTTAAGCTACCAAAAAATGTATAGAACAATAATTTTAGAGCGTCAGTAGTTTAATAATGTCGGTTCTATAACATTTTCCGATACGACTCATAACAGGGTAATTTTCAAATTCCCTCATATAAATCCCCTGTTATCATAGCTCAATAAAACTTCTTTCATTCAACAGTTGCTTTGTGGTGCTTATTGGACCAATAAATTAATAATTTTACGTAAAAATAGACGCTATCAAGATACTACAGTAAAAACGATTCCTGCCAATGCACAAAAGACAATACAGATAAATATAAAGTAATAAGAACAGAATTCTTCTGTCTCAGAGAAAGTCCCGATGAAGCTGCTAGTACGTGTAAAAAACCGTCTGCCAAAAATACGGTCAATACCTGAAACCTTACTATTAGTAATACGGAAAGTAAGCTAATTACCAATTCTGACCACCCGACTAGCGGTGTAAATGAAACCGTTGTAGAATCGACGGGACCGCAGTAGTTCGTGCGTCTGAACCTCTAAATTGTTACATGAAGTATTGACCAGCTGGGGAAAAAATGTTTAACCACAGCCTTTCATTAATAATTTGGAAAGCTGCTCATTGGTTATAACTTTCAATTAACGTATGCCCATACAACAGTTATGTTATACAGAGTGAGTTCGGGATTGGAGTCTTTTAATTATGATTGCCATTTAATAGCTTTTGTTGTTTAATTATTTTTTTTAATTTTAAGAAGACTTCACTTAAGTAAAATCAGCTATTGAGGTTGTACTCATGGAGTGATTTTCAAAACATTTCATCAAATGTCCGTCGATCCTACCTAGTAGATGACGAAAATGAGGTCCGTTCTCCATTTATATAAATATATATTAAATCAAATAAAGGGTTGGTACCACCAGTATAAATGATACTTTTATCATACCTGTCGGTGAAGACCGTCCTCACTGGCTGATGATGGAGTACAAGGTGCGGCACGTATTCGTATTTATCTCAAAACGTAAAAGTTCAATGAGAACAATATTTGGTATTTAGACTTCAAATAAAGTGCTTCATAATATAACAGCTTATTGTTAAAATGACATGAGTAGGAGTAGGGGTTTACTGAAGGCCGAAAACTAAAAAATGGAAATAACACCGTTAATAATCAAGATAGTGAAACAACACTTATAGAACATTACATTTGTAATAAGAATTTTCGAAATTCCACCCCCAAACCCCCCCTCCCTCTCCCACTGGTCGGATTTTAGCCATTAACGAACTTGATCTTTAGTTTGACATAAAACGTTTAAATATCGAGTTTGGAAACGATTAAACAAAAATGTCGATATATATATTGAACGGACCTTATTTTCGTCATCTACTGAGTAGGATGGATGCACATTTGATGAAAAAACAAAGTACGACCTCAATAGCTGATTTCCCTTAAGTGAAATCTGCTAAAATTAGTATTATTTAGTTGTATGATAACAGAGATTTGAGGTTGTTGGTCCATCCATTCCTCCACTTTGCATCTAGTAGTTAATCTAGTTAGTATAAATGAGTAGCATTTGAATATATATATATATATATATATATATATATATATATATATATATATATATATATATATATATATATATATAAATGTAATCTGTAAGTTTTGTATATATACTGGGTTATTCCAGAAAAATTACCCAGTTTTCTTCTCAAATAATGAATTAATGAAACCTGTACACGGTCACTGTGGCTCAAGCCACCATATTCCGAGCTTGCATATGTGCTCAGCTTCACGCCCAGGGAACACTTCATAAATACATATATTGCTTGCGATGAAACATGGCGAATTTTCTTGGGATAACCCTGTTCAAAAGTAACAATCTCGTAATTAGTGTATATAATCTAATTTTTATTGTTTAAATCTCAGTAATAATACTGGCAGAAGTAGCCATCTTATACCATAACAAATAGAGATGATGTCTTGTCGGCAATTCATCATTGGATTTGATGATGTTGCTTTGAGGGATGTGTGATTTAAGTGGTATATGGCCTATGAGCTCAGGCCTATGGTAAAAATTACTTCAAAATACCATTTCTATCCATGTGTTTATGTATTTATTTATTTTAAGGAAGAGGGAGTAAAATGGCACGTATGACTATTCCATTGATCATTGGTTTCAAAGTTACTGGTGCAATAATAGCAGCTCTTGCAGCACTGAAAGTAATAGTATTGAAGACAGTTGTCATGTCAGGAATTGCACTTCTTGTATCGGTGACTGTGGGAGCTAAATATCTTTATGATAAACTACAGAAACATCATCATGAACACCATGAATCTACACCAATTTACTATGTTCCACAGATGAAGGTATGTTACTGTAATAATATACTAACTCAATGTTTACAATAATAATAACTTCAAGGTTTAGAGAATAAAAAATTCATTGTTATTTAAGATTTTGAAGTGCAAAGTCCATTATATCAAAATGGTTGTATATACTTTTAGCAAACTTCCCTTAAGACACAAATACCCATCGATCTTATTAAGGAAGCTATGAGAATGAGGTCGGTTCAAAATCATATATGCTTATCTTTCACCATTCTAGTGGTCACAATTTTTGTTTGATCATTACTAAACTTGATATTTAACCTTGATAATTTAAAAATAAAAATTCAAAATATTTGTATTAAGAGCCAGTTTGATAAATTGTATAGGCCCACCCTTGTTGCAAATTTAATTTTCTGTAAATGTTGTTTTATAAAATTTCTCTATGGTGAATATTTAGTGAGATATTTGCAGTTTTTAGATCTCAGAATTTATCAAACTCCCACTCCAGCTTATCTCATATTAATAAGCCAATAAATCACGAAAAATGGTATTCATAGCTTAAATATCAAATATGGCTTTCAACAAGTGCTTATTATGTGAGATACGTATGTTATGCTTAATGTCATCAATTGAGATTTTATGTTCCAAGCTAGAAAATGTTTATTTGATCATACCTAAGTTTTGACTATGAAAGGAGTGGGGAAAAGAATAAAAGTCCGTCACGCAGGGACTGCGTAAACTAAGCAGATTTCCCCCGTGAAGTTTTTCAATAGAGAAATTTGCATACTGGTAACACAATACCACCGTGATTAGATAATGAGAAATCTTTCAGTACCCAACTGAAACGGCTTCTGAATTGTAAGAATAATTTATATTTTAATAACTCAAATTTTAGTAGTCCAAGAACTAAAGAAGGGGGGGGGGCGGATGAACAGAATGTATTTGCATAAATCTCACAAAGTAAGGAAGGTAAGGTAAGGTTAAAAACAACAGGTTAGAAGAAGCTTCCGCCTGAGCCGAGAAATGACGAAGATGGCCGAACTAATCCGAACTATACCAGACCACAGACTTCATAAAAATGCAAATATCTCGGTTAATATTCAAGATAGAGAATGGATATAACAATATTTATAGTAAACTTAATTTGCAATAAGATTGGTTCTATACAATTTTTCGATCCGATGTATAATAACGGAGTTTTTTTTAATTTTAAAAAATCCCCCCCTTTAAACCCCCCCCCTCCCTCTGGTCCGATTTCAGCCATTAACGAACTTGATCTGTCTTTTTACATAAAACAGTTAAATATCGAGTTTCGTAACAATCAAACAAAAATTGAGACCGCTAGAGCGTTAACAGACAAATATATATATATATATATATATATATATATATATATATATATATATATATATATATATATATATATAATTTTGAACGGACCTCATTTTCGTCATCTCCTGGGTAGGATCGATGGACATTTGAAGAAAATTTTTGAAAATCGCGTCATGAGTACAACCTCAATAGCAGATTTCCCTGAAGGAAATCTGCTAAAATCCAGAATATGTATTATGAGTCAGATCAAAAATTGTTATAGAATTAATCATGTTGAACATTTAAAGCTTTACAATTCTTATACTATACATTTTGCTGTAACTCAACTTATTTATATTTTCTTCTTTTAGCAGATTTCCCTGAAGAGGAATCAGCTATTGAGGTCGTACTCATGACGCGTGTTTTGAAAAATTTCCTCAAATGTCCATCGATCCTACCCAAGAGCTGACGAAAATGAGGTCCTTTCAAAATTATATATATAAATATCTATATTTATATATATATATATTTGTCTGTTAACGCTCTAGCGGTCGCAATTTTTGTTTAATCGTTACCAAACTTCATATTTAAGCGTTTTACGTAAAAAGAGAGATCAAGTTCGTTAATGGCTGAAATCGGACCAGTGGGAGAGGGGGTTTAAAGGGGGGGGGATTTTTGAAAATTCAAAATATCTCCGTTATTATGTGTCGGATCGAAAGATTGTATAGAATCAATCTTATTGTAAATTAAATTTACTATAAATATTGTTATATACATTTATTCTGTATCTTGAATATTAACCGAGATATTTGCATTTGTATTGTGTGTGGTCGACGGAACCCCGCCATGTTCCGGACTCTCCGCCGAGAGCTCTGGTGGCCGTTTCCAGAACTATTCGTCCCTCGTGAATAGGTTTAGAGATCTTTTCCTACTACAGCTGTTATTAGGCGGATTTCTCTATTGTAAAACTTCACGTGGGAAATCTGCTTAGTTTACGCAGCCCCTGCGTGACGGACTTTTTAACCTTCAATAAAGCTCCACTTCTATTCATCAAATTTTTACTTTGACTAACTGAGTCACTGAACACCTTAGGCCCAGCTTACATTTTAATTCCTGTTTACTACGGGAGAAATATAGAATAGATAGTAACATGAGATCTCCAATGTGCCATTTCAACATGAGGAACATCTGTTTATTTTATGCAGCCCTTGCATGACAGACTTTCTGATACAGATTGCAGTAAATACATGAAACTACAAGTACTCAGTATTAATTTAAAATCTTTTTCTTTAAGGATGTTAACTGGGGAGGTGAATATGAAGTACAAACTGGTCATTCCGAAGTCTATTCGAGTCATGAGAACCCTGATCTTCAAGGGCACTACTCAGAAGTAGTACCTCAAAGCACTGATGAGAATCCAACAGCAACGCCATATGTGGTAGTACAAGGTCATAATCCATTTTAGTAAAATATATTTACAATTGTCACCTCATCCGCTTTTTTTGCACAGGATCAAAAAATTACCAACTTTCACTTCAATTTTTTATTGCTCCATTAGACTCACATCATACTCTTGTCTCATAAGAAAAATCCCATACAGACGACACATATTTATTTCACTACATAATCGTTCTACTACTTCCTACTAGAGAAACCATGGTGTGTGTGTGAGAGCGAGAGACTTTGCACAATATAATCATTATGTTCTTTCATTAATTCTTGTTAATGTTATACTTCAAAAAGTTCAGTGTTCAGTACAACATATATTGTTTTTGTCTGTTTTTCAGAAGCTCAAAGAAAAACTTTCAAACCGCGGCCAAAGTATAGGACAACTATATACAAAACCAAATATAGAGTGGGCATTTAGGACCAACATCGGAGGGCTTGAAAGCATTAGCGAAACACATCTTCAACAGCCTGAATTTAAGCTGTGAAAATGAACATGGAACTAGAAAGGAAAATAAATACTCACCTCTATGAGGGTTTTTATCAGGATGTTTTATGTGTGTCACAAGATCATGATATTGTATATTATATTATTTATTCATACTGTAAAAAGTGTAATTTATTAATAAATAACTTATTTTAGTAATATACACATGAAGATATATTATTCTAATTGATTTATTACTGTTCAATATTTAAAGAAGATAAAAGTGTACAAAACAAAGACTTTAATAGTAGAGAGGGAAGAAAACAAAATACTAATATACACATTGAAAACATTATAAATGAGAAAGTGAAGCAGGTTTCTAACCTGAGAAATATCGTCACTGGCAAAAATTGCTACTTTGGTTGAAAAATAGCTCAGCTAAGCATGCCTTCCGAGTCAATATGGCTATTTTAATTTAATAAGCATGTAAGTAAAATTTATTAATTTAAAGTGTATTTCTTATAGCAGTGAAAAATGAATTCTTCACAATGAAGAGAATATAGTTGATTAGAAGGAACAGATATGTGGGTTTTATGCAGGATCACTAAAACAAATCAGAAGAAATCAAAAGTGAAAATTCTAAATCCATCAGTCCATTCCTTTAATGTCCTTCTGCACTTCCCTTTTTGTCAAAGTGTTACTTAAAAGTTATAAGGTAAAATAAATTATATATACAAAAAATATTTTATTTCTTTGGAATGTGAGATAAATAACACTTAGAGATAAAAATTTTAACACCAATAACATAAATAATTTGTGTAACAAAGTATAAATTATTACAAAGTTATTCATAAAGAAATAACAAAAATACAATTTGTTGCAGATCTATATCACCCAATAATTTACGACATAAGGGCTGCTTTAATTTCACTAAGAAGCATTGAACCTATAACTAATTTTTCACAGTTTACAGTAATATCCACTTCTTTACTTTCTTCAGATCTTAGTATAATTGTAACCAAAACCAAGGACTTGGAAGACATAGTCTGGCCAGCAAATCTGTATAAAAAAAAAAAAAGACAAAAGGATTATATTTTATTTTTAATTGCCTCTGAGCACTGAAAGCTATATTTTAAATATTCAATACAAAAATTAACACATTTTGCCATTGTAATGGTTTGTATGTCATTTGATCCTTATTATGGGCAATCTTTACACATATTTACTTATTCAAACTTTGTCTTAATTACAACCCTCTCCCTCTAACACCATTTAAGCCAATAAGTTCCATATTTCAGTACTTTATTTGAAATATCAATTACATTTCTTTTTAAAAATAACAGCATTTGACAACCATGGGTTCCGAATAATAATACATGCTTACTTAAGAAAGTAAAGATATCTCCTCCATGAAATATGGAATCGGAATTAAAAACAGGTTACCCACATACCAGCATAACAGGTTGACACAAGCATAACAGCCACAACCTATATCATTTACCTTAATCATATATATATATATATATATATATATATATATATATATATATATATATATACCATAACATCATTATAGAAATGGTCAGATAATATTTAAAAGATGGATAATATTCTGGGGTGCTGTACTTTACAGCAAAACAATTAATATTTTCAGCTAAATTATAATCATTTTGAAGACTTGAAAACTGTTTATGGCCAAATAAAAAAATCCACTTTTCTCATGAGTAGAAGTTTTTGAAATTTGTTGCTTCCTGTATATAACTTACAATTTGTTTCACTTACAGTCGTAGTCCTCATCAAATATAAAATAGGTATCCAAACTAGTTCTATAATTGTTTATAATTATTATTAAAATATAGCTATAGTTGAATTGTTATGATACTACTCATAATGGAAATGAGAGTGAGTAAAAAAAGTCAAACCACTAAAGCCCCTTGGGGCAAAGATGATTAAGCCTTCACACCTATCTTCACAGAATTAACAATTTGAGCAACATATATTTTTCTACCATTCATCTATATTGTTTGTGTTATTCTCAAAATAATTAGTTCAATTGGATAGAATTTCTTCAATCACATTGCGATGTAACCTATTTGAAACACAGAAAGGTATTTAACAAAGCATATTTGATCTGCACCTTGACTAAGAGGGAACTTACTATGCCAGTAACAAACATCTTAATATAAGTAAAATGATTTTATATATATATATATATATATATATATATATATATATATATATATATATATATATATATGTAAATCATTTTTCCTCAGTAATTACCAGACATATTTCAAATCAAAATAGCTCCTCCTTAAACTAATACATATTAGCAGAAAAAAATGAGCCAATTATAGAGAACAATTCCACATAAGAAGGAAGATTTATTGTACCAAAATTCTAAAATAAGTACCTAACTTTGTTCTCTTCGTTTGACACAATTATGATTATACACATTAGATCTTGATGGCAGGGTCAGGTACATGACATTTTCATTTATAATAAACGCTTATTGAAAATTGTAACCTGGAGACGTGGAAATTGGATGCACAGAGCATAGGGCAAAAAGATGTTTAATGGACTATTTATTATAAATCATGATGATCATGTCTTATTACCTAACCCTGCCAGCAAGATTTGATGAGTATAACCTTGTTAGAGTATATTGCTGTTCCAATAAACTAAAAAAAAAACAAAAATGAATAGAAAAGAAGAACTATAAAACTATATCAAGGTGGTAAGGTTGAGACACTATAACAGAAAATACATATAGTAGATGTGGATCAATTTGAAAATATATTGCATTTAGAATATCTGGAAACAAGTTTGTTTTTTTTATTAAAAAGAAAAAAAAAAAACATTATTTGTAATTATACTCAATATTGCTTAAAATTGATTACTCTTGTCAATAGTAAAGTCTCTTTTAATTGGGAATTGGATAAAATTAAGATCCGTAAGCAATTTTTAGGTACATGAATGCTCATGAGATATGACATCTTCATTACTTTTTATATGTCTAAAACTGAATGATAAATATCAAGAGTTAGGATATACTCTATTACATACCTGTAAATATCAGGCTCCATTCCAGATAATAACCCTAAATTGGCACATTCAAATATCCTTTTTGGAACATGTTTTCGGTCACATTTGTGAGCAACAGTACCTTGGTGTTCATTCATTCCTTTTAACTTACCTACAAAATATAGAAGCATTGAAAACATATATAATGTGAACTAGGTAAGCTTTATACATACCAAAAATCTATCACTTTCATTAGTTAGCATGAATTAAAAAACTTTATTTTTGAATGTTTCATTTTAAAAATTGGTGCTGCTTAACTGAAGTATGTGACAGCTATCTTGTCAATTGATTAAATTAATATGAAAATTAATTACGATTATAATAAAATTATTTAATGAAAGTTAATATAGATAATTGTCATAAATTCCTATTTCTAATTATGATTAAATTCCTGAGTATGTCATAATTTTGTTAAACTAGTTCCAGTAAATAGTATAAAGATAAATTTAATGAATTTAAATAACCATACTTTTATAACAATTCCACCGAATCCAATGCTAGGCAACTATTATAAATTTTAAGCTTAAGCCCTAAAACTATAAAATGAAGTTTGATTTCAAGAAGTTTTTGTATAAAAATAGATAAACATGTATAAGCTTTCTGTGTCAGCTGATCTAAATTGGGCTGTTCTGAAAGTTTCTATTGATTTCTGCAAGGCTCCACTTGGCCTGCTGTAAAGGCTAGGTCCCTGTTCTCAGAATGTAACATCACATGTTTTGAGAGAGGGGTTTCTTCAGTATTTTAATATCTATCAATATCAAAACACTGGCTTTCCCTACAGTACACTGATAGTCATGGAGAACAACAGAATTCATTTTTATCACTTGATGCTTAGTTATTTCCACAAAGACAAGAATCCAGCTCAAGCCGAAAACAAAATATGTGGTGTATATGGGAACAATGCAGTAAGCGAATGTACACTGCGTGAATGGTTTGTGAAATTCAGGCAGAAAAAATTGAGTGTTAAGATCAAGAATGCTAAGGTAGGCCAGTTGCAGACATTGATCACCGTACTAAGACACTTAGTTTTGAAAATGACCATATTACCACTCAAGTAATAGGAGAAAGGTTGGAAGTATCAACTTCAATCGTACATGAACACTTGTCGCAACTTGGCTTTGTTAATCCCCTTTTTGGAGGAGGAGGGAGGGGGGGGGGTGAGAAATTTAATGAACCATATAACCACATACGATTTATTGCCCGAACCCCATGAAAATGATCAATTTTTTAAATTGTGGGGTCATTTTAGTGAGCCACCACAAATCTCTTCAAAGGCTAATATCCATGCCCAAAAAGTTAGTCCCTGTTGCTGGTTAGATTGGAAGGGTGTTGTGTTCTATGACCTACTGCCTAACAACGAAACAATAAACTCTGATAAATACAGACAGATCAGAGGGAGCAATTGACCAGAACCGACCAGATTTGGAAAATTGGAGAGGCATTGTTTTCCACCATGTTAATGCCACACCATACATGTCTTTCAAAACACACCAAAAATATTGTTGGACTTTGGCTGTGAAGTTTTACCTCACCCTCTAAATTCCCCAGACTTAGAACCCTTGGTCTATTATTTGTTTCGTTCCCTCCAAATTTCCCTTTATGGTAAGAATTGTAATTCTCCAGAGGACTTCAAAAAGCACCTGGGCAAGTTTTTAACAATAAGTCTAGGACATTTTATGAAAATGGAATTATGAAACTTCCCAAAAGATGGGAACTGGTTAACAAAAAAAATGGTAATTCTATCCAAAATCAGTAATAAACACTGTTTATTAGAATTCTTTTGGATTGCAATTAAACACACAAGCTTTATCACTGCACAATTTATTTAACACCCTTGGCAAATTGTTCTTAACTATTACTCATAGTACGCACTGATCTTCACATTGCACAGTCCAATAACTCACGGTCACTGAAGTTCACAAAATTACGGCACTACACTGATCTTCACATAAAACACTTTACCGCACTGCAACTAAAACACACTGTTCACTAAAGCTGCAATGAACGCACTATAATATAAATATAATATATGAATAAATTAACTGTCGGGACGAGCGGCGACATCAAAGGAGAATGCCTAGAGTGGGCTAGATCCTTAGTCTAGACACTTCCAACGCCAGCAGTCCTTCCATCGGTCGGCTCCTTTCATCTACTTCGTACTTCTCTTAAAATATGTGATTAACTCTGTTTAATTTTACATTACGTAGTTTTTGCAACACTATTGTAGATTAAACTCAGTCAGTAGTATTCTTTATATTTTCTTCATTTTCCCAGAAAATTGATGAAAACTTTACAAACAACCTAATACTTTCATTTGAGCATTCTAATATGTTTTGGACCTTGGGCTAGCAATGTGAGCTAAGAAGTCCGTCTTAATAAACTTGGTAAATCTAGATTAGTGGGGTCAAATCACAGCTGGGCAATAGAAATTTATTTAGCAAAAAACTAGCTACATAAAATCCTTAGCCCCATGCAAGCTTGGGTGGTTACCTGGGGATAACCTGTTTAACACCTTCACTGCGGAGCCTCGCAGCATATGCGAGGTCCTGAGTCACTCCCTGGTGCGAGCCTCGCATATGTTGCGAGGAGCGTCGCCTCGCCCTCCATTCGTTCTAGAGACCTGAAGGTTGCAGTGGGGAGAACCTCCGCACTCACAAGCATTCAGTAGTGTTCTGACCACCGTCTGGCCAAGTCGTTTGCAGTTTCAAAATTTTTTGCGCTTATTATTTTTTATGGGCCAACTTGTCTCTCCATCAGAGGCTCATTATTGGAGGTCCATATTTCCCTATAGTACCCCTGCTTTCCCTTCAATGATGTCACGAGACACGTTTCTCTGTATACTGAGAAGCCTGAATTTCGTCACAGAACCACAAGACCCGAACGTTGAGCATGATCCGCTGTATAAAATTCGGCCACTGTTAAATTTTTTTGTTGAGAGGATGAAAGAGATATACTACCCCTTCAAAGAATTAAGTTTGGACGAGTCCATGATGCTTTGGAGGGGTAGGCTATTCTTTCGCCAGTATATCGCTAATAAGCGCCACAAATATGGAATAAAGATTTATTTGTTGAATCAACCTGACGGTCTTGTGCTGAAGACGTTAGTCTACTCTGGGCGAAGGGATCCACAAGTTGGAGGGAAAGGACACTCGTATAAAGTTGTCAGACATTTGGTTGATGGCTATCTCGGCCACGGCCATGCCATTTACGCTGACAACTTTTATACGTCTGCCCCCATGGCCCACGAGCTTCTGGATCAGGGTACCTATCTTACTGGTACTCTGAGGAAGACTCGGAAGAGCAACCCAGCTGATATAGTGGGGGCTAAGCTCAAAAAAGGAGAGATAAAAGAGAAATTTACTGAGAAGGGTGTGTCCGTTTTCAAATGGCGCCACAAACGAGATGTCATTATTATTTCATCGGAGTTTGATGCCCAGATAAAGGCGGTCACGAGCAGGGGGAAGACCATCGAGAAGCCCGAGGCAATTATTAATTATAATAAATATATGGGCGGTATTGACAGGTCCGATTTATGATTTCATAACCAATTACGAAATAAAGAAATTTCCCATTACTAAACGAAAGTTTCTGTTCAGGTGGTGTATTTTCAGCTATATAAGTTCATTTTGGATCAATATGATTTTCATATAGATCTATTCCATTATTATGTATACTTTATATGCATTTGTAACCTAATAATCGTATTTCTTTCTCCCTACGCAACGTTTGCAATGTCCGCACACGACAGTGGAACTAGGTAGGGAAATACACACAAAATGTTCTGTCTTGAGGGTTTGCCTACCTAATTCACTGCCGTGTGCGGACCTCGCATACGTTGCGAGGTTTAAAAAAATACGATTATCGTTGTTAAAAATGCATAAAAATTACCACAAATAGGTTTTTACTTAGTTTGAACAACTTTAAAACAGAGGGAAAAAAAAATTCGTTTTTTGGAATTGATTTTCAGTTCGGGCATCCTCAGCGAAAGTGTGTGTGTATATGAGCATAAAGTTTAACATTCACTTAAAATAAGGTTTACCATTTGAATATTTACAAAATAACCACTGTTAAGGAATATTTAGAGCATGTTAATTTACTTCTTTATATTAACACTCGGTTAAGTATGCCATTTGTGACAGAGCACTTTGGCTATCTGGGGGATCTATGAGCCATCAATACAACACTATGCCCAGCACAACAACCCTTTCTCCACTGCCAATCTCTAAGCTTGTGACGAGTTCAACTTGATAACTCTCTACACTGCGCCATTCTCATTCACACAAGCTACAAGCAAAGTAGTTTGACTTTTCCTGAGACCAACTCTCAGGCATCATCAGAAGCCATCATCTTCTGGAATCTTGCACCCTGAAACTCCCATGGAATCATTTCCAGAGAACTGTTTCCGGTTCTGTGACTAGACAGAATATACAAAAACCTGTTCTCGCACCAGATAAGGACAATTCTGAATTGGACATTAATAATTTAGTTTAGTATATTTCAGTTTTGTGCAAATCACTAACAACTAAAAGTAATGAAAGAGATAGTGGAATTTTAATAAGCAATATCTTTGAAGGTTTACTGCTTCTTGACCGCATATCGATGCAGCTCTGAAAAAAGAAAAAAAATACTCAAAAGTGAGTACTTACTCTGTTCCTCAATAAACAAAGGCTGAGGAAGGGACACTGCACGAATGAGTTCTCCTATTGGGGCCCTGAGTGTTACCTTGGCAGTCTCATCATTCCAAGAAATTTCAAAAGTTATAGGTTGCGTTGAGTCATTCCAGTCAACTCCAACAGTCCCAATGGCACTTCCTAGAGGTGGTAAAGAACTGATGGGTGCAAAATCATGCATTGTAATGCCTGCAGGGAAATTCTAAAAAACAAAAATCATTTAAAATTATTCATTAATTTTCAAAATGATTAAAAAATGTTTTTTTAATATTTTAAAATACTTAAATATATTTTTTATTTAATATATTAAATTACTATTTAATGATAAAATCACTAAACATTTTAGTGATAAAATCACTAAAATATTTAGTCCCTCCCTGGCTACGTATGGTCAGTAACCTGTAGACAACCTCTCCTGATCCACCTTAAAAGCATAAAGTAGGTGTTAATAATTATGTTAACATTTTAGCAGATTTCCCTTAAGGGAAATCAGCTATTGAGGTCGTACTCATGACGCGAGTTTCGAAAAATTTCTTCAAATGTCCATCGATCCTACCCAGGAAATGACGAAAATGAGGTCCATTCACAGTTTTATATATATATATATATATATATATATATATATATATATATATATATATATATATATTGTTGCGAAAAATTAAGACGTGGAAGATTGCGTGAAGGGGAGGGAGCCCTGCATTTGATCTAATTAGGGCCTTCCAGGAAGTTCTGGAACTTCTAGTCTAGACCTTTCCTTGGCTAGCCCCTTCTACAGGCATTTATAAGAGACCCTGCCAGTACCTCAGTTCAGTTGACGCTCAACGGTCTTCAAGGGATGTTCAGTGCGACAGTGCAGTGCGGTAAAGTGTGGTGCCGTGAAGAACAGTGTTGTGCTGTGACTGAAGGTAACAGTTTAGTGCCGTGTTTAAGACAGTGCAGTACCGCGAAGTAAAGGACAGTGCAGTGCCGTCTTTACGTGAATTTCAGTGACCGTGAGTGAATTATTGGACTGTGTGATCTGAAGGACAGTGACACTATCAGTGTAATATTGTGAGTAGTAATAATTAACCAAGAGTATTGTACATTGTGAAATAAACTGTGCAGTAAAACTTGTGTGTGTTTAATTTTGCAATCCAGAAGAACTCTTATTAACAACGTTTATTACTGGTTTTGTAATAAAACGTAACAATATATATATATATATATATATATATATATATATATATATAGAGAGAGAGAGAGAGAGAGAGAGAGAGAGATATTTGTCTGTTAACGCTCTAGTGGTCACAATTTTTGTTTGCTCCAGTTTGGACCAGTGGGAAGGGGGATTTTTGAAAATTCGAAATATCTCCGTTATTATGCGTGGGATCGAAAAATTGTATAAAATCAATCTTATTGCAAATTACATTTACTATAAATATTGTTTTATACATTTATTCTGTACCTTGAATATTAACCAAGATATTTGCATTTGTATTCTTTGTGTGGTCGGCAGGAGTGGCTATGTTCGGTACTTTCGGCCCAAGCTCTGGCGGCCGTTTCCATAACTATTTGTCCCTCGTGAATAGGTTTAGAGATCCCTTACTACTACAGTTGTTATTGGGCAGATTTCTTTCCTGTAAAACTTGTTGTGGGAAATCTGCTTAGTTTACGCAGCCCCTGCGTGACGGACTTTATTATTATTTATGTAATTTGCTAATTGGGTAATAATAATACTTTTACTTTTATTTTAAATATTATTATTTTTAATATTATAAAATTTAATATTATCTTCACTAACTACAGTAAATTCAAAATTAAAATATTTAGATTAAAACATAAATGCTTATAAATAATAAAAATAAAGCTAATCATTTACCTTTGATAATACTTTAACATCAGTCAGAGCCTCATTTGCAATGTGACTAGTGAATTTCAGCTCAACGGACGTCATTTTTGGAGAATAAAGATGAGGTTGCCGAGTGAACCTTGCTTCGACACTCAAACCCCTTCCAGTTACTTTATTGAGAACTTCAGTTCCCCTGAGTGGAATATAACTGGGGCCAACCAACTAGAAAAGTATCAAAAAAGTGAATAATAGAATAGAATAGAAATTGCTCTTTCTCGTAAATGATCACATAGAAGAAAAACATTGTAAATATTTCATGACAAAATCAGATTCAAGTATCATTATACAACAACATAAGAGGCATTGTGATTTGTTTAAAAAAAACATGAATTATTAGCAATTAAATTAAACATTCCTTAATTAGTATTTCTGCCAAAATCAGTCATTTTTGTCATTAATTCAATTCCCATTTTTTATATAAATGTGCATTACCATGTTTTTCTTCTGAATTGGCTTCTTCTCAGCATATGGAGCTATGCTAACCCAATAAAGTGCTTAATTAAGGATAGAATTATATTAACATAAGTACAAATCAATTCAATGTATTACAAGTTACTTTTTAGTGTATTATTATTAATAAAATATAATACCTGAATAGAATTATTTGCAATAGTCATAGATGCAGGAGTGGCAGTTAATGGAGTCAAAAAACCTCCAAATGACGGTGTTAAAACGGGTAAGTTAGGAACAACTGAAAGAAATAATTTAGTTAAAAGTTATTTTAAATTGGCAAATGTAAGCATTAAAAAAAAAAAACAATATATATTTCTCAATTCATTTTATTCATGAAAAACAACTGTCAGAATCTAGTAAAAGAATTTTCTGTAAGCCAAAAGGATTTTGAAATTCCAAAGAAGGATTTTGATTGAACTTTAGAAAAAAAGGAAGAAAAAGAAAAAAAAATTGAATAAATAAAATTGTTTTTCGCACAAGAGCTCCAAAAGCTAAGTAAATTGAAGTAAGTTCTCACTCGCTATATCATATTAAATTCGGTTCTCTATTTCTCCCAAAATAAGAAGCCTTTGTTAACATGATTAAATCATAAGCGAGTCAGGAGATATTATACTTAGTGAAACATTTCCTTTAAGTAAAAATTGCATGAAGGAGTGAGGGTTAATGGAAAGCTGAAAAATAAAAATACAAATATTTAGTTAATATTTGAGTTGGAGAAGAATAAGTAGAACAGGCCAAAATTCAGCAATTAACAGACATGATTTTTAGTTTGGCTTGAAAAGTTAAATATCGAGTATGATATTGATCAAATAAAAATTGAGGCCTCTAGAGTGTAGAAAATTAATTGATGGCAGATGTATCCATGTAAGCTCCATAGTAAGAGTACAATAATATAAATGCATCTTATTTAAGCTTTAAATAAGTCATTATGTGATTTATTGGCTTACTGTTAATATACGAGAAGAGAAGGAGTAGGAGTCAGTGAAGAATGAAAATGAAAAAAATATGAATACCTCAGTTAATCTTTGAGTTAGAGGAAATATGTAAAGAACAGTAATTCTAGAAAAGTAGACTTGCACCAACTTTGTTTATAGAACATCTCTTGATCAATCTCATAATAACAAAGACATTTTGAATCTTTTATTTAATCTCTATCACCGCCCTTTCTCTTGGTCTGATTGCAACCAGTACAAACTTCATCTCTTTATATATATCAGAAAGTCACTTCACCCCCTTTCTCTGATGGTCAAATGTAGCATTTTATAATGTATAATTTATAAATAATTTTACTTTAATATTATAGAAGTTTTAATACATAATTAAAAGAAGCTAAATAAATTTGGCATAGACAGAAATATTTACCATCATCCAACTCTAATAACAGGTCCAAGTTAGACTGAGGCTTTTGATTTGAAGATTCATTTTTGGGTTTGGAGTTCTTTGAAACAGGTTTTTTTTTTTCTTCGGATGAATCAGTTTCATCACTCGAACTAGAGCTAGCATCTGTGCTGTCACTATCACTATCACTCTCTTCTTTGTCATTTTCTTTCCTTTCATTTCGATTATCCTGCTAAAAGAAATAAAATGTTATGTCCAAATAAAACTAGTAACAGATTAGTGGCTGTAGTGCTGGAAGATAGAGAAATGAATTTATAGTGGATGGGCGAGGAGGAAAGGTCTTATCAATGAAGAAGCAGGAAAACTCCCTTTGTCAAAAATGGTGCATCGAAAAGTTACATAACATAGAACTTATTCGAAAAAGAAGGAAAACCATAAAAATATAGATATAGTAGGTTTTGTTTTGGAAATACAAAACCTACAAAATATTAATTTATTGTAGTAAATAAATAATTTTATTTTTTGTTTTTGTGCATATTGTAGTTAATCTGTGGACTTGAATTATATGCAGAGGTAGTTTTTCTCAATTAAATAAATAATTGGAGTGTTATAGTAAATAAAAAAGAATATTTATCACTTAACTTCTTAACCAGTTCCTGTACCAGTCCTATTCTATGTGTTATACAGGTAAAGAAATAATTGATAAAAATAAGGTGTAACAGTGTAGTATATTATCAGGGGAATAAATGTTTTGCATAAAAAGGGAAAAGCCCAAATTGGAAACCTGACTAAAATGAAATTGATTTAACTAAAAAAATACAGGTAAAGATGGTATGGTAAACGGTAAAGATGGTAATGGGAAAAGACATTAACCCTGGAGCAGTCGCGCGGTTGACAATTGTCACCCACCTGTCAATTTTTATGAGTCATTCTCTTTCACTAACTCCCACCATTCTTTCCCTTCCAGTATCTTCCAAGAAGACCCTATTGTTCGAATCTACAGTGTTGTCGTTCAGTTTTCCCTTCACGTAAGAAAAGTATTCCACCTCAAACTAGTTTGGTTGACAAGTGTCCCCCACGCGACCGTTTAAGATATTTTACCGGTAAGTAATTTTTTCTTTAGCAATTTGTTTTATGAGATAGATATTTACCAATTTGTTATTCTTCATCTATTTCGATTGCTTTCTTTTAATAGAAATAAAGCATAAACATTATTTTTTTATTTACATTGATCATGTCACAACCAAAAAAAAGAAAAGTTGAGTACTCATCAGATCCCAAAATTTGGCAGCAGTGGCTCCAAGAATTATCTGATGAAGAGGAAAAAAGAGATCCCGAAGAATCGGATTCAGGAGAGATAGATCATCTAAGTGAGAGTGATCACAATACGAATTCTGAGCAGTCAGCTGATGAAGACGATGTTTATGGGTTAATTGTAAGTTCTACAAATATTTACATAAACAATTTGAAAAATAGATATTCACGAGATAGAGATGCCAGAACAACAGATGAAATTGAGCTTCGCGCTTTATTTGGTCTATTATATTTGATTGGGAGTTACAGAATGTCCAGGACTAATGTTCAAAAATTGTGGGGCAATTCCAAGGGAAACGGCATGGAGTCATGTTACCTTTCAATGAGTAGGCAAAGATTTGCTTTTCTGCTGAGATGTTTACGATTCGATATATGCATGATAGAGTTTCACGTACAGAAATTGATAAATTTGCTCCAATCAGAGAGGTGTTTGAAATTGTAAATAATAACTTCCCCAAATTCTTCATTCCGAGTGAATATATCACCATAGATGAGCAGTTATTAGCTCTCCGGGGCAGATGCCCATTTAGACAATACATTCCAAATAAGCCAGCTAAATACGGCATCAAAACATTCTCACTAGTAGATGCTAAAATGACATATACGTTCAACTTGGAAACATATGTAGGTGTTCAAGCGGAGGGTCCATACCGGCTGAGTAATTCACCCATAGACGTTGTACTGAGATTGGTGGAACTGGTAAAAGGATCCCACTGGAATATAGGTGGAGACAATTGGTTCAGCAGTATTCCGATGGCCAAAAAATTGTTAGAAACTAAAGGGCTCACATATGTTGGTACCCTCCGGAAAAACAAAACTGAAATCCCCAAGGAAACAAACAAACACCGCTCTACATTCTCGTCAATGTTTGATCTTCAAGAAGGCTGCACACTAGTTTCTTACTGTCCAAAAAGGAATCGGGCAGTTCTCCTAATCTCAATTTTGCATCATGACTATTATATCAATGAGGAAACAGGTGAGTTGTCTAAGCCTGAAATCGTAACGTGTTATAACCACACTAAAATTGGGGTAGTACTTAAAAATGCTTTTGTTTGCTTTTACAATATATTTTTCAAGATTGTTTTTATTTATAAACCTTTTCTACCATTACAGTAATGCATAAAGATTAATGATTAGGTAAGTAATTAAATTATAGGATACCAAAAACAAAATCATTCTGTGGGTGACACTGGTCAACCATGCGACCATTCATGTAACTGTTAATCACGCGACTACTCCAGGGTTAAATGGTTATATAGAAAAGAAAACTGCTTTATTAAGAATAAAGGTATATGATTAAAATGTCTAAATATTTTGAATAGTAATATGCTAATCTTAATAATCTCACCTCAGCAACCGTTGAAGAATCTGAATCAGAATCAGAGTCAGAGTCAGAATCAGATTCGCTAGAACTCTCTTCATCTTTCTCATTTCCTGAATCTTCTTCATCTTCTTCCTCATTACTACTTTCTTCATTTGAACATTCGGAATCTGATAATAATGATAAAGAAAACAATATATTATTATTGTATGTATGTTTTATAGAAAAATAAAAAGCAAATGAGCTGACTGATTTCTGAGATTTTCTTTGTGTTAAGGCCTTCCTCCTCCATAACAATGCAGAGCAAGCAAAACAGGTTTAGAGATTTTGAGGAGAAATACACGGAAAGAAACTGTGAGAAAACATTTGACCATCTTCCCTTTTGCCCACTTTTGTTTTTCCTTAATAATTGCACGTTTACTTTCAGGAATTAAACAATATGAGGTGTATGCCTTGAGAAGATTGCAAATCGTTAAAGACCCAACTCCAAAGTTTTTTTGAAATGAGGTTCGTACCTGTAACTTCCCAAATGGGGGAGAAGAGTACTGAGCATGAAAAAAACTGTTTAGAAAAATGGGGGGGGGGGAGGAAATTTACTTTTTTTTTTTAATTTAAATTTTTAGGGAGTTAGTTTGTGGTATCTCAAATGATTTTAGTTTATTTATGAAAATAATGATGATTATTGAAATGTTGGTTAACTGTTGTGATTGTAGGTTTTTTCAAGCATCTCGATATAAATTGGCTTTTCAATTCTAGAAAGCATTTTAAGGATGTCAAGTACGGTACTTAAGACTAGCAGTCATAAAATTGCAAAATTTCAACAAGATTAATTGTTACAGATTCTGGTAAGTGACCAGCCTTCAGTCAGAGGCAATCAAACCACCAAGTTGGCCAAATCAAATTACTTTATTGAAAAGGTCTCAAATTCTTTAGTGTTTAAAGAAAGCTAAAGCATAGCAGGAGAAAATGTCTAAATACCATCATCAGCAGGAGAGCTATCAGATTCAGCATAGAATGGCTTCTCTTTTCCACCTTTCTTAGAGTGAGCAGCTTTCGGGGAACTACTTATGGGCTCTGCTATATTTCGTGCAGATGGGTCTGGAGCAACCTCTGGAAAAGGTGGTAAATCGTGATATCCTGTAGCTCTCATATTAATGTAGTGTGTCAATGAGCCCATCTGATAGTTTTCTCGGTCTGAAATGCAAATTACAAGATAAAAACTGAATGAAGCCAACCCATGTTTATAGTTCATTTGAAATCATTCCAAGGACCATGCTAGCCAATAATGCAAATTAACTTAGGATATCTAAATTTTATCGACAGGAAGGAAATAAATTTTATTTTATAGCAAAAGGACTTTTCCCCATAATTTCTCCTATTTTTCTATTTGTATATTTAGTAGTACAGGCAAAGAAAAAAAAATTGCCAATAATCTCAATTAGGGGAAAAGAAATTAAGAAAAATTAGTCGCCAGTATCTTTTATTTTTATTTGAAGGGTGCAGTATATTATTTATTGCAATGCTTATTTTTGTTTCCTTAAATAACTGCACATATTAATAACATGAATGTCCTTTTTAATTCAAAATGTAAACACAGAAAACAATGTGGTGTAACTTAACAGTAGTATATAACCTCAAGAAAAACCGTGTGGTAACAAAAGAAAAACACTAATCATATGTTCACAAGTTTAAATCAATAATCATATGTAACACCTCCTGGTCTATTTACAGCGGTGTGGTGCCTTACGTAGGATGAGCTGGTGAACATGTCTTTTGATGATGCGCCCATCATCTAGAACAACGGAGTACATCACATTCCCTTGTTTTGCAGTTATACGGCCTAAGTGCCATTTGGTTGACCCGTTGACATACTCTCGAGCTTGCACCTTATCTCCAACCTTAAATTTCCTATTGATTCCGACTTGGAATTCCTTTTCCCGGTGTATCCTTGTTTCTAATGTAGGAACAATTATGGAGAGGTTCGTCCTGATGTTCCTTCCAAACATTAGATGATAAGCTGATGTTCCAGTAGCATTGGGCGATTGTCTGAGTTGCATTAGGAGGTTTTGCACTATATTTTGTAGTGTTCCCTGTTCTCCCTCCATAGATTTTAACGCCTTCTTGACAGTCTGTACGTACCTTTCAGCCTGACCGTTTGAATTCGGATGGTATGGCACAGATGTTTTGTGAATAATTCCACATTCATTCATGAAGTTTTCGAACTCTTGGGAAATAAACTGTCTTCCATTATCGGATACCACAATGAAAGGAAAACCAAAAGTTGAAAATATTCTTCGTAATTCTTGGATTGTCCAGGTACTTGAAGTTGTTTTTGTCGGTATAACTTCTACCCACTTACTAAAAGCATCAACTAATATAAGGTTCTGTTGACCATCTGTTGGTCCTAAGAAATCAACGTGCAGCCTCTCCCATGGTTTAGAAGGATGTTCCCATGGGTGGACAGTTTTACTTGGGTTGTTACGTTTTTCAATGCATTGTCGACATTCAGCAACCATCTCTTCAATATCCTTGTCCATGTTTTTCCAGCAGCAAAAGCTGCGAGCTAAGGCCTTCATCTTCATTCCTCCCAGATGAGCCACATGAAGTTCTCGAAGCACATGTGATCTGAGAGTATGAGGTATCATAACTCTCAAGCCTTTCATTACACAATCATCTTGAATAGGCAGCTCGTTATCATGAAATCCATATTGTTCTACACTTTGTCCTGATTTTAAAGCTTGTAAGATTGTCGCCAAAACTGAATCTTTACGAGTTTTCCTAGCCACTACGGTACTGCTGACATTGAGTGTTTCCAGTTGGTTTATCTGGTATTTAGAGAGGTCATCTACAACATTTTCTTGGGCCAGTTCAGTGGGAAACCCTGAGAGATAATCAGCATTGGAATGATGAGCAGTTTGCCTGTACTCTATATCATAGTTAAAACCGGAGAGAAAGTGAGCATAATTGAATATCCTTGTTGCTGAGAATGTTGCTAAAGTCATTGCTGGATTGAAAATCGATACTAATGGCTTGTGATCTGTAATCAATGTAAATTTTCGCCCATAGCAAAAAGGAAAAAACTTCTTCAGGCCCCAATATATTCCCAAGGCTTCCTTATCGATTTGAGAGTATCTCTGAGATGCGAAAGAAATTGGTCTGTCTGTCCCTTTGCTGTAGCGGTGAGATAAAATGGCTCCCAAACCTACCTGTGAAGCATCAGCCAAGACCAGAGGCAAGTTACGATCAAAGTGTACCAAAACATCATCACTTGTGATAATATTCTTAATCTTCTGAAAACATGTTTCACAAGATGGATTCCAGTTGAACATGTTTCCTTTCCGTAGTAGCTGATTTAACGGATGTAGTAGTGTTGCCAAATTCTTTATGAATTTGTTGTAATAATTTGCTAGGCCCAGAAAAGTTGGAAGCTCAGAAACATTTTCTGGTCTTTTATATTTTTATATACTCTGTATCTTATTATCTGATTTGTGAAGTCCTGTACTATCAATCAGGTGATCTAAATATTCAATTTTGGACTGGACAAACTTGCATTTTTCTCTATTTTGCCTCAAATCATTTATCTTAAGCCGTTCAAAGACTTTACCTAGTCGTTGGAAAAGCTGTTCCCTGTTAGAGCCTTGTACAATTATATCATTGAAGAAGCATTGTACACCTTCTAAATTATGTAATGTTTTGTCCATAAATCTTTGACACACCAAAGGTGCAACCTTAACTCCAAACATTAATCAGTTCACCTTAAATAATCCTTTATGAGTACTAATCGTTTGCATGATAGCACTGTCTTCATCCATTTCCAAGTGTAAATATGCGATACAGATGTCAAGAGTACAAAACATCTAGCCACCATGCATTTTTGACATTATATCATCGATTCTGGGTACGGGATAATGATCGTCCTTGATAACTTTGTAATCAGCGCAAATTCTAACTGAACCATTTGGTTTCACAACTGGTACTATTGGTGTCCCCCAATCAGAAGATTCGACTCGAGTGATTATGCCTAAGGTTTCCAACCGTTCGAGTTCTTTTTCTACTTTTTCCTGTAATGCATATGGCATGTGTCTTGGTTTAATGTAAATTGGTTGAGTCTTGTCATTTACATTGAAGTGGCCCCTTTCATTCGGTATTCTTCCAATTCCTTCTTTGAAAATATCTTCATACTGATTCAGCAATTTATCTAGTCTTGAAATATCTTCCTTTTCTTCACTCGAGGTCAATGCACATATGTCAGCTGCATCAAGTTGAACTTCTCTTATCCAGTCTCTTCCAAATATAGAGTCTACACACTTGTTTACTATGTACAATTTCCCAACGAAACATTGATCTCTGTACTGAACCTCAACAAATACAACTCCTTTTGGTTTAATTATTTCACCAGTATATGTCCGGAGTTGGACATTTGTTTTGAAAATTCTTTTTGTTGAGTTTAAAAGTTTAAATGCTTCATAAGATATAATACTTAGTGCTGCACCCGTGTCCAATTCCATTGGTATGGGCCGCCCTTCCAATTTCACTTCAATCATGAACTTGTCATTTGATTTTAAATGAAGTTGACATATTTCATGTGTAGTATCATTTTTACTTTCGACATTTTCTTCCGATTGTTTTACTTCATGGTTTGGTTTTCTTAAGCATGCTCATGCTAAGTGGCCAAAACGTTTGCAAAAGTTACATTCAGTATTTTTAAACTTACATTGATGTGCTCTATGTGAATCTTCACTACATCTATAGCATTTGTTCCTTAGTTTCTCTAAACAAGATTAATACTCAGAAGGTTGTGTATTTACATTAGGCTTATCATTCTTGGACTGTCTGTACCTGGTGGATACTTGGTGGACGTCATCATGATTATCCTGTGTCTTAATTATTCTACTCTTTGCTAGTTCCAACGTGGCTGCCTGTTTGACTACATCCTTAAACCATTGTAATATTGTATTTTGAAGAAGTTGAAGATGTATATCAGGGTCTTTTAGTCCCCTGATAAACTGCATGCGAAGTAAAATTTCAGATGCTATTTTACTGCATTTTGCTCAAGTAAACTGGCAATCCACACTAAGTTTTCTAAGGATATTTGCATAATCTTGTATAGATTCATTATTTAGCTGATTACTTGTTGTAAATTTGTGCTGACGATCCCAAATACTAGGTTTTGGTTCTATTTGAGCCATTAGCAGTTAAATAAATTCTTCACATTTTATTATGTGGATTCTCTGGTATACAAATATTGTGAAGCTGTTTATGTATTTGTGGGGTGACTGCTTGTAAGAATAGATTTACCTTGTTTGTTGGACTTACGTTTCCCCTTAAATGGATGTAGTTTTCAAAGCACCGAGTGAAGTTTTGGAAACTTTCCTCCTGTGTATACGGTTGAAAAGGAAAGTGTATTACATGTTACATATGTAACACTTATAAAAATAAAAAATTACTAAGAAGACTTCTCATGTGCTAAAATGACATGTCACTTCATATTTTCAAAAATTTACACCTTTGGAAATTTCTGTATATATTTTTTTTTTTTTTTTGTTAAATTCAATTGAGTAAATAGTCTGATAAATTATTTTCCCAATCTATACATGAAGCATTTTATAACTTGCAATGAAAATGATCACACACATTAATTATTAATATTTCAAATGCAGTATATAATCCTAAATACGGCTAGTTAGTGGTGATGTTATATGAAAGTGACTAACAGAAGGTTAATTGATGATTGTTGAGACCCGTTTTACATATGAAACCAGAAAATGAGGTTTGTTCCCCACAATATATAAATTAGAGACAATGTATCCTGAAAAGTTCGAGTTGTACTATACTAATCAATCCAAACATACTCGGGCAAGGACTGAGTTTTAGAATATGATAATTCTGTAATGAAGAATAAGTTATGAAATTAAAAGAAATGTGTAAATAGAAAGGAATGAATAAACGTACCTTTAAATCTTGATTGTAATAATGGAGCAGGTTTAGTTGCAAGGAATATTGTCTTTGCATGTTCAGACAAATTATTGTCATTGTTAGACGGGAAAATAAACTGTCTTAAAAACCTTGAACGATCTCGAATGTCATAGTTCTGATCATATCTGGCCAAACTGAATACATACTGACACAGTAAGTGTGTCTGTTGAGGATTAGTTAAGTACAACTTTATAGATAAATTTAATATTTGCAGTTTAACGATGTCCTCCTAGAAATTTAATAAAAGTATTGTTATTTATATTATTACCCAAACAATATCAATATTAGAAAATGATCATGAAAAAAGAACACAATAAAAGAGAATGGCAAATGGTATTTAATTAAAAATAAAAAGCAAAAACTTTTACAGATATAGAAAATTTTAAAATAGATAATATTTGATGTTTGAATTCATTTGTAGCGAATTGTTTTCAAATATGAGTTTTATTTTACAAAAATGGGTTCAAATTTATTATTCAAAATGTTGTCCTTCATTAGCCACACCTTTTCCCATCTTCCTGGCAGCTGCGGATTTCACTGCAGAAGAACCACACCTCTTTAGAGGCAATCCAAGAATTGACCCATTTTGTGCAATCATCATAAAAAGAATAACATTGCTCAGACAGCCCATGGGCCATCAATCGAAACAAGTGGTAATCAGATGGAGGAATGTCTAGAGAATACAGCAGGTGGCGTAGGACATCCCATTTGGTTGAAAAATTATGTATATATTGTTATGTATATAACTAAGCTGAATTGGTTTTTGACAGGAAATATATACATTATAGATGATATTTAATTATAATAAATGCTATCCATGATAAATTATTCACGGTGTGTCAAGCAGGGATAGGGATTGATTAGGGACTTATTTTCATTTATTGTTCAAAACTAAAATTTCTATTCTATTAGTTCCCAAAAGTTAACAGGCCCTTTCAGAAAAACAATGCGCCCTGACGGGAAGCGCAGTTGTGCACGTAGAAACATTGCCAAAAACAAAATAGAATCTTTTGGCCTCAAATGAACTCCCGCTATAGTTTTTAGTGTATAACTCATTTATACTTCGGTATACGACAAAAGTCTATATAACAAAAGTTCTTTAAATAACAAAATAAACAACTTTTGTTATGTGCATATTTGCCAAAAAAGCAATACGAAACGAAATATCGTTATTTTTAATTGCACGCCTCCCTTATAACCCCCACTCCTATTCGTCTCAGAGAATATTAATATAGCCTAAAGTCTAAGTTGGGTTAATAGTAATATACATACTAAGTTTCATAAAATTCGGTTAAGCCATTTATGCGTGAAAAGGTAACAAACAAACAAACAGACACCAAAGAAACAAATTGCAGTGTCTATGACATGTAAAACGAAATTTCACAATACTTTTTTGTTTTACATATATATATATATATATATATATATATATATATATATATATATATATATATACTAGCTCAGATACCCGGCTTCACCCGGGAATTGATTTGAGACTGAATGGTGATGGTATTTTTTTGGCAAGGCTTTACTTTGCACAATATTTTGACATTCACCCGTCCCAGTGTTTAGGGTTAATACCCGTTGTTGGCATTTGTTAATAATAAAATTAATTTTTTATGTAACTCTTCACTGTCCTCCAAATTGTCATACTTCCCGCCTCCTGTGCATTATGCATAGATTTCAGTTATTAAGGACAAAATATTAACATAGATTTGAATTAATTTTTCCAGGTGAGGTACCTGATAGTTCAAATTGGAATGGATTGTTGAGCATATCAATATTTCTACACAAATTACTTGCTCCACCCATTTTTCCTGGAGAAATATATAAAACATTAATATTATTATTATTATTATTTATTAACGTCCACTTTTTGCAACTTAGGCTAATCGGGACGGGTTAAACATTAATAAATTACAATAATACCTCAGTTATAAAAGATTTTGCCATTTTTCTTAGCACATCTGGAGCTATGGTCGGAACTAATTCTGAATATTCCCCTAATAGCCAGAGTATTGATGCCCGAGCTGCGGGAACAGTAATTGTATCCATCAGTCTTGCCATTGATCGAATTATGTCTCTGTGCCTAGAAGGTTGAGATTGGAGCAGTTTTTTTATTACTACCACACTTTCTGCAACAACTGCTTCTGAAATATGAGCAAATAATTGAAACAAAATTAAACAAATCAAAGTCATAATTTATAGACAAGTTGGAATGCTGAACTAATATAAATGGAAAAAAAATGTTTGAGCTAAATTAGTAACTTAGTTAATTCATACATAAAATTAATTATTTCTAAATTATGAAAAAAATTAATTATGAAATAAATATACTACTGAATAAAGCAGTAAACCAACCAGGTTTTCGGTTGTTTTCTTTTTTTCTTTTTTTTTCTTTTTTTAAATTACAGAAAGTAATTTCTTTCTTTGTTCAGCAACCTTTGTAAAATCAGGGGTCATAGCAATGGAAGAAGAAAATATAGGAGTTAAAAAGAAAAAATATAGGAATTTCGAAAAAAAAATATAGGATACTAGTTTGTTGGAGAAACCTGAATATATATATTTTTTTAAAGCAGTTTCCAATCAGTATATGAGATAAATCTCATTATCTTACAAATTTGTCACATGGAACCATAAACAGAATTCAAAAACTTTACAGTGTTATACCTAAGTTAGAAAGTTACATTATTAAATAATACAAAGTAAATTCATTGAAAGAAAAGAAATCAAGCCTAGGTATAAAAAAACTTAATGTACTATGTTTTTAGAACAAACTAAAAAGTTGAAGCCCATTGACAGTAATGTATTTGAATTATTTTGTATAGCCCTGTAAAAAACCTACAAATGCCACACACACCATTTTCAATTGGGTCACAATGTCAAATTCTAAGCTATGTTCAAAGTTTCAAGTCTCTATCGGGAAGTTACTTTAAAATCAATTACAAGATTCCACTCAAGTAGACATACAAGAAAAATGAGTTAATAAAAACACAGTAATAACATAGTATATTTTGACTCATTAAAAATAAGTTAAAGGTGTCAGTAAAAACATCAATATTTAATAAATACAAAACATTCATAAACAGAACTTTAATAATGTACTACATGTTTGCTGAAAAAACATATGCCAATATTACAGATGATGAAAAGAAATAATTACTATTTTCTAATTTTTTTTATTAACATATTAAGTTGCACTTCAACTTTTTTTAGTTCTTCTCCCTTTTCAGTAAGCATTTTATGCCCTGACTGTAGAAGGGCTTGTGCAGAGCAAACTTCTGTCATATTATGATTTTGAACTGCTCTTGATAGTCTCGTATTAGCTTCGCCAATTAAAGAATGGGTAGAATCCACTACTTTTTGTAAATATTTTTTTTTTTTACTTCTAAAGTTTTCAATTCATCATCACATTCTCTCTTATACTTTAAAGCCTCTCCTTCTTCTCCCTCCTTTTTAATTTCTTCTAAATAATCTTTATACACCTTGTGGGCTTCTCTAAAAGATTTTAACATCTTGGGAGAGACTGGAATTTTCATTATATCACCACCTCTGCTTCTGATTTCTGCTTCAACTGTACGAAGACTGTTAATTGTCTTTTCGTTCAAAGAAGCACGAGAAGTTGTCACATATCGACGATTTACAGAAAAACCGCATTCAACATCAGCCTGACCATGATATATGCTCAATACTGCTTTAATAAGTTTTGAGAGGTACGGATATTTGATACTGCCAAAATTGTTTTTCCGTTGTAGAATAGTACACCAGTAATCATCAATTCGTTTGGTGCAACCTGAGGGATTTTCTATATTCACTAAATCATTATCTGTTTCCTCATTCATATAAATTTTCCATTCTTCACATACTTTATCAACATCCTCTTTCTTAATTACAGAAGGCATCTTCAGCAACTTTTGTTACACATTGTAATGAACGTTGTTCATGCTTGACATACGGATGTAAAAAATGTATATTTTTTAGCAATTCATTATTTAAAGGAAGGTGTTTTAATAAGTAATCGATGACAGCAATAATGAATTTTTTTGCTTCCGAATAAAAATATTTCCTATCATTTTCTGTGCTTCTTTTTTTGCAAGAAAACCAACAGATATCTTTTCCCCTTGCAACATATTATCAGAATTTTTCAAATCGAGAGAAAACACCAGTTTGGATATAGATTTCTCTTGCATTTTCTCAGGCTTTACAACTCTTGTTAATAGACTTTTAATTAACTTGCAAAGCTCATAATAAAGAACATGAATCATTGGTTCTTCTACTTGCATAATTTTTAAAAAACTTTCGAAGCTTTCACCTACTGATTACAGAAAATTTAAACGAGTTAAAGTAGAAGAATCAGTAAGAACAGATCTCAAGAATTGATATGAGTGGGATTGCAACTGGCTCTTGATTTTGCTTTCTGGTATGATTTTCAAGAAATATTCTTTTAAAGCTCCCCATTGGTTGATAATCCTAGTGATGACTGGTATCAGTGTCAGCCACCTATTACTCACAAATCTCATTATCATTTCTTGCTTAATGCCGACTTCGATTTGAACACCTTGGAAATCTTCTTGACGCGATGGATATTTATGCAGAAATTTAAATGTAGCATCCAAAAAATCGTCAATATTCCAGTGGTTTGCTTCATGAGTCATAGCATGCTTAAAAGAATTGTGCACTATATGCAGGTTACAAGAACCTACTCTGATATTAGGCAGACAATCTCTATCATGAAGTTCTTTGTCAATTTCATCAAGACATTTTCAATTAACAGGTGGGCCATCAGAGCTTATGGCTAACAATTTCTTAACTGGTAATTTATCAAGTGTAAGAGCCAAAAATATTTTGGCTTTTAAAATATCTGCTGTAGCGTGGCCCAGTTCAAAAGCACGCAGAAAATTATTAACGATTTGATTACGGTCTTCATTCCAAAATCTTATATATATATCCAGTTGCTTCTTTCCATTATCAGTTGTTGTCTCATCGAAAGACAGAGAAAAGAAGTTATCACTTCTAATTACAGAAGAAATTACTTCATCATGGAAGTATGGTCCAAGGTCGTGACTTATTTCATACCCAATTTTCGCAGGACTCATAGAAAAAGATTGGGAAATTTTACTATCACTAAAAGCAAGTATTTAGTTATGTTTTGTGGAGTTATGCATTTTTGTATAGCATGTAACAAATTTAATAAAATATATATATAGGAGATATAGGAGTTGGCATGAAAATATAGGAGAATATCTGCCAAATTGAGAAAATATAGGAAATATAGGAGATATAGGAGGACTATGAGGCCTGTAAAATGAAAACACAAGTTGAGGAGCTTCAATTTAGAAGAATGTTCAGCAAACATTTACTTAAGACAGAAGCAATTTCATATTATCCCCTATGGGAAATTACTTATTGAGATTTATTCAAAAAATGTCTTCAAATGTCCATTGATTTCTCCTATTTGATGATGAAAATGAGGTCCATTTAAAGTCATATATAGACAGATAGAAAGATAGATGGATGGATTTAGCAATCACAATTTTTCTTCATCTTAACAAACTTGATATTTAAAACTTTTATGTAAAAATAAAAATCAGGCTCGTTGATGGCTAAAATCAGACCAGGAAAGGGGCTTAGAGGTGGGAAAATCAAAAATGCAAAGTATCTCTGTTATTATGAGTTCTAACAAAAGAAGTGTATAAAGCCAGTCTTGTATCCCAAATTTAATTTTCTAGAGTTGATGTTTTATGTTTTTACATATGTGTACAACAGTAGGTGTATATCTACAAAATGTTGTCCAAATCTTGAATAAATGTATTAAATCCCTTGTTGAATTTGAGTAAAAGTTTTGGTTTGTCCGTCAGCCAAGTTCCGTTTTGTGAATTAATATGTAATATACTTGATGAGTTTTGTTCTTGGTCCGTCAAGTAATATACAGTCATATAAGAGGTGGTCATATGTCTGTTCAGTCTCATTGTCACATTTACATGTATTTGTGTTTGTTAGTTTAAATTGGTACAAATAACTCTTCGTAGGTCCATGTCCTGATATAAATTGTATTTGTTTAGGATTGCTAAGTGTTATTTTTTGTCTCTGGTATACAGTTGGTATGTACTTATGTAATTGTAGTCCTTTAGTAGTGTTTGTCCATCTTTGGTCCCATTTTTTATAAGATTCGTCTATCAAAAGAGTTTTAATGGCCTGTTTAATCAGTTTAGAGTATATAATAGGTATCGTTTCGTCTCTTGAAACTGTATTTGCAAGTTGGTCTGCTGTGTCGTTTCCTAAATTTTCGGAGTGTCCTTTTATTCATGTTATTGCCACTATTACATTATTCTGTCTACATAGTGTAATTAGTCTTCTGATCTGTTCAGTCTGTTCGTTATGGTTTTCGTTATTGTAAATGTGGTATATGTTAATTTTGCTGTCCGTATAGATTATACTTGTCTCTCTGTCACTTGAAATGTCGTGTAGTGTTTTTGGTGCCTCAGTAATTGCAAGGTTTTCTGCTTGATTGTTTGTACATAGTGGTGATAGTCTGTATTATCCTCTCTGTATAATATTACCGTCTTTTATAATAATGTACGCACACCCAACGCCATCCTTGTTTTTACTTCCGTCAGTGTATATATAATATGTCCACGTTATGTCTAAGTTGTCTAATGGTCTAATGTAGTCCTTTGGGTGCAACCAGTAAGTATGTCTCACGTCTTTTTCTATTTTGTTTGATGTAATATTTTGTAATGTAAAGTCTTGTGGGATTTCATTCAATTTCAATAGCATATGTTGCCTTATCATTTGCTCAGCTTTGATGTAAATTGGCATAGTCTCTGCTAATACACATGAAGCCTCATAGGATAAAGTACGATATCCTTTAGCAATTTTTATCACAATTAGCCTTTGCAATCTTTCTAATTTTTTGACTTTCTTTTCACGACCAAGGCATGGCCCCATATTTCAATTTATTCTAAGCTTATATGCCAAATGAGGTGGTCCGGTGTGTTCACTCGTCAAGAAACTGATTACAAAACAAATATGAAAAAAAAATCACAAATGCTGTTATTCTATTATAAGCTTATATGCCAAATATTGTTTTAACTTAACTTGCTCTATTTAAGATACATTCAAGCATATTTGATGTGATATTCATTTAAGATTATTCAATAACTTTTATATGATTTGTACTATAAGGTTAGCCATGTGAGTTAAGGTCTTTAATCTCACTTGGTAAACCCAGAGCCGTGAGTTCGACAAGATCATTAAATAAAATCCTTAGTCTTACTCTGGCTACAAAAGGGTGATAATATGTAGATAACCTGTCCCAATTAGCTTTAGTAGCACGAAGAGGATGTCAATAAATAACATTTTTTTTTTTTCTATACATGATTTCTCTAATTGAGTTATTTGTATTTCTTTCTTTTTGTCAGCCTTCAGTAAACCCTCATTTCTGTTCATTGGATTTTCAGTTCGAGTAATTCAGACTCCTCTAAATATCATGTGTCTAGCTTAACTTTTATTTAATCCCTGTTAACATAGATTTCTTACTATGGGAAAAATATAGAATAGATGATAAGGTGAGATCACCAGTGTTATTCAGGGGTGTGGAAAATCTGTTTAGTTTGCACAGCTCCTGTGTTAAGGATGTTTTTTCTTTGGTCCTCCAAAGCAGGGAACTACCTTCATGACTGATTATTATGAGTCGTGGAGGGAGGGCTTTTAACATATGAAGTGGAACACTGTTGATGAGTCTACTCTACACATATTTTCTCAAAATTGGAAAAATTATAAAATCAAATTTGTAATTATATCCAATTTTTTGTTGTAATATTGTTAATAATCAATCTTCTCTAATGAAAAATTTATTTACAAGGTCGACCTATCCTGTGCTACAAATGTGTTCCGTCATATGAGGTCAACTGACTCAGTTATGTAATTGAGGAAATCATTTACGCAGTGGAGTGTTAAATATACTAAGGCCAGAAAAATTATAATAGGAGAAACCATTGAATACAATGGTACCAATTAATAGCTCCAGTTTACTTTCTATAGCAATGAATGGATTTTGTTTTCAGCTAAAAAAAAAAAAAAGAAAGGAATTTGAAATTAAGAATATACAAAGTATAGACTTACCATCTCGATTAGATAACATAGACACTAATCCACAAAGACAAGTATCAGTTACTTCTTTAATATTTGATGCACATCTGAAAGGGGATAGTAATTTGAATATATTATGAGTAAAATAAAATTCAAAAAAATAAATAGATCTGAAGTATTAAATATAGGAAAAAGGTGACAAAGTTAAGGAACAATAAATCAAAATATAATATGAAAATATGAACTCTGAGAACTATACAGTAATATGGCAAAATTAAAAGGTGTACAAGTTCATTAAAATTACAAAGATTTATGGCAATAGAATCTAATCTCAAATTGAAATAGTTATACTTCTTTTTTATTTTTTTTTAATTTGAAGGAAATACAAGCTTCAGAGCATTAAATGAACACATATGCCCAAGTATTATTAAGTATGAATTACTAAATTATTTAAAATGCATAAAAACACAATTTATAAATGTGTTTAATTTTTTCTTGATGACCCTTTTATTTTGGATTAGTTTTATTGTCCAGAGTTGAGAGGTTGAAATAAATATAGCCATCAAAATATGTAGAATATATAATTTACTCCATTTTGTCTACCACAAAATGTAGTTTTGTAAACCATAGAAATCAAACGAAAGCCAATATACTCAAATGGCTACCAATAGATTTGGCAGAATTAAAATGAAAACAATAATAAAAAAAGGTAAATTCCGTCTAACAGTAAATCAAATGAGAAAAAATATGACATTTTATTTTGCCATTTGTCAGATTGGTCAACAAAAAATTATTTTTTTGTTGTCCATAGGTTTAGAAAGTTTCAATATGACCCACTTACCATAGTCCATATTTTTTAAATCTTTTAAATAACAATCATATAGCTTAAAAGTGAACAGAATGCCCTACCTTCCAATAGCTTGAATAGCAGCAGCAACAAATTCCTTGTCTGGACTAGAAATATAAGTTTGAAACTCTCTCAGAATTACAGAAATACTAGTTTCTGTAGCTAAATTTGTCAGTATTTCTAATTTTAATAATTTTATGTGCGTTGGATCACTAGTCCGCACAAAAAAACTCTTTAAAAAAGGCTCAAACATGCCCTGTAAAAAATGAAAATAAATCATTCTATGGTTGCCTGTAAGCAAAATAAAAGAAATGATCAATGTTCTAAAAATACGAGACCAATGCAATTACACACCAATTACGTCTAAAGGAATATTCACTATTGAGAAACATTAAAAATGATCTTAACTACTAAAATATAGTATAAACCAAGCATATGCGAATTAGCCAAATGAGCTGGATAGGTAAACAAAACAAAAATAAGATAATATAATATAATTAAAAAAGAACTACTATATTAAATATCAGAAATATTTTTAATAATTCTTAGGTAGCTAATGTAAATTATTTCTTCTTATTTTAGGTTCTTAATGTTTAAGTTACCATTTGTTAATTGCTGGTTACCATAACTAATTCAACAACTATTTGCACTGTACATTCTGCTAGGACACATTGATATTTATAATATTCCTTACTAGAGCAATACTTATTGCAAAAAGTTGACAGAATAATAATACAATAATTACAACTTAAAATAAGAACATTGTATGATGGCAGGTTAAGTTAATTATATAAATCTCAGACCAATATGTAAGATGCAAAATGCTCGCAGTGATAGGAAATTAATAATAAGATGTACTAAGCATTGTAAAAGAAGTTATGTGACAGAGTTTTATTCAGAGTAACTATGCAAACACTGACCAGACGGTTTCACATTTGCCTGGTAAGTCAAGTTGAAATTTTCTTAATGTAAAGGAGATTCCAGATTATCAAATCATAAAAATAATAAGTTTATAAATGTTAGAACAGAGAATTCTTCATCTCTCGTATCATACTGGTTTCTTCTTCTCAGAGAGGTGGACATCCTAGAAACGTTATAAAATAGCCTTCTACATGTTTGCGATATGACCTTCAGGACCTGACATGAACCTCTAACCAGAAGGTCGAATAGCAAACATGTAGAATGATAGTTTAAAATATTTAAAGGTTGTTCTCCTCAGGAGGTATCTAAAGGGGAGAAAAGGAGTTGGGGGGGGGGGGGGGGTTGAAACTAGTAGAGCAAAGGAAAGAAGTAAACAGAAGTAGTGTTTTTATTTGCTGACCTTTGGACAGAAAAAATGCCATTACAAAATTCTTGAACTCTTTGCTTTTCAATTGCAATTCAAAATCACTTAAATGGGCATGTACTTTTATTCATATCTAACTACCTTTAAAATCATTAGTTCTGAAGCTTGTAGTGCAAGCTGCTAAAAAGTGCTTCAGCTATAATATAAATTACTACGAATGATCACTAATATTTTATTTACATAGTTTATGCTACCACCTTAAACAACTGCATTGGAAAAACATATTGTTTAATGAGCAATAGGTGATAGAAGAAAAAAAAAAAGAAAAAAGAAGCAACATGGAACTAAGGAAGCAGTATCACTGAATTAGATGTCTAGAAAAACATCAACAAGAGCAAACTAACATCATGATAAGTAAATATTGGTGACAATAATAAATCTTCATAGGCAATTATATGACAATAAAGTTGATAATCAAAGTATATCAAATATGTTTAGCATCTCTAGTCAAAAATTACATTATTTAAGTAGAGAACTTTCAAGATCTGAGCCTCAAAAAGGCTCTAGAGCCGGTCACTGCTAATTGAGCCTTCAAGCTGGGCACCAGCAATGTAGCCTATTTAATTTTATAAAGGGCTCTGTAAGCAGGGACCAGTTAATGTCTTAATGTTAGGAACACATATGATCTATGATTATCTATGGGTATACAATATAACATAAGGAAGGATTAAGAAGTCCCTACCTTTCTTTCAGTAGAAATTGTAGCAATGCAATTTAAAACAACAGACTGAACTTCTCTGTGAGACCTCAATAGCCTGATTAAAGATTTTGCTATAACTGAAACCTCACTCCGAGGAGCCAAGTGATGGTAAAGCTGAGCAACAGCCATTACGACCTGAAATTTAAACTTCCAGTTAATCTTTGTGTTAATAGAGTATAACATATGTCAGTTTGTAAAGTACAACACTATAAATTAAGAGCTGATCAAGGTCTTCATGAATGTCATTACAAAAATTTGTTATTTAGTTTTGCTTTCAGTCATATTCCATTAGAAAAATGGCCAATTGAAATCAGAATTCATTCAAAAATTATAAAAGGTTGAAAGAATTATAATGTTTTTGTGTATGTGACAAACAATAAGAACAAAAAGTTGCAGATCTTACATCAATGAAAGTTAATATACCATATACGCCCAGTTTCTGTTTAGGTTTCAGTACACACTCTACAGTAGTACTAGTTTCAATAAATTAATAAAACTGTTATTTTAGATCTTTGGATTAAGAGGAGGTACACATAACATCTTTAAAATGGATTTGTGCATTTCTCAACTGAGATTCACTAATTCTTTAATCAAGTAACTCCTCAGCTGCCTCACATTGCTGAGTTGGCACAGGAAGGACAAATATAATAAACCAACATCTAAGCTTCTTATCTATCACATAAGTAGAGGTACCGAATGAGACTTAAAATAATTTATGTTTCACTTCTATTTTATTGCTTAACTGTTAATAGGCATTTTTTACTTATAATAAAACATTAATCAATTACTTATTTACCCACAAAAGGAATATTAATATACCATGGGAAAGGAGAGTTCAAACTTGACCTAAAACTAAACATGAGCTTTTAGGTATCCTAACCCCAGCCAATCTCATTATCACAAATATTTGAATTGTTAACAGAGAGGGGGGGGGGAGTTACCTAACAAGCTACACAAATATGTAACTCAATAAATGTTTCCTAGATTTGAAGGATATTTGTAATTGACATCATAAATAATTATAAAAAATGGTTAAGTAGTGAGTGCAAGCACACTCAAAATTAGAGGCCTATTGTTCTATTATTCCAATAAGGTACATAGCTTTGCTGGGAAAAAAAGAAAGACATGGATTCATGTAAATTTAAATTATTTATTAACATCCACTTTTTGCAACTAAGGCTAATTGAGACAGGTTATCTACAGGTTACCGCCGTTTTCTATCCAGGCTGGCACTCAGGATATTATTTAATGAATTCTGTCACTAAGTAAATTCCTTTGTCCAAGCAGGAATCGAACTCCCAAAAATGGACCAAGCATTACGACAAGAGGTCATCAATAAAAATGGTGCATATATTATTGAATAAAATTGATTCTTTGTTAAAAAAGAAAAAAAAAAAGTTTCATTTCACCCTCCAGAAACCGAATGAATTTATGGAACCACCCTCTTCACACACGCACGCACGCACGCACACACACACACACACACACACACACACACACACACACACATGCACTGTACATTGATTTTTTTCGCGAAATTTCACGATAACTTTTTGTTTCACATCTCATAGACACCATAACTGCATTTTGTTTCTTGCGTGTCTGTTTGTTTGTTACCTTCTCACGCATAAACGGCTGAACCGAGTTTTATGAAACATGGTATGTATATTACTATTAACCCAACTTAGGCTTTAGGCTATGTTAACACGTTCGCTGCTGCAGTGTATATACAATTTACTCCACCAGTAACTGCATCGGTCCCCGGCGTCCGATGCCTGTCCTAACGTTAAAACCTGTATCGGACCCCGGGGACCGATATAGTTTTCGAAGTTATCGCATTTTCTTGACAATTCAAGTGAACTAAATGAATGAATTAGCAGAGCAATCAGTACTCCAAACCTAGAACTAGCACCAGCAAAGCCAGGAGAAGTCCCCGGTGTCCGATGTCGTCTACAACTAATGAACATCCCCGTTAAAATATCTCTTATAATAAGCTTGCTAGAGCCTTCGTCTTTTTGGAGTGGACTGAAGGAGAGGGGCCCGTCTTGATAGACTAGATGACTATCGGACCCCGGGGACCGATGCAGCAACGAACGTGTTAATATTCTCTGAGATGAACCGGAGTGGGGGTTATAAGGGAGGCCTGAAGTTAAAAATAGCGATATTTCGTTTCCTACTGCATTTTCGGCAATTATGCACTTCACAAAAGTTGTTTATTTTGTCATTTGGAGTAACTTTTGTTATATACACTTTTGTCATATACCTATGTATAAATGAGTTATACGTTAAAAACTACTGCGGAAGTCAACAATTTTATTTGGCACAAAAAACTCAACCGAACTAAATAAAACACTCAGTATGTGTATTAGCACTAACGCCTTCCTTATAATAAGCCATACTAACATTTCTAGGGACGGGCAGGAGTGGGGGTTATAAGGGAGGCCTGAAATTAAAAATAGTGATATTTCGTTTCCTATTCGGGTTTCGGCAAATATGCACATAACAAAAGTTGTTTACTTGGTTATTTAGAGAAATCTGCTCAACAATTCTTTTCAATGCGAACCACCTTCACCCAAAGTAAAGCCTTGCCAAAAAAAATACTATCATCATTCAGCCTTAAATTAATTCCTGAGCGAAGCCAGGTATCTGAGCTAGTTTAATATAACAACATTGAAGGATTTTCCATTTGATTCTGCACAGTCTCTACCTTGTAAAATCAATATAAGTGAAAGTTTTAAAAGTATATGTTTATCCGAGCTAGTATATATATATATATATATATATATATATATATATATATATATATATATATAGGGTGTGTTATTCTTCTCGGAGTTTTGGTCAATGTTGGTGAAATAAATCTTAGTTTATGCCGATATTTCGGCAACACTATACAATATTCATACCCATACATATATTCACATACATAACACTCGAGCACCCCATAACACCACATTATATATAATACCCATAGATAATAATTAATAGATCTTATACAACAAGAAGGTGGCTCTAATAAAAATATAACTACAAACAGCATTAATAACTGTAACATAATAGAATAATAATACTGTAGATACATAATAGAATAATAATAGTGCAACATAAGAATAGCTTTAATATAGGCATAACAATGATTGCAGTAACACACAGGAATGGTTGTTATAACATAATAAATATAAGAATAAAAATAGCAACATAGATGCAACATAGGAATAACTTTAACACAACACAACAATAATTATAATTTAAAATAACTAGACAATGATTGTAATAGTACATAGCAATAACTATTGTAAAATAATATAAGTTGCAATAACATAGTGGTAAGTGGCAATAACATAGATTTAATAAAACATAGCAATAATTGTAATAGTGCATAGGAATAATTGTAATAGTGCATAGCAATAACTATTGTAAAATAATATAACTACAGTACAACAATTATAATATAGTTTAACAAACATAGACACCATACTATAAATATATAAAACATACAAAAGGCTGTGACCCTGCTATGTAAACAAAACAAGGAAGGTTACTATAACCCTAGTCATAGTGCAATAAGAATGTATAATAGTTTATAGATTATTTAGTCTTGGTAAGTAATAATAAGAAAAAACACCCTTTTACAATAATATGTAATAAAAAAGTGCAATATTATAAAGTAGTACAAGTAATTTTACAGCCCTGAAGAAGAGAAAATAAAGATTCTCGAAACATCGGAAATTTAATAAAACAATTATATATATTGTAATGTGATGAAGATAGGGGAAGGGAGGTGCAGGAAAATGTCACACTTCAAAGTTGATCAGTATTAAATAAGATCTAACAATTATAGTTTGAACTAAAACACTCTGAAAAATTCTTCTGGGTATTAACGGTATGATCATACTAATATTATAATAAGACTGGACTCACTGAAGCGTTTCTACTCTGCAACAAAGGCTTGGAATTTTTCAAAAGCAGTCTATGATCAGGATCTAAGGTAAATGTATTTTTTTTCCCTTTACTCTCTTTTTCATCATCTTCATCATCATAGAAGGGGCGTTCACCTTCTTCTTCATCTTCAACCTAGGAGCAAAATAGTAGCATACCATAAAGTATTATATTAGAATATGAGTTTAACAAGTACAAAACAATACACAAGAGTACTGGTTTCTTTAAAATGAAGTGAAAAGCTTGATACATAAATTGATAATATTTAATCTAATTATTATTATTAAAATAATAAAAACATAATAAATAAATCAAAGTAGAATAGGACAAAAACAATAAAGAGTTAAAATAAATATTGATTAAGACTTTACATCTTTGTTGGGATCGAGAAACTGTGTTCGAGCATATCGAGTAAGCATGTTGATTATGATGACTTGACCCCACTCATCCACATCCACTAATAAATTGCATAATTTTCTATAGTTTTTATGAATTAAGTCTATACGCTCAGGGCAGACCTAGAAATGAAAAATAAACATATTAATCAATTTGATCTACTCTGAATGGGTTATTACAAATTAATGGATTATTACAAGACTGTTACATAGATAAAAAAATTATAATACATGATTTTCCTGCTTAGCCATAGTAGCACAAAGTGGATGAAATTTATTTCCCTTAAATGATAATATAACATAATAGGATCCATAATTTTTTTCTTCTACAAAAAAAATTACAAATATTATGTCAATTATTTTATTTTACTTATTATTAAATGGCATGTATACTCCACTAATACATTCCGTTATAAAATCAGCTCAAATTCCATGAATTCGCTTTATAAAATCTATCAATTTAATAATTATATATAATAAATGAATTTTGTTAACAGTCTTAATATCACTTTAAATATACAATATTAATTTTTAATTTATTGACATGCTATGTAAATAGTCTAAACTTTATTAAACAATGACATGCTTTATAAATGGTGAGAAATTTGTCCCCACATTAAAGAGATAAAATCGCTACAAATTAATTCAAATGCCCAATATTTACTTTCAAAACCGTATTAGAACCTTTGGGCTGAAAACTCCACTCCACCAAACATGAGGCCTAATTGAACAAGAACTAAATCATTTTTTTTTCTTTTAGGATTGATAGGTTACATCTTGATACAACATTACAGTTAATCAATGGTTAACAAATATAACTGCAATGTTCAAAGAATGATTACCTCTTCAAATGCCATTACTGCAGATCCAACAACAAGGGTAGTTTTATCAGATAACAACTTTTCAATAACATGAACCAGCTCATCTTTTTGTTCCGGATCCAAACTAAAACCAAAAGAAAAGCATTAGAAATTTAATTTATTATTCCCTCCTCCTGCATGTACGATTCTAGTCATTAACAAACTTGATTTTACTTTTTAAATGAAAGACTTAAATATCAATTTAGTAACAATCAATAAAATATGACATCAAAAGCAAAAGGCATTGTACGGATGTATATATATAAACAGACGTAATTTTCATCTCCTAGGTAGGAATGATGGATATTTGAAGAAATGTTTCGAAATTGGGCAATGAGAACAACCTTAACAACTGATTTAGACACCAAATGTTAACAATAAGCCAATTGTCATGACACATCTTATTACAAGCTTAAACACCAAATATTGTTTTCAACAGACCTTTATTATGTGAGATATTTTTAAATATGTTGTGTGATGACATCATCAATTAAGATTAAGACTCAAAAATAATTTGATCTAAACCATACATGATATTTAACTATTTCATTCAGCACTAGAGGTCACATTTTTTATTTGTTAAAATGAGTTAGAACAGGAGAGAGTGGGGGGGAGGGGATAGAGGAGAGAATTCGAAAATTCAAATATTTCTGAAATCAGTATATTTCCATTATTATGAGATGGATTGAAAATGTAGAACAAATCTTGTTAAACTATTAATGCTCTAAAATTGCTGTACCATGTTTTTTTTATAACTCAAAAACATCCGTTTATTAAGGAATTCATTTGGACTTCTTGTTTTAAGGCTTCGGGAATTCTCACTTCTATTCATCAGATTTTAAATTAGAAATGGAGAATATATGGTGAGATGAAATCTCTAGAGTGTCCTAATGCCAAATGGGATATCCTTAGTTTAAGCACTTTTGTTTTAAGTTTCCAACAGAAAGAAAGGCATAAAGTTGTATTTTAGTTCTCAAGAATTAACCTATTTATTGCTAAGCATGATTTCATGCATGGATACCTGTAAAGTTTCGGGATAGCATGAGCTGCAGTTTTCCTGACATAGGGTGACATATCTGATGCAGAGTCTTTAATTGCAAGCATAACAATTGGTACAATAACAGGGACCCTAATACTAGATAAAACTCTCAAAGCACTTGCTCGGATTAGTTGATTTGGATCCTGAAAAACAAATACAGCAGTGTTAATATAAAATATAAAATTAGTATGTTCGAGTTTGAGTGTGCAAGGTATTAAGCAAGACAAAATGCTGTCAGTACGATAATGTCAAAGTTATAATGCTTAAAAGCTGATTGAAGTACAACACTCCTGGATGCATATGTTTTTACTGAAAAGTCTCAGTAATTTCCTTGTGGGCATTAGGGAACAAATGAAGACATTTCCAACCTCAAAGCCATCACACAGCTAAATTAAATCAAATTTAAGGTGCAATCACCAGGTTCAAATCTGACACCTACCTTAATAAGTCAATATAGATAGATATCCTCAAGGCCAAGTTGCCCCAAATAATGCCAAAAAATTTTGTTGATTGAATATGAAAGCTTTAGTGCTTTTATTGTCATGAATTCAGAGCTGAACAAACTTATTGTTTTGCACATTTCATTAGATCAGAAAATAAGTTTTACATATATCATAGTTTTCAAAGCCATAAGAGATTGTAAAAATAAAGGATTAAATACTTGGGTTTAATATCTAAAAGCTAACTTTTCAGTCAGTACTTACTGAAAGGAGTAAACACAAGAGCAATGCCCACAATTTCTAAATAGACATGGTATAATAAACAGAAGAGATTCATGAGAACAAAAATGGTGAACAACAAAATGTAACTCTGAATTTCCTACATTACAAAGCTTTATTAACTAAAAAACACAAATTTAAGAGCACAACATTAAAAAACCAATGTGATTCTCAGGTAACTTGAAATGTAGCATAAAAATAAATGATAGTATTGCATTTAAAACCACTTCTTTCTTCAAGTAGCTCCTTAATTGGCACACAAAGAATGGGCTGTGGGAAACAAAGTCCCACTGGAAGCCCAAATCCCCAAATCCCACCGGAAGCCCGGCAACTGCAAAGCTAGATAAAAATTAGAGTTCAATCCCAGGGTTTGAATTTGATACCTGTAGCATGGAAAACGAATGCTTTGTGAATAGGATATACTCAAATATAAAACAACCAACAAATTAATAATTATTCTCATTTTCTTACATAATCGAAATTCAAGAGCTCTTAGAACTTACTAGGGACCCCTTTCTTTCTCGGAGATAGATGTAGTTTACTTTCTAGGATAGCTAACACCTGAGAAGCTCTATATACTCAACTATAAAAGGAACCTTAAAAATCAATCAATTAAAAAAAAAAAACAATAAAAAAGCACAACAGGAGCTCACAATTTCCCAATAACAATTGTTCCACAATATTTACTAAAACATAATGATACTCAATTGTTAGTTACTGATTTATTCCTCATTGGTGAATTCATTTCCTCAAAAATGGATTCAATTCAAATTTGACATTAACCCTTATCTATAACATATTGCCTTGGCATAAACTCTCCAAAAAGGACTAATGCGTACCACATGGTGGTACCATACTTCTTGTATTTGAGGCAATTTCAGAAAACACTACTTTTTTGTTGAAGTGGCTCCTTAGTTACACAAAATGAATTTAACAGCATAGCCCATTAATTGCACATATCAAAAAAATTAGTGTACTACTTCCAGAATTCTAAAATAAACCCAATACAATATGATAAAGTACGTCACGCAGGGGCTGCGTAAACTAAGCAGATTTCCCATGTGGTTTTGCAATAGAGAAATCTGCCTAATAACAACTGTAGTAGTAAGAAACCTCTAAACCTAAAACATTATTTAGGGCGTAATAACCCAGTAGTTTCTAGCCCCAAAAAACAGTTGACCTAACCTCTAAACGAATAGTTATGGAAACGGCCACCAGAGCTCTAGGCGGAAAGTGGGAACATAGCCTACTGGCGAGCACACGCAGAATACAAATGCAAATATCTCGGTTAATATTCAAGATACAGAAAAAATGTATAGAACACTATTTATAGTAAATTTCATTTGCAATAAGATTTAGTCTATAAAATTTTTCGATGCGACGCATAATAACAGAGATATTTTGAATTTTCAAATATCCCCACCTCTAAACCCCCAACCCCTCCCACTGGCCCGATTTCAGCCTTTAACGAACTTGATCTTCCATTTTACATAAAACGATTAAATGCCGAGTTTGGTAACAATCAAACAAAAATTGTGACCGCTAGAGCGTGAACAGACAAATATATATATATATATATATATATATATATATATATATAAATATATATATATATATAATTGTGAACGGACCTCATTTTTGTCATCTCGTGGGTGGACATTTGTAGAAATTTTTCGAAACTCGAGTCATGAGTGCGACCTCAATAGCTGATTTCGTTTAAGGGAAATCTGCTAAAAATAAGAAGTACACAAGTATTTGAAAATTAAAGATAATTCACAAACCTTCAAAGCACGCTGGAATGTTGAAATGGACAGTAAAGCTAAGTCTTGCTGTTCCTCAGCATAGCGTACTAAATAAACATAAACTAACTTTTTAACTTCAATATTTTTTGAAACTACATTTTTTACAACTGCAGGAAATAATTCTGAAGCATCTCTCCCTTTAGCAATCATCTAAAAGAAGAAAATATATGAATTTAATTATTTTTAAGTATAATATAATGAAGGTAATTATTAATAAAAAGTTAATCAATGTCTAAACCGAATATACTAAGTTCTTCTATTAAACTTGAAAGATTAGAGAAAAATAGAGGCTTGAAAAAAAAGTACCATGTACTGTAGGTATTTTTGTAATGATATCAATACATGAAAAAAATAAAAATAAATTAATTAAAAATTTCCATCAGTTAGCAAGCAATGTTAAATTAAAAGAGTAAACAATGTTAACTTCACATATTGGGTAAAAAGAATAAAACTCAAGTATCTAACTTTAATAAGCTGAAACCGCTTCTCAAAACAGGGTGGATAGAATAGGATAAAACAAGACGATTTAAGCTAAAGTCATGCAGAAAAAGTATAATATATTCTAAATCATAGAAAAAACACACATAAGAAAAGACAGGATTTTCATTAAGTTAGGAAGAATTGTACAATTTCCCCCACACTCTGTTTACAGAGTACTCTGTCTCAGCCTTGTTTCTCTGTGAAATTAGTTAGGCCTTGGTCAAGTCAGGAAGTGCTCACTGTTCTACTCAATTCTAATTCAAACTGTTATCCTTAAGACAAAACGTGTAACAATTAGAATACTATCCTTTATTGTAATTATATTTTAAAACTTTAAAATTAAATGGCTAATTAATTTAATGATGATTTAAAGTAGATTTTGGTGATCAATATATTCACTGATTTATCAATGTATTGAGCCTTTATAATAACTTTTGTTCAGTCAATATTAAATGTTAAATTAAGTTATTGTTAAATATTACCTTAATGTTAAGAATTAATTTAATTTGTATGTGTTCCTTTATCATTTGGATTATTTATGGATTTATGGATTAGATATAATCATGAGAATTATAAAAGCAAGAGCAGTGTTGCAAAGGTTTTCAGGACTGTAAAATTTATCCTGTTCCTACTGTAGACTCTCAGATTATTCCTGTTAATTAAATGCTCCCAATCCAATAAATAGACTCTTTTCGTATACTTTGTTGAGACCACATGTGATATTACTTATAGTACAAATGAATCAAAAATCTTCCTATTTACTTCCATGCTAAAAACACCTACTATAATAAAATTCAATGGTACACATTTTTTGAGCCTGCTTTTGAAGGAGATAAATTGTCCAAGGTGGATTGTGCACTTTATTAATTCATAACTATTAATCTTAACTGGTGAGCTCCATTAAATGGGGTCAAATGTTTTATTCAATTTAAATCATTGTTTAACTGGATACTACCAAGCCTTGCTTTGTGTTACCACCAGCAGCCCAGCATCTGTCAATTTGCCTTCATGTGAGCTGCTTAACATGAGAATTTGGGGCATTCAAGTTGTTAACTACAAGGATATATTATGCAGTAAAAATATTGAAAGTAGCATTAAAGAGAACTCTCAGAGCTGTTATGAGAACGTTATCAGTAATAATAATATAAATGTTGATAATCAAGATCTTCTGATCTTGATCGGGTAATGACCAGCACTTCACTAATCATAGTGCTATTTTCACCAGGTTATCTCAACTTCAACTGAGATTAAGGGCCAGATGTCCTATCAAGTGTATATATTTGTCTTTTCTGGTTCATGGGAAGGAGTTTAGCCACAGGTAGGATCTGTCATTAGGATGAGTTAATCTTACTGTCCTCTCAGCTTTGGAATAACAAGTGTTCAGAGTTAGCTTTTATCAACCTCTGATAAGTAATCTTTGTTCAGCAACTAGTGATATTGGGCATCGGTTAAACAAAGCTCAAATTAATAAATTCACACAATTCAACTTAATGAAAGAAAAAAACAATTTACAAATTGGTGTGTAAATCAAAAACTAATATAACTATTTTAATGAATCTTAATAAAATTACTCACCCCAATAATACGTTTCATAGCTTCAAGCTTAAGCCCATCTTTATTTGCATCCAGCATCTGCTTTAAGTCATCATGCCTGTAGAAAAAAATAAATAAATTAGGTGAAATCTACAAGATAAATGTGAGCCAAGTATTGAATGCAAATGCAATCATCAATATGTAGGGAACTTTGTTTTCAGTTCATATGGATGCTCTTGTCCTGGTCTAGGAAAGTAACAGCCTTCTAAGTATTTGTTAAAAAATTAAAATTATTTGTTTATGACAAAAAAAAATGCATTAATTAAGTGATAAATAGACAGAAACAAAGATTATATACTTACTTAAAATAAAAGTTGCTCTAATAAGTTGTTAATACATCCACTTTAATCTACTACTATTATTATCTACAGATTACAACCATTTTCTAGCCAAGGTGGGATTAAGAAATTTATTTAATGAGATTGTCACTAAATAAATTCCTATTCCCAGATGGGAATCAAATGCACCAATCTAAGTTTAGCTAATAAGTAAAATCAGAAATGACTAAGTATTTTCATAGCATGCTACATCTTCATAAATGTATTTTTTATTTAATCTATTTATTTGTGGACATCACATCAAAGATGATTTGCCCTGGAAATGTAGCTAAAATTATATAAATAGCTGATTTCCCTTAAGGGAAATCTGCTAAAATTAGATGGTTAGTGTGTTATAGTAGTAGGTTGCTAAATGAACATTAGTATTTAGAGTTAGTATAATGCCTATAGGAGACACTGAAATGTAGTTAAACACAAGCACATACAAATGTTATTTTACAATAAAACTGTTATGTTCTCTAAAACAATCAGATACTTTTTGAATTCAATCAATATAGAATGAAAACTCACAATTGTCGTATCATTTTTCAGGAACAATATCAGCACAATTCAATCAAACTAGTAGGTTATATAATTGCTTATGGTAGGTTATTTGAACAACAGTAAGGTTTATCAGAAAGAGGGAGGAAAAAAGTTAAATGTGTAGATTAGTTCTCAAAGATGTGAAAAAACTGTGTTATAACTCTCTAATATAATATGAATGGTTTTACGATTTTTTAAAAAAATGCATTACCTACTAAATGTTACTGGACATCGGAGAGACAAATTTCAAGTCTAGTTTACATGTGTACTTAGACAGCTTCCGGGTTGTAAACTTCTATTTTTTTTTCTCATAGTTTATGTTATTAGAGAGATCGAATTTATCCTATCTCTACAATATATATACATATATATATATTAGCGGACCCGACAGATGTCCAGCATGATATTTCAGCGGTTAGGATATTAAATTTAATATTATGTTAAAACAAAAGTTTTTGTTATGCGCACGTTTGCCTCAAAACAAATAAAAAATGAAATATTGCGATTTTTTTATTCAGACCTCCCTTATAACCCCCACTAAAAAATTTAATATATCTTATAATCATGGAAGAATTAATGCTAATTTACATTTAAAGTTTTTTTAAGTTCGGTTCAATCGTTAGTGGTCAATAAAATTTTTGGCTCCCACTTTAATTTTTTAGTATATATCTAGTTTATAATTTGTTATATAACAAAAGTGAATATAAAAAAAATACTCTAAATAACAAAATAAACAACTTTTATCCTGTGCATATTTGCCGAAAAAACAATAGGAAAGAAATTTCGCTATTTTTAATTTTAGGCCTCCCTTACAACCCCCACTCCTGCTCCATCTGCCGGGCTGGAGATTTGTGAATCTAAACCTTCCAGGGCGTCACCCAAAAGCATACAAAAAAATTCATTAAAATCTCTATATAATGTCTTTTCAATATGACAAATTATAGCCTGAGATATTTCAATCCCCCCCCCCCTCCCCCCGCAATAAACATTCCCTCCTATTGGACCAAATCTGAGCATTACTGAACTTGATTTTTCTTTTTTAATTTAAAGTTTAAATATTAATATATTCATATTTTTGTTTCATTATCTAAAAATCTATGGCTGCTATTAAACGATCTTTGAATTTTGGAGGCTCAGTTAGTCTGTGCAATACTAGCTGGCCATAGTTGTCAATAAATAATTACAAAATAAATCAAACCATGTATACCTAAATAGAAGGTTTCCGCAGAAAAAGCTAAGAGAACATTTGTGGGGAATCCTACCCTAATAAGTAATAAAATTATATAAAGAAGCAACACTAGAAGTTAGAAGTAAAACTTTAAAAAATTATGCTATAAAAGAACATTATATTCTAATTGAAATTGTTTCTAATAGACTCTTAGACAGGTTCATATAAATCTGTCAGTAGATAAGAAGGTGGATTATCTTTTCTTACTCCAATTCTTCGTTTGGCTATTCATTTTTATAATTCTTTTTTAAACAAGCTTAAAGGCTCATTACTCCTGAAGAATCTAGTAAATAGTGAAACATGCAGTGATTTAATGAGAATGTGAGAAAATAAAACATTTTAGTTCAAGACTTCTGACACATCTGTCCAATAAAAACATGAATGGGTCATGATAATATAAGTTGTAATCATTGTTCATACAATTCTAAGTAATAAATTCTTGTTTGACTAGAGAACATTTGTGACTCAAGTTACCCCAAGAAACAACTTACAGAGAACAACTACACAATAATTTGTGTTTCCAAATAGGAGTGGGATTATCTATTCAAGGTAAAACAAATATTCATCTATATCTTCATTAATATTAGTTTCATTGAAATATATATAAATGAAAAGAATAAATTAGACTTCCAGAAGATAATCATGATGGTGTTACATGAGGAATACCTCAATAGAATTTAAATTTATTCTATAAGTTAATTAAGACAATGAACAATTTTAATATATGCTGTTATTATGCATTATACCCTCTAGTAAGACTGGAGGTTTAATTTGAGCTTGATATCCATATTCATCAGTATCTTCCTTAATATTAGAGTAAGATAACAAGGAAAGAATCTGGGAAAAAAGGTAAATTCACAATGAGTAATTGAGTAATTTAAACAATATATTTAAGAATAATACAATAATTGAGTAGCTTAATTTAATAATTACTGCAATTTTCACAGCCAATCAACAAATCCATTACCCTACCAAAAATCCACCAGAGTATACTACTTTATTTTACCCATTATTGAAACTAGAAGGGTACTAGACTATCTCGCAACACTGAGATTTTATCAGATTTACGGCAAATTCTTCATTGTCCTTCGAATAGCAGAGACTTCCTGTAGTCCACCCTGCCAAACGCTGGGTCAGCAGTCTGATAAGCACAATATAGGGTACCTGCATTAAACCTACACCGCATTTCTCAGTCTCATTTAAAATAATCTACATACATTCACTTCTTTACATATATATTTTCCACTTAACGTAAAACAATAATACTTAATAAATAATATATATATGAAAAACTTAACTTAACCTAAACATACAATTAAAAACAAGCCACGAAGAGCTTACCGGAGGGCTTTTTATTTTTTCAAAAGGAATGATTAAAAGACTAAATTAGGATTAAAATATGTTTTCAGTATTAGAAAGTTAGTCATTACTTTAAAAGATGTAAATCATCACATAATTTTTTCTTCTTGTATAATCTTCATTAAAATATAATCTTTGATTATTTACTATACAATTAAATTAAAAAATGTACAGTACATGCCACCCTGCTATTTACTTAGCACACTGAAGAATTTATTATTTCAGTTTAGATGTTTTTTAGTGATACTTCTCTATAGCTATGAAATCTAGACAGACAAACAAATATGAAGATAACTGACTGTTTTTTATATAATATATTAAGATTAAGAAGACATATACAACCACTGAAAGTAATCATGTCACTATGTGGATATGTGAGAATAGCTGTATACATTGCTCATCAAACTGAATATTAAACACCAAAATTCCATTAAATTTCATCAAAACCATCAAAATTTAAATTTTATCAACCAAATAATTCAGAGCCATCTTTTTGTATATAAAATGATAAATTACCAAAATATAATGATTACTAGTAATTCCAACCATAAGATTCTGTCAGGGCTGTCTTTTTATAACATTTACTGAAAACTATGAGGTGTTTTGATTATTAAACCACAAAAGTATTTAACTTTAAGATTACAAAAGCTTATTTATTAGATAAAAAAAAATAAAAAAAAACATTTTTGTGTAATTATTTTATTCTAATTTTCCATTTATTTTTTTAAGGAATCAAAAACACATAATTGCTTAGGAATGTATTGAACACATTATTGTTTAATTAATAAAATAAATGTTTGGTAATAATTTCAAAAGTCAATATGAATTACCTGTCCATGTTAAAAATATCAACAAAATTAAACATAGCCAAAACAACAGTAGAGAGTGTTTATAAATACTAATTGCCTACCCATCCTGAATCAAGTGATTACTTTGAACATCTACTAAGAAGATAAGAGATAAGAATGTAGATGCTTCATTAATGCTTGAGATAAGGTTTAAAACACTAATTAAAATGATTAAGTTGTTTAATTCATTGTGATTTGTGTGAAAAATGTACAAATTTTATTGCTAGAAAAATAGCATTTTTGGTATAAGTCATATACAAAAAAATTGTAATAAAAAAATGAGGATTGCCGATGAAGTCATGAAGCCGAGGAGAGTCATTTGCAAAATCAATGCAATAAGTATCTATGCAATAAGTAGTACTCTAAAATTAATTTTCAATAAGGTTCAAAATAAAGATTGGATTAAATTAAGCACTAAAAATATAGTTTCCTCTTTCAACTCATGCCGACAATCTTGTTATTAGTTCAAGAAGAGCAATAGTTTAGAATAGCTCTATAACCCACCTTTCCAGGGTTATAATGAATATTGTTTATTATAATGATTGCATTATCTTCATAATAGTACTAAATAATATTAATCTATTTAATCATTCTGTTTTCAAACCAGTGAAGGAAGGATGAGATGCAAAACTAGTCAGAAGTAAATGTTTTGAAATTCATAAATCAGAACTATGTTTTAGTACTGAAAAATATATTCTAAACACAATTTAATTTTTCTATTAATTTTTCAGTAAAACTTAACATTTGAGCTTAAAAATAATTATCCACTGCTATTAGTGATAGTAAAAAAAAGAAGCATAGTGAATGTAGGCAATACTCTTTGACGTAATACATTTACAACAAAATTTCATTCCTATTTAGGCGTTCTCATGAAAAGCCAATAAAGCTACATTGGAAGCTACATGGAAATCTAATTTTTGAAATCCATAAGTCAAACTATTTATTCATTATGCAAAATACACTCAGAGCAGTATTTACTCTTTACTTATTTTCAATAAAAATCTCTAATAACAATAAAATAGAGGAATTTAGTATTTGAATTAAAAACACACTCCTAGTTGAAAAATCAAATTCTCTTATATAGGCTATGTTACACCACTTGAGTAACTTCACTCACAAATATAAAAGTTCATTGAAACCCTTAGAGCCATTTTTAAGAAATTTGATAAAAATTGTAACTATTATATACATGTCTGTTGCCACTCCAGTTTTTATTTGATGATTGATCATCCAACTTCATATTGAAGCATTTCATGTCAAACTAAAGGTCAAGTTCATAAATGGTTGAGAGAGGAAAGTGCAGGGAGGGGGTTTAGAGATGTAAAATAGTATATCTCATTTATTATACGTTATTTCAAAAAATGTTACTTAGCCAATTTTGATAATAAAGTTGTTTCCTACAACTGTTATTCTATACAATTTGTAGTAACTCAGTAACTTAAGTATTTAAAGAGATATTTTTCTTAAACCTTTAGAAAACCATTTCTCACACTCATGTTTTCCATCAGATTAACCCAAAATAAAGAAACAGCATTCAGTTAAATTGTTGTTTGTAAATAATAATAGGATAAATCAATATCATCTGAACGCCTCCATGTGACAATATTTTCAATGTTATTTAAAAGAAAGGGGAATGAGTGATTAGAAGAGGCTCAGTATTGCAGCAATCAATAGACACGGCAGTTTATATTGCAGGTAGCAAATGAAATTATAAATTTATCTTATTATTAAAGGTTCTATTTAGGATGATAAGAGAAATTTATGATTATAAATTATTAAAATATAATTCAAAATGTCTTTTATTATTTTAGAGAGATCAGGTTAGCTGTGCGAGTTCCTTGATCTCAATACACTTGTTAAACCTAGAGTCATGAGTTCGATTTCCATGTGTGGAATAGGAATTCATTTAGTGACGAACTTGCCAAATAAAATCCTGAGACCCCCCCCCCTGGTTAGAAAAGGGTGGTAACCTGTAGATAACCCGTCCCAATTAGCCAAAGTAGGGTACAGTGGATATTAATAAATAATAATAACACCTGTTTTTCATCTAACAATATTAGCCCTTGATGATAGAAAAATTGTTTCATATAGCAAGAACACTTTGATTTATCTCAATGTAATTAAGCAATGATGTTTCTGCAGGCTACACCTGGACTCTGTCCCCATGAACAGGAGCACTAATTTTCATAAAAAAGAACATGAGAAAGGGGTCAAAAAGACATGCAATAGGTTTTCATTGCTTTGTTGGATGGGACTATCCAATTCCCAATAATAAATTCATAAGTATAACAGAATAAAACTTCACTTGAGACTAAAATTGGAGGTCAGGTGCCATAAGAGATAGCCTGAGAAAGGCTCACTCAATCTATACAACCATACAATCTACAACTTTGACACATTAACTGTTGTACCATCATTCCAATCTTCTGGACCCTTCACAAGATGTACTAATGAATGACATAAGTGTTTATGAAGTGAATTTTGTAGTTGTAACAATAACATACTAAGTGGCATATTCATGTGAAATTAATTGAGCTTGTAATAAAAATTAAATACAATTAGTAGCAAAGATATCTTTTACTCAAATATAAGTCCAAATAAATAAAAAGAAAATGAAGATATAAAATTCAATACTTTAAACAAAGATCCTTAAGTCAGCCCTGACTGTCAGAGGGTGATAATCTGTAGATAACTGATTGAGGATGGCATAAAGTTTATAATAATTTACATTTTGTTAAAATAGCATTAAAAGCATGAAAATATACAAGAATTATAATAAAATGAGAGGACGGAAGAAAGTAGGTGAAAATATAAGCAATTACTATATTTCCTTGAGTAATTTTTACCAAATTTTTGGATGGATTCAAGGATAAAATATTTGAGAGCTTTAGATTTTATAATGTATGTCTGTCAGCTAAAATGATTCCGAGTATCAAAATTATTTTAATGTTGCACCTGAATGTCCAAAATGTTACAATTATATGAGAATTAGAAGTAATCTGACACAATAACTATAAATTTTATTAAAACACTTTAATACTTATAACTATTATTGCATAATTTAGGCAAATAAATATATTTTTTAATTTTATTTTTAAAATATTACTTTTCACTTAAAGAATTGCATACCAGTAATCGATCCATAATAAGAAATTTCAATTTAGATCAAATTGTATAACAGGAAAGAGTACTAACTTTTTGTAATCTGAGCTGAAAATACCACCAGATGCTGGATCAGTAGCAAAGTCGATATCAGCACTCATAGGCCTTTCATTACCATAAGACCCATTATTTGCCATGATCATAAATTCTTCTTCTTGATCTTGAACACTGATCTGTAAATGGTTTACTACAGCTATAAGAATAACTTGTAAAAGAAACACCTCAATAAGTTTTATTTCTGCATTCTAAAACTCTCACAATATTACACGGAAATTCACTTAGTCCAATATGAATACACTTGAATAAATTAACAAAGTAAAAAATATTAGCAATGTTCAGCACAATGTAATAATAAAGTCAAGAGATAAACTTTAGCACCTGATGTTTGTAACCAGATTGATACCTTCCTAAGGAGCTTTGACAATCTGAAACCTATTTGTTGTCTAGTTTATGGATTCTCTAAAACTAAGCATTTGTATTAAAATTATTTATTTAATAGTGCCTTCTTATAAACAAAGATTAAGTAACTTGAATAGCACGGTCATGCCAGGAACCTAAGATTAGTTTGTTCTGTTTGAAATAGTTATGTACTTATTTTACGAACAAATATAAGAAAAAAAATTATTGCAAGAGAGAGAAAAAAGTATCAAAGTTTTCACAAAGACAGAAATATCTGTGTCTGTGTGTGTGTATATACATAGTTTTTATGTCTACAAAGAAGTACCCCTTCACCTTTTTTATCTGAGGCCCTGTTACACGCTAGACCTATGTCTTGGTCGGTGACTTCAGGTCTATCAAACCTGAGGTAGAGAGGAGATAGATTCACTTTTAATGAACCTATGCGCTCTATTATAAGAGAGTTATCTGGTGATTTTTCGGGTGTTAGAGCGCTTGAAGGATATCCCGGCAACGGGCGGTGTAAAGAAGTGGTAGAGATAGTAGGAGATAAGATAAGAAGAAAGGGGATTTATATGCCAGGGACGTGTAACCTAAGAGAAATAACTATATAACTCTCTAAAAACTAGAGAAAATTGGGCTTTGGTCGTATCAGGGGAGGGCCGAGTCCAGAGAAGGACTCTTTGTATATGACGGACGGTCCTGAGAAAGGCCGTTCGATGTTATGAGAGAGGTGACGAGGTGTGTGTGTTTGGGGGTCAGTATTAGAGAAACTACCAGCCCTCACCTAGGCTGTTAGGGTAGCCTAATCGGTCCGGGAATTATCCCAGCCGGAATCTAATCCCCTTAAATGCCCGGGGATTCGGCTAAGGAAAACGACCAGGGCCGAGGTGTAACAGCCCCTGTCTTCTTTTCTAGAAACCAGGGCATCTACATATATTCCAGGCAGACGGGCAGAGATAGCGCAGGACACGAGGTACCACTGTGTAAGAGAACACAAAAGCTGTAATGTTCTCTGTATGAGCGCGTGAAGCTGGAATGAGGTATATATTCAACCATTAGAAATACAGAACATTATATCAGGTAATGGTTGAGATGAGCCTTGGCGGCGGAAGGAGGGTTAGAGAGGAGAATACTGAAAGTCCATCACGCATATTTAAGCTACAAGAAATCATGACACACCATGAATGGGCCTTGGTCTCTGAAAGTGCAGTTGGCATATTTAAAGTACTTTGCAAAGGGCAAGGCCTTTTTATTGACCCTGATCAATTGGTTTCTCTACTGTCCGGCATCTCGGGAGACACTTTTGTTAGGTACATATTTGTAGAAAAATAGAGAGAAAATGAAATATTGCCATTTTTCATTTCCTCATTCTTTTTGTTCCAAAACTTTAAATATAGTTTATAATCAAGGAAGTGTTGATACTAACCGACTGCCTAAGTTAATCATTGACAAATAAGATAGAATGCGTAACGTGGAACTCATGAGGAAAGTGGTTTCATATCGTAAGCCCCTTAAAACCTGGTACGTCTAGCAACCCCAATGGGAGATTATATGCTTGCCCAGCACATGGGAAATCTATTTAGTATCTGCAGCCGTTGAGTGAAGTTCTTACTAATTGGTTGCCTGGGTAGAACATAGAAGCTACTCGGGCAGCAGATAATACAAAGAGGCCGATTTTTATTCTTCTTGGAAGAGCTTTTATAACCTTTAATATACTTTCCGGGTTGTTGACACATACTTTCAAAACTAAGCCTCTAGTAATAAGTACTAAAATAACGAATTCCTCTTATGTATATATTACTGAGTTCGGTTGTGAAAAATGTTTAAAAGTGTGATTTATTGTGCTACTTGTTTTGTTAGTAGGAGCTACAAAACTGTCCATCCATTCATAAATAAAAAATATTCATCCCAAGAACTTGCAGATGAGTTGGTAAAAGGAGCTGTATATTGCCATAATGGTAAAATAATTTTAGTAGATTTCCCTTAGGAGAAATCAGCAATTTTCTTAAGGATCATTCATGGATATTATGCTTTCTTTAAATGTGCAATATATCATAATCTATTTTTCAGGTTTTATTGTTTTGAATAAACCTCATGGAATCAGTTTTGCTGAAAATTCGAAACATGATGATACTTCTGAGGTATCCTTGCAAACTTTAAAGCCAATTTTACAGGATAAACTCAACTGTACTGAGTTACTAAATGTAAAGGTTCCTGAAAAGTAAGATATTTTATATAATTGAACCCCTTTAAAGTAGGAACCATAAAACCATCTGATCAACTTATACCAGGGTGTGATTTTTTCACAGTTCAAAATATCTATCTCGTCCCCTTACAACCACCTATCAATAGCATAAAATCTCTTGCATATTTTTATGCATAGAAATGATCTGAACCTCTGTAGTAATAAATGGTATTTTGGTGCTTCTTGTTTGACTAAATTCATATAGCCTGATTACTGATTATCAATAATGCTATTTTCTTCTTCTTTTATTTAACTTGTGTAGGTATGCAACGGGTGTGGCTGTATTTTGTACTAATGATTCACTTTTAAGGCGTGCAAAAAAATGCCTCCGATCAATGAGAGCTTGTGGTTATCCTTCTGAATTATATGAGTGTATTGTCATTGGCCAACCATCACATAACTATGGAACCATTGAAGGTGGAATCACTGTAGAAAGCGGTCCAAATGGAAACCAAAAAGGGGTACACATCAAATATGTTTAGACATTAAATTTAACCCATATATTAAAGAAGTAAATTAAAAAAATAAAACTGTCTGTCATGCTAGGGGAGTGTAAACTATGCAGTTATACGGTATTTTATTTCTTCTTTACTTATATATGAGTGCAACAGTGGCTTGACCCACCAGCTTACCTGTTCCAGATAAATACAATATTTTTTTCTCTAACATTTTAAAGAAATGGTTTTCATTAATAATATTTGATAGTCAAAAAATTTGTTTTCCCTCATAAATAAATGGTAACGTTGTACTTTTAGACTACTTAAAGATAGGAATTTTAAATGAAATAATAGCTTAAATGTGGGTTAGGCCACTTTTTTTTTTTAAGTTATCTATGATTGTTCAGTTTGGCCACACTCCTATTATAATTAACCAAAAGCACTATCAATTATATTGTAGGGAACTCAAAGGTTTATTCTTCATGAAAAAAATACAAAAATGAGTTTGACCACTTTTATTCAAAATGTAAAATGTATTTTTGAAAACAAAAAAAAAGTAGGCAATACATTTTAAATTATGTAGGAAAGAAAAAATGTAATACTTTAAAAAAATTAAAAATCTACTCACCTGTCTTCCAAGGTTACGTCGATTTCGTTGGCAGCTCCAAAATTGGTTTGAAGGTTTTTAAAAAAGTCTGTCACGTATGTGGCTGCAAAAACTAAACAGATTTCCCACGTGCTGGTGTAGCACACTTGTGATCTCATCTCACCACATATTCTCTATTTATATGTTAAAAAAACTGAAGAGAAGAGGGGGGGGGATACTGAAGGCAGAAAGCAAAAAAGTACAAATAACTCACTTAATACTTGAGTTTCTAAAAAACACATAGAACAACAATTGTAGAAAGACAATAGCTTATCAAGATTGGTTCTATAACAGTTTCATATTTCCGACTCATAATAAAGGATATATTTTGAATGTTATGGGAGCCAATAACAAATACGATCTTGAGCGTTGCATGAAATGGTTAAATATCGAGTATAGTAAAAATCGAATACACATTCTCGAGTAAAGAACAAAAATCTTAATTGATGATGTCATCACATTACGTATTTGCATTTTTCTCACAAAATAAAAGTTCAATAGAAACCATATTTGGTATTTAACCTTGGAATTAAGTCGTACATGATTTGGAAGATAGAATACTTTCTATGATTATGAATTATATGGTCCATTACGTTATAAAAAAAAAAACTACAGGCACAGTAGACAGGAAATATAAAAGTATTGAGGACAGTGAAGCCTTACATAACAAAGAATTTTATTAACAAATCCACAGCAACGACGGGTATAAACCCTAAACACTGGGACGGGGAAATGTCAAAATATTGTGCAAAGTAAAGCCTTGCCAAAAAAATACCATCATCATTGAGCCTCAAATGAATTCCCGGGCGAAGCCGGGTAACCTAGCTAGTATACTTATAATCAGTATATTTAGCATCCTTCAAAAATTCATTTTTACACCATGACAGCTTCCATTCCATCTTCAGTTTACACAATTTTTACTTTTTTCAAAAAAGAAAAAAAAAACACTAGATCTTTAGCCACCTCCCCCCAGCTAGACTCAAGGGGTTTGTAATCAGAGTTTTAGAGTGATCAATTCGACATACACGCACATTAACCAAGGAGGACCTGGAATGAGTTGTCTCCAGTAGAATGTCTGGGGGGAGGGGGGGGGGGTTGTAGTCATATCACTAAAGGCCAGTTTGCAAATCTATAGGAGGGATGTCAATGTCCTTCTTCCTACAGATGTGCTTTCAGACTGATTCAGTAACTAGACTTCCACTACCACTGTGATACCATCCCACTCTAGTAGCGAACCGAAGTATTAATGACGTGGTCACCCATTCAAGTACTGCCCATAAGCAGTATTGCTTGACTTAGGTGACCTAAAGTCCGCTGATCTATAAGCACCCCTTACATAATTAATGAATATAATATTAATTTTATTTTCTCGTAACTCAAATATTATGCAAGTGATTCATACTTTCTTGTTTTCAGCCTTCAGTTGACCCCTACTACTACTCATCAAATTTTAACTTAGAAATAAAGAATATATAGTGAGATACCAGTACATGGAAAATCTTAGTTGACATAGCGTCAGTGTGCCAAACTTTTGGAATTATTGTTACTGTAATCCACGTGGTGAGGAAGTGTTTTTTGTTTGCCATACAACAATATAAAAATTATGTTTTATAACATTGTATGGTCTAATTTATAAGAATAGAAATATTTATAACTTTATTGTTTACCTCCCCTATAACTCCTACTTAGGGCTGTCCAATACTTTAGGCTAACTGCATATACATTTCAAAGAGTATACATACTGACTTCATAAACTCATGAACAAATTAGTATATATCCTTTTAAATATATAAATTAGTGAAGGTAATAGTTATTTCAGAGGAGTATTTTTAAAAAAAATAAATTATTCTTTATAATTTTGAATATAATAATTAACTTTCATATAAACAATTATGTCCATCTCTAAAGAAGATATTTTAAAATATTTAACATTTGAAAGTATATGTTTCCCTTATATAATTATTGTTTAAAATAATAATTAAAATATTTAAACACTTTTTCTTTTGTAGATATAAAAAGATTATGTGTGTTTAAGCATCAAATAATTAACCCTATATTGTAATTTGTAGATCAACCTAAAATATAGTTCTCATTTCTCAATTTTAATCTAACAAGCACAAGCAATTTTTTTAACTTATAGAATGAATCTTCAGTTTTAATGTACCTAACAGAAATACAGGTTTATTTTTTGTAGATCAGATTGATTAAAGAATGCCCAAAATCCAAGGTACGGAGAGGCATAGTTAAGCAGTTGAAAATTGAGCACAGAACTTTGGTTAGCAATGACCTTGCTTCAAGAATAGCAATTTCCACTACTCGAAGCAAATGGCATTCTATCAGAGTTTATGCTGCTACTCATCTTGTTTCACCGATACTTGGAGATAGAGTTTTTGGCGGTTTAGTCAGAAATGTTTTTGGAACACCAGTACTAGTAGACATGTTCAGCCCTGCAGCCTCTAATCCCCAGGTAGTATATAAAACTAAGCTTTACGTACTTAAACAAAAAAAATTGTTCCTAATGTTAAAACAATAATGACCTTCTATTAATGAATTTCAAGACTTCAATTTAATTATTTTATTATCATTATTACATCCACTTTATGCTACTATGGCTAACCGGGACGAGTTATCTAAAGGTTACCACCCTTTTCTAACCAGGGTGGGCCTAAAGAGTTCTTTTAATGAGTCCGTCACTAAATAAATTTCTACTGCCCAGGGCGGGAATCGAACCCGCCACTCTAGGTCTACCACGCAAGATTAAGACCAATGCCTTAACTCGCACAGCCAACTAATTATTTTAAAATGGGTGAATAAAATCTACCTATTTAGTTTTTTTTTTTAAATTATATTTCATTCTTAAATTTTATTTTATTGATGAGTTTATTTATCTCAGAAAGCAAAGTGTATTTATGAGAAACAATCATGAAACTCACTTGTGTGTTATGTGCCCATATTTAATAAAAATGTAAATATCTCGGTAATATTCAAGATAGAGAATAAATGTATAGTACAATATTTATAGTAAATTTAATTTGCAATAAGATTGGTTCTATACAATTTTTTGATCCGACATATGGTAACGGAGATATTTCGAATATCCCCCCCTCCCACTAGTGCGATTTCAGCCATTAACGAACTTGATCTTTATTTTTCCATAAAACGTTTAAATATCGAGTTTGGTAACGATCAATCGAAAATTGCAACCGCTAGAGCGTTAACAGACAAATTATATATATATATATATTTATATATAGTATATAAAATATTAAGTAAGTTATTCGTAGTTTCTGGTTTTCAGCCTTTAGCAACCCCCCACTTCTAATCATGGGATTTTTAGCAGATTTCCCTTAAGGGAAATGATATATAGATGATATACATATATATATATATATATATATATATATATATTAGCTAAGGTACCCGGTGATGACCGGGAAATCATTGCGGACTGACTAATGATGGTATTTTTATAGCAAGACTTCAATGTGTACAATTGCACTTCCCTCCACAATGTATTGTTTTTTCAAAACAGCCAATCCTAAAGTGTAACTTTCAGGATTAATAGAATAGAAATTTTAGTTTTGAAGAATATATGAAAATGGGTTCCTAATCTATCCCTCATGACTTTTTGACTCACGCTTTTTGAATAATTCAAACCATAATCATGGGTAGCATTTATTACAATTAAATATCATCTATAATGAACATATTTCCTGCCAAAAATCAATCCAAGCACATATAGTTTTATACATAAGATTATATTCATATTAGTAAGCCTCAGTGGAAATCACTTCCCGCCATGCCAGCATTCCACAGGAAATAAGTAAACTCAATTAACTCCCGTCAATTTCCGCTCTCGCAGGAGCGTTATCATCATTGTTTTCCTTAGAATATTGATTCAGAATATTATTTTAATAATTTATCTACCTGATGGAACTAAATAATAGATCCCTAAACATAATTTCATTCTATATTTTAAAAAATTAGATTTCCTGAAGAGGTTGTTGAATTGGAAAGCTTTTTGATAAGCATTAAAGGGCCTATCCCCACATGCATCCTAGCTCTATCGTCTACATCTATATTTTATCTCTTCACTTCAGTATCTTCAATGATATTAGATAATACATAAGTAGGGAACTTGTTTCACTTTCACATGTTGTCCCCAATGATTCTACCACTGATCAATATATCATTGTTTAGCATTTGATAAACCTAATATTAATGTTCTGAGCATTTGTATTTTCTTAATAACATAAATTTATATTTCTGTCTGTGTATTTTTTTTCAGAAAATTCCTAAAGACATTTTATCCAAAATGGATCTTCTATCAAGAAAGGATATTGAAATCCCCCTACACCTTCACCTTTCCAAACTCGTCCTTTGGAATTTTCCGAGCAAAGGAAAGCATTTACAGTTTACTATGGAACCACCTGAGTATTATAAGTGGACTTGTTCCACTCTTGGTTTAGAGGAGAAGCTGCAAGGAACAACCAAGAAGGAAGATAATGCAATTTATACTATGAGATAATGATGTTATGTAGCTACTAAAATTGTGTTTATAGTATTCATTATATTATTAAGACATGCCATTTTATTTGTTCTATACTATTTATAATGTTCCCAGAATACTAATTTCTTAAGAACCTAATACACTCATTGTCAACAATTTTATATGTAAAAGCAATGTTTTTATGTGAAATAAACTATTAAGTTGACAGAAACTACTAAACAACCCAGATCAATCACCAATAATACTAAAATTGAAAATAATAATATACTGTTATCATTCCTCCCCCTCCTCACCTCAATATCTTAAATACCAAATTAATAAATATGTGAAATCACTATTACCCATGCAATATTACTGTATAATACATTTCTCTTTTCAAAAAACTGTGTAAGGTGTTGATTCATCACAAGTTTCAAAACATTTCCTCAAATGTCCATCAATCCTACCCACGAGATGCTATAAATGAGGTCCGTTCAAAACTATATAAATAAACACACATACTTGACGATTACCACTCAACTGGTCGCAATGTTTTGTTTGATAGTTGCCAAACTCTATATGTAAGCATTTCATGTAAAACTAAAGATGAAGTTGGTTAGCTGCTGAAATAGAAAATTCAAGATATCTACATTGCTATGAGTTGGATCAAAAAATCATAAGTAACCATCTTGTTGCAAATTTAATTTTCTATAAATAATGTTCTATACACTTTTTCCCTATCTCAAATATTTACAAATATAGTGCATTTTAATTTTCTAGTAGACTCCCACTTTTGGCCATCGTACACTTACAATAAGCCAATATAGTATGAAACATTTTATCCCAAACTTAAATACCAAATATTGTTTTCAACCTTAGTTACATTTTGTTAATGTTAATAGCTGAAATTGAATTCAGAATAGGGAGATTTATAGACGAGGAATTCAAAAAAACCAAATATCTCTGTTTTTGTGAATTGGATTGAAAAATGTTAGTCGAATAGAACCAGTCTTGTTAAACTATTGATGCTCTACCATTGTCGTTTATATTTTCTTTCCTCTCAAATATCAATCAAGTTTTTTGTGTCTTCTTGTTTCCCGCCTTCAGTAAACCCCCACTTCTTAAGATCGGATTTTTTCCGGCTTCTAGCTTACGGAGCTCCTGTGTGAGAGATTTTTAATTGCATCTTGTGCCAATATTTAATATTTGTTATGTTATTTCCATAATAATTGTTTCACTTTTAAATGTGTTTATTCCCACTAAAACCTTCATAATAACTACCAACGGGGTTAACTATGTTTATGAGAATAGTTTTGTTTAAGACGTAGCTGTTAAAGTATACCTTTTCTCAAGCTAAATCACTGCTCTTTATGATCAGAGCTAGTTCAACTCAATGTTGAAATTAAAAGCTCTATGTACTATATACAGAGTAGAATAGGATAATATAGCTCAACTGTGTACACTTCGCTAAATAAAGTCACCATTCTTGAGGTTTGCTGTATTCAGGATTTATATAATATTCCTTGGTTTCATAGACATTTTGCACCTAAAATAGTAAATTATTGCAAGGGCTTACAGGGTATTTTTTTCCCTTACTAATTAGTTTTAATTCTTCCTCTATAAAATAAGTGAGGAAACACTGAAATGTGAAAGATATGGCATCAGAGCATAGGTTTTTTTGATGATTTATGTTATATAGATAAACCAGTAATATGACTAGAATTAAGAAGTTTATTATCGTTCTTGTACATAAAAATGTCAATGAAATGATATCTCGGAGGCTAAAAGAGGCTGCATGTCTGACAGCACAAAATACTAACGATTAACAACATTATCAGCATTCAGGTTTCCTTCAACAAACTAAAATTCAGATTTAAATCACATAATATTTTAACAATAAAATAAATAAAATTGTTCAACTTTAATTTCTGTTGTCACTTTTTATATCCACTTCCTACAAGCTGTTCCACTCTAGGATAATAATACACTGTATGTATCAATACTAAATTTTATAGAGGACTCCAGCAAGATACAGTGATCCAGCAATCGCAACTCCATAAGTTCCAGCATATACAATACCTCTTATTTCAGTGTCTCCAACAGGAACTTCCAAAACTAGTTTTGAATCTTTACCACTCTGAAAAATACAATAAACAAATTTAAAACTGACTAATCAATTTCTTCATTATTTATAATTAAAAATCTAACGTTCTTGTACTATTTAACAATAGTTTTCCAATTATACATGAAAATAATAGATCTATAAAAGGAAACGGCAAAGACAAAATTCACTCCAAATATAAAGTCATCATTATTTTAACTTTAAACTTAGTAAAAAAAAAAAAAAAAAAAAATATGAACTATTCTAAAATCTTTTATAAAAGGAGTTAAGACAAAGGCTTCCATTTTGGATGTATGGCTTGATTATATGAGTTTACTACTTTGCCCATGTTTTGTGTCATTATAACTTCAAAACAATATTTGTAGAATTCAAAATTGGAGTAAATAAAAATTAAATATAGTCAAATTGTTTTAAATGAGAACCCACTTCTATTTTATCAAATCAACAAAGGAAAACAATGTTAATTAAAAATAAATTAATGTTGGTATTTAATTATGTTGTCTTTAAATTATAGTGAAGCATGCAATTAATTATATATTCTTCATATTTTATGGTAAAGGTCTCCAATAAAAAACATTTTTTTCGGAGCAAACTTTATTGAAACTGCTCTACATGTTTTGTGGCTTACTAGCCACGAAACATGTAGGGCAGTTTCAATGAAGTTTGCACCAAAGAAAGTGTTTATTATCGGAGACTCTTGCCATAAAATATAAAGAATATATAAATAATATTGGGTCCAGAATAAGAAGAATGCAATTAACTAACTATATTAACATTTACCATTTTATATTGAATTTTTCTATAAGGCAAAGGCTCTTTTGTATTCCCCGCACATGGAGTCAAGTATGTTCCCTCGGTGTGATATAGAAAAACATCTGTGCAATGAATATAAACTTCTGGCTGCCCCAGGGTAAATTTTCTAAAGAAAAAAGTATATTTAATTAGTAAGAAAGGTTAAAAAAAAAAGTTTAACAAGTATCAACGTAATAATTTTAGCAATCCAATTAAGCAAACTAAACACTAATAAAATTTGTGAATAGCATTTGTACTTTACAATTCACTATTCTAATAAACTTTTTTTTTGTGATTCTATGTGTCTTAATTCACACAAAACCGTCTCCCTTTGTTTTTGGTGAATAATTACTGCATCTTGGCTTGTCTTCTGCTTAAGGGAGAGATACTAGAGGACCGTTAAATTCAGAAGAAAAGTTAAGTAATATAAGTAAAAATACTTCTAATCAAAATACAACGGTATTTTTTAAAAATTGTATTTGATAAATTCCTATTTTTAAATCATATTTGGTTTTTGGGTGCTTATAGATTGTTGGTACCACCATTTCAGCATAGTCTTGGTAAACTTATCAAAGATTTTTATAGCAACACATGTAGAAAATACGCTTCATTTACATAGCAAATATGTTTTTGTTTCACTAGTATTAAAGGGCTATATATTTTATCAAATATGAATAAGATAAATGATAACTTATAGAAATCAAAGTAGATCTAGAAATACAGAAAAAAAAAATATCAATTCATTTAATGGAAATTTTAAAGCTCTTTAACACAAAATTTCAGTTACAAAAAAATGAACTTTTTTGGACATATTAATCAAAACCGATCAATATCCAGTTTCTTTTTTTAGTTTAAGACAATTTATTTTTGAGATCATTTTTAAATAAGTATTGTAAATATGAAGTGTGAATAGGAATACATTAGTTTTTTTTTTTCTAAAAAAAATAAATTTAATATCCTCTGACTCGACAAGATCATGGCTACTACAGGTAATAATAACGCAGCTGAAATAGCTATAACAAAATTAGGCACATATTAGTACAGTCAAAATTGGATTCATATAATTTGATTAATAGTGATAAATTTAATACATCAAAAACCTTCACCCCAATAATATCTTTGGATGATGTCTGGTCACTTCTTCCACAAGCTAGAGTAATATAAACACCAACATACATACCTAGTACGACACTCGCTCTGATACACAGCAGTAGTGGCCTCACTTATTAACTAAGAAATAATGAAAAAAAAAATTGTTACTTTCATACCTAAAACCTCCACCAGGTTGTGGATCATGGTAACGCAGATGAACAGGAAGAGTTGCATTGGCAATAAATGTATTAGTACCAACTGAATTTAGTTCATTATATATTTTAACAATCAAATATGGTGATTCTCTTTCAGGGGCCTCTATATCGACATCTCCATCAACTGTTGCAGAAAGCTGTAAACATAATACAGGAACTTCATTAAGTAATTACTAACTTATAAGGTAAATGTACTAATCCTTTACCCTATCTAAACGCAATAAATCATTCAGCTGATCTTTATTAACAAATAAACCTGGTGGAATAGTCTCTTGAATACATAGTTTACAATTACTAACAGTACAATCAGTCCTCAGTGTGATGTTATAATAAACATTCCTAAAACAAGAAAGACTAAATGATTGGTGTTTACTAATAAAAATAAATGCATTTAATGCAAAGATGAAAAAATAATGAAAAAGTTTAACATTACCTATGAAAACCTATGTTATCAATCTGTCTACTAATTTCAGTTTCAGAAGTGCAGTTAAGTTCTGAGCCTAAGGTAAATTGAGCTAAAACTAGGAACAAAATAACATTAAAAATTATAAATTTTCTAAAGGACTTGGAACAAAAAAAGGTGCACCTAAACTCCATCAAACACATTTTGAAAGGTACTAAATAATATACAAGTATTCTTTATTAATATATAATTCCATTTAAATTCATAATACTACCATAGAGATATGGAAAAAAAAATCATTGTTGCCAATAAATATGATGTACAAAAATGTATAGTATGTGCATTGAATTGAACGAAAGTATATAAATCCAATAATTTAACTGTTCTAATACATTTTTATTTTAAATGTTTTCACTTTAAACTTTGAAATGGACATTTAGTTATCTTGCGTATCGATTTGACACAAAACGGTGGGCGCCATATTGTCCGTGGTCTAGAGTATTCGGGTGTTGTGTTACTCTAAGATTTTAATTTCTTAGCGTGGTGGAGTAGCATATCAATGAAATGGCCGAGTACTTAGCTTCTATTTTTGGGACTGAAAAAGACAAGTAAGCTTATTGTAGTTTTAATTACGTTGATATAAAAATAAATTTGTATTTGCTATTTAACTCCGCTACTAACGCTAGACGTAATGGAACAAGCTTTTTTAAAATATATATATTTTCCAGTAACTTTTGTTTTATCCTAATTATCTCTGAATATGATGCTATTTAAAATATGTTCCTAAAAATGCCATTCAAAATGTTTGGTGTAGCATTTTTATTTATTTGACTAACCTATTTGTTTAGTTATTATTTTTTAAAGCTCATTTTTAAAACTAATACAGTTTTGGATACTTCTGTTTATTTGCTTAAGTTCATTAAGCAAATACATTTTTTTTTTTTTAAATCAATATTTATGATATTTCTCTAATGACACTCAATCTGCCTTCCGCTGTGTAAATTAACTATATTATAGTCACTATTATCGTTTGGGACCTAATGATTTGGGAAAATGAAATAGTAGTTGTTTTTCTTTCAGGAGTTGTAGCTTTCGTCTATTTGATGTTCTAATTTACCAAATTAAATAGGGGGTTTTCAGGCGGCATGTCAAATTTTAGCTGTGACTGGAGAACAACTGTTGGTCTCTTACTTACTCTTACTGCTGTGATTGCTATGGAAGTAACATTATTTTTCATGTTATAAGGTCTTAAATGCTCTGCTGTATGCTTCATACCCCTTACAAGTTGTTATGGGGCATATATTTTCCTACTCAGTAGTATTTATGCATTTGGAAGTAAACGGGAACTTCTATTTGTTCTGTTCTAAATACGCAAACTCATTTTTTCGCTCAACACTTGCTAAAACATTTATACATATTTTTATAGGTTTTATGCCAGGCTTTCGATTTCTTGTTACATTCTTTCTTCCTTTAAACAGTTAAGTTATTAGTTTTTGACAAATTCCTATCTCCTTAGTACTGTAGGTTTATTTTTAGACTGGTTCGATGAGAGCATTTAAAGTTTGTCCTGTTAAATATGTCTTATGATTCTGAGACATAGTATATTTGTATCTGTTGAAGCTTCTAATCTCCTATTTTAATTTCAGCCCCTTACTTATGGAAGCAGCCCTCTGTTTCACATGTTCTTTTATATGGTGTATGTTCACTCAACTCAAATTTTGTTTTATTGTAATATGATTGAGTCTTGTAAACAATATAAATTTTAATTTTGTTTCAAAATTTGAACCAACATAGGAAAGGTGGTCCATTAAACTAACTCTGTTTATTTCTAAGTTGTAGAAGAATTGGTTCTTATTATTAATTAGTTTTATTTTTACTTTTACAGAGTAAATTGTTCTTTTTATTTTAAAATTGGAGCTTGTCGTCATGGTGATCGTTGTTCAAGAATACATAACAAGCCAACCTTCAGCCAGGTATTAAATTTGTCATTTTTTTTTTAACATGTATAAAAAAAATATTCTTGGAAAAAATATTAGTTTAGCTGAATAATGGTGTGTATGTCAACGGAAGGCTCCACAATACACTACTTATTTGTGTATTTGTTTTGTCTTTATATCTATCATGTATCTCCAGAGAAACAATTTATTATTGCAGAAGAATAACATAAATCGGTTTCTAATTAATATCTTCTTAATTTTGAAAGCATCATGAACTATTGAAATCATTATTGTGGATAGTATTCATTATTATTAAATACCATGAAAAAATAAAAGTGTATTTTCATTAAATATTGTCACAAGCACAACAAACAATTGTAGCTATGTGTAAATAAAATAATTCACCAATCACAACCACTATGTAAAAAGTCCGTAATGCAGGGACACTGCATACACTAATCAGAATTCCCATGTTCGTTAGCGGAAATTTACTGGATACAATTGTAGAGCATCAATAGTTTACCAAGAATGGTAAACTCGCTAACATTTTTTGATCCGACTCATAACATCAGAGAAATTTGGATTCCCCCTCCATCCCTGCTCTCCACGGTCCGATTTTGGCACTAAACTTATATCATCTTTAGTGTGGAATAAAATAGATAAACCTCCAGTTTGGTGGTGTACAAATAAACATTTTCGAGTTAAAAACGTTAAATCTTAAATGGTGACGTCATTATTCAACGTATTTATATGTGTCTCACAATTTCAAAAGTTTACTAATAATATTTGGTATTTAAGCATCTGATAAAGTGGTTCATGATATAACAGTTTATTATTAATATCTCAGTTAATATTCATGATAGAGAAAATACGAATATAATAACATTGTTAATTCAAAATTCAATTAATTTAAAAATTAAATTTGCAATAGGATATGTGTTATACAACTTTTCGATCAGACATTTAATTACAGAGATATTTCGAGTTCTCAAAATTTATGGCTAATAGAATATTATACTCTTGAAATGAACTCTCATTATTGTTATTCTTTCAAATCACCCTAAAAGCTTATTATTCACTTAATTCATTCTTAATGTATGAAAACAAATGAGCCTTTTGTTTATTACATATTACAAATTGTTCAAACGTAAACTATTAGGTATTGACTTTTGAAGATTCAGCTATTTCAAAAAGATGAGTAGGATAATAGGAGAAATTATGCCTTAAAAGAAGCTTGTAAAAATTTGGAATCAGGTTGTTTGGATGACCAAAACTAGACGTCCTTTCAAAAATAACCATATTTACTTATTCATTAATTACCCCATTATTTTCATTATCTATCTACTTGTTATATGTGCCTGTTATTACTTTTTCACATGCAGTATAATTTATTATTTTTTTTTTAGACTGTCTTACTTCAAAATCTTTATGTAAATCCTCAAAACTCAGCTAAATCTGCCGATGGATCTCACTGTAAGTGTCATTTTTAAAAATTTGATTCTTCTTAGAGAATCTATTACTAATTTTATGTATTTATTTTTTAACTAGTGGTTAGCAATGTGTCAGACGAAGAAATGCAAGAACATTATGACAACTTCTTTGAAGATGTTTTTGTTGAATGTGAAGACAAGGTAATCCCCTCCTCATTATTTTTTCATTTCATATTATTATTAGCTTAAATGTATTCCAAGTGTATTGGAGCCTCTTTAGTCAATAATCTTTTTGAGTCACAGAATTAAACATGAATAAAATTAATATGTGTTTTATGTATTTTCCCCTTTGGGGGGGGGAGGGGGGTTTAAATGCAGCCATGAAGGGAAGTGGTGTCTATTCTTAGTGTTACAAGGAGTGGTATACCCCTTTATACGAAGTCTGGATAAAAGAGAAAGTTTTGTCTGAAACCAAGACACCTGATGATGGTGTATCAGATTACTAGACATGAAACTTATTGATTGTTAAAAGTGTAGCAAGGAGGCATCTATTCAGTTATATGGAGATCTCAGCCAACCTCCTCAAAAAGGAAGAAGAATGATAAAGGAAAACAAATCACCCAGGGGCTGTGTACACTAAGCAAATTCTTACCTCACAATCAATTTTCTATTTCATCCATAGGAAGATGCTTATGTAAACATAAATTAAAATGTAAGCTGGCCTTGAGATGTTGAGTTATTTAAAGTAAAAATTCTATGGGTGGTGAAGGGTGGGGGAGCTTACTAAATGCTGGCAAAATTAAAATATTAATAACTCTCTTAATATTCAGTTTATAAAAGAATGTATAAAATATAAAAAAGTCCGTCACGCAGGGGCTGCGTAAACTAAGCAGATTTCCCATGTGAAGTTATACAATAGAGAAATCTCCATACGAGAGCCGAACAGTTGCGACAAAGAGCCGAACAGATGCGACAAAGAGCCGAACTAGCTTTTGGCGGGAAACTCAGTCTTCCGTTACCGGCCCAAATTTAATAAAAAGGCAAATATCTCGGTTAATATTCAAGATAGAGGATAAATGTATAGAACAATATTTATAGTAAATTTAGTTTACAATAAGATTGATTCTATACAATTTTTTGATCCGACGTATGGTAACGGAGATATTTTGAATTTTCGATAAACCCCCCTCCCACTGGTCCGATTTCAGCTATTAAACCGATGCAGCAGCGAACGTGTTAATGAACTTGATCTGTCTTTTTTCATAAAACGACTAAATATTGAGTTGGTTAATGATCAAACAAAAATTGCGACCGCTAGAGCATTAACAGACATATATATATATATATATATATATATATATCTAGATATATATATATAATCAAATAACGGACCTCATTTTCGTCATCTCCTGGGTAGGATCGATGGGCATTTGAAGAAAATTTTTGAAAATCGCGTCATGAGTACGACCTCAATAGCTGATTTCCCTTAAGGGAAATCTGCTAAAACAATAAAATAGAATATTATATGTTTATCAAGATTGATTCTATGATATTTTTTGATCCAAATGGTAATAGCTGAGATATTTTGAATTCCTGAATCCCCCTTCTCTTCCTGGTCGGGTTTCACCCATGAAGAAGCATAACCTTTAAAGCTGCATTAAACGGTTAAATGGTATTGATCAGATATACATTCTCTGTACGTATTGAATGTAAAATCTTAATAGATGATATCACACATATCATATTTGTATGTATATCATCTAGTAAAGATCTGTTGAAAACTATATTTGAGTATTTAAGCTTAGAATAAGAAGTGTCGTGATATAAAAGCTTATTGTTAACATGAATGAGTAGAAATAAGTGTTTAATGAAGGCTAAAAACAATATGTACATGTGTGTATATATATATATTATTTTATTACGTTTATTACAAATATAATAAACATTGATTATTAGGGTTCTGAATTAAATATACAAGCTTTAACATTTTTATCAGTACACATTATACTTGACTATCACTACTCACTTTTACATTCTTGATTAATTAATTATTTTTCACTACTAACCACCATATACAATCATGAGTCACTCGAATCACTGATTTTCACTAAAAACTGCACTGCACTGATGTTTAACTATAACTGAAACTGCACGATCAGGCCATCTATGTAGGACCAGTGTTGACTCTAGTAGATTGGAGGCTCTAATTCGTCCATTGATTGGTTGGTGCTGGTTTGTCATCTAGAAGGTTCTAGATTCCTGCCCTCGCTCCATCTATGCCAACCTTTTGCAGGGTAGCCTTCATTTTTTTTTTTACTTCTTAAATGTAAACATAATTTTCGAGTAATACAAAGTCCCACAAGTAGGCCAATGCATATTTACCTAAAATAAATATATATATATATATATATATATATATATATATATATATATATATATATATATAAACAAACAAACAAATTAAGCTGCCCTCTTTCTGAGGGTACCTGTGTGGTCAGCCTCCTAATCTGCCAGTTTTGGTAATATTATTATTTTTTTTTAATTTTATTTTGTTTATATTGTATATTGAAATTTGGATAATTGAATGGAGGAACTTTGGGAGGTACCTCAGGTGAGATTGCAGCTTAATATTTCAGATTTATTTTTTATATAAATGATGGTTCACAATTTTTATAGATGACTTTAGGATAAGGGTGGACAAGTCCTTCAGGTCATCTTTGGTCAGCCCATATTCAATTAAGGTCTTGACAGTTTTTTGATGGAGGACTCCTCTTGAACCAAACAGAAGCCCCATAACTGTCCAGTCTTGGATGTGGTATTTTTCAGAGAAATACAGGCAACATGGCTCGTATATTCCTTTCTTCTCTTGATCCACCTCGTCTGCTTGATTTTGGCTCATCTCAAACCGGACAGTGGGATCCAAAATTAATCCTTTCTTTTCATTTTTCATGATCACTACAATGTCTGCTCTTCTTGGAGTACCGTCTGCGGAATTACAAGTCACCTCTTCGAATATATCCCAATTTGGGTGCTTCTTTTCCAAGAGTTGAGCAATTTGAGCCCGGACCTTATGATGTCGTGAGTTGCGCATCTGCTCGCCCCATTGGCAGGAACCTAGGACATGGGGAAGGGTTTCAATCTCACTGCAATGCCTACTGTGGGCGTTTCCTAGGTTCCTTCCTGGGACAGAGCGAACTGGCACTAAGTTCACATTCATCTTCACCGCCGTTGTCCATTCAGATGAAGAGAGCCCTTTTTTGTCAGAAATCCACGAATTACTGGCCTGCCAGTCGTTAAACGTTTCTACGCCTTTTCCTTTAGCTAAAGAAAGAGTGGTAAAGAGCACCACTCGCTAAAGGATCTTTGGCGTAGGTCTTTTCGCAAGTTTCTGACGCTGAGATATTCGTTCTTCTCTTTTGTGATATCAAGGGCTTTTAAGCAGTCCGATATTTCAGTAGTGCAATCTCTCGTTTGAAGTACGTATGGGTTCATGTCTTTGATAATGGCCATACATACATTTATATGTTGCAAGAAAGCCTCCCAATATGACTTAAACAATCCCAAACCTCTAACTTTTCGTGATGAATAAAACATACTGTTAGGAGTATCTGATGGCAAGCTTAATATTTCTTTTACACAGCTCCTAATTATTTTATCTATTTTCAATAAAAAGGGAGGTTTGAGATCTTTTATTGGTGCGCACTGAAGAGGGTAAATCATTATTGGCCATATATATTAGTTTAATATATTTAATTTTTGGTCAGGCTTGAGCAAACTGGAGGATGACAGCTTGTTTAGTTTTTCAACCAGCGTGCTTGTGAGTTTCTCAGTATCGAGACAGATTTCTTGCTGAAATGTAACTCCCAGATATTTTATTTTGTCATTTTGGCCGATACTGAAAATTGTTTGCCCGTCCATAGTTGTAATTTCTCGCTGTACCAATTTTCCTTTTTCGATTATTATTGCTGTGCTCTTTTTTGCATTGCCTTTAGGCCAATCTTTTGAAAAAAGTCAATTGCCTGCTCGATCAAGTGTTCGGCTGAAGTTTTATCTTTTGCGATAAGAGCAACATCATCGGCAAATCCGCAGCATGAGAGATTTGGTAAATTGTCAATCAATTGATATCCATAGGCATTGCATATATCTTTTTCACCGAGCTCTTGGAATACGAAATCTATCGCCATGTTGAAGAGAAAGGGCGATAGTGGATCCCCCTGGCCCACACCTTTCATCATAGGGATTGGTTCAGTTTTCTTGTTCTTGGGCAGTGAAAAAGCTATTTGATTTCCTTCTAATAGGCTGGTTACAAGTTTTTTCACTTTAATTGGAATTGGGTAAGTTGATAGGGTTCTTTTTATATGTGCGTGTCCTACATTATCAAATGCTTTAGATACGTCCAGAAAAATTACGCAACAGTCTTTTTTGCTTTGCTTAGCATTTTGGATGCATGCGTTAATTAATGACGAATTGACAAATGTTCCAGGGCATGCAACTAATCCTCTCTGATGAGTAGAGAGTTCGACGTGCGGTTTCAATTTCCTATCTATTGCTCTGACAATTACTCTTCTGAGAATGGAGTAAATAGTGATAGGACGATAATTGGAAACATCATGTTTATCACCAGATTTGAATATTAGTATGGTTCTTCCTAGTTTGAATGAGTCCGGGACAAAGCTCCATTTTAGCATGTAGTTTGTTATGTGTGCCATAACCTTGTAACATTTTAGGTCTCGGATTGTTCGTACAAAGATTCCATCTGGTCCAGGAGCCGAATCTAGTGAAATACCTTTTGTTGCAGCCTCTAGGTCATTCTCATTAAAATTGATGTCTTCTGTTACGTCAAGACATTCTTTATAGTCGTCTAACTGACAGTTATTTTCCGATCCGAAGATATGTTCGAAATGGTTTTTTATGTCTAAACTGTCTAGGTTAAATGTTGTTGACTCTTCTGGATTATCAAAAATCTTTTGAACAACTTTCTTTCGCCTGTAATAATAGTAATGTTGGGCTAGTTCAAAATTATACCTGTTCCTACGGCGTTCTGACTCCCTTTTGCGTTTCTTTATTGGGTCACGTTCTCTGCGGTAGGTATATCCATCTAAATTGTTCTTACCCCTTTTCCTGGCTTCATAATATTTTGTGGCCGGATGAACAGGTGCTTTACCACTCATTTGTTCACCATGCAGAAAGTTCGTGAAGTCATTTATAGCATCGTTAAACGCAGTGTCGTTTCTGTCGTTTATTAATAAATTAATAAAGTTGTATTCCCAATTTTGGAGACAATTTTGCAGGTTAATACCATCTGTTTCATCATCGGAAAAATTAACATTATGGTTTTCAGGTGACGGATTAATATGGCTGATTCTGTAGGCATCTGGATGAGCCTTACTCACGTGAATTTGGACATTTCTGCACTCCTTCCCACAGATTCCACATTTTATAACAATTTTGTCTTCATTTTCTTTATGACTTCTCGACAAGTGGTGGTTAATTCCCCGTTTTGTTAAAACTTTTTGGCATAGGTGACATTCAACGAGATCGCTAGCCGTATTATTTGAATTGCTCAGATGTTGTATATCTACTGAATTTTACTTACTTTAAGACATAATTAGATAGTAGTCTTTGATAAAGTAATCGAACATTGGTGAAGGGACATCACTTCTCTTAGTTTATGTGAAATATTTACTTTTTCTTCCCTTCTAATGAGTGGTTTCTTTAAAAATTTCAAGAACAAATTTTTTGAGCTTTCAATGCTTTTCGTGCCAGCTGGTAATATATATATATATATATATATATATTATATACACACAAACAACGCTTAATATTGCTCATTAAAAAAAATTATAAAATAAAAATTAAATTTACAATGTGATTGCTTCCATTTTTTAATCCAACTAATAACATATTTTTTTACATCTGCAAACGGAATAGAAATATTGAGTTTGATAACGACCAAACATGAATTACGACTGCAAGAACTGGAACAGCGTAATATATATAATATAACCTCATTTTCGTCATCTAGGTAGGATCGTTGGACGATTGAAGAAATGTTTCTAAAATCGTGTTAAGAGTACAACTTGAGTATTTCCCACGTGCTTGAATTAATTGTCATCACTCCATATATTTTCTATTACTAAGTCAAAATCCATAAAGTTGTGGTGGGGGTTTGCAAAACACTGGCAAAAAGATAGTAATGAAATAGAATTTTTAGTCAATATAGTTATTCTTTTTATTTTATTTATTTTTTTTTCAAATTTCCCTTAAAAAGAAGTTAGATAAGTAACTAATCATCAATAGGTATTGGCATCAATTTGTTACTTATTGTTTTTCAATTTCACCCAGATTAACAGTATTCTACTGTAGTCCAATATTATTGGATAATGATTAATACCTAAAATATCTTATTAGATTACCTGTAAATATTTTTATTCTTATACAATAACATTGCACCCTAAGTTTTTAATTATATTTATTTCTATTATAGTATGGTGAAATAGAAGAAATGAATGTCTGTGATAACCTTGGAGATCATCTCGTTGGAAATGTGTATATCAAGGTAAAATTTTGGCATTCTTAATAACGTAGCTAACCTTAGACTAATGATTTGAGGGTCCATTTGTTTCATATTCAACGTACTCAAAAGGTTTCGTTTATTATAGCACATTGCTTTGTTTTACAATATTTAGAATTATTCATCTAATTTTAATATTTAAGGACTATTAAATAAAATGTTTGCTTTTTAGAAGTTTTGTAGGGTCTCAAATCCCAATTTATTGAATTCTTAGTTACCAAACTATATATAGTCATATTTACCACTTCTTAAAAATTAAAAAGTAAAATAATGATAAAAAAAATGTATTTAGGTTTTCAAATTGTTTAAGAGGCCAACAGATGTTTAATAGAACTTTCATTTTTATTTTAAATATAAACATAGACTCTGCAGTTTATTGATTTTTAGGATGAATTACACCACCTGTATATAGTTATTACTTTAATTATACCTCATTTGAGAGAAAAATATTCCTTTCGGGAATTGAATCTTTTTATTCTAAATATCTTATCAATTTTTGGCCCTTACAAAAAATTCTTCTCTTAACGAAAACTCTTTACTCTATGCAGAGTGTGGTATTTAGAGTTTGAATTAGAGAAAGGAATTTTTTATAGGATTGGAAGTTATGTCTGTTAGTATAGGGTAGAGTACTTGATTAGATTATACAATCATTGTGAACTACCGATATTGAGTAATATTCCAGTACTTAGAATAATAAGGAATTTAAATAGTGTTTGTTTTTTATTATTTAAATTTTCTTGTTAATAGTTTCGGAGAGAGGAAGATGCAGAAAGAGCAGTAAATGACCTAAATAATAGGTGGTTTGGAGGCCGCCCAGTATATGCTGAGCTCAGCCCTGTCACAGACTTTCGAGAAGCTTGCTGTCGGCAGTATGAAATGGGGTAAGTGTTGATATTTCTTTTTTATTCAATTTTTTCTTATTCTAATCATTAGAATCGTATGACTCATTCATTTTTTGTTTTGTTTGCTTCGTCCTCAGCTTAAAAGAAGAAAGGTATAATGAATAAGAGATTCAATGTGCTATTGTAAAGGCAGAATTTTTATTTTAGTTTATAACTTGATGTCATGGGGCTTCATTCAATGCTTCTGTCATACATAAATTTTATTCTATTTTTCCTGGTTTTCAAAATTAGTTTGAACATTCAGTGAAGAAAAATATTTCTACAATCTGATAAAAAAAATATATTTCTGGGTAAAAAATTGCACAGAGAGATTCCATTTGTACTTGAAATTTAGTTTGTTTGTAGTTATAGGCAAGTAGGGAATTTGGTAATGTTAGGCAATGTATTCTTTAGATTTTATTAAATGTGTGGATTACGATCAATCATCTTCATCAACTTAAGCATAGGAATGGAGAAACAGCAGATTACTGTCATCTCTATAATATTCATATTATATCTTGTTGATTTCAAATTTGAATCAATGTCTGATATTTTTATATTCTTTTATTATTGCTTCAATTGCAACAAAGAAAATCGTTAGAATGTGTTATTTTACTAATTTGCAGATAACATTTAATATTTAGATAGGAATTAGCTTATTCAGTAAAATGAGGTCATTTTCTTTTGTTTCCTTTTTTAAACCACTTGAAATCTAAAAATTGTATAATGTAAAAGTGAATTATAATAACTAAATAATACTTGTTGTTTATTGTTGCTAAAGAAAAGCAACAACTTGTCCAGGGTTTTTAAAGGATAGAAAAAAAAGTCAATTTTTCAGCTCATATTCGTAATCCCATTCCGTTTTAGTGAAACAAAAGTCATCTATTAAAAATTAGTAGGTTTATTAATTGTAATTTTTAGTTACTAGAGAGGTCTAAGACCAGGAGACTCATTATCAAGGTTGTTGTTTAACCATGTCCTTGAAGTAGTTATCCAAGGAATTAAAATTAATCCTCGTGGTACCATATATAATTGGCTTTAGCTAATAGGCATACAATATAGATCTCACAATAAAGAAGTATAAGACATTATATTTAGGCAACAATAACGAAATGGGTCTACGTCCTATAGAAAGCTCTGCAATTCTACAGCCTGGAATTTAAACCCACTTCCTAGTTTATAAATAAGGGTAGATTAGAGTGTGATGTATCAGGTGTGTAAATATGAAACAGAATTGTTTTTTTAGGAAATGCACGTTTATTGAATGGAAATTATAAAAAAAGAACATAGAATTTGAAATATTTTGTATTGCTAGCTATACATTTTTCCCGTCCCTGACAATTTATGAATGCCACGTTCTTTTGAGGTAAACCTGTCATTGATTCTGATCAATCATTTGTTGACAGTAGAGTTCAGTATTTTGAATTTTGCCAAGTTTTAGCAGCTTATGATAGATCGCTCTCTTCTAGTATCACCGAACTCAGAGCATCCTCTTTTTACTTTTTTGTTTGAAGTAAAATGAAATTTCATATTTAATAATTTAGTAACGTCTAGTTATTATGCAAGTCCCTTTGTGTTAGAAATCCGCTAAGGGGAGGGGAGGGAGAGATACAAAATAGCAAATTTCTCGGTATTTATTAGAGATTGGTATTTGACCTCTTATGTTTATGATGAAAAGAACTGTATAAATTGTCTATGACATTTTTTGATTCGATGCATTTAACATATTGTATGTGACCTTCAAATGAAAAATTTTAAAAGAAGTGGAGCAAAACATTTTGTTTACTTATTTTAATAGAAATATGAGGAACTCATGTGGTGTCCACTTCAAATTTTTGCAAAATGATTTTACAGTGCAATTGATGCTAAAGGCTCACCTGGAGGTTCACTTGATGGGGTTCTCAAAATATAAGTTTTTAGTACCTGTCACAATTTGAAGGAGCTGGTGGGCAGTTTTCATGAGTGCTCTTTTCGGTCTTGCCATCTTTTCAGTGCATGCGGAAACTATTTTCTGGGTCTTTTAATTGAATTATAATAAAATATATCAATTTTATTATATGATACACACTGTTTTGTGTATTAATTTAATTGAGCTTATACAGTAATGCTTGCAATTAGGCTTTACCCGAATGTTACCAATGGTTTTCCATGTTCTTTGTTTTTAATGTTAAAAAATAGCCATTTTTGAGGTATTAAACCCACTACTCAAAGTATTATGATTTATCAAGAGTGTGCTCACCATAAGTTTCAACAAGCCTTCAGTTTTCTTTAAATAATATCAGAAAATCAATGCTGACTAAAACTCATTAGTTCATTGGTGCAAAACTCAAAAAATTGTTTTGAAATGAAAATCGTTTTCGATGTCTTTCAAAATCAAAGGAATAGCAAAAAAAAAAAAAGGTCCTAATGATGCGGTCTTAATTATTTTATTATCTTGGACAATCTATGGACAACTTACGATTTCATATATACATACCTGGTGCCAATAGATACATGAAAGAAAATCAATTAGACTATATTTGTGGCAGCTACCCATTGTGCAATGCGTAATATTTCTGGTGGCTATAATTAACATATACCACTGTTTGCAAGCTTACTGTTTATAAACAGTATAAAGATGTTGGATTAAAGCAGTGCCATTTTCATGTAAGAATTAATATCTCTCTTTTCATAATGAAGAGCATTCATAATTGTTTTATGCAGTAGAAGTCTTGGAAGGGAATGGGTGACAAAAATAAATGATTCTTCATTATGTAAAGTAAATTCTGATTTTTAAATACTCAGATAAAAATTTGTGAAACCTATAACTTTTTTTTTTTTTTGGGGGGGGGTGGTTGATTATTTACTAAACATTCTCCATGCGTACTCCATTATCCATTAATTCCTCAGATATGGGTGTATCTTCAGGAATTCACAATTGGGTGTATCTTCTAACCAGTTGACTTGAAAATGTATTACACCCCTTGAAAGCTGTCAAGGACTGTTTCAATAAAAGATAAGCCATATCTCTTACCAATTATGAGAATATGAATAGATATTGAACGTAGCATGTGAGTACTAAAGGTCCCTTTAAGTGAGAGTAGAACACAAGGTATTTCCAGAAGGCCAGTCGAGTTGAAAGTGTTAAAAATGTCTTCCCAGCTGCAACTCGTGCTACTGTTAAAATTTTTATTTTAGATTTGGATTTAAATTAAAAAAAAAAAAAAAAATTATTTTCAAGACATCATGTACATTATGAGATCCTTAATAAAATTTACTGATAAGACTCTTAATTTTGTTATTAGAATACTCATTACTAAAAGTTGTATACGTGACATGTATGAAAGAGATAATATTTTTTTGAAAGAATTGTTTCCTACAGATAGTTCTTAATTTCAACAATAACTTGATAAAATAAGGACATATTGGTTAGATGTGGTTGAAAGCACAAAATTCAATGGTAGAAGTACACATTCACTATAATCATTTAAATTCTTGATTTGTCAGATTTATGTTTTTGTTATTTAAAGTTTAAAACACATTTGAGCTATGAAATGTTGTCTTTATTAGTGGAGCAAAAAAAAAAAATTATGATTACCCTTTGTTTTGTCACTCATAAAGAAAACATGGAGGAGTCACAGCATTTTAATGGAGAATGATAGTCCACTGAAATTTAAAGAACCTGAGCTACATCTTCAGTGTCTTGAGAGATTTAGTAACCATATAGAATGAGAATATTAGCATTTGTCATTAAACTAATATATAATGGTTTTATTTAATACTAATTAACTTTCTGAATAAATCTATACCAGAAGAACTAAATACGTAATAACTAACACAAATAAATTACTCAATGAATATATACAAAAATATTGATAAATCTAAACCAAGTAATAATCTAGATCTAGCCATACCAGATCAAAACGTTCATAAATCAATGAAAACATAATTTTATAAATAATTTGAAGAAAAATTTAAAATGAATCCCAAAATAAATTCTATCAGCAATCCTTTGTTTATTAAACTTGGTTAGCTGCCTTATCCAATTTGTCATTACTCCTTCTAATATGTTTTTTTTTTTTTCATTTGTGCTCATATTTTAGGTCTAGTTTTATCATGATTTTAACTATTAATGAAGGATATTCTCTTTGATCCACACTCTAATCTTGTGGCGATTTCGACGTTTTATTGGGAACAGATAGAAAGATCGAAATTAAGATTACAACAGCAGCGTACTATTCCAGCACATAGGAAATATGCTTAGTTTACACTCCCAAAACAGAACAACAGGCAACAGTGTGTCATTGTTGCAGAACGAGGAAGAGGCTTGCAGAAAGATCAGCCTAGTGTAAAATTAAGCTGCAGCATGCAGAAACGGAATTTTGCATTTTACAAAGAAATTGAGGGCGGTAAAAAATCACTTGCAGTAATAATTTTTATTTACTGCACAAAAACGTATAATACATTTACTGGGAAACATTAGCCGAGTCGTTCAGTGTGTGTGGCCTAGACAGGACAACAGTGTATTTTGTTGGCCCACATCTATCCCTCAATCCCGCGGTCACTGCCGTCCACACTATTACCTCGCTATGAATGCCATCTACTTCTCATCACTTATCGATTTGCATATCTCCATCATCATAGTGTTTAATAATTTCTTCTATAAATTGTGATACCGTGATTGAAATGTGTACGCCCAATGCCTTCTAATGAACTTGTTATTTGTACATCTTGTACATAAAAATATCTTTTTTAAATATCTCGACATATTATTCGAGAAAGTATCTGGGAGTTGCTGTAAAGTTCAATTCGGCAACCAGTGAAAATATAATTAGTTACTTTTTGTCACTGGTGAATCTTCAGTGAAAAAGAAGAACACTGAGAGCGATATATTAACTGATGTTAATGAAAATAGGCCTTGTGAGTCTGATACTTCAACCAAGACGAAATATGAAACAAGTGCCTAAACCTTTAGTTTCCACATCGTATGCCAAGTCACAAACGTATGCCTTGTATAACTCTTACCAAATACAGAAGCTCTTGGAAAAAGTAAACGATAAGTGAGCTATGTTATATTATAAAATTCGGTATTTTTTAATAAAAATACAATTTTATTTTAAATAGAGCTCCTCTATTAACGAGTACTCGGTTTTCCGAGTTGAAGTGGATTAGGCTACAGCACGGAAACTCGAGATTATTTTAGTACTCAAAATACATGTTTATTTTAGCCATCAATTTTTTGGGCCTTTACATTTCACCCCACAGTGGACAAAAAATGTTATCAGCGATTGCTTGACAAATTCTTGTAGAATTTCTTTCCAAATTACAAAGCTTTTGTATATTAAGATTTTATAATTTGTTAATAACTAATAAGGGAATTAAAGTTTAGCAACCATACAAAACTTAAATAATTTATATTTACTATAAATATTGAAAGAGAATGGGAATAAAACTATTTACATTAATTAAAACGTATTTTTTTATAAGATTTGGAATAAAAGGGATTTTAACTAATTTTGAAGTACACGGAAAACCTCAAATAATCTACAAGAAAATTAAATTGCTACAGAAAGATTTTGATTTATTTTGGGTCCATTACAGAAAGAACATTCTGCTTTAGGGGTTTACATCAACTTTGTGGACTTCTTTTTTCTTTAATTTCATGAAATTAAGTTTCTTGTTATACTTTCATAGTGATAATGTTATTTAATTAACTTTATATTTATCAAAAAGAAAGAAGCCAGTATCCTGCTTCTAAGGGTGATTTTGGGGTCTCAGTATATTGGTACTTAATATTTTTTGATACTGTTTTGCTTAAGGCAAGTCGAATTATTTTTTTCTTGATTTGAAAACATAGTATAGTACACATAATTCCTCAGATTCATTATTAAAAAGAACTCCTTTAAATGAATAAAAAAATACAAGTTTTTTCTGTTTTCTTTCTTTTCTCCAGTCTCTATTGTTACTAGAATAAAATAAAAATAGTTCTTTAAATATTATAACTACATTATGACAAATATATTTGTTGTTAGGTGTGTTTAGGTGAGCGAACTACTAAATCATTCTTCCATGAAGACTCTGCATTAAAATGTTTTAGATCACACTTAAAAATCAATAAATTGGATGCTTTAGAAATCTACACAATTGTTGTACCATTTTTTGAAATGTAAACTACATAAATACTAAAAAGGTAAAAGCCAATATGTGTAGAGTGATCAATACTCAATTTTTGTACAATTATAGAATTGTAAACCACACCTAAAATTTCCAAATACGGGCATATCATGTAGAACTGGGTCTTGGAACTACAATGTATGGCGCTGTCACTGCTCCTAGTTCTTGAAGAAATTGATACACTGTAATAGAAAGATTGTAAATCCTTGTTTCTGATATAAAATCGTATTTCCAGAGCATAGACTCTGAACAAAGGTATTCTCTCTACAAAGATTGAAAATTTGGGAGGCTGTTCAGCCATGTTGTGTCATTGCAACTGGGCTGACTGCTGCTTGTAGCAACAGCCAGTAGGAAGTACCATATGGGAGGACGTTGGATCCAATTAGTGGCATGTTTCATTTATTTCTTATATAGTATTCAAAGCAGTAATTATGAATGTTTATTTAACCTTCCTATGTTTTGATTTGATTTTATATTTACAAAACATGTATTGGTGATTAAAAAACCTGAGCAATTCTCTAAATGACTCAGTTGTATTTTATATTTCTAAATATTAATTGTTTATAGATATATATTTATCAACAAATATTAAGTTGACTTTAATAGCTAAAAATAAACAATTACTTTTAGCCTATAATTTTTTAAAATATTTAAGTCGTTTCAAAATTAGCCTCCCCCTCTCTACTCATTCCTTATCATATCATATTATTATGCTGGGAGAATAGATATCAGGAGCAAAAAAACTAACTCCTTATCTACCTTCCATTCCTTAGACATTTCATTTTCATTTGTTAAATAAATAATTCTTCCAAATGATCAATCAAATGGAAATCAAACATATAACTTTTAGTAGATTCCCCTTATGAAATCAGCAGTTGAGATTATACTCGTTGTGCAATTTTCAAAAAACTTCTTAAAATTCCCATTGATCCTGCTCAGGAGAGGGCGAATACGAGCTCTGTTCAAGTGAGTGTGTTTGTGTGTGTACATATGTTGTATATAGGTCTGTGTCACAATCCAATGTCCTAAATTTTCCAATTGTTTCCAAACTCAGTATTTAATCATTTCATGTAAAACTGAAGATCAAGTTTGTTAACCCTCCAGCCGCAGGCCTATTTTCATTTTTTTGTGTCAAATTTCATGGTAAACGTCTTGACGGTAAATAAACGTTTCCCGCTGACTACATTCAAACAAATTACGGATATAGCGTGGCCCGCAAAAATAAACCAAATATGCAGAACGCTATTTCCACGTCGCCCGTGGTTGGAGGGTTAATAGCTAACATTGTAGGAGTGGGAGTTTGTAAAATAAAGTAGCCTTTTTTATTAAGTGTATAAAAAAAAATAAAAAAAAAAATGAAAAGTTACATAAATGATCCTGCTGTTCATGTTATTTACTACTATTTTTGATATATACATTTTACTATTTACAAATAGTCTAAAGACTCATTTGTATTTTGCCAGTTTCGTCCATGGTAAACCCCCACTCCTACTTGAGCAACTTTCACTATTATTATATCACTAAATATATCGTCTAGCTTAATTTCAAGTCTTCTTTACATAGAATATTCATTAACGCAAAAATAAAGATTCTATCACTCCGGCATGATGTAAATCTCATTTTATGCAACTCCTGTGAGATGAACTTCTGATTAATTATTTTTATAGAAAATATTATTTTAAAAATAATGTTCTTTCATTATATAACTACAGTTTTATAATTATTACAGCTGTATATGTAATATAAGAATTAATAATATCAAGGGATTGCCAAAAATAGTTAAAGCTTGTTCGTTTGACATACACAAGTTACAAATCATTATAATCTTTGTTTATATATCTCTGTTATTATCCAATGATTGGGAAGTGTCACAAAACCAGTTTTGCCTATTTCCTAACATTTTTGTCTGATGTATTCTTCTCTAACTTATAAATATTAACAGAGTTATTTATACTTTTGGCTTTTCAGCCTTTGAGTAAAGCCCTACTCCTATTCGTGTGATTTTCCTTGAAGCCATTATGTCACTAGACATCTCATATTCAGCTGACATTTCAACTCTTCTTCATGTATTGTGGATCTTTACTGTGTTTGGGAAGGGTTTAGTTTATGCATCTATTGGTGTCATTCTTAGGCCTTCTATAACTTTCAGTTTACAATATGTTGTTTTATTAAAAACCAGACTAAACATTAACTAAGGCTGGAAGGTGTTTAGAAATAGAAACAACTATTCTATAACAATGACAGAAAAAAAGTTCTTTTCAAATTGTCATGTAATAGAGTAGGATATAAAATAAATTCTTTAATAATTTAATTAGCTCTTTTACATATGGCAAAGTAAGCTCACAACTCTGGGACTCAAACCCTGATCTGCTGGATTTCTTGCCCCCAGTAATCTACTAATGAAGCCAAGGATATGTGTCGTAAATTGTTTGATTTGCTGCTGTTGAGGTCGTACTCATGGCATGATTTTCGGAACATTCCCTCAAATCTCCGTCGGTCCTACCCAGGAGATGGCAAAAATGCGGACCGTTCGTAACTGTATTTATATGTGTGTGTGTGTGTGTGTGTGTGTGTGTGTGTGTGTATATATATATATATATATATATATATATATTTGTCTGTTGACACTATCTGTCGCAATTTTTGTTTGTTCGTTACCAAACGTGATATTTAAAAGTTTCATGTAAAAATACAGATCAAGTTCTTTGGCTGAAATCGGACAATTGGGGGAGGGGGAACTTTCAAAAATTTGAAACATCTCTGCTATACATTGGGTCGTATCGAACCTATCTTATTGCAAATTTAATGTTCTATAAACGTTGTTATTTACATTTTTTCATTATCTTGATTATTATCCGAGATATTTGCATTTTTTAGTTTTTCAGTAATAAAAGTTCAGTTTTAGTTCCTTCAGTAAACCCCCACTTTTAGTCATCACACTTTAAAAATAAGATAATATACCATGAGACGTCTTATTCGAAGCATAAATACCAAATATTGTTTTCAACAGACCTTTATTATATGAGGTACGTGCAAATAGTTAGTGTGATGGCATCATAAATTAGGGTTTTATTGACCGCTCACTTCTACTTATCAGATTTTTCTTCTTTGTTTTCCAAAAAAAGAAAATATATGCTGAGATAAGATCAGTAGTGTGTCATTCCAACATATGGGAAATCTGCTTAATTTACACAGCTCTTGTGTGACAGGCTTTTATTTACTGAATTTGTCACATTGGTTAGTTGGCATTTATATTAAAAGTTAATTAAAATTCTTAGTGCTCTATTTAAGTGATGGAGTAATAATTGGGCAAACCGACAGTCAATCATTTAAACTTTGACACCATTGTCTTAGAATACTGGACTAATTCTGGGTAATTTAAATAGAATTTCAGAGAAACCTTAGGGTCTAAAAAAAATGAGCTATTACTTAAGTTCTATGAAAAAACCTAAACCTTGCTGGGGCCTTGACAACTTTTAATTTTGATACCAAAAATCTTGTTCATTGGAATTTGTGTATGGGAGTGTTCTGAAATGGGAGACGAAAATACAAGATGGCTACTTGCCTGACAAGTACAGAATATTCATGTAGGACATTTTTTTTTTTTTTATCATAAAGTAAAATAAACGTACAAATTAAGTTATGAAACATTTTTGGATCCCATGGAATGAATATATATAACATTTTGTTTTCGGACTTCCTTAGTCATTTCCACTTAAAGCAGTTCTGTTTAGCAATTTGTATATCCCTCTAAAACAATTAAATATTTCATTTTATTATCAGTATATTAAGATTGTAAGAGTTAAATATTTGCGAATTTCCTTCAAAATATTGAAGTATTTAAAGCAGTAAAGGCGCTAGAAAGTTGATGTAATTTATTATTTATTGCATCACTGGAGTTTCAATAGTGCTATAATTTAATATGGTGTTTTATTTGATGCTACCAAACTTGATATTTAAACATATCGTGTAAAACTAAAAATCATGTACAACCAAAATTGGATATGAAGCCTAGAAAAAGGATAAAATGGAAATTCTTAAATACCATCTTTTTTATACATTGAAACAATAAAATTATAAAACAATCTTGTTGATAATGCAATTTACTACAATTCTTGCTCTAAACATATTTTTGCAACCTGTAAATTAACAGAGTTGTTTTAATGTTTTTCAATTCCAACCTTCAGTAAATGCCTCCCCCCTCCTATTCTTTTGATTTTCACCTTAGGCTATTTTATTAATTAAAATCTCTTATCCAGCTCATTTTTCATTCCTTATGTATGTAAATAATTACTAAGGGTGATAGGGATTAAAATGTTTAGGTGCCATCATCCATGTATCATTTCCGTGTGTAGGAAATTTGTTTAGTTTGTGCAGCCCTCTGCTTGAGAGACTTGCACTATCTCACATAGACCTTGTTATATAATGCACTTGTTAATACCTGATAATATTAAATTAAGTAAATTTTAGCAGTTGTAGCATCACTTCCTTTTAATATGTATTTAAATTACATAAATCTTTTGCCTGGAAATATTAATTTATCCTAATAATATCCTTTAAATTGCTTCAAACTATATTATTAATTAGCCCCAAGTTATTATTTCATTTATTCTGGTATACTTAACACTCCAGTACTCTTGACAAGTTATGAATTGTAAAATGTTTGGTCATCTGTATGCAATAATTGGCATTTTCTGGAATAGTACAATCAACCTACAATTCAGTTACTCAAGTAATTACAAAAATATACTGGCTTATTTTCCATTCACAAAAATGTATATAAATTGTAAGAACAGCAAAATTTGTTTGGTTTAAAAATAAGTTAGTCAAGCCAAGTTCCAGTAATTCATATTGCCATTCCTTAATCTGGAGCAGGGCTCTGAATGGTCACATGAATCACTTAAAGAACCTAATGAATGAAAATAATTAAGTTGAGGGACACACTTTCATCAATCTGCATATGCGTTTCATTTCTTGATTCGCCATCCAAAATCCTATTTTTATCTCTATTACTTTATGGAAGTAATATATCATGTGCTTAAGCACTATCTTGTAAATTTGTCATCTATAAGGGGGTTATTCTCAACACAAAACAACCTGCCAGTGAGGTAATTTCTTCTTTTTATTGTCCATTTGATTTTATTCCCAAAATAATTGTTTGTGTGTGTGTGTGATTATTCATCCAGTAAATCCCTACCCGAGAAAAAAACAGATTAACAGATTGTCATTGCAACAGTGAAACCTCTATGACAAATATGGATATAAAACATGGGTCATTTCTAGGAGTAATTTTTTTACATGTAATTCAATTGGAATCATAATGTGATTTATGAGATGATTTTCCACATCATATAGGAGGTTCCAAAGCAACCAATTATATATATATATAAATAGTCAGGGAAGTGGGAGGTAATAAAAATGATCATAAAGAATGTAAAAAGTCTCTTAAGGATCTAGGATCTGAAAGAGGATTCGTCTAGCTTTTAAGAAAACATTATGACAACCTGAATTTTTTTAAAAAAAAAAGAGTTTTGTTAGTTGAGGGTGAAATTTTTCCAGTTTCAACTTATTCGACCTTTATATAAAATTATTGCTTTCATACCTCAGATGACACAAGACTACTGGAGTGTTAAAATATTTGTTAAAAAAAAAAAAAAATCTCGTCTTTCATGCCTTTGATCTCTGATCATTAAACCCAATATCTTGGAGAAGACGTGTTGGAACTAAGAGAGGTGTATTTTTGAAAATGAGGACCTCATGCTCAGAAATCACACAATTCTAAGACAAATTTCATGTATGTATATTTTTCACGTTTTAACTTGCAGCTTATTGTAAACATATATTATTTTACTGTGTTTCAGCTCCTATAATGATATCAAATGCTAGTTTAAATTTAATATAAAAGCAAATAAATTTATGGAGTCTTCATTTAAATCTTATCCTTAGTTATATAGCTTAGACATCTATTCTAGTGTAAGTATTTTTGTGGCACATAGTCTCAAACTCCTCAGACCCTTATCTGAATAGCTGAATGGCTTTTGTGCGTGTTCATAATTCAAACATAAATGAATATATTTTAACATCTGATACATGAATACTTGTACTTTATAATGTCTTGATCTACATAAATGTCTATTTTGGAAAACATTGTTTGGAAAAAAAACACTCTTATGCAACATTGAGAAGGAGAAATCTTGAAGCTTTATATTTCAATGTTTAGGATTTGTTGTTTCCCAAAAGTTTCTTTATAGTTTTGCCATCTGGATTTCTAACTTTCACACTTTAATGTCGTTATAAAAGGTAGGCATAAATATATATAAAATTAAATGGTGAATTGTCAGCTTGTGTGAGATCAAGCATAGTTAGATGACCCCCATGCTATAATAACCCATTGAATAGCTCTTACCCATAAAGGAATTGGCAAAAATAGATGCTCAAAGCTGGCTCTTTCTTGTATTCTTCTATTTTCTCCATTGTTGTTAATCACTTTTGTCAAATCTGGTATAACATCATCATAAATATAATATGCCATATCTATTTTATCATAGTGGCCCAACAGTTCTTCAATGTATGGCTCTTGGAGGCACAGAGTTAAATTTCAAAAGCACTTTATATTTTTACATCACTTTATTAAGAATTAACAAAAGGGATTGTTATAAGAAACCTTTGAAAGAACGAAACTATTTAAATTTTCAATATAATCCCATAATTTCAAATCGAACCAGAAAAATTTGTACAAATAAAGGAAGTATCGCATAGGCATATTATGATAAAATTAAAAGTAGTTTTAGCTATGTAAAGGACGCATTAAAAGATTAGAGAATCAAATTATAATGTGTATAAAATAAACTGTTTAAATTGTGACTAAGCTTACATGTTAGAGTCCCCACAACTTTTAAAGAAGATACTAAAACATATTTTAAAAATATAGATAAAATGGAGTTTAAAACTTTTCTCCCAGACCATGCTTTTAACTCAGACAGATGTTTGATTTTGATAATGTTAGGATCTTGGAGAAGGTTAGAAACAACACAAAAATAAAAGAAAATATGCAAATATTTTAAAGCTATTTATAAGACATTTAAATAGTACATTTATTAATATCTTAGTAAATAAACAGTTTAGTTTTATTCATTGACAAAACTTCTGGAAATATTTATTAAAATCTATATAAAATTAAGTTACTTAACTATTGATTACATCAGCTGATTCTGGGTACCATGAAGTGCCAGCCTGTGTCAGTCTCAATGAAGTTGTTATTGAGGAAGGATGTCTCCCTTGTCTATGGGTTGATCTTGTTTTTTAGTCTAAGATTATGTTCCTGGATGAGTGTTACAGAAAATGTATAACATCGAATAACTCTTAGTAAAGGGAAGTAGAAATAGTAACTGTTTTAAAATAAAATTTGACCTTTTGCCTCCAAATGATGAATGAAACCTTTTGTGATACAAATAAAATCTATTTTCGTTTTTTAATTAGCTCACTTATTAATCTCACTCTTTCTTTGTACATACATTTTATAAAATTCTGGCTTGGTAGTAAATTAAAGATCAGTAGAATAATTGTGCACCTTCTTAGATAGATGAAGTAATTTCCAAGCAAGGTCATGTTCCCAACTATTGTTTCCATGGTTGCAAAACGCTCCTCTCTTTCTTGTATCTATTTATCTGCTTATGTTAAAATCCACTATGACATGTTCAATGACACATTTAACAAAAATTCTTGGTAATTCTGAGCTATTATCCAGTTAACTTCAATTCCCTCCATACTGTAATATTACATTAGTGTAGTGCTGAATATTAATATTCAGTCCTAATTATGTGTCGGAAAACGAAAATATATTAATAAACTTAATTTAGTAGTCGTCTGGCTCACTATCGGTATCTGGCTCATGAACGACGCGAGATAAATTTTGTAACACTAAAATTTCCAAAATACGCCATCGGTGGTTAAAACCGAGGGTGGGGGTTTTCTTGTTCTAACTTTTGTATAAAACAAGAGTACATCACATTTTTAGGGCGATTGGTCAGATCTACAATGGCGAGGACGAGACGAGCAACCTCGCGTCTTTCATGAGCCAGATACCGATAGTGCCAATCTGACCAATCGCCCTAAAAATGTGATGTACTCTTGTTTTATACTAAAGTTAGAACAAGAAAACCCCCACCCTCGGTTATAACCACCGTTGGCGTATTTTGGAAATTTTAGTGTTACAAAATTTATCTCGCGTCGTTCATGAGCCAGATACCGATAGTGAGCCAGACGACTACTAAATTAAGTTTATTAATATATTTTCGTTTTCCGACACATAATTAGGACTGAATATTAATATTCAGCACTACACTAATGTAATATTACAGTATGGAGGGAATTGAAGTTAACCGGATAATAGCTCAGAATTACCAAATTCTTAGACATGTCATATCTTCAGAACAGTTTCAAATTAAAGGACCCAACCAACAAGGCCAAAAAATGTTAACTATCTTTGCTATAATCCTTCGACTGACAGTATGTCCAGCTATTATGCCTGAATCTGTGTGAGAGTATGTATGTGAATGCAAAATACTATTGGTTTTGAAGTGAATGTCCATTATCCTTGTTTCTATGTTTGTTACCCAGCAAAGTCTGTCTACAAAATTTCTCAGACTCCATTAATTTTATGATTTAGAAGATTTATTTAAGAACTTTTATTATGGAAATTTTTCCAATTGTGTGCATTGATTTCAAAAAAAGAGTTTTATATTTTTTACTGATGGCCCAGAAATATGTCTAAAGTTTATTTTATTAGTTAACATTTAACTTGAAAAGCTAAAAGATCATTTAATTTTATCAAGTAAAAGTTTAATTATACAATCATCTGGAGCAATTTACTACTGCAATTAAAAGAATGTAACTTCCGAAATGGATGTGAAAACAAACATAAATTCGATTAGAATTATTACCAAATTCAATTAAAATATTTATTATTTATTTGAGATGCCACTGTGATGGCGATCCATGTAGTAACATCCCCCAATTAAAATAGGACCTGAGTCTGGCACCAAAACATCCATTTACTTCCTTTTACATGTACTTTTGTCCTCTTCTCCTTAATGGAAATCTGGTTACTGTGGTTGTACTTGACTCAATTTTCCATATATGTCTTCCTAGTAGATAATGACAATGAGTCCCATTCTCATTTGTATATTTGTCTGTTAATAATCTAGTTGCTGCAATATTTGATTGATTGTTTACAAGTTCTATATACTATCTTTCTTGTAAAACTAAAGATCAAGTTTGTTAATAGCAACTATCGGGTTAGGAAGACTGAGTGTTTAGAGAATGGCTAACATGTTAAGTGGAGAATGTCATATATTATAATGTAACATATTTTATCTTGTTAATGATGTAATATCCTACAAATCATATAATATTTCCTTTTCTTGTGTAATAATCCTTTATTAACCCCCTCCCCTCCCATTTCCATTTTTGATATTTTCTCTTTAACCATTGTATTTTAAAACATCTCATATTCTGCTTAAAGTTCAAGTTTTATAATCTGTTGGGTTCTCGCTAAGGGAGAAGTAAGAGTAAGTAGAATGTGAGACAGTGTCATACTAGCACATCAAAAAATTTCTTAGTTTATCAATAGCCTTTGTGGCACCTTTTTTTCCTTTTTTCTCTTTTCCTTGTTTAATAGATACATGAGTTTTCACATAGAAGTCTGCAAATATCGGTCTCACTTCAAGAACACTTGTAGATTTCACCTGTTTCTCACTTCCCAGGAATTTTTCTTCTTCCAAATAAAGATCAAAAGTTAAAAAACACAGCTTGATTTCTGTAACAATTTATCTCTGTCTGAACAAAAAATCTAGGTTGTATGTTCTTCCCAGTGTATAGCATTGCTCCAAAAGAAAATTGAAATCCCTTGATGCAGTAGATTCTCTTATCCGATATCAGAGTTGCTGTCTATTATTTCAATCATTTGACTCTGTTTTAGGGATTGGCCACTTGATATGCTGTAACATCAAGCTTTGCTTCATCTATCATGCCATCACTTATATATAAGCTAATTATTAGGTTTACCCTGCCCTCATATCATCTCTGCAATCTGATTCTACAAATATTGCTTCTAAGATAATAAAAATATATGTTATGCTTTTAGAACAGTGTTTTTAATACACTTAGTATCCCTTACATGCTATTTTACAGGTTGTTCACAATTTTTTTAAGTTTGCCATGTAAGATTTTTCTAGGAGTGACATTGAAAAAATGGTAGAATATTAATGAACCTTTGAAGAGTGCAATAGTAATAGTTCCTTCATATTCTTTTCACCTCACTACTTCAGAAGATCAACTTCAACTCCATTTTTGGATTTTGAATGTGTATTTACTTCATAATGTTAAATTCATAAACTTTATTTGAAAAGAATAGTAACTTTAAATTAAAAAGCTTATTTCATAGATGTACCGATCTCTAATGTCTTGAAATTAGTTGTGCTAGCACGTAAAAACAATGGAAACTCCTTCATTGGTAAGCACTGGAATAAAGAATAACCAGAGACACAAAACTAATTTAAAATAGTTATAATGTTCACATATATGTGTGTATGTGTGCATACAATAAAAAAAATGAGCTGTTTATCTTTCAGAGATTTCCCTTATGAGACATCTATTAATCAGGTTATAATAGATTTTTTTTTTTTTTTTTGTGAAATTTATCTTAATAATAGTTTGAAGTGATTCAAATGGTAAAGTGTTATACAACTTCTTTATTGTAGAATTCCTACTTATATTTCTCTCAGATTTTTTGTTGGTAGTCCCTAGTCAAGATTTGTCATTTGGTATGGCCTTTAATTCTGGTGAAGACTTTCAACTTTGCATTTTCTAAGAGAAAGCCCCACAACATGTTTTATAAAGTTGTTCATTTTTCTCTTGATAAACTTGTGTTTATAGAAACTTAACCACAACCGTGGGTCCAAACTGTGCCCCTCATTCTGTTAATTTCTCAACAATGCATATTTCATAGTCTTTATGAACAACCTGTTAAATATTTGAAATGAAATTGACTCATTATTATTATTATGAACCAAATATTCTTATTAGTTCAAAACTAACAAAGTAATATTTGTAGATATTAATTCACTATAAATAATTTCAGAAGTCCAATGAATATAAATTTTAACTTTCAATTTAACAGATCCTTTTCTAGTTTTAAATGAAATAAATCTGTTAGCCTGTCCAATAGTATGAATATGAAGGCTTTACAGTTCGGTGTAAAGTTCTAGTTAATTGGAAATTCATTAGTATCATAAACAAAGCTAATGATTAAACTAAAGAAACATGTAGCAGGCTTTATTTTGTTCACATGTTATATTGTGATTTATTATTTTGAGAAATAATTGTAATTTCTTCTCATAATGAAATCTTTTAAATAATTTTGAAATACTTCAAATTTCTAAATTCGTATAAGAATATATTGTATCTTTTTTAATATCATTTATGAAATAAATTCACTAAAAAAAAATATTGTATACAAATGATGGAAAAATTAAGCTCTAATAAGAAAAGTTTTTGTGCAAATCCTCACGATATATTAAAAATGCATTTTTATAAGGCAATATAACAATGTATGCAATTTATTCAGTTATTGGTTGGACACTGATGATTAATGTTCATATTTTCATTCAATATTCATTAATAGACTTTAATCATTGAAAGTTGTCCCATCTCTGGGTTTAATTATTGTTGTTGACTTCCTGAGTGATCTATATGAATTAAGTTTATGGATAATCTCTTGTCATATCTCTTTTAGCAGGTTTATTTTAGAAAAAGCTGTAGCTATTGGGGTGGTCAAATGACAAAGATTCCCTCAAATCAAAGTAAATGATTATTGGAAACAAAATCATTTTGAAATTTGATGTATGTTTGTTTGCTCTCTAGTGGTCTCATTTCCTGAGATATTTTAACCAAACTTAATATTTAAACTTTTAGCCAGAAAAGAAAGGTTGAATTCTTTAAAGGTAAGAATCACCTCAATGGTATGGTGGGGGGGGGGAGGTTGTACAGGTGTAAAATAAAAATGTCAAAACACCTGTTATCCCAAGTCTGGTCGAAAAATGCTATGTAACAATTTTGTTGCAAATTTAATTTTTAATCCAATTTGGGAGCAATACTTTTCAGCAGTGATTGTTTCCTCTGGGCTTAAGAGCATGTAATGCCTCTTTCCAAATGAAGCCCACCAATCAGAGACTATTATCTTTGTTTTTAAAGAGTTGAGTGTTTTGCAAAATGTTTTGGTGCTTCTCGTTTGTTAGCCTCTTCCCAGAACATTTGCCGGTTTCAAAAAGAATCCATTTTTCGTTCCAGGTTGTAATTCTCTCAATAAAAGACTTCCTTTTGTTTCAACAAAGAAAACAGGCCAAAACTTAATACTAGTGATTTTTTGGCACTTCTTGTTCAACTGGTCAGGAACCCATTGCTTTAGCGTATATGAAGGTTGAATGAAGTGTAAGGAGTTACAAGAACTGTGATAACTATCAAACATTATTGAACTATCAAAATCAAACAGTGAGCTATTAAAATTATTGCAACCTTCTACTGGGCAAGAGTAAACTAGAAACATTTTGTCAAATACAATAAACCTTTTCAGGGTGCATTGAAAATGCCTTAAAACTTTCAAGATTATTTTTTCTCATAAGATTTTGGGTATTCCAGCAGTGAATTATCACAGCTCTTGTAACTCCTTACACTTCATTCAATCTTCATATATGCTTCCTTTAAATTTGTCTTAAGCTTTAATTTGGTCCTAAATAAGGAGATGGGGCTTGAAATATTTCTATTTAATGATATAAAAAATAGTAATATTTTTACACTTGTTACAACATATGGGGTCATAATTAAGAAAACAAATGCAACAATTAAAACAAACGACAAGAAGAGGTTGGGAAGTGATAGTTCACGACAGTTCATTAACACAAGTTCACCTTTGTTACCTAGATGTCCCAAGACTCAATAGTTCAGTTAAAAGGCTTTAAGAAGTCTATAAAGTATTTTATTATATGGAAGCTTAAGACAAATTTAAAGGAAGCATATATGAAGGTTGAATGAAGTGTAAGGAGTTACAAGAACTGTGATAATTCACTGCTGGAATACCCAAAATCTTATGAGGAAAAATAATCTAGAAAGTTTAATGGCATTTTCATTGCGCCCTGGAAAAGTTTATCGTAATCGACGAAATGTTTCTAGTTACCTCTTCCCCAGTAGAAGGTAGCAACAATTATAATAGCTACTATAAGAATTGGTTTTGTGTGGGTGCGTGCGTGTGTGTTCAATAAATATCAAAGCTGTAGTGTAAAGAAATGTCTGTAATGGCCTCTGAAGATGAAAATAAAAATAATGCAGAGTGAAAATTACATAAATGGAAAAAAACAAATAATGTTAATGCCACTTTTGGATTTACAAAAAATTAGAATTTTTAAAATGATATTAAATTTTTAATTTTTCTATATTGAAATTTATTTGTCTCATAATATGCTTTGTTAATTTAGGCATTCATAATCTTAAAGAATTTGGCTGTTAGATTTATAACCTTATATTATTCCAATCTTGTTAGTCACATTTGGTTTTAATGAGTATTTTTTTAAATTTCATTCCAGTTTTAAATAATTTAATTGTTTTATTTTGTTTCAGTTTTGTAATGGCATATTTTGACTTGTACTCAGTTATTTATATTTAATAATTTATTCCAACATATATATCCAATATATGTGTTAACTGGTGGACAACTTTACTTTGCTCTTGTTTGAATTCAGTAATTGGATTTTTTTTTTAATGCATCTATAAAGTCCTTTCAGTTTAACCTCATTACATGATGTTAGAATACATTATAAAAATTAATACATGCCATTTTTCTTTTATTTAAATCTGTGTTCAGTTTGGTTTTTCTTTTTCATTAGGGAGTGTACCAGAAGTGGTTTTTGCAATTTTATGCACTTGAAACCCATCTCGAGGGAATTGAGAAGATATCTTTACAGCAGACGAAGAAAGGGTGGTGGTGGTGGTGGTGGTGGTGGAGGAGGAGGAGGAGGAGGAGGAGGAGGAGGAGGCGGCGGTGGCGGCAGAAGGTATGTATTTGAAAAAAAGAACAACAGCAAAAATAAAATTTTGAAAATTCATTGCTTTATAACTAAGTAAATTTATTATCTCATAAGTATCTACTCAATTGTCGGTTTATGAATACAGAATACATTTCATATGAATATCTGTTAAAAATGTTATAAAAAATAACATATTTTTAATAGAGTTACTTATAATAAATATTTTTTTACTATGTAGTACTCCACCAAAAGTATCCTGTGAAACTCAAATAATATTGATTAAGTTGAGTTAATTCCACCAAGCAAAATTCATCGAACCTTTCCCTTTAGCATTTCCATGAAACTATGGTATTCCCTATTCACAAAAAAAAAATGAGGAGCCCTAGGTTTTACATACACATATTTTTAATATCGCTCTTTGGTATTTATAATTTAATTATCATGAAATAAGTTTCTGCTGTCATTTTTGAATTGTTCAAAAAATGCTAAATGTTTTTTGTTCAAATATGCTGAAAAAGTTTGAAATGATGTCCAACCCCCCCCCCCCATACTACTCAATTTAAAAGTACTTTATACAAGATAAACATTACTGTTTCTTTGCTGATAATACTGGTAATATTTTTATCTTCCTTCAAATCAGAGAGAACTTTTAAGTTTGTTTTTAATTACTTATTAAAGCAGTTTGTCAATTTTAACTTATAATTTGGACTTTCTTGTATGAATTTATTTTGTTCATTTGTCTTTATAGTAACTTATGTCTTGTTATTTTAGATCAAGGAGTAGAAGTCCTAGAAGATCTAGATCACCACGAAGGAGAGATAAAAGAAGATCAAGATATTAATGAAAAATTAAACATTTATTTATATATATATTAGACTTTTCTGTTTTAAGGATTTTATTATTACACATTTCAACAAAATTAATTTTTTCATTATCTTATATTGATTGTACCTGCTCATTCCATCATCTTTCTTATTTTTTGAATAAAATAAATTGTTTTGTACTTCGTTGTACCCGTTTCCTATCTGCCCAAATTGACCCTCCAAAAACTACCCCTTTTTTTTGTATTTCTAAAATTTGCAAACCAAATATTTTTCCTTACTTTATGAGGGCGTTTATTCTCCCTCAATATGTTATTACTTGGCTCTGGGTGTTTATTCTCCCTCAATATGTTAATACTTGGCTCTGGGTGTTTATTAATAAAATATAAAAGTGGATTTTTTACAATTTTTTGTTCTGGGCGGCAGGTAAAACAGGGTGTTCCAAGTTGGAGTGCCACCCCCCTTAAAATCTGTAATTGTTTTAATGAAAGGCTGAGACTTGGTGTGCTATAATTGTACCCCCTGAAGAATCTTTTCTTATGACAATTCCTATGTCAAAAGGAGTACATATTATGATGATTCACTTCCCTAGTACTGCAAAAGGTACTTTCGTGCATCCACAAGACATTGCGGAAAAACTAAGGATTTTTTTCCAGTATTCCTTGAGCCCAGTGGAAGGATATCTGGTACGCTTTCAGCTTGTGGTCCTTGATAATGTGAAATTCCGTCCCACTGGATAAGCCCATTTCTCGAGCAATATCTGTCTCGCTTTTATTTGGAAAAGCTTCCACTGTTGCTAGGACATCAATAATATTTATTTCTTTGTGGTATGGGTACTTTCCCTGGACCGCGCATGAAATAAGTTGCAAGATGGTCTGACCTACCTCGCTGCACTAATGTTGGGAATTCCCTTTGGCTTGATTGTGGGTGTCTACAAATCTCTGTGCATAAACATTGGCAACTTATCAACATACTCGCTGTAACCGCCCAGTTCTATGACAATTGAAATTGGAAACTATGTGCTATATAAATTGAAGTAAATCACAATCTCAAATGAGGCCACACTACTAGAGTGTTAATAAGCAAATCCTTAGTTTAAAGAAATAGTATTAAGAAACCACATATCAATACCTTTCCCCTTCATGTTTTTTTTTATTTTTATTTGTTACTAAAACATCTTTATTGCAATCGATACTTGGTCTTCTGTCAAGTATTTCAACTTAAATACTTTTTTTTTTTTTTTTTTAATTTCAAAATCCATTCCTTTTCCCGTAGTCTTTCAAAGATAATTTTGTTGGCTACAACTTTTTGTACCATTTCTGAGATAAATAAAGATTTGTATTAAAAAAATGTGTTTTTTTACGGCTAAAGAATGATTTTGATAAGAGATAGAGATTCTGTCACTGGGCTCAAAGAAGACTGGAAAAAAATCCTCAGTTTTTTCGAAATGTCTTGTGGATGGACGAAAGTACTTTTTGCAGTAACTAGGGAAGTGAATCATCATAATATGTACTCCTTTTGACATAGGAATTGTCATAGGAAAAGATTCTTCAGGGGGCACAATTATGGTACACCAAGTCTCAGCCTTGCGTTAAAACAGTTGCAGATTTTAAGGGGGTGGCATGCGAGCATGGAACACCCTATATGCATTTTCCTAGAATTTCTACAATAACTATGTTTATTTTCAACTCCATTCTTCCTAATCTCTTGATAACATTATAGATTATTTAGTGTCAGCATATACTCACTAGAAATTGAGAAGGAACTGATGTTGATTTACAGCGAACTAAAACCATTCAAAGCTTCAAAATAGAATAGGAAGTGAATGACAAAATATTTTTTTTTTTAACTTCAAGTGTAAGTTATTTAATAATTAGACTTTAAAATGTCTTAGGATTACTAGAAATAACCTTCCTTATAATCTATGAATTCTTTTATTTTACATATTTTCAAAAATTAAGAAGTAAAGATGGGAGAGGGTCATTTATTCCCTGGTCCCTGCAAAAATATTCCTTTTACCTGGTGCTAGGAGTATTAAAAATAATTACCATCCACATCTTACTAAAAATTGGTTTATTAAAAGCTTACAAGGAAAAAGAAGGTACATCTTCTTTTATTTTTTTAAATCATCTTTACTACTCAATAAACTTATTAATTCATGACTTACACAAGATCCCTCGATGTTGCCATTCCTAGTTCAGGAAGGTGTGTAGTTGACACATTGTATTTTGTAGGTCAAAATTAAATAAGCCATTGCTTTTTCGTGTAATACAATTTTATTTCATTTTTCTCATTAGATTCTAGAATTTTATTAGTTATGTCCCATTTAATGTTAGCATTTATAATGCTGTCATTATGTGGTTTCGTAGACTTCCTCACTGGGCTGAATGTTTTTTGTTCTCTACACCGGCTTTCTGCTCCAGCAGTCTTCCCGTCACTCTTCATTGTACTATTTTCGGTAACTCTATGGCTATCTTCTTCAGGCTTTACATTACCACAAATGTTGATGTGTAGGCTGAAGAATGTAGCCGTAGAGCTACCGAAAATTAGCACAATGAAGACCGCTGGTGTAGAGAAGAACACTGTCATAAACTAATCCAAATAGTTATGAAAAGATGTAACTTTACTTGGCACTTAATATTTTCAGGGAGGTTTATTTATTTATTAATAGACTTATACAAACTCATCAATATACACATATAACTAGAGATGTTAATATTTTTCATTCTAATTAAAATTAATAGTAGTAATGATCATGAAATAAAGACGCCATGATAAATATCTAGCATGTAATAAAAATGCCTATTTATTATAGTTAGAGAACAATGCATTTCTTGAGTCTAACAGAATCATTTGTCTTGCCTGGTTTTACTTCCTGTAAAAAATAAATAAAGTTACTAATGTATTTACTTTACTGAAGGTAATTAACAATGGAGAAACATCACTTTTTCTGGAACCTATTAGTTAGAATTCATATCTTAAGTTAATATTATTACATTTTATTAAATTCATTTTTCTAGCATTCCTCATAAATTTTTTTCATCATTTTACTGTTAAGGTTTTCAAAATTTTGTACAATTTAAAGTGAACTCATTATTTACTTTGATTCTATTTGAATTATTTTACTACATTTAAACTAACCAAGTGATTTTTATATGGTGTTTAATACTTTAAGTATATATATAATACCATATTAAATTTATGATTAAATATTCAAAATAGGCATAGTAAGGAATTTGTTCCTGGTGTTACATCTAAAATAATACTAACCAGTGAATTAGAAATAAATTTGAACTAGCAATTGCTTGCTTCTTATGAGAAATCCAGTATTATTCCTTTTAAAAATCTATTTAATCAATCATAATATTGCGAGTTTAAATAGTGTGAATGTAGTCAAAAGCTAAGATGGTTTACTTAATTTGTTCAATGTATTTTTATTAAAATACTTGCTTTTCAAAATTCGAGTCTATATTTAAATTTTATTAGAATCTACTATGAAGTAAAATACTTATGAATGCTAAAACTAACAAGTTGAGATAAAGTTGGTGAACAGCTACTTATAAAATTGATTTATGATATATTTAATTATGCTTCATGTTATAAGCCTCATATGACTACTAATTAACCTACTGCCAACTTTACAAAAAAAAGTCTTGATTCATATTTATAAACATTTCATGGAGCTGTTATTATTTTCTTGTTTCATGCGAATGAGGATATCTGCTCATACATAAAGAGATTAATACTTTAATCAGGAGTCTCCTCACCTTAGTAGGAATGATGTAATAGTTCAGGAGAGATTATAATTGTTGGGCTACTTTAGGAAAACAAATGTAATTGTTTTGTATTCCAAATAATATTTGGTATTTAAATAAGAACACAATATATATTACAAAGGATCTAAGCTGGCTGGTGGAGGTCAATCATCAACAGAAGTATATGAAAAGGTCAAACCACCTCTACACTTATATATAAGTCCTTTACAGCCAGAGTACTTCGAATACTCTGCCTCCAGAGTGCTTCATTTCATACAATCAACATTAATAATTAGTTAAATAACAGGTTCCGTAATAGTCATGCTTTTAAAGTATTTATACAATTTAAAATTTTAAAAAATATTCAAAGCTAAAATAAAATAAAGAATTCAGAGGTAGCACAAAATATATAACTAACACTAGAGGCCTATCTACATACTAAGAGAAGTTTGCATGTAGCTAGTATGAGCCTCTAGTGATAGTTTTATCTTTTGTGTACTACCTTTGAATTCATTTTAGTTTTTTTTTTTTTAATTGTATACACATTGGCTGTTATGGAGCCTGTTTTTTATTAATGTGTTTGAAATGATTAAATCATGTGTAAATTTATTATGATTCAGCGCTGAAGATGGGGCAAGTTATTCCAAAAATACTCTGTAATAAAGGACTTGGAGGTCCATACATGAACACCATTATGGACTAACACCACAAAGGTCTTCAACAAATGCATTAACAGAAATAACAAATATAATCCATGTAGCTAGCTCTTAATGGGAAATCCAAAACAAATGTAATCCATGCGGCTCTTTAATGGGAAATCCAATGTACTCGTTAATCTGGATATCAAAGGTGTGTTGAAAATGCACGGATCCTCAAAAAATCTAAGGTTGAATAAGTGTACTAAAAATGTGTTTTTGTTCTATGACAATATGGCACACTTCAGGGATCAAGTTTATCTCCTAACCCTTGGAACATTTTACTGAACACTATTTTTGACAATAATTATTGATTATACTCATGATATAGTCTTAGTATTAGAAAATAAAAGTTTTAAATTCTTTTCAACTGAACAAACTTAATTATAATATTGATAAGATGAAGTGCATTATTTTTTTCTCAATTAAATACTTTATTTTAGCAAATCATCATTTGCACAGACTCATATAATTAAATACCTAGGAATTTTCATTGACCAAAAACTAAATTGGAACAGACACACTGACTATATAGACAAAGTTTTGAAACTTATTATTAACACATTGTGTAACGCTATAATAAATGCAGTTAGGCGTTGAACCCTATGCAGAAAAAGGAATTAGAAGAAATTTCATAAACTTCAATGACACATAAGCATTAAAACTGAAAGGATATAAAACTATTTCTTCTGAGACTAGTTGAGTTTTAGCTGCTATAATACCAGCAGAATATAAAACAGACAAACTTTCCTAAACAACATTCTATCTACCAAGACATAATGGACATTACCATAGACGAATATGTTTACTGCTCACAATGTCTATGCTCATTTGTGAAATTAACATTACATTTGGACGAACTATGGACTGAAAGCATTATGAAATGCAACTTATTTATTGATGGAAGCAAAAATAATGGAGCAGCATTAATTGTAGAGACTTCAAGTGGACATATTCTGAAATCAATCACAGACACAACGATGTTCCAATGAAGCATCGAGCTGAAAAATATGCTGGTTTGAAAAGTACAGAATTTATTATAAACTCATAACATACACAAAAATAAGACCATTCCCACAGACAACCCTTATGTACACTACCTGCTACAGAAAACATTAGAAAAAATATTTTAGAAATTATAGATTTAAATCTGCTCATACACATAAATTGGATCAAAACCCATTCAGTAAATATTGGAAATAAGCTAGATGAAATGTTAGTAAAGAAATGAGCTCAAGATACAACACTAATCCCAGAATTTACTCTTTTACCGTTTTCACTTATTAAAATATTAAATACTTATATATTTATCAGAAAATGGACCGACAGGACACTATTTGATAAGATTTAAAATTTAAGAGTAAGAAAAATGTACTTGCAACACACAGATAAAACAAACACTTTAGCAGATTTCCCTTAAGGAAAATCAGCTATTGAGGTTGTACTCATGACAACAAATTGGATATTGTTTTATTCAATGATAACCAAGAAAACTCTCCATTGTACTGTGTAGTGCAACATTTATTTGAAAATAATATTTACATAAATTCAGGTAATAATTATACCTCTGCCAATAGCTTCTGCTTCATCCAAAGTATCTGGTAATTGACAATTTGATGTTTCAGGAAAATAAAGGCCTGAGGCAGCTGCTAAAAAGGATGCAATCCCAAATACGAGGACAGGGTCAACATAAGGCGCCTAGAACAGTAAATCATTTTTACTTTTTTTAAATAATAATAATAAAAATAATTTAAGTAAATGATTATTTTTTCATTAAATAACATCCTAAATCCCACCCTGGCTAGAAAAGGGTGGTAACCTGTAGATAACCCATCCCAATTAGCCTGAGTTGCAAAAAGTGGACATTAATTAATAATAAGTAAATCATTTTGAGGAAACAGCAATTTTGATTTATCAGTTTTAGAGTGCATATTAATTCTCTTGTTATTTAGTGACGAAATTCATTAAATAACATCCTAAGTCCCACCCTGGCTAGAAAAGGATGGTAACCTGTAGATAACCCGTCCCAATTAGCCTGACTTGCAAAAAGTGGACGTTAATAAATAATAATAATTCTCATGAATATGTACTGCTATGATTCTTCACTTATCTACCCATTATCAGGTATTATTGTGTCTTTGATAATAATGTAAAGAACTGGATATAAACAAGTATGGTTATACAGAAGACAGTTTTGTTGCTCCTCACAATTTATTTTAAAAACACAGCACTTTCAGGAATTTACATTCCCATCATCAGAGCGTAGAGTGTGCCTAGAGAGATGCTACTGGGCTGAAATCAGCCGATGCACTTTAGGAAGCCCGTTAGCATCTCTCTAGGCTCGTCCTACACTCTGACGCTTTAATGATGGGAATTTAAATTCCTAAAGCGCTAAGCGTGGCTGCCTTAATCTTAGTAATCATTCTTGAGGTATCTATGCATGTGCTAGTTCTTCAACATTCTGGTGAGTAGGATATCTCAGCTTTTAGTTGGAGAGAATTGGTATAAACTTTTGAATAAATATATTTAAATGAATATTTTTTTCTTATTCAGTGTCTCACTCAATAAATGTACAAAAGCTAACCCTGAAAAATAGATTTAACTTTAAAAACTTTTGTTATTTATCATTACCAAGCTCGATATTTAAGTTTTTCAAGTTAAAAGAAAGATCAAGTATTGTTTTCATCGGGCAAGAAGGAGAGGGTTATGAGAAATGGTAAAATTCAAAATATATTTGTTATTATAAATCGGATTGAAAAGTGTGACTTAACTAATCTTGTTTCTAATTGTATATGATAGTTATTCTTTTGTATTTAGCAGATCAGTAGTGTGTCCAGCATGAGGGGAATCTACTTAGTTTACAAAGCCCTAGCGTGACAAACTTTTTATAGAAAGTATGCAGAATACTTAATATGAATGTGAATTGTCTAATCACCTCTGAAACCAGTAATTGTACGAACATGATTTTCAGGTCAAATGGTTCCAAAGGAAATTGTTTACATGAATATGCCACTACATTTACGTAAGGGGAAAAAAATCCTAAAAGCTATGATTTATACAATGGGGAAGTGCTGTCATGTTAATAAGGAGGTTGACTCCAGCCAATTAGAGAATGGTGTTTAAGGTCTTAAATACTACTTACTAAGAGAGGTGTCTGAGGAGCAATCATTGAACCAAATCTTCCAAGAGTTGAACAAAATCCAAGTAGTGTATTTCTCATTTCGGTTGGAAAAAATTCTGAAGTCATTATATATAATGCAGTAAATGAGATGCTTATTGCAAATTTTCCAGTCATAAATAGTATTAGTCTTGAAATTAGTGCATCTAAAAATTAAAAAGTAGTTTAGTTTTGTACTGTAATTAAAGACATTAACAAGTCAAATTTGATGCTATACAGTTATTTTCAAATTAGATTCTTAAGGTGGTTCTATCAGTATAAAGTTCTTTAAGACCTAGAAAGGATGATATAACCAAAGTTTTTATTTATTTATATTTTTTTTTCCTTCCTGATAGAAGAGACATATTTATGGCAGCATCGAAGAATTCCAACTTGGATAGAGGGAATTTTTTCTGTGAAACTTTTTCATAGATGGGATCCTCCGGAGTTCTCATTTCTCCTAGTTCTCAAATTATATTTTCAGTGTTTAAGTTTAGATTTTTTTCATTTCTCTTGGGAAGATCTTAAGTTCTTAATAATCTATGTGAGTTGCAAATGTTATAAATTTGTGCCATCAAATACAGGAAATCCAAAGTCCTACTACACTCTCATAAAGCTTCAGTTAAGCTCATGTAGCTATTTAATCACAACATTATTATAATATGGAATCATTAAAAGTAATGTCTTCTCAGATTCTTGAAATGTATCTGTGGGTTATATTAAATTATAGAGTTAGTAAATGAATTTTACTCGATTTATGGTAATTTCTAGTTATAGCTATGGTTAAGAACAGGGCCAACAGTATCAAAAATAAGTCTCTGGTAGGAAAATGAATTAACAATATACAAGGTTTATCAAATAAGACAGCTCAAATACTTTTCCTACTCTGATCAAGATAACAAGTGCATGTGCTTGGCTCTATTAATCCTGACTCAATATGTTCAGAACTAAAGGAATTATGTCTATTTTTTTCTTCTTTTTTTTTTTTTGGGTAGCTTTTGAAAACGAATTCATTGAAAATATATTTCATTTCCTAATGGTTTTCAGTAATCTTGGGAAATAAAATATGTTTAAGGAGAATGAAAGTCTCTGATACAAAGAAGTCTATAAGAAAATGAAACTGATGGTATAAAAATGGTGATTAGACCAATGGCAATGAAACATGGACTTTCACAAAAGAAAACAGAATGGTGTTGGTGGTCTGGGAAAGAAGAGTCTAAGAAAAATACTTGGAGCCTTTAATAAGCAACACATAAGTGCATAAGAGACAACACTGAACTAATAAAATTATATGAGAAACATTACAGCACCTGTTGTATCGAAAATCATAAACTGCTCGGGCTGGGGCCCTGGGTACTTGTCAAATTGCCCAAGGTGCTATACGATCTCCAAAATGAAAAAGATTGACCCAGTCAACAGGGGCTTAATGATCTGAAATCATTCATCGCTTGAGTAACTGTAATTAAAAAGGTCTATCTGGGAATCACAATGGATGTTCAAAATTGGGGATGATAGACACCTAGGCCTTTAAGGACTGCAGCTCCATGTAAGTAACAATATAACTATAATTTAGTCAAAACTTACCCTTTGGTAGTGCAGAGAATGTAATACAGGATACACCGCTTAATAGAAGTCCTAACACTACAGACAGCCTTCTTCCAACTTTATTTATTGAGTACCAAACTAACAAATATGCAGGTAATTCAATACTGCTTACTAATATGAAATTTAAATATTTATTTCCAGCTATTGCCACTGAGTTTAATGAAAGACCATAAAAAACTAAAGTATGGGTTATCCTAAAAAAAAAGAGAAAAAAAAAGAAATCACTAACTTATATTCTATTCAAATTGTATGTACATACACACAAATACATGCATGCATGAGTGAGTATGCATTTGTGGTTTGCATGTGTCTATCTATATATGCCCATCCAAATACGAGCATCTGTAGCAATGATTCATACTAAAATATTCCAAATCAATTTTTTTCAGTTTTTATGAAACATTAACCTTTTTTAATCATTCCTTTTGAGTAAAAATATAATGCTAATAAATTAGAAAAAAATCAACTAGAAATTTACAAATTGACTGGCATCTTTTTCGAGTAATACACCAGAAGACTTATCAGACTTATTGTGGGCCTCAATGACAATGAATATTACAAACAAAACTTCATATTTCAATAAATTCCCTTTTAAAATGGACAAGTCTAACTTAAAAAAAAAATGATATTAGGTTGAAAAATTAGGTTCAGTGTAAAGATTGTTATTAATGAGGGTTATACCAGTTATGACATTCAAAATATTAGAACTGAGTAGTTGCTTCAATAAGATAGTCAAATTGACACAAAAAATAAATGCCCAAAATAAACCACTGGATCACTTTTAGAAGGGATTATCTTATAATTCTTAAATAATATAAATTAAAGATTGTTGAACATGCCCGTGATAACCCAAAAAGAGATGAAGTAGCGGAGACTACTTTTTTAATTTTTTTTTCCTTAAAGGACACTCAGAATACATCTGTCGGTGAAGACCGTCGTCACTGACTGATGGTCGAGTACAGTTGGCTAGCTCTTTCGATACAAAGGCACCATCTTCAAGCCGTCTAGAGCTCAACTCGTACTACAACTCAACAGTACAACTATCGACGGCTTGAAGATGATGCCATTGCATTGAAAGAGCTTGCCAACTGTACTCGACCATCAGCCAGTGATGACAGTCTTCACCGACAGATGTATCATCTATACTGGCGGTTCCAACCATTTATTTGATTTACCAGACTCTCAGAATGTTGCTATTATTAGAGACTACTAGAATAAATTAATAAAGGATCCTCTAAAGGAAATCTCTTTAATACTTGGAAATAAGATTTGAAAATGTGAGTAAGATAGAGATATGTTTTATCTAAGTAACATATGACCCAGCAGTTCTGTTCATTCAAGAATCTGAAATCAGAGCTGGAGAGCCAGGGTTTAAATAAGAGCCAAGTAAAATATTTGTATTAACCAAATAAAAATTCATTAAAATATATGTATTATTATTATTAATTTGAAATAAGTTTAACATATTTCTTGACATGAATATTTTCCAAATTTCAGATCAATGTTAAAATATAATTTTAATTTTTCAGGACCACTTTAAGGTCTTAAAAAATGTTTTAAATTTTATTTTTGTTATACATCACCTTTCAACAGAGATCATTTAATTTATTCCAATTATTAATTATAATTACTATTAAAACATCTACATGCTTGTTTACCAGGAATAAGAACAGTTTAAAACTCTTTGCATAACAACTCTTGAAGAAAGAGCATCCCTTAAGGGATATCTTGATTTCCTGCTGTCATCATTTATTATCTAAAAAATAAAAAAAATGAGTTAAAAAAACAAGTAAATAGATCAAGAGAGTGGTACATAAAAAATAAGTAAAGTATAACGGCCATTTTAAACATGTTCAGCCCTTATTCTAATGACTACTTGATTAGTGGCATGTATGCCAATTAAAACCATACTAGAGTACTATAACTAGAAAGGGAAAGCCCAAGATTATGTAAATAGGCACACACACACACACAACACTGAAACTACTCACTATAGTACTTGTCTAACATGTATAAAATGAAAAATATTTTGACAATCAGTTTCATTTACAGTGATTCTACTAAAATTTTCATTATAGTAAACTATTTATATTATTTAACTACATGTCCTTTATATAGTATTTATTTTATAGCTATATTATTACAAGCGTCTTAGTTCATAACATTATTATCCATAGACATTTATGAGTGCTAATTCTAATTCAGTGTGTAGCTTCTGGGTGGAAAGTGAAATTTAAATAAATAAAATTCTTAAAATCTAATTTATTTTATACATTTAAAAAATATTTATTTTTTAAATTCTTTACCCTGTCACTTTCAATTGAATGAAACACTTTTTTAATTTCATCATTTATAAGTACACCATTAGTCTGAGCAATATCTTTCAAGATGTCAAGTCCTTCTTTTCTTCGACCTTTACTAATATGCCACCGAAAAGATTCAGGCAGTAACCTGTCAAAATTCAATTCAAATTCACTAAACATAATTCTGATTAATTATGCTCCAAGAAGTATTTGTTAGATTAATCCGAATCTATCTCTAAACAATTTATGCACTATTTCTTAGTCCAGCCATAGCAGAACTGGGATTATGATTAATAATTTATATACATCTTATAATTTAATGTTGGTTTAAAACATTTACTTCACCTACCAAATGTACAAAATAAACATGAGACCAGGCAAATAAAGGATACGTAAGTATTGGCGCCAATCATTAAATAACCACACAACCACACCAAGTATTATTTCTCCAATAGGGTAATATGCGCCTATAAGAACTCCACAGAAACAACGCATGTCTGGACTAATCATTTCAATACCTAGAATTAAAAAATAATTAAAACAGAATAAATGAAAACAAAATTACTTAAGTAGATCCATTAATAATATTTTATTTATTCTTCTTTCATCAGTACATAATTTTTACTGATTTTATAAACATTATTATCGCTTACTTCAAAAATCACTTAATGAGTGGAGACAATAATTTTGTTAAATACGTGAAAGAGTCAAGTATAAATAGGACTTTAGTTCTTTCTCTTATCACAACATACTCAGTGGGTAGGCGGTATGAGGTACTGGAAGTGAAAGTCTTCAGTAAGACCCTGCTTGGTGATCTTTTTCTCACCTCTTTAATAAACTTCTCTGTACAATTGTAAGCGAACAAGAGGTTTCATTGATATTCGATAATACCTTATGCATTTTAAATACGAAGTAAGTTGATGGCACACTTTTGGAAAAGCCACGCCTCTTAGGATCATGTGCTTGAAAGTGGCCTGCAAATTTAATAGTGGTTGAGAAAATATGAAAATAGTTATTTATTATACAAGTGACGAAAGTAGATCATTTTACAACTCGAGTGAAACGTTTACCCACACGAGTGAAGCGAGTGTGGTAATTTCACGAGAGTTGTAAATTCTACTTTCGTCACGAGTGTAATATTAAATTTTTTCTGTAATCATGTAATACATGATCAGATCTAACCAGAATATGAACAAAATTAGGATGTTGTGAAGATTATGGTATGTTATTGGTAGGTTATAAGCATGGTTGTGAAAGGTTATAATCATAGTTATAAAACAACTAGTGATGATTGTGAAGTAGTGCAGTTATAAACAAGTGCAGGTTATAAACAAGGAAGGTAATTGTTATTATATTTAAATTTTAAAATATATTGATTATTTCCACCAATAATTCATTCACATTTCAATTTATTTTGTTAAAATAAATTCTTACAATGTTAAGAAACATTTAAAAGCATTTAATTTCCAACTTCAAATTATTTTTTAATTTATACTTATTACTAATTAAGAAGGCAATTCACTTTCTTCACTTGCGAAGAAAGTGATTACTTTCTTCACTCTATTGCAAAATGTTTCACTTTCTTCACTCATTTCAGTTTAGTAATGTTACCATTATTCAACGATTACAGAAAAATTTAATATATGACTGATACCAAAGATTGTCTTTGCTTCTTTAATCCCTCCCTGGCTAGAAAGGCTGGCAACCTACAGAACTGATTTCAATTACCCTAGAAATATTTGCTGATGGAAACATATGATACACTTAATCAAAGTCCATTAATATTTTATTCAATTACCAGCTCGTTACTTTATAATTCTATTTGATGAGATATAATATTGCACTGGTCCCCCCAGACATTCAACAATGACCTTAAACCACATTGATTAAAATAAGTCATTCTATTTTTCTGCTACTAATATTTTGGATTTATTTTTGTATATTTATATTCTTTTTTGTTTTAAGATCATCATTTCAATAAAAAAATATTCTGCAAGTTATTTTTAACCTATTTATTATTTTCTTAATTTATTGGCAGGATCAGTAATTAAATTAAATCTTCTTATCCTTTAAATCTCTTTATTTCATATTCACCTTCTTGTTTTCGTCAATAAGTGAACAAATAACCAAAACTTAAATAATGAAATTTGATGTGCTCATTAATTCGGGTACTTATTTTTGGAAGGAGATAAGGAGAAAATTAACCATTATGATTAAGAGTTAATTATGAATAGAAGTTAATAAGACCATACCAATTTTGATTGCGAAATTTGATTGAATACATTTGCTATTCAAATACATACCTAGGATAAATATTGAACAGTAAACACCAGCTGATGCCATTGAATCCAACATTTCATAAATTATAAATTCAATATAAGAGGTAGAAAATGACCGCAATGTTCCTAGAATAGAGCTAAATAGGACTCCAATTACTGTCATAAATTTTCTTCCGTACCTGAAAATACTTAAATTTTAGAATATTTTCACAATTTTATATATATATATATATATATATATATATATATATATATATATATATATATATATATATATCTGTGTGTGTGTGTGTTTATATAGAGAGAGATGATGTGGTTTTTTGTTAAAAAAAAAAAAAAAAAAAAAAAAACACACTGCCTCCAATAATAAACTAGTTAAAAACATCTATATAATTCAAATATACATATTTAGTTAATTACAAAAACAAACTTATGTGGCACTATCGATGCATGTACAAATTATTGAAAGTGAAAAATACTTATTTTTTACATTGGAAGTTATAAGATTGATATGGTATTACTGGGGTTGAAAATGATTGGAAAGTGTAAATGAACAAAATGTTCATGTCAGGGGTTTCATAATTTGGCATGGTTTGCTCTTTTTCCTTAAACATGTTAAAAATAAAAAACAAAACATACACAATTCGTATTTTTACATTCTAGATTAAAAGAGCACAAATTACTATCAGACTTAGATATTTTCTGAATGTTTTAATCATATAAGTTTAGGTAAAAGAAAGAACTGATTTATGGAATTCTTGTTTAGAACCAATAATGTTAGGGGAGAGAATACATAAAGAAACACTTTATTCTTTTTACAAAAAGGTTTGAGTATAAATGAAAAATATGATTTATTTAAATAAATCTATACTCAATACAAACAAGCTACATTTTTTGATTATACAATAAACGGAACTATTAACATACAAATTTGGAATAGTATTTGATCTACAAAATCACAAGTCAGTGATCGCTTATTGCAGAAGAAGTAATTATTAATAACAGAATATTGTCAGGTATTCCTTTCATAAATGCTTCAACTTACAAAAAAAGGCTGGTTCTCAAACAATGGACTCATGAAGATATGATTTATGTGATAATACGCTTTACATGTTTAAAGGTACTATTACAGCCTGAAAAAGTCAGATGAAATGCTGACTAGGAATATACCACATGACCTTCACTTACAAGTATCTGATTCGACAGGAAGATTTTCTATCCTACTCTTGAGGTGTAAAATTAATAATTACACATTTTCTTAAAGAAGCATAAATGGAATGAAAAAAAAAAGTCTTATGTTGGAAGTAAATTATGGATTATAGGGGTAGTAACAACTTTATAAATAAATTACTCAAATATTTTATGCATACAGGACTGAATAATGTTTGAAATATGTTACAACCTATTAGGATATGGAGTCTGTGACAGCATTATGATATTAGTTTAGTAAATGAAGTATATTGCTTTGTTTTCATTTTTTTATATATAATGGGAGATCACACTTTGTAACACACATAGGAGGATTAGAGTAAATTAGAAATTGCATGAGCTAGAAAAAAGATGTCATGATAATGAAGAGGATATGAGAAAGGATAGAATTAGAGAAACATAAGCAAGAAGTAAAACATTTTTTTTACCTCCAGGTATAACTTCGACAATTGTAATGTCTTTTATAGCATAAACTTTTGTAAATAATTAAATGACAAAAAAATAAGACAACTACCTGTCAGAAAGAATGCCAGCTATTGGAAGTCCTATAAACTGTGCGACATTATTCAGGGTACCAACTGTGGTTCTTTTCCAGTCGTTTTCTTGACAGAGAAGATTAAACTGGAAAGGAATGGGATATTAAACTCATACTACAGCTGAAAATGTGATTCAATTGTTAGTTTTTAATTGATGAGATGTTCTCCCATAAATATTCATTTAAGGGTGGGTGGGTTTTAGTCAAGAATAAAGCAAGTTTATTCCTAGAGTTTATTCATTAGTTTAGTCACTTGTTCTTAGGGTCTTTTTCAGGGATAAAACAACAAGTCATATGCATTTGGAAAAAAGTCCGTCACGCAGGGGCTGCGTAAACTAAGCAGATTTCCCACGTGAAGGTTTACAATAGAGAAATTTCATGAGAGTCAACAAATCAAGGAAAGGCCGAACGAGCTTTTGGCGGGAAAGTCACTCTTGTCCGTTAGCCGTCGATTTAATAAAAATGCAAATATCTCAGTTAATATTCAAGATAGAGAATAAATGTATATAACAATATTTATAGTAAATGTAATTTGCAATAAGATTGATTCTGTACAATTTTTCAATCCGACGTTTAGTAACGGAGGTATTTCGAATTTTCGAAAATCCTCCCCTCTAAACCCTCCCCTCCCACTGGTCCGATTTCAGCTGTTAACGAACTTGATCTTTCTTTTTACATAAAACGACTAAATATCGAGTTTGGTAACGATTAAACAAAAATTGCGACTGCTAGAGCGGTAATAGACAAATATATATATATATATATATATATATATATATATATATATATATAAATGAGGTCCGTTCAAAACTGTGTATATATATATATATACAGTTTTGAACGGACCTCATTTTCATCATCTACTAGGTAGGATCGATGGACATTTGAAGAAAAATTTCGAAAATTCCGTCATGAGTACAACCTCAATAGCTGAGGGTTTCCCTTAAGGGAAATCTGCTAAAAATAATAAGGCAGAGGAGAATAAACAAATAAAACAATCAGGAAGTAAATTGAGAAAAAGAAAGAAAAAAAAAGTATCATGGTTGGTGGTCAAAAGCCATTAAAAAAACATACACAAATGGTCTCTAATTTTTTTTTTTTTTTCAAATGATGAAATATGTAATTGAATATACCTAGAAAATGTTTTCTACATATTTTATAGTAAATTTAAAAATAGATCAATGTGAACCCCCCCCCCCCATACACACCCACATTAAGTCTCCCAATTAGATTCAACTATTTATTTATAAGGCCAAATCTTTGCCTAATTTGGAGACTTTTAGCCAACTGGAAACATCCCTTCTTATTTATAGAAATTATTTATGGTCTCGGACTGGAGAATTATTCTTCCAGTTTATTAAAATAGATCGAATTAATATCTTACTTCAAAATGAAATCTTCATAAACAATGTGATAAAGAATCATATGAATACATTACAAACAAACCAAAACTTTTTGAGGCCTCACTTCCAATAGAAAAGCCTAGAGACTCAGAATCTAAGGTGAAGTTACATAAAACTTGCATTGGCATATTAATGTAAAGTCAATTCAAATAATTAATAATATTAATTGAATTATGAATTAGAATCCAAGAATAAAATAGAGTATTTTGATATTCTAATTATAAATGATGGAAGTTTGAAGACACAGGCTAAAAATGAGGATTGAAGTCAAAAGATTATAATTCTTTAATTGACAGTATACTATGAGCTGTAAAGCAGATTCAAATAAAACTAATTTATTCTACTCCAACAATAAGTAATTTAAAATCCTCTCTAACTAACATCATTGTTACTTAGAATATCTGAAAATTGTATTTTATTATCAGATTTTAATTGAATGAATGAACTGCAGATTTTTGAGATATGAGCAACCAAAAGGAGACGTTTGAGAAAACAAAAAATTACAAAATGTGGGTTCATGATTAAATGAACACAAATTAAAAATTGGTTGGAAATAATGATATAAAAAAGATGCCCAATGATGAAGAGATAAAGTGCCATCAGAGGGTGTTGGAAAGGAATTTGCTAGAAAATTTAAAATGTTTTTTTAATTTAAAAAGGTATTTTTTTTTTCAAGGTGAATTAACTTAAAAGTGTCACAGGTTTATTTATTTTTTTTTTTTTTTTTTGGAATGCTTAAATATGTCTACATATGATAGAATCTTCATTCCTCTGCCAATTGAAAAGCATATTCATTTGCCCTTTCTTTCAGTTCATTAATACTTTGTAGGTGATCTATCACTAAAAAACTTCGAAATTCTGCATGGTCGATATAAGGTTCTCTTTTATTTTTCTTATTAGTCAGTCTTGGATTATCCTGAAGAGAAAAGAAGAACTTCCCTATTGTTGAACCGAATGAAATAGGTGTTGTTATTTAGCTTGCTTGTATCTCCTTTCTTATGAATTAGAATTATTTTGGACACCTCCCAATCCTTAAAAATATATTGACTTAGCAAAACTTCCTTATAAATTCCCTATAAAAACCAAACCATGTCTTTACCACCGGCTTTTAAGATATCATTGGTTAGCCCATCATCCCTATCATGATGGGACAACTGGTTTACTTTTGGCTCCGATTGTATGACTGTCTACCTTTTATAATTTTGTCCTCTGCTGCATCATAAAGTTCTTTAAAGAAATCTGTAGCGATCATTTTTCTCTTTTTATTAATGTAACCACTTGATCAGGATCAGTGTTCCGACATTAATTCTTTTCTAGACAAGATTCTAATATTCCTGTACACTCTCTTGAAATTTCTCTACAAATATATATTTCAAATTGGGTGGTATTTTAGATAATGGTCTTCCCTTCTTCGCTCTGTCTAGTTTTAGTTGTTCTTAACATTCGATGTTCAGAGTTGAAGAACGTAATTAGTTCAGTAATTTTAAAACTTATTTGTAAGCACAGTCTATTTCATATTTTTTTATTGTCTGGGACTCTTCAAGTCCATTTATTCTTCCCTTTTCTAAGAAAAATAAGTATTTAAAACTTTTAATCTATTAGCTAGACCAAAATATGGTATGTTTTCACCTAATTCATTTCTGGTACCATACTATGAGTTGCCCATAATGATACCCTCTTCATTATTTATTTTCCTTAATAGACCACTCAAGTCTCCCATTATTACTACTATATTCTTAAAATGATTTAGAAGCAGTTCAGCAGTGACCTATAGGACATGGTAAAAGTCATCATTCTCTTCATTCTTTGAACTTGCAGTTGGCGACTTATATTAAAACTAAAGACTTGTTTCTTCCAGTATCAATTTTTAAAGTGCCTATTCTTAGGCTAACATTAAAACTAATTACATTATTCAGCCAAACTTCATTAACAATAAGGAACTCTACTCCTCCAATTCCTTTAGTTGAACTAGTATGGGTGAACAGGTTTCTTCCTTGGTTGTAACAGCTTTGCTCTATTTTCTTCCTATTTCAGGCATTCCAATTACATCCTACTTCAAATTTTGGCATACTGCAATTCCTTTTCTTTCTTCTCCAAATAATTATCATGTTGATTTTATTTAAAGTTCTTCTTTAGAATTGAATCTGTTAAAGAGATTGGGCTTATAAGAAGACAATTAACTTAATTCATACATATATTTAGTCTTACCTCTTTAGTGATCGTATTTTCAGAGTTTTCAAAAATATAACTTGAACAAGTTTCAGTCTCATTCAGGGAAAACAATTCTTCTGAACAATTATCCAGACTAAATCGCCCAATAAATTTATAATGCTTACATTTATCTGCTATTTCATTATTTTTGTGAGGAATAGCAGATTTTATCCAAGTTGAATGAAAAACTGGTTCAGTTCCTTCACATTCTGGTATGGCACATCTGTAAATGTATAGAACAGAAAAATATAAACGTACCAAAGAAAAATAAAGGCAAAGATATATATTACAAGTTATAAGTCACAGCTTTTTAATGGAAACCAAGTGGTCCAAAAACAAAAGAATTACCTTAGTCAGTAAAGGTGCCAGAAGTGTAATAGAACTTCTATAGAATTATGCTCTAAATTTTTAGTGTGCACCCAAAAATAGGTATATTCATTTTAACTGATGGGTCAATTGATATAAATGAGACCAGACAAGAAATAATTAGTACATTGACCACATATGAAAAAAATTAATTTTGTATGAGCATTCCTTTACATATTGGTTTACTCAAGACTAATTTTCTTAAATTTTAATGAAAACATTTTCCAACACAACACTAATTTATTAAACAGCAGGGTAATTTTAGTTTGCATACAATAAATCCCTGATAATAAATTCTAAGAGGTATTAGGGGTAATTTTAGGTCAAATTTTGACACTGCTGGTGAAACTAGTCTTCTGGACTTCTTTCTATAGAATCACTACCCAGCAAAGGTTCAGGCAAACCCCAATTATACAGTTTCTGTGTTATGGGTGGCCCTAAACTTTTAGTAGATTTTCCATCAGGCAAAATAGTTATTGAGGTTGTACCCATGACACAATTTCCAAAAATGTTCTTCAAATGTCCCTCAATCCTACCGAGGTGACAAAAATAAGGTCTGTTCAAAACTATATATGTATTGTTAATATGTACATTTTTCTGAGCTCATAAATAAAATACAAAGGGAAATTATCCAGACTTCAAATTGGTATTATCTGAGCCAAAAGCACATGAGAGCGAGTAGTTCGCAGTTGGCTCAAAACCGAAGGCGTTGAGTACTCTCCTCATAAATGACGTATCGGAATATTTATAAAGAAGTGCACAATCTTTAATTATTCCAAAATACGTAGGGCACTAGGAAAGTTTTGCAATAGGACTTAATTTTTTACAATTTTTCAAAATACTTTCCACCGCATAAAACACACTTCTCCATCTTCCTAAACCAGTCTTCAAAGTAGCCCTGCCACGTTTCTTCTGGGATCTGGGCACACTCAAAGTCCCAGGCCCTCAATAGGTCCTCATCGCTTGAGAAATGCCTCCCTTTCAGCCTTTTTTTCACGTGAGGGAAAAGCGCGAAATCACAGGGAGCTAGATCTGGGCTGTAGGGAGGGTGCTCTAACAGTTTTATTCCAGTACTGGCCAAATATTCTGTGCAAACTCTGGAACGATGCGCTGGAGCATTATCCTGGTGAAGGAACCATGTGTCCATTCTAGAGTTTGGCCGATTTTTTTTCAGAGCTTCCACTACTTTAGAGAGGCATTCCTCGGTGTACCACCTGCCTGTGACAGTTTTCTGAGTTTCTAGCACCACTCGCTACACAACGCCCCTCCTACTAAAAAATACCACCACCATTCTTTTCTTAACAGATCTGGATTTCCGGACATTGACGGTGGTGTCCTCATCTTCAAACACCCACACTTTGTTCTGAGATTTAGTTGGGACATCATAATAGTAAAGCCAGGTTTCATCACCCGTTACTACGCTGTTTACATTGGAGGCTTTCCCATTTTTGAATTTCTTGAGCATTTCACGGCACCACGAGACCCGATTCGCCATCTGACCTTCAGTCAAGCTATGGGGCACCCAAAGAGTACAAAGCTTCCTGACATGAAGATGATCATGCAAAATGCTACGAATCGCTGGTGCATTTATACCCACGGACTCCTCTATCTGCAGATAGGTAGCTCCCCTGTCTGCCTCCAGCAATTTCAGAACAGCATCAATGTTCTTTTCGGTCACCGATGAAGCTGGACGACCTGACCTTGGAGCATCCTCAAGCTCAAAATTTCCTCTTTTAAACTCTTGGTACCACCTAAATATCGTTGTACGGTGTGGGCAATCCTCTCCAAGCACTAGCAGCATTTCTTCTAAACACTCATCCACAGTTAACCCACGTGCAAAGTTGTAGTGTAAAATCGCTCTGTACTCAACTCTAGACCAGGATGACATTTCTCACACCTTTCATTAGCACTGTCAAAAGGAAAATGACTCTAGCCCGGTGACTCAGCTAGCTACTGTGCAGGCTTGAACAGGTCTACGCGTGTGCCAACTCGTCCCCTCGTCCTGCAATCCCATCCCTCATATTGCAAAACTTTCCTACTGCCCTAAGTATGTGATAAAGACACTTTTTTTTTTTTTTTTTAAATGAGAAATGTGTTGTGGCTCTATGGATATGATGGGGAGATTCCTTTGAACCAGTGTGCAATAGCAGCAAGAGGGCAGGAACATGGAGGCCTTCTTCGACACACCCTCTGAGAAGATTGGTGAACCCTCACGCTTGCTCCCGATATGGCTATGATCTCAAAACACCTGTTTCACCAGCAGTCTGCTGAATTTCCAGAAGATGCAACTTTTTTTTTCCTTTTCTTACCAGTGGCTTGATTGTGCACATAAATAAACTAAAGCTCTTTGGATTTATGATTGTAATCTAGATTGGAATTACCTACCTATTTCAGCACCCACAGAGCCTTAATAAATAACTAAGAGTCTTTTGAATATTAATTACAGATATGTAATCAGAGTGTAATTATAAATTATAATGGAATTTAAAGCTGTTTAACAATAGTATTAAGTTGTGAACAATAGACAAATTTTGCTACAGCAGCCTTTGGAAATAAGAATTCATAAGAAGTTACAACTGCTTGTTGAATTCCATGAAATATTAGTAGGCATGTAAAGATATGCTATGTAATAAGCAGATGGACGGGGAAAAAAAGTGCTATTATAAAAGTCTAATACCAGATACAGTGGGCCCTATATTGACTAAAGACCTCTTTCAATCTACTTTCTCTACACTACCAGTTCGATTATTTTTAATTAAAAACTTTACTAATGACATAATATACCAATAATGCTAGCAGAAACCCTAATTGAAAATAAGGATATTTTACCATAATTATTCAAAAGTCTGAGTAACTTTCTTTAAACATATTTGATTAAAGTATTACTCATTAAAGTACAAACCTTATTATCTTTCACTTAAAGCCACCTTTCTGCTAAAGGTTCAATTTCATTCCAAGAAATTTAATAATCTTTTGATCAAGAAGAAAAAGAAAAACTTGGCTATTTCCTTGTCAACGTTTAATTTAAGACCGACTAACATAATTTTTTTAATATTTTAGGAATAATATGAAGACGGTGAATACTATAGGTCAGTGTTTACTAAGTATAAAAAAACAATATGTGTTTTTTTAAAAGAAAAAAAAACAATATATTTTTTTTAAAAAGAAAAAAAAATCAATGTGTTTTTTTTAAAAAAAATAATGTTTTTTAAAAAAAAAAAAAATAATGTTTTTTTAAGAAAAAAAAATAATGTTTTTTTTTTAAAAAAAGAAAAATAATGGTTTTTTTTTTAAAGAAAAAAAAAACAATATGTGCAGTGTGTATGAATGAAAGAGTTTTCTCCTGAGATGCTGGACGGTAGAATTACCAATTGATCAGAATCAATAAATACACCTCCTTGTCCTCTACAAGTGGGCACTTGCAGAGGACAAGGTGTTTTATTGATCCTGAAAGAGATAGAGTTTCATCTATCTTTTAGCTTCTCAATTCGTTTCTGATAATTTACTTCATATCCTTTATAGGAATTTTTTGTTATTTTAAATTGGTGTCCTTTACAAAACTAAGGCCAATTGGTAAGGATTATAAATGGTTACTTTACTTTTCTAGTCAGGGAAGACCATGCTGAGAATTCTTCAATAAATGGATTTTGTTTTCCCCATGAAAGAAATGAATAGAGCTGTTACCCAAGTGTATTAATACCAAACAACACCCTACACACACGGGTAACTTGAGTCCTCATCAATATCTTATATATGACCAGACGAAAATTTCTTATTAGGGTATGACTAGCAATAGCAAAGCTTTACTTTTCGAGGAACTAATTTGAAACAATTGGTTTTACCCTAGGACAGTTTAGATCAGCGGTTTCCAACCTGGGAGGCACGCCTCCCTGGGGAGGCGGCAACAATTGCCAGGGGAGGCGCCAAAAATTTTAAATAAAAACATATACCATAATATGTACAAATAAATGTAACTTAATATCGTAACATAAAATTTATTTTATATTATTTATATATTTATTATATACATATATAATGTATAAGTATATGTACATGTATATTAAAATAATAATAAAATGGGGAGGCGTACAAAAAAATGTTTTCTTTCGGGGAGGCGTACAAAAAAATGTTTTCTTTCGGGGAGGCGTAGTAGCGTAAAGGTTGGAAACCACTGGTTTAGATAGATAGCCTTATTAATGTCCAAGGCACTATATTGAAGAGCATATCAATATTTTAAGTCAATTTTAATTTTTTTTGTGAAACCTTCTCAACAGAAAACTTATACTTTGAGAGGACTTAATTTCTGAAATTTATTTTCTAAATAATACAATCATAAATAAATCCATATACATTAAATATTTGTAAAATATTTTGCTTAAAAATTTAATTTTTTTAAATGTTCATAAAACTTAAATTGATAAGTATATTTTATATGACTAACACATAAAATCATTTAATATCTTAATGTTTCTTGGAATAAAAAATAGGGAAACAACAGCAATATTAAAACAAGGTATTAAGAACAGAAGGCGCAGACTATTTTCTTCAAATATTTTCAAAAACATTTTTACTTACCTATAGTTCAAATCACCAGTAGTGAATAAATAAGTCAATGAGCAAATTGAATGATGTAAAAAAGGAAAAAATAACAATAAGTAAACTTTTTGTTGATACTTTCCAAACCCTCCAAGTTTTTTAATTACAATGTCTAAATCCATTTATAATTACTATTAACAAAACCTGCACTTATATTTTACCAAAACTATGCTATAATATTAACCTGACTGAACAAAAGTTGAAATTTTGACAAGGGTGAAGAGGAGCAAAATATATAGTGGTCAATTGGGACAGGAAGGCCCAATATTCAACTATCACATAATAAGAGAAGGGGTGATTTGAAAGGACAATGGTTGTCTCTCCTTTAATTCGTCTTGTTCATGTTGTCATTTAAAAATTCAGGCATAAACAAAATACAGTGGGACATAGAAAATATTTATTTCATTTCAAATTTTTAACAAAATAAAGGTCAAATTATCAATCACTAATCAAAATTAGACAACAAAATTTAAAATAAAAAATTATTATTGTACATATATATTAATTAATTTCATTTACACTTCAATTTTTGATATTCATTATCTTTTAGGACAGATATTCATATAAATCAAGAATTAACTAAGCACAAAATAAACTAATAACCATGAAATATATTTACATACAAGTAATAAATCATATGCCATTCATAACATATCAATAAACTACATCTATATACAAAATTTACAATTCAGGAAGAAAATAGTAAGTAATTCTCAAGTAAGAAGTATATTATAGGAATGAAAACTTTTTTTTTTAATTTAACTGAATTTTATAATCAAGATATTCAAACGTTCGATAAAATAAATAATTGAATTAAACAAAGTAATTTTAAAACAAAACTAATAATATACAAAAGTAGGCCACAGTTAAAACAGAAAAAGTATGAATTATGTATGACTAATACAAAACCACTTGTGGTGAAATAACATCAAAATAACACATGTTTCAAAGAGCTCGAAAGAATATATATCTCTTCTCGGAGTTAAAATGACCAATTCGCCTATTCCTTTATGAAATATCTATTTTTTATTACATATTCTCATACTTAAGTAAAAGTAAAATCCCTTTAACACTGAAAAATGAATTTATGAAATTTGCTTAATTGGAACCTTAATAAAGGATACACTTTTTCTTGTGTAAACATTATTAAGATCACTATAAGATAACAAAGAACTATTTTGAAAACTGAAAAATACAAAATCATTTAAAATAAAAATAAAAACATTCTTGGGGGAAAAAATTTGTAAATGAATATTCACATAAAACTCATAATGCTGTTTGGTTAACTCAGAACAGTAGCAGTAGAAAAGGATGGAAGCTGTTTGTTTTCTTCAGACAAAGAGTGATCTAACCGAGGAAGTAAAAGATGTTTCACAGGTTCTAAAATTTTTTCAGTATTCATATAGGTCACACCCTGTGAAAAATTAATTATTATAAACTATAGACAATCTTAGTTATGAAACTATTTATGAAATTAACTCAAAATTACAAAAAAATGAAATATATAAAAACATTAGGAATTAAATGTCAGTCTATACTTTCTTTAGAGAAACTTCAAAATATGCATTTGATTAATAAATATCTATAAGTTTGTGAAATTATGCTGTATGATGGTTCAAGATTTTGAGTGAAAGTGGAAGTGTAGTATTCTATCCCTTGAATCACTCAGAAATAAAAACTGTTGCAATGTCAGGAAATTGCAAAATACGCTTATCATTAAAATATAAATTAAAGATTGAATTGATTCACACATCCAATTTTAATCTTACATAAAAAGAGTTTCATATATATTACTATCATTCATAGTACAACAAACATTCCAATTTTCAAGTACAACAATCTTTCAAGTTCAACACAGTTCTAATTTTGGTAAGCCCAGGTCAAGAAGAATAAATTATTCTTGATGTAGAAACATCCGTGATCAGGTCCATATTGTGAATGTAGATATTGACTCATATTTTTACGGACATTATATCATTTAATCTGCTATCTTTGTCAGGCTATATCAACTTAGAATTTACTTCTCAACATGAGTTGAGATGTCAAGAGGAAGCTAGAAGGATAATTAGCAGAATGTTGGAAGAAACTGTGACATGGTTAATACCAAAATACTTCCGTTAATCAATATTGTATCTAATTCAATTTATAATGATTCAGTACTAATAAATTTCCTGATTTTCGGATCATGGGGATTTCTCATCATAAGCAAGGATTCAAATAGGCAATGAAAATTGAATTGGTATTAGTCGGATATACTTGCTGAATAAATCTGTCAGTCAGCATTTTACATGGCCTAATCTCAACTTTTGTGTGTAAAGTTGCTTTTATCACTTGGATTAACCCTTCACTACGTAGCTTTGTATATCTGCAAAGTGAAATTAAATGTAAATTTTTCATGTGTCTTTGCTAGTTTAACGTTGAAGCCCCTTATACACAACTGCAATGCTATATATCTAAAACTGTGTGCAAGAATTTTCCACTAGTCCTTGCCACTGAAGACTTATGCGACTTACATCCGTCACGTTCTCAAAAACTTCAAATTGGCAGTATATGTCGTGAAAACAGAAAGAAAGAAAATAATAAATATATTCATGATTCAATAACAGTGGTGAATGTCTCTTAGTGTTTATGCATATTTCTGCAAATTAACAACTGAGTAATGAGTAATTTTATTCGGTTTGCGCATCTGCAAAAGTGTGTGATATAGTTGTAGGGTTGTATTGAACTCATACATCATAGAAATTTGAACTACATGTTTTTATTTCAGTTTCTTGTATCTTCGTTGAAAAAACATTAGTGTGATGGGTTCCTTTCTGTGTTGAGATAATGGAAGATAGTAAGGTTTTGACATCAGATGAAGTGATGGTGATGGTTTGCCCTTCAGAGAGTGTAGATTGGCTAGAATTCGACGATTCTGAGGAAGACCCAACAATGAATGTCCAAGACCTTGAATCTCCAGATATCGATAGTGATCTTAGAACTGATATCCAAACAGAACCAATATCAAATATATCTAATACAGCTAAGGGAAATGTTCAAGGAAATTCTCCACCTTCCAGAAATTCATACTAAAATTCAGTGAAAACCTGTAACGACCAGACCCCCCCCAGGTCTGAAGGTGACAAACTATACAAAATAAGGCCAATGTCGAAGGTAGTGGAAAGGTTGTTATTCGGCAGTCAAGAGAAGTGCCAAGACACCAGAATCACAAGTTATATTTTGACAGATATTATACTGCATCGAAAGCGCTTTCCAGCTGTACTTGACCATCAGCCAGTGACGACGGTCTCCACCGACAGGTATGACAACGATATTATACTTCTCTAGATTTAGCGATGTAATTGTTCAATAAAGGAATTAAGTGCTTTGGCACAATTGAATGTAATAGAATTCCTAACTGAATGTTCTGGGACATAAACAAAGTCAAAAAGGAATCACGCGGTTATTCAGAGGAATTCACAACAAATATTGAATCAGTTGATATTTCTACTGCCAACAGCAATGTCATTCTCCTCTCAAATTTTGTTGGATGACTTCCGAAATTAGAAGAGGAAAGATTTGATAGATTGAAAAAGACCATGTAGTGGTGCCTTGTCCAGCAGGTGTCTCTGTATACAATTCTCGCATGGCAAATTTAGATTTGCTTGACAGCAATGTAGGAAGACACCTCATCTATATAAGATCAAAGAGATGGCGTCTTTGTCTTTTTTTTCCCTGCTTGATACAATGGTAATAAATTCATAGATACTTTACCGAAGAATGCTTTTTGAAACTGGATCAACAGACACACCCATGATCAAAAGAGGTTTAGGTCTGAGCTAGACAAACTCTATAACTGGTAGGCCAAGAGCCAAGTAAGTGTGGAAGACCAAGCAGCTTGGATCCAATAGATAACAAGAGAAAAGAAGCTAAGGGATCTTTGCTTCCACCAAAAGATATACGATTGGATGCAGTAAACCTCTGGCCGATTTGGAATGAAAAAAGAACAATGTTACATATTTGCTTCATGTGAAAAATGTAAGTAAATTTGTGCTTGAATAAGAAAAATAACTGTTTCACCTGATTTCGCAAAAAATTATATAGCTATACATATTTTGATTATAACGCATTTGTTTTTTCTCTAATGTGGTAATTTTGATAGTTTTGTTTCAACATTTAGTTTTATAAGAAAAATATGGAATAAATATTTGTTTGAATGAGGAAAATAACTGTAACCCTCATTTCATGTATCCAAAGTCACTTTGTTGCATGCAAATATACTGTAACTGAAGATAGCATTTCAGTTTTTGTTAATTCTATATTTTTGAAATATTTCAGCTTTTTGCTATTGAGTTTACTTTATCATTTAGTTTGATTACAAATACGCTGCTTTGCATAGTATGTGTGCAAAGTATGAAAAAATAAAATTTATCACTTAATTCAACTATATAGGCGCGACTTTGCATATGTGCAATGTTCCAAAAAAGCAAACTTTCCCAAAAACCACAAGCAGAAGATTTAAAAAAATATTTTTCCAATGTTATGTAACCCATGCTAAAATTGTATCAAATTATAGTTACTAAGAAAAAAAAAATCACGTAATGAAGGGTTAATTTATATATTAAACTAATCCAAGTGATGGTCTTTAACTTTTCATGATTTGGTAGTAAGCAATGGAAAAATTATTAATGTGATAAAAACAGTGAAGTATTAGAGGAGAGATGCTAAACTCTCTAAATAATGGAATGTGACAGGCAACCCAAGCCACCTTGATACCTACATAAGGCTGCTGTTATCCTGGCATGTACAGAGGAATTCGGAGAGTTACTACCATTCTTTTTTTTTTTTTTTTCTTAAAGTTGACAAATGATTTATAGTCACTTGAAAATTTCTTCTTTAGGGTAATTGGTACGTAACATATTATTTTGAAAATGATGTCGTGTAAAACCTCCTTTTCTTTCATATGTTTTATTTTTATTTCAACTTTCCCTCTCTATTTCAAGCACAATGCTGGCCAAAGGTGGATACATAATTAGAAATTAACTATTATAATATGAGTAAAATAACAGAAGGGGAAGTTTCTGAATATAAGTAAGAAGAATGAAGTTTTACCAAAATAAATATTTATTTTATTTATTCCATGAGTCCTTTCAGCTCATCTCTGCCTTTTTTGAGCTTTTTTTTTTAATTAAAGTTTCTTACAAAATAAAAAGCAATTAAAACATATAATCCAGGTATACTGGAATTCAAGGACAGATGTGGTGTGTACAAAATGTCAATGAAGCATCAGTTATTAGTTACCTCCCCAAAATGTGAAATCGTGACAAGATTCATTGGATTAGTTCCATAGTATCATTGTTTTCTACCAAATTTCTCAATATTCATTTCACCCTTGAAGATTCTTTTGAAGAATAAGTCGAAATGGCACTGGGGGCACGAATACCAGAAAGCTTTAGAAAGTAAAAGAAAAGCAGGTTTCATCACTACTTCTAACTTGTCCTTATTTTAACAAGCCGGTTACTCTTCAGACTGATGTATTTATTTCCCAACTGGGAGCATTTCTCAGCCTGGTACTGATAGAGAGTAACCCATAGTTTACGCAAATAGGGGCCTTACTATAGAGGAAAAGAAAAACTCTACCACCGAGCTTGAGTGTCTTGTGTCCTTTGGTCATTGAAAATTTGTGTCTATATTTAAAATATATGGAATTTGAGGTAATAACTGACCACATGGCTTTAAAAAGCTAAATAGTTTAAACGATCCCAGCAGTAGACTAGCAAGATAGCCCATATGCTGCAACAGAACAATTTCACAGCAGAACATAAAACTTACAGAAGGTAATTTATACTCCATCAAAACTTCACAAATCAGAAGAGATTAACAATGAGGTTAATCCTGATATCTGGTTGCTAAAGCCAATAAAAAACCTTAACAGAATCAGAATTTTACTATCAGCTTTCCAAATACTGCCAAATCCTATAAAGTATTCTATTATCTTATTAAAATAGGTATTGGGGCAAAGGCATTGATGAATATTTTTCATGTCAAATGCCCCTCATAATTTATCTATTTTAACCTTATCTAAATTATCTATAGACATATCACATTCAAAAGACCAAGGCTAGGCGCATGCATGGCATCTGACCCCCCCCCCCTCTTGCCCATCCCCACCCTATCTCCATTTCCCCTCCGACGCCTCTCATTTTCTCTTTTAGCTCATCTAAGTGCAGTGCATTTACATCAATAGAATTCTATTTACGTTATTACAATAGTTATGTCCAGACTTTTGGCCCGGCTAGAAGTTTGGTAATAGTGTTTAATGTAGCCAACTATTTAAGAAAGCAAAATGAGAAGCATAAACTTAAATATAGCAAACAGTCAAACGTATTATAGCTGAAGGAAATAAGAACATGAAGAGTCCTATTGCTTTGAAATTTTTGTTTGCAACTCCGGAGGGTAAAAAGACCAAACAAAAGAAGAAAATTAAGATTAGATCATTTACAAATAGCATAATTAGAAGTGAGGTGACAAGTGATAGAGAGAGGCTAACTCCCCTCCAACCACTCCCCTGGTTCTTTCGTTTGTGGTCAATCTATAAAATTCCAAATCAAAAGTACACTTTTTTTTTTCAATTAATGTTTTGGGTGTTCTATACAGAGTGTATCGAAAGTAGTTGACAATCCTTAAAATGGTAAAACTACACCAAAATGTAGTTAAACACCACCAACCGCAGGTTTCTATTTCATTCCGTTCCGGACATATGTCGTTCTAAAGGTTATTTCGAGAAAACCATGTTTTTTTAGGAAACCCCCAATTTTCTCTACTTTTACACATTTTTTTTTTTTTCAACATTTCATTACATATTTGAAATCAGCATTAAATTTACTTTAAGGCTTATGCACTTTCAATGTTCACAAGAACCTTTTAAATTCCGCAATTACTGATCAAAAAATAGAAATTTAAAAAAAGTCTAGTTAGCGACAATGCTTCGAGGATCACTACTCTTCCAAAAAATATCCTACAAACTGCCGAATCTCACAAAAGTTGTAAAATTTAATTACCTCTCCAACGGTGTACTCAGAACTCCAATTATCTCTCAATTTCATAAGGTAATAGGAATGGAAGTGGAAAAAAACAACTAATATTAAAACTGACATCGTGTTTACTTTTATGAGCATAGTAAAAATAAATGAAAATTATTTTTGATATAAATTAAAAAGAAGAATTAACGTAATTTAAAGTAACCCTTACATTAAATTTGAAGACAAAAAAATTACTTGGAAAATTATAAAAGTTGCTGAAACTGGCCTCGTCCTTGTAGAATACACTGACAACATCTGGTCAACACCACTGATCTAGTCCTTCTAATCTCGTCATAGTTAGATCAAATTGTTACACATGATTCGTGAATTCTTGCAATCAGGTGATTAATTTCAAAGAATCAAAATTTGTCAACTACTTGTGATACACCCTTGTATATAAAAAATGGGCACATTCATTTGCATGTATAATAACAAACAAGATGATTTATTCTTTTTAAAATTATCTTAAACATCTTTTGTCTTTATTAATCATACCTGTGACTGCAATTTGTACACTGAGAGTGATAAAAACAAAGCAATTTCAGCTGGAGGATAAACTGTGTGTAGGCAGTTTTGAACATATGGAATCATTTGATCAGAAAAACATAAAGCAAGCTTATAGAGTACCTCAAGTTCTGCTTGCCCAAGAGCTTGTTGTTCCTAAAACAAAAATTATTTAATACTTAATGAGTGTATCCAAAGAATTAGACAGTACTTCAACACAAATTTCATGCATAAAAATATTGTAATTTAATGTTTTCAATGTATATGTATTAACTTTTGTCATTAGAATTAAAAATTAATTCAAATGTTTACAAACTATAGACCTAAGGTCAGCATGTAGAATTGGCCAAGTTTGCAGATGATACACTCGTTCTGTGCCTTCCTGGGGAAGCAGTTAGAAAACTCAAGTAAGGAGTAGATAAATACGGAAATAAAAATACACACCCGAGTATGAAAATTAGCAATTTGTTGTGCAGCTGCAGCAAGAGTTTCTTCTACTAAATTTGTTAAAGGGTGAGCCAGAGCCAGAGGCGCACCATGTCGAAGGCTGTTAAAGCTAGAAAGTATGCCATTAGTCAATCTCGCAAGTGGATAGAAAGGAATGTTGGATCCACATAAATCTTCCTATAAGAAAAAGAAAATGAATATCTTATGCACTAGTGTATTGGAATAAGAAGCAATAAGTCCATATATAGTTTATGGATCACATTAAATAATTTGAAATAGTGTGGTTACCTCAATAATCCAATACAGCACAAAATGGGTATTAAAAAGCAATTTTAGAGAGAAAGAGAGAGAGGAGAGAGACAGTGAACTTACAAATCTAGTGACTGTGAGTGATGCACAACAAAATAAATAACACACTGATTTATGTGAGGAAAATGATCACATGATTCGCTTGACAATCATAATAATATTGGAAAAATAGAATACAAAAAATTTTTTTAAAAAATATGAATAAATATTAACTATTTATGCAGATAAATCGGTATTTATTGATTAAAATATCTCAGGTTAACAATTGGGGAACAGATGGTGATTTATTATACATTGATTTAAATTATTTATAATTATATAACTAAAAGAATTTAAATTTGTATAACTATATAAGTGGACGTTAATAAATAATAATAAAAATTTGTATAATTTTTTTTTATAAAACTAAAATGTTTTCTACTGCAGATGTTTACATTCAGTTAGCCTAGGGGCTCAGGTTAGCCATGTGAGTTAAAGCGTTGACCTTAATCTCACATGGTAAACCTAGAGTGATGAGTTCGATTCTCGCCTGGGCAAAGGAAATTATTTAGTGGCGAAATTCATTAAATAACATCTTAAGTCCCACCCTGGCTAGAAGAGGGTAGATAACCCGTCTCAATTAGACTTAGTTGCAAAAAGTGGACAGTAATAAATAATAATAATTATAATAACATTTAGTTGTATCAGTAACCCTTTGTATGGCATGGATATTTATAGTTGCTTTTGATTTAGTGAAATATATATACGTAGCAAGGCCCATAAGTCCTGACCTTGTTCCCCTACTTCAAGCCCACTGTGCATGTCTATGCCTGCACTCTCCATAAGCATCACCCACACTTCCTCAGTCTTGTCAGTCTGTACTCAATCTTGAATGAATCTTTGCGATGGAAGGAATTTTTAAAAACATTAAAGATCTTTGTTCTTTGTTAGGCTGGAAACTTATAGCCCTTACTACGAATATAGATACAGTGGAACCCCGTTATAATGACCTGTTTGGGACTTGGGGTGAGGTCGGTCTCATGAAAAGGTCGGATTAAGCGGAGTCTGTTACGCTGGGGACTTAGACTTACGTTTGTTCAAGGGTGAATGAAAAATACATAAAAATTAGAATACAAAACATCAATTCATTTAGTATAAATGAAACAGAAAAATTAAACATTTAAATACATACATAGGTATGTATGTAAACAAAATATATACAATGAAAAAAAACACATTTACGATGACTAATATGTACATACATAATGCGTAGATAGATTTTAAAATTACCAAAAACTATCAATTTTTGTTTGTTTAACACAAGAGCGCCTTTTCATAGAGGCATAATCCCTCCATTTTTTTAAAAAAAATGATATCAACTAGTTTTGTGACGGTTTGTTGTTCAGCATAACGAAGAGCTGTCTCGAAAGCGTCGACTGCCTCTGAATGGTTGATTTTTCGGTTGCAGGCTGGAGTGTCCGCATTGTCCTCATCATCATCGTCTTCTTCATTTTCTACAGCTGAAACCGTTTGGATAAGTTCATCATCAGTCAGAGCCTTGTATGCTGGTTCATCGCTGTTTAGCCATTCCTCAATCTCACGTTGGTCAGGTGTTTCAATGGAAGAGCTACTGTTTAAATATTCCCAATCGTACATGAACTGAACCACAGAATGCTCGTTCTCTTGAACCTCTGCGGTTTGATCGTCATTGATGTTCGGGCAGAGTTTTTTCCAAGATTTTTCCAATGTTGATGGCGGAAGCTCTTCCCAAGCTGCAGCTAACATATAAATTACATCTTTAATGTTAATGGATTTTACGGCTTCCATGAGACTAAAACCTGTTCCTGTTTTCTCAATCAAGGAGCTCATGAATTTTGATCGGTACTGTCTTTTGAGTGATTCGATCACTCCTTGGTCCATTGGTTGAATTAAGGGAGTTACATTTGGAGGTAAAAAAATGGTTCTTACCTAATTTTTCTTGAGGTCTGTGGGATGCGAAGGAGCATTATTCAGAAGTAGAATGGCTTTTTGGGGTAAATTTTTATCTTTTAAGTAGTTTGCAACTTCTGGCACAAAGACATTGAACCACTCGGAAAATAATTCACGATCCATCCATGCCGACTTTTGAGCTCGATAGTGGACAGGTAGAGCAGATAAATTGCTGATATTCTTGAAAGCTCGTGGCTTGCGAGATTTGCCAATGACAAAAAGGGGCAATTTATGAGTTCCTGATCCATTACTACATAAAGCTAGGGTCAGCCTTTCTTTTGCTAGTTTATAACCGACAATATTTTTATTGTTTTTTGCAGCTAGAGTTTTATTGGGCAACATTTTAAAATTTAAGCCTGTCTCATCCAAATTATATACCTACTCTGTTGACAATTCTTCGTTTACTAAGATGTTCCTGAATAAATCGATGAATGCTGTCGCAGCTTCTTGGTCGGCAGATAATTATTCACCGCTGATAGTAAACTGTTGAATGCCATGCCTTTTTTTCCACCTATGCAACCAGCCCTCACTCGTGTGAAAATCTCTTTCTGCATTAAGCGATGAATGTAACGATGTAGCTTTGGCTTTGATGAGAGGCCCGGAAAGGGGAGTTCCTTTCTCTCTTGGCAAAACCATAACCAAACCGCTTCATCCAATACCAGTCTTTTTTTATTTGTTGGGTCATCTGACAACGCACTAAATGAAATTAATTGGTCCCGATTTTTTTTCCAGTCCTTCACAGTAGTAACGCCAACTCCTAAATCACTAGCTACTTTGATAAGTCGCTCACCCTTTTCGATTTTTTCAAGGGCCTCAAGTTTTTCCGCGATAGTACAGGACTTCCTTTTTTTAGACATCGTATAACGCTTTGATGATAGCACTGTGGAAGATAAGATTGAACTGATTTTTCAAACAACAAGGAGAGAGAAGTGAATCACCTTTCCAGGAAAATAGTTACAAAGTACATACAGAGGAAACGTTGTATGTAAACAAGGGGTGTTTCTTCTCAGAAATAGTCGGTTTATGTGAGGAGCGATGTTTCAAAAGGTCGGACTATTGAGAGGGATTCTATCGAAAAAAAGGGTCGGTTTATGGGAGGAGTCGGTTTATCGGGGGTCGTTATAATGGGGTTCCACTGTATTACTTTTCAAATTCTAACAGACATTGTTTGTTTTTTTCAATCGTTTACTATAAAGCTAAAAGATAAAATATTGTTGCACAAATTAAATACATGAAAAATTAAAGAGAGATAGTCACGTATTTGGGAAGTACGAAGTAGATCAAAGAAGCCGACAGAGGTTCGAGTTCGTTCTAGGCAATACCAGTCCTGTTCTGGAAGTGTCTCGGCCTTCTCCTTTGATGTATGCCGACAAGCTTTATAAAGAAGCGGCCCACCGCGAGTTAGTTTAGTTTGTTCTCAGCTGTCTTCAAGTGATCATCAGTGCGTTCAGTGGAACAGTACGACAGTGCAGTGCGGTAAAGTGTTTTATGTGAAGAACAGTATTGTGTGTGACTCTGTAAAGAACAGTATAGTGTCGTGTTTAAGACAGTCCAGTGTGTTAACTTCGTGGTGCCATGTTTTTTTTGTGAACTTTAGTGATCGTGAGTGAATTACTGGACTGTGTAATAACAAGAACAGTGAAGCTATCAGTGCATACTGTGAGTAGTAGTTAAGAATAATTAACCAAGAGTGTAGTGTGTTGTTAAATAAATTGTGCAGAGATCACACAAACAGCGGCGTGTTCAGACTCTGAAGCTTGTGTGTGTTTAATTTTGTAATCCAAAAGAACCCTAATAAACAACGTTTATTACTGATTTTGTAATAAATGTAACAATATGAAAATAAGTAACATTATGATTATTCTTATTTTTCAAAATATTTAACATAATAAATATTATTTGAAGCAAAAGAAAAAAAGAAAACTTACATGAATGCTTGAAAGAGCAGCTTTATCCATATCACCAGGGAATTCAGCTAAAGCTGATTCTAATATAGTCCTCAACTGGTTCACCATACCAGATAAAAAGTGTGGTATAGCCAATCCACGGATGTCACAACCAACTCGCCCTAACGACTGGCCCAGGTACATAACACCTTCAATACTACCGCCTTCACTAGTCCAATGTTCAGCTCCAGACAAGAACTCATTTATCTGAAATCAAAAAGAATGCATACAAGTCATTAAAAGCAATGAATAAATTAAAAAAATAAATAATAAAATTGAAGAGGAAAGGTCTATTCAAACAATTTTGCAGATAATTTAAAGAATATATCAAGGCATTAGAATCAAAGATATTTTTAAACATTATTTCAGGACATTAACTCAAAACTGTCATTACTTTATGAAGGCTATAAGCACTTTTAACATTAGACTCACTCTCATCTTATCATAAATAAAATAAAATGTCACTTCAAACCTTCTAACCACGCCCTGACCAAATTTATTTCTGACTCTTATGTGAAATTGGCTAAGGGTCACTTTCTAGTGACCTTGAGTGCCCCACACTCAGAAATGGATTAAGCAACTCCTGATTCCATTTCTGATTTTAATACTACTTCTTAAACCTTGTATAGTATTAAAACTGTGATTCATTTGGCCAGTCATTCAAGTGATCTTATGATAGTGTTCAAACCAGTTATTCAAGTGATCTTATGATAGGTGTTCTATGATCTACTCAAAGCAACATAGAGTCTGTCTAATGCTTAAGATGAAGACCAACTCCTTATGTAACCTAAACAGGCTGTGCCCGAACCAGTCATGCTCAACTAAATTCCAGTTCGGAGACATTAAAATAGGATAAAAAAGAAATTATGTCTGTAGAGAGTAAGTTCAGGCTGGTGGAAGAGAGAGGTAATAGTTATCAAGTTCGTATCTCAACTAAAGAACAATAGAATTTAATAGGATAGGAGAGTAAAAAATGAATTCTTTTGTTCCAGTTGGAATATAAATAACGATTGCTCAAGCAATACATGTTTAAACACATAGAGAAGGAGACAATATATAGTTTTATATATTCTTAATTTTAATACTTTTACCTCTACTGCATTCTGTATGAGTTAGGCATATTAATTGAGCATTACCTTGTTGCTAACCCATTCTTCTAGCAAAGGACTTTGTTGCTGTTTACCAGGCAAAACACTACTTTCAGGAAAAACACCTTTGTATTGAGTAATGATATTGAAGAGTTGGCTTCTGTAGATTTCAATCCTTTTTGTTATTGTGTTTTGATTTTCTGCTAAAACATTAAATTTGTATTAAGCATTAATAGGAATTGATCATATTTAAATAGAATAAAATTGGCAATGAATAACCATTTGTAGCTGAAAGTAAAGATGACAGGTGATATCCCCTGGCTTGGAGAAATACTAAACGGAGTTCCGGTTCTGTAAGAGCACCCATTCTTCTAAGTACTCCAATATCAACCAAACATCTAGGTAGGCTTAACTCTCCTTTTAATTCTGACAAAAGACGGCTTCGAAGAACAATGGACCATTTTTCTATATCTGCCGCAATGTTCTAAGGATTAAAAAAAAAGTAACAAATGTTATATAATAAAATAAAAAATCCACAGAAAATTCTAAATGAATTTCCTATAGACTTTTTACATGTTGCATTAACCTTGTACTTAACAATTGCTAGGATTCAGAACTAGGTGCTCTTCTGATAAAGGTTTCATTACAGGTGTTACAACTTATTTCATAAACATTATATTTAGATCTTGATTCTATAATTTTATCTTTTCTCTACTAAAACTGTGTTCAATTTTATTATTATATTTCCAAGCTATACATATTACATGCCCCATTACAAATCAGTTTCAGTTTTCTAGATATTAGTGGATGGTAATAAAATGGGTCATATTGTTGTAATTTTATTTTATCAAAATAGACAATTTTCTTTAAATTGTTTTTAGTCATTAATTTTATTACTGTTACTGTGGTGAAGAGATTTGTATTTAGATATAGAACAGTGCTGTAATTAGAGCTAAGGTGGGACAAAAGGCAAATCAGCCTGCTGACAAAAGCACTGCTGAAAAGGAGGGCATTGTAATGCTAGCCTGCTGAGAAAGAGTTAACAGTTTGGTGTGAGATGCTAGTGCACAGCTCTTTCTGCTTGCCTTGGCCCCCAGCGGTATGTCTGTTATAATATAATTAGTGTTAAGTTTTAGTTTATGTTGTAAGGTGTAGTATAGGTATGTGTGTGTGTATATATATGTATAACATAGATATAGGATAGTAGATAAGTCAGCTTCTATGTATATATTTTATAAATATATCTGTGTACCAACCAGCCATGTGTGTGCCTTACCAAGTAGCCAACATGACAATTGGTGACAGGTGTGTGGGGTACGAACCACATCATGTTTGTGAGGCTGGGAGCGAGGCTAGAAGAGGGAGACTAAGAGGCTCCACTCGTGCGGAGAGGACACAGTGCGCGAGACTAGCTTCGATTGTACTATAAGCGCTCAGGCGATTTTAGGAGTTCGGACGGCGTTTCATACAAAATAACGTGTTTTCTTTTTTAAATTATGCCTTATTATTATACAATACCACTAAGTAGCAAATTAGATTATAATGAGGAATTGGTACTAGAGGGTCGGGTAGTAGTGTGGGGGCTTGTTGGGAAGAGAATAATTCGTACAATTCCATTAGATAGGAATCATGTCCCAAGAAGGAAAATTGGCGGAGGCATTAGCCGCCAACGAAGCTCTTAAGATTAAGGAACAAGAACGCCTAGGTCAGTTGGCTGAGCTTAGGCAATCCATAAAATCATTACAAATGGAAATGACCCCCAAGCATCTTTGAATGAGCCTAGTGCGGCTCTTCCACAGAAAAGAGATATGTCCTTACATCAGCTAGTAAGGCCGTAGGGGAGGGAGGGGGGCGCGATATCGAGGCCTGCCCTGTGGAGATATTTTTGAGTAGTTTAGGGAAAGCTGCTAAGGCCAGTGCGTGGACTGAAGATGATACGCTTTTGGTAGCTGAATAAAAACTTGTTGGAGTAGCTGCCACCTTTCTGCAAAGCCGTCCAGACATAGTTACATTCCCCACTGTAAAGGAAACATTAATGGACCGTTTTATTATGCCAGAGCATTGCACTCTGCAGTACAAGGCCTGGTTGAATCGGCTTGTGATTTTGCAGATCACGATAGATGTCGGGGCCTAAGAATTAAGGCTTATAAAAATCCAAATGACACCAATCCCTGGACCGACGCTCAAATAGAACAGGTGGTCAAATCATCGTACGTTAACGGGCTTAGAGGCGAGAGTGGTAAGCAACTAAGTTCTCACCACCCCGGACGCTAAGTGAGGCTATAGAGCGAGCCACTCTCATAGAACAGGTAGAGAAGCAACTGCGATCGGAGGTTCTTGCAGTAGCCCAAACGAGTAGCCGTGGCGGCCGGGGCCATTTTGCAAGGAATTGTTCGACTCCAAAAGATGATGGCAGGGGTAAAGGAGCCAGACCAACGAGGAAGGGGTATGCCCTGGACAGACCAGGGCAGAGAGGGGCCCCTAAGATAGATAGGGAACGTGTTCGGTGGTGCTTGTTTCGTCTGCGGACAACTCGGTCACAGGGCTGTGGATTGCGCTATGAAAGCAAGGGAGAAGGGGTCATTTCAGAATAGAAGGATTCACACTATCGAGGAAAGTTCGAGGTCCCCAAACGACAGCGACCTGACCACATCCGCCGGGGTAGGGCCCCTGAAGGGTCTAGGGGCTTCTCACTTGATCACCAACGTTAGCTCTAATCAAGGTGCAAATGTAGTTGTGAGGGCTCAGCTCGGAAGACTCAACAGTGGCCTTTTGGTGGTTACAGGCGCGGGAATTTCACTCTTGAAGAGGCCTGTACCTGGAGTAAGGACGGAAACCACGAGGATAAGGACTAACCGGAAGCCCGCTCAAGGTCTTGGGACAGTAGCGGGTACAATTGAGCTATGGAGGAAGGGCACCCATCATATATTCGTTATTGCGGAAGTAGACCTTCCTTATGATGGGATAATGGGGACGGATCTTCTGGATAAGTTGGGAGCCAGGGTAGACATTCCAACGAGGAGAATAGAGGTCGGTAGTGCGGGAAACAAAAGTAGTAACAGAGAAATCAGGGTGGTACAAAAGGAAGGCAAGGATGGAATAGTGAAGAGTGCGTCAACACTAGAAGTCCTTGGGAATAGAAGTAATGGACCCATTAGGGTATTAAGCTTGTAGGGTATGTGCTTGAGGGGAAACTACAGGCGAACGCGGTAGTCCCGAAGGAAAAGAAGGTCCCTCCTTGGTCGGAAGGGTTGCTGAAGGTGAAGGTAACCGGAATCCCGGATAGTATAGCTATGCTGGAGACCGACGAGAGGCTCCTGGAGGAAGGGCTACGGGTAGCTCGAGTAGTAGGTCTCGTCGATGGAGGGTACTTATGGACCAAGGTCGTGAACTGCACCTATAGAACTTTGAGAACAAAGGGGCGCCAGGTGACCCAGTTGAAGAAGAGCAGGCCAAAATAGGGAGGGTGAATTCTGTGAGGGAAAGCCACGAAAATAAGTTAGAGGAAGAACTTCTTGGAAAGCTTAAGCATTTAGACTCTGCGGTTAGGGGTATACTAATGGCAGAGCTCTTGAAATTTCAATCGTTGTTCGCTCCATTAGGGCAAGGAAGAGGAGGGTTTACGGCTCCCGTTGAGCATAGTATTGATACGGGCGATGCGGGTCCTATAACAAGGAGACCATATCGGGTGCCAGCCCATCTCCGAAAGGAAATGGAACAGCAAATAAATGACCTCCCCAAGAAGGGAGTCATCGTGACGTCGAACTCACCCTGGTCGGCCCCAGTAATACTCGTACGGAAGAAGTCGGCTAGCGGTGAGCCGAAGTACAGATTTTGTACGGACATCCAGGAGCTTAACGCGGTGACCCAACCAGAAGCTCACCCCTTACCCCTGATACAAGAGACGCTTGAGGGGCTCGGTGGTTCTCAGTATTTCACCACCCTGGATCCGGGTACCTTTCAGCGGCTTATGAATAGGTTACTTTACAGGCTAAAAGGGAAGGAGAGTTTTGTGTACTTGGACGACGTAATAGTTTTCAGCAAGACTATGAAGGAGCACGCTGAAAGATTGGGGCAAGTCTTATAGCGGTTCAAGGCATTCAATCTAAAGGTAAACTTGGAGAAATGTCAATTCGCGGAGGTATCTGTGGAATACTTGGACACGTTGTTACTAGAGACGAAGTTAAACCGGACCCAAAGAAAATCGAGGCCGTGAAGAGCTACCCAGAACCAAGGTCTAAGGCGGATGTGTAGGCCTTTTTGGGCTTAGAAGGGTACTATCGCAGATTTATCCCGCAGTTCTCGGACATAGCGAAGCCGTTGTCCGACCTAACGAGAAAGGATATCAATTTCACGTGGAACGGAAGACAACGGGACGCGTTCCAGCGGTTAAGGGCATACCTTTGGAGCGGAAGCGTCCTTGCGTATCCCGACTTTTCGGCTCCTTTCATCCTTGCTACCGACAGCATCGGCGACGGGGCTCGGAGCGGTACTTTCCCAGATCCACCATGGAGTGGAAAGACCCATCTCTTATGCTAGCAGGAAGTTATCAGAGACGGAACAGAGTTACAGCACGACAGAGCGGGAGCTGCTAGCCGTAGTTTGGGCTGCACGGCAATTTAGGTGTTATCTCTACCGCTACTAAATGGGCTCTCGGTCTGAAGGATCCAACCTCTAGAATAAACCGCTGGAGAATCAAACTGGAGGAGTTCCAGTACGAACCTGTTTACCGGCTACGTAAACTCCACCTTAACGCCACCATGTGGCAGCGGTCTCGACCCTTTGGGAACACCTGAGAAGCGGGTAGGACAACCCTGGGATCGTAGCAGAATTATCCAAGCACAACAGTTAGACAAGGGGTGCAGGGAAACTGTGAGTAGCTTTGGGACGAGTATTCTAAGCGATGAGGACGGTCTCCTCTTCCTCCGAGAACCCCGAATGCTTGTTCCGAGAGTCATGGTGGAATATATCCTTAGTCGAGCACATGATACCCCCCTGGGTGGGCACCCGGGAATTGCCAGGACAAAACGGTTAATTGCAAGCCAATATTACTGGTCGACCCTGGATAGGGACGTAAAGGAATATGTGGAAGGGTGCAGGTGCTGTGCTAGTAGGAAAACGCCGGCACGGCATACAGGACCTCTTGCGACTCCAAGGAACAACAACAGACCTCGCCTATCAAGTAGGACAGGCAGTTCTGCTACACCAACCGGTTGTTCCTAAGGGATACGCTGCTAAATTTTACCACCCGTGGCAGGGACCATTTCACGTTTCGCGGCACCTTGGGCCGGTCACGTACGAAATTACAACCGCGCAAGAGCAAACAAAGGTAGTTCACGCCAACCGATTAAAGGCGTCGCCGGAGATATCACGCGCTTGTCCTATTTACCCACACAAACCAATACCGCGGAATAAATAATAGGGCTAGAGAATCCCGGCGTACCGAGGATGAAAGTATACTCCCTGACGATAACCAAGAGGTGTGGCCCGGTGAAAGCGAAGAGGACGATTATGACGTCCTCCCGGAAGAGGACGCACACGATACCGAGGATGAACATGGTCATCCTCCAGAGCCTCGCGAAGAACTGAGCCTTTCCGACTCCTCTGTGGCCTCGCAGGAGGACGAGGGGGTTATGGATGAGACATGGGAATCCCCGATCGAGCAATCGCAAATCCTAGAGAGGTCCCCGTATTTCCTGCGACCTCGAATATAATGGTCCCCTTTCATGATGCGGGAGGTGCGGCGGAGGGAGGCCTGCTATTCTTGCGGATGAGGGGGGGAGGGAATTCCTCAACAATGCGGAACAATATTCGTCAGTGGCTCGATCTCTGGATCAACTGACACAGACCCACACTGACTTGGAAGGGGAAATAACATGGTGGCCAATAAAGCTTAACTAAATGTGTACATGATGTAAATATTGGTAAGATAAACCTAGTATTAAGGTCTATATTGTTAAAGTGTTAGAAAACCAAACCTTCCTGGTAAAACTGGAGGAGGCCCGCCATTGGTCGGGCCAAGGCAGCAGCTACAATTTCCATCGTATTACTACTTGACGTCCCCCAACGAGAGCACCGCCAGACCTTCTCCATACACCCTCGGGCGGCTTATCCAGATGTCAACAGGTCAACCTACGTGAAGAAAAACGTCGACGGAGATTTTGGTGAGGGAAGACCTCCAGTTCTTGGCCCATATGAAGAAGGCTGAGCTGAAGAAGTGCGGACAAAGACTGCTTTAGGTATGTTCCGCGAATATCCCTCCCACTCCTCTGTGCCATGGAGCTAGATGAGCTGCGGCGCACTTGGTGGTCTCCATCGTTAGGAGCAGAGGAGACCAACATTGCTACAACTGCAGGCAGCGGTGTTGCTTTGGTAGTAACCACCGCGGTAATACTCTACTGCAGGTTCCGGCAAAGCACGCTAATGCAGAGGCTTTCCCCGCCATCAGACTCTGACGACGTGACATCTCCAGATTCCAGCAGTTGGATGTATTCAATGGCCAACGAGATATAAAGTGGTTTAAAAGTTGTATTGGCAACTTTTGTTTGTGGGGGAACAGTGTGGTGTAGAGATTTGTATTTAGATATAGAACAGTGCTGTAATTAGAGCTAAGGTGGGGGAAAAGGCAAATCAGACTGCTGACAAAAGCACTGCTGAAAAGGAGGGCATTGTAATGCTAGCCTGCTGAGAAAGAGTTAACAGTTTGGTGTGAGATGCTAGTGCACAGCTCTTTCTGCTTGCCTTGGCCCCCAGCGTTATGTCTGTTATAATATAATTAATGTTAAATTTTAGTTTATGTTGTAAGGTGTAGTATAAGTATGTGTGTGTGTATGTATATGTATAATGTAGATATAGGATAGTAGATAAGCCAGCTTCTATGTATATATTTTATGAATATATCTGTTTACCAACCAGCCATGTGTGTGCCTTACCGAGTAGCCAACATGACAGTTACTAGTTTGTTTCTGATTTATTGAAGGTAGGAAAGCAGTTATTGAGATTTGTTGAAGCTTCTTCTTTCTGATATTTATCATCTGGTTATCTTTATCATCTCTCTCTCTCTCCCCCTTGTTACTTTTATTTATTTCTAATTTTAATTCCCCACTTGTTAACATAGGTTTCTTAATTAGCCTATTTTCCACTGCATTGTCAAATTTAATTCCTCCTTTGTACCTATTACGTACACTTATGTCAGAAAAAAAGTTTCCAGTAAATCTAATTATATATATATATATATGAAATAAGTTGTAACTCCTGTAATGAAACCTATATAGGTGAATCCTAGCAATTAGTAAAAGGTTAAAGCAACATTTAAAAAGCATAGACAATACTGAAAATAAAGCTGCCTTGATGAATCATTCCATTTTCAGAAACACACTTTGAATTTTGAAAATGTTCAAATAATCAATAAAGAAAGGAATAATACTTAACGAAAAATTAAAGAAAATATTCACATAAAAAAATAAGAAAAAAACAGAAATTGAATACCTTTATAATATATTCTACAACTTTTAGCAGATTTCCCTTAAGGGAAATCAGCTATTGAGGTCGTACTCATGATGCGAGTTTCGAAAAATTTCTTCAAATGTCCATCGATCCTACCCAGGAGATGACGAAAATGAGGTCCGTTCAAAATTATATATATATATATCTATATATATATATATCTATATATATATAGATATATATATATATTTGTCTGTTAACGCTCTAGCGGTCGCAATTCTTGTTTGATCTTTACCAAACTCGGAATTTAATCGTTTTATGTAAAAAGAAAGACTAAGTTCGTTAATGACTGAAATCGGACCAGTGGGAGAGGGGGTTTAGAGGGGGGGATTTTTGAAAATTCAAAATATCTCCGTTATTATGCGTCGGATCGAAAAATCGTATAGAATAAATCTTATTGCAAATTAAATTTACTATAAATATTGTTCTATACATTTATTCTGTATCTTGAATATTAACCGAGATATTTGCATTTGTATTCTGCGTGATACTGGTCACCAGTAGGCTATGTTCGAACTTTCCGGCGAGAGCTCTGGCGGCCGTTTCTATAACTTCGCCCCTCGTGAATAGGTTTAGAGGTTAGGTCAACTGTTTTTTGGGGCTAAAAACAACTGGGTTATTACGCCCTAAATAATGTTTAAGGTTTAGAGGTTTCTTACTACTACAGTTGTTATTAGGCAGATTTCCCTATTGTAAAACTTCACGTGGGAAATCTGCTTAGTTTACGCAACCCCTGCGTGACGGACTTTTTTATCTTAATATTAAATAATCCATTTTAAAGTATGACAAATCGAGTTCAAGGTTTAGCATGAAAATTATCGATTTATAGCCACTTATAAATTTGTTAATGTAGTAATGAATTATCATTGAATTTTATAAATTAATGGTATTATTTGTTGAAAAAGAATGACCCCTGAAGAGGTGGTACGTAAGCCATGAAACATGTAGGGCAATTATGAAGAAAAGTCTGATGGGAAAGAATGGCGTTTTTGTTGGCGACCTTTGCCAATAAACTATGAAGAATACATTTCACTATTATTTTTTAAATAAATTTTAGTAATCAAATGAATAGAAGGGTCTCTTTAGCGCATAATTTAGTCCCATCTTTATATTCCCACCATTAAACTTTTATTTTCAACACATTAATAAGAAATAACACTATAGGTTGTGTTATTTCTTATTAATAAACTAATAATAATAACAATAAACTAACTCCACTATGACTGGTTACCAACTGACTAGAAACTATTCACAAAAGTTAAAACAGACAATGTATATGTGATGGGGATACATAATAAACATCAAGTATAATTTTTAATACAGTAATGAACTATTAAAGATAAAAACAGAAACTAATGGAAAAAATAATGCTTAGATAATATAATTAACTGGTAGAAAAATATGATGTGTATTTTGCTTTTATAGGTAAAATTAAATGCTTTAAAGAAATCTTCTTTACCTCTACATAAGAAATACCAATATTAAAAAAATGTTATTAATAAATGCCACATCTGTTAAGGATGTATTTAAATCAATCAGATTAGAAATAGTTCTTTAATTAAATATTTTCATTTTCGGATAGTTATAGATAAATGAGCAAGCAAATTGGCATATAAAATTATAAATAAAGTACTCCATGAAGACATAGCTCCATTACCTGTAAAACAGGAATGTTAGGATGAGATTTTGCAAATCTCTGGACAAAAGCTATTAATAGCAACGATTCTTCTACGAGACCAGATCTAACTGCTGACTCGAGGAGCTGCGGAAGTTCTAGAACTTGAAGGAGGTCAGAATGCCTTTTTAAAGCAATGCTGCTAGCCTGTCTCTCAATCTCAAGAGAAGAATAACGACGTAATAAATTTTCACAACCAGCTGTGAAATCAGGGAGGCGAGAAATCAGAGAATCTAAACCTGCCTCTGTTTTCTGAAACTAAATAAATTTTCATGTTAAAAATTTAATATTTTTGAAAAGAGGTTAAATATTTTTCATTGGTTAGATTTTTTTCATGGGGATAATTCGACTTTGTATTGTGTTAGTTTATTTTTACAGGGCAGCAATCATCAATGAGATAGAAGAATCAAGATTTTCAGTAGAATATCTTGTCCATGAATCTTGAAAAACTTGATATATTGTTTAACTGGGCAACCTCTTCCACAAGCCATTCTAATCTTGATTTGGATACTGGAGGAATTGAACAAAAATTTGAAAGTAGCTTTTAATATAAAGCTCAATAGAATGATTCCTATAGGGCATTTTGCCATATCTTTTTCATATAAAGTTTACATTTTATTTAATGTTTATATTATCCATAATGTTTTATATGGTGTGTGCACCCAAGCATGCCTATGGTGTATGCATGAGTGTGAATGTAGTATATTACTTTATTATTTCTTAACTTCTTATTTATTTAACTTAACAAAAACTCCACAAAGTATAATTGGAAAACCTTTAGTCAAGGATTACAAGGATTTAATTCCTGCATGGTCTATAGGAATTTTTATTCAGTGACAAATTTACTAAAAAGTCCAGGGGCTACAAAAACTAAAAAGATTTTCCACATGCTGGTATGGCACCCTAGAGATTTCATCTCACCACATATTATTTATTTCTATGTAAAATTCTGATGAGTCAAAAAGAGGGTTTAATGAAGACTGAAAACAAGTACAAATAACAAGTTTAATATTTGAGTTACAAAAAAATGCATAGAACAACAATAGTTTAACAAGACTGGTTCTATAAACTTTTACAATCCTACTCATAATAAGAGATATTTTGAATATTCAAATTCCCTACTCTCTAAACCCCCTATCCCAGGTCCGATTTCAGACAACAAATATGATCTTAAATTTTGACTGAAATGATTAAATATCGAGTATCAAATAAACATTTTTAATAGAAGAATGAAAAAGTTAAATTGATGTCATTACACAACAAATTTACGTCTTTCTCGCATATCAGCGATAATCAGTATTTGTTATTTAAGCTTAGAATAATGTGGTTCATGATATAATAGCTTATTGTTAATATGACATGAGTAGAAGTGAGTGTTTACTAAAACCTGAAAACGAAATAAACCAAATATCTCGAAATTTCACGATAGTTTTTTCTTATCACATGTCAGACACGATATCTGCAATTTGTGGCTTTGGTGTCTGTTTGTTACCTTTTGACACCCAAACTACTCAACATTCACCAACTCAACATATACTAAACAGTATATTCATACTGGTACATTGTGTGTTCAGTAAAGTATATCATATATTAACAGAGCAGAGTTAATAAATACCAGAATAACTGGGTGCACCTCCCCAGTCTTCATCCCTTTAAAATTATTTATTAATGAAAATTAAACAAATTCACATTCCTGAGAAGACACTACATTGCTAAAAGTATAAGCATCACACACATGTAAACATAGACTATGAGTTTGGCAGGGGACCGGCAGAACTGATAGATGAGATACCTACTAGTTCAAATTGGAAAGAATTGTTGGGCATATCAATATTTCTACGAAAATTACTTGCTTCATACATTGTTATATGAAAAGATGTATAAAACAAAAATTACTCTAAATAACAAAGAAAAACAACTTTTGTTATGTGCACATTTGCCGAAAAAGAAATAGAAAATGAAATATCGCGTATTTTTATTTCAGGCCTCCCTTATAAACCACTCCTGCTAGTCCCTAGAAAAGTTGGTACAGCTTATTTTGAACCTAAAAATTTTCATATAGCTTATAATCATGAAAGAATTAATGCTAATTCACATTCCTAGTTGTGTTAAGTTCGGTTCAATAGTGAGTGCCTAATAAAATTGTTGGCTCCCGCTTTAGTTATTGGTGTATATATCATTTATACTTTTTTATACGACAAAAGTGAATATATCAAAAGTTACTCTAAATAACAAAATTTTTTTTTTAAATTTCAGGCCTAATATTAATGTAGCCTAAAGTCTAAGTCGGGTTAGTAGTAATATACGTACATACGAAGATTCATAAAACTCGGTTCAGCTGTTTATGCGTGAAAAGGTAACAAACAAACAAACAGACCAAAAGAAACAAAATGCAGTTATGGTGTCTATAACATGTGAGACGAAAAGTTATCGTGAAATTTCCCGAAAAAAGTCAATGTACAGACAGAGGTTACAATTTTATATATATATATATATATATATATATATATATATATATATATATATATATAGATGAAAAATATTATACCTGTTGAAATAATTCTCTTGAACATTCGGCTGTCTTAATAAAGGTTTTATAATTAGCAAAAGCTAGTTCTTGTGTTTGATTTAGCACCGATACTTTTTCAACTTCCAAGTGATCTGGTTCTTTACCTGAAGAATCAATAAATAATGTTTACAAAATGAAACTGAAGATTAAATTGGCATTTTCTTTGTTTATCATAAATATCAGTTTTTATTCGTATATGAATAAAAATCCCTCATGCAAGTGATCGATAAACTAAGCAGGTTTCCATGTGCTACAATATGACATGCTGATGATATCTCACCATTCTCCATTTCTCCAGTAGTTAAACCCATAATTTTTTACAAAAAAAAGCTAGACATGAGATGTTTAGGGACTGAGTTATTTAAAATTAAAATCAGTTGAGTAGAAGTGGGGGGGGGGCTAAAAATGGCAGAAACCAAAAGATAAAAATAACTTTGTTAATACTCGGAGAGAAAATATGCAAATACCAACAGTGATCTGGCTCATAGAAACAGAGATGTTTTAATTATTCCTCCTCGAAATATAATACCTTAATGTTAAGGTCTTATAAACAAGAATGGGAGTAGACTGAAAACAGAAAAAGACAAATGTTTCACTTAATATTTGGATAAAAAAAAGTAACAACAATCGTAGGACTTTAGTTTGTTCATAAATTTACTTTTTGTACTATATTTTGGCCTATGCACAATATATATTACTTTATATTTCACTCCTTTTCTAACTCCCTACTCCCCTTTGATTTCAACCATTAAAATAATTGATCATTAGTTTTACATGAATTTAAATATTTTGTTTGGTAATAATTAACAAAAAAATGGACACTAGTCATCATAGAATATAGACTTATTTGAACATACCTCGCTTTTATCATTACTAGGCAGGAGTGACAGATTTTAGAAGAAATTTTTCAAATGTTAATAAAAATGTTATTAACTAATTTAAGAGATGTCTTAAATGATTTTTTGGTACTTAATGGTTATTGGGAGGCCACTTATTTATAGACAATTATTAAAACATATAAAAAAAGTCAGTCACGCAGGGGCTGCGTAAACTAAGCAGATTTCCCACGTGAAGTTATACAATAGAGGAATTTCACGGGATCAGTTACAAAAACAGCCGAACTAGCTATTGGCGGGAAACTCACTCTCGTCTCTTTATCCTCCCACATTTAATGAAAATGCAAATATCTCGGTTAATATTCAAGATAGAGAATAAATATATAATAATATTTATAGTAAATTTAATTTGCAATAAGATTAATTCTATACAATGTTTCGGTTCGACCTATGGTAACGGAGATATTTCAAAAATCCTCCCCTCTAAACCCCCCCTTCCCCTGGCTCGATTTCAGCCGTTAACAGTTTTGAATGGACCTCATTTTTGTCATCTCCTAGGTAGGATCAATGGACATTTGAGAAAAATTTCGAAAATCACGTCATGAGTACGACCTCAATAGCTGATTTCCCTTGAGGGAAATCTGCTAAAACCAAAACCAATTAGAGTTAGCCCAAAACTGGATGATAATAAAGCATAGAGCAGTTGTCTGCCACATAAGCTCTGCAAGTGGAGTAATAATAAACGATCACCAAGTGGTGATAATATACACAAAATGGTGTTAATGAACACTAAGTGATGTTAATAAACGATCACTCACTTTCTGATAAGAATGGGAACCGAATGGCTAAGATAACCTAGTCAAGTACGAACAACTTAAAGTGATAGCAATGACACTGAATAGCAATACAGTTTTGAATCAGAAATATTTTATTGTAAATAATGAATGATCTTCCAATAAGCATTTTGTCATTTATATATTCTAGAAGTGTTACTTTAAATAATGAAGTGATTTTCTTTTAATTATGATTTAATAGTCTTCTTTAAATGGGTAGCCTCCTGATATGTATAGATTTTATTTTAGGTCAGTATATAGCAAACAAAATAAGACATTACTCTTGGTGTATAGACATATTTTGAGACATAGAAATTTCATTCGTAAATCATGAAGGGATATGTAGGGCTTCTGATCATCAGTCATGAAACAGCCCCATCATAACAATCACAAATAAAAGTGGGTAAATCCAGATAATTGGGCTAAGTGGTGTAATTAGTCTATAGATATGGAGGTGACTCAAGAAGACATATACATATGGTAAAGTTATCTCTTAAACTAATAAGGGAAATTTTGTACATTGCAAGCTTGCAAATTGCACAATTATCAATAGTGAAAAGCTATACTGAAATATATATCATTCATCAAGTAAAAAGAATCAGGTAAATAAGCTGAGTAAAATAATGATTAAATACTTACATAATTTTTCTAAATTGTAGACACTCAACTTTGAAAGGTAATTATTAAAGTCTGGATTATCAATCCATGTATCTAAATCAGGACAAAAGTTGAAAAATTAAACATATTGCTTAATTAATTCCTTAATACAATTCTTTAGCCTATTACTAACCTGATATTCCCTCAGGAAACATCAAATTCAAAATGCTTTCTGTGTCCACATCCATAACTGATTTTGTGTAAGAATCTTAACTTAAACGAGATCCTGGCTTAACCTTAACATTCTATACTTATCGTCCATAGGAAATGCGAAGAAAACGTCTACACAGACATAAAATTACAAAATATTATACTTGACAATGAAGACTACAACAGACATGTCTCAGTGCTTGTCACGAATAATATTCGTTTATAACGATTCACTCAATCTAAGGATACACATTGAAACAAAGAAAGAAGAATTGAAGACCCTTATTACGTAACACGTAATTTTATTTAATACATTTTATTTAGTACATGATTAATTTAAAACTGAGAAGTCAAATTATAAAAGATTAACAAACTGGTGAAAATGCAGTTTAATCCCACCCTTGGCGGCGTACTTTTGAAAATTGACCGCTGCCAATTTTTTTTTTAATTTAATATTAATCTTTTTTAACACACTTAATTTTGTGGATCCTTAGACTGTGGAGGATAGACTTTAGTGACCCCATTCAAAAATGTCCAAAATACGTCACCGGTCATTTCCACTAAGGGTGGGGTTAAACTGCATTCCACCCAAATTATAAAAGATTAACAAACTACTTGAATTTGGAAGTAGGACCACCAACGCTCCGGAAAGGATGGTCAAGTCTACTTTTAAATGTCAGAGCCAGATATATTTTGCAAATACACGATATCCTTCAGTCAATACAAAACCAAATGTCACCAAACTGAGCGGTTACATTTCAGTACAAAATTCAACAACTACACCGGGAATTTTTCTCAATATGACCGTTGAGTCCCTTTGAGTTGCAATCAAACGTACCCTTTCCCAAATATTTCCCTCCATCCACATTTCCGAAATAGTTATTCCCTGTGACTGCCGGCAATAGACTGGCAATGTTAATATCAGCACTTGGCCAATATATTTCAAACTCATGAAAACATCTTTCACCCCTGCTCATCATTTTGGTATTCCTCTTCCAATCCCCCACCCCCTCCACCTCCCTTTCATACAGACTTTTATTTAACTCTGCTGTAGCTGGACTTACAGGTAGGGGTCTTAATTTTTTTCAACCGTGCCCATTTAGAATCATGAGGTAATTGAGTAAACATTTTAATAAACAAATGGAGGCGATATTACAAATCAAATTTTAACTGCTTTAGCAAAAAAAAAAATATACCTCTTGAGGACTAAAGAACTCAAAGATACGAGGCAGGAACGAACACATGTAGAAAAACGAAAGGAGTAAAGTCTAAAAATATAAGTTCATCACGTAGGAGATGAATAAATTAAGTAGATTTCCTACGTGCTGATGTTGATTTCTTCTCTAAATGTATTTTCTATTTCTAATCAAAAATCCATTAAGTACAAGTGGGGTTTACAGAAAGCTGAAAACAAGAAAGTACTAATAACTCGCTTAATATTTGAGCCACAAAAAAATGAATAGAATAACAATTATAGAGAATTAATTAGTTAACAAGATTGGTTCAATAAATCTTTTCGATCAAACTCATAATAACCGATACACTTTCGAATCATTAATATACTCAAAACTCATGAAAGGCTGAGACCTGACATACGCTAAAATATTCCATCCAATTTTCAAAATTAAACTAAAGAAAGTGATTTGAAAATGAATATATGTACTTGATAGTGTATACAAAAACCATTTACCAGTAAAACGCCCTTATTAGATTTTGCATTGAAAGCATACAACAGAGTGTTCAGCTAAAATTTTGAAGTAACCAATTACAACTGTTGTACCAATCCATATACTTACAAAAATATTTCATCAAAAAAATAGTCACAGTTTTAGTATACTAGAAGTCTAATATCTGACAGTACTTTCATAAATTATTTTTATCCAAACATAGAATATGTTGGATCCCCAATTTCCTTTAAAAAGAGCCCACCCCCTATTTGAATGCACTCAATATTTTGTTGATTAAGAGATTTAATGTAAATTGACGCAGGGTTAAAATTTAATTATAATTACTAAATGTGGCCTTCATTACCAAAAAAAAAAGAATACCAATGCGTCTTTTAAAGATGAAAAACTTATAATTTTAGGAAATGTAAAATTAAGGAAGCCTAGGTTTACTTAAAAGAGAGCTGATTTATTTGGGCTGTAGTCTCAGCTGTTAGGTCTTCTACTCTGGCAAGAATGGCGATTTCAGCGGACCAGGCTATTAAGGAGCATGTTTTGGCAGTTTCTAGGGATTTTGTATGTCAGCCTAGGCTAAGTAAGTTTTATTATGATTGATGCGAAAGTTTATTTATTTAAAATGCACAAAATGTTTGTTTAAGAAATGAGAAATACGTCTGCAAAAAAGTGGGCGTAGCCCCTTTTTAGTCATGTACTTTCGGGCTTTACTGTCTTTTCGTTAATGCCTTTTTTATTACTTGTTGTTATTCCTACACTATTACTACCTGTTTTACATCTCTTTATAAAATAAGTTTTTTAAAAATGAAAGAAGAAAATGAGAGATTCTTCTGATATGATGTAAATTAATTGTGTCACTTTACAGCATACAAAACTGTGTCTGGAGTGAATGGACCTCTTGTTATTTTGGATGAAGTGAAATTCCCAAAGTATGCAGAAATCGTTCAATTGAAACTTGCTGATGGAACATTAAGATCTGGTCAAGTTTTAGAAGTTTCTGGGTCGAAAGCTGTCGTTCAAGTATGGACTTACCTGTTGTAGTTGTGATTTTAATTTTAAATGTTTTATTTTACCTAATTTTTGTCATTTTTTATAAAGGTTTTTGAAGGTACATCAGGAATAGATGCAAAAAACACACTTTGTGAGTTTACTGGAGATATTCTCCGTACCCCAGTTTCTGAAGACATGCTTGGGCGTGTCTTTAATGGTAGCGGTAAACCTATTGACAAGGGACCTCCCATTCTTGCAGAAGATTACCTGGATATTCAAGGTCAATTTCTCAGATAGTTGAATTGCATATAAGGTAACAGTTGTTTTAAAGTTATATATATTTCTGACGTTTATTTAACAGGTCAGCCCATTAATCCATGGTCTCGAATTTATCCCGAAGAGATGATTCAAACAGGCATATCAGCTATTGATGTGATGAATTCTATTGCCAGAGGCCAGAAAATCCCCATTTTTTCTGCTGCAGGGTTGCCCCATAATGAGGTATCTACATATTACTAATTTTAATGGTATTACTTATTATTAATGCGGGCAAACCTCTACTAACAAAATTGTTATTTGTTGACATTTAACTGTCTTTGTTCATAAATGAGATCAGGCTTAGAGCACTTTTTACTTCTTAATCTATATTTACATGTAATATTCGTGCCTAATATTTTTGACAGTTTAAATAAGGTGCAAAGAGATAAAATATTAGAAATATATTATTTATTTTGAATAGTCTAGTGCTTCTAACAATTATGACTAGCTTTCTAATTTTAGCACAATTTCTTAGTTATTTTATTGTTCCACTGGAAGAGCTATATGGAACTCAAATGATCAAAGTGATTTATTGGTGATAGTTTGGGGAGAATACATGAACTAAAACAATATCTATTAGTTTTATCATTATTATTGTTGTTTTTTTCATAATCCTAAACACTTTTGACTATTTTAGTCTAGAAGTTCTCTCATTATAAATTATGGTTTTGGTTACATTGGTTTGTACATTCCCATTTTTCCTTTTATATCATTTGCCTCATCTGAAATATAAACCATGCTGTTAGGCCTGTATCACCCAAAAACTTTAAATCTTATTAATATATGATTTTAATACTATCTATGATTTTAACTATTTTAAATTATTTTTTTAAAGGCTATTATCTTAATTAGGACTGCAATGTTTTACAAGTTTTGCAATCATTCATAGCTTGGAAAAGATGAATATAAATGCAACTAGTATTGCCAATTTTATTTTGCAATGATAAAATTAATTAATTAAATGATAAATTTCCCCATATTTCATAGTTATTGAAGTTGGACTTTCACTGTATAATTCGAGCAGTGAGAGGTAGTGCAATCAATGTTTGACTCTTATGATTTAATGGAGAGTATGGGATTGACTTATGTATTAAAAACACATTTATAATTAAATGTGTTTCGTTTTGACCTTCTCTAGAGCACATAAATGATATAGCATGCCTGACTGAAGGTCTAAAATAGTTTGTAACATTGACAAAATAAATTTGACAATTATTTAATTTCATGCAGTATAAATTTTATTTTCTCATTGTTTTCTATGTTTTTTGATAGATTGCAGCCCAGATCTGTCGTCAAGCTGGTCTCGTAAAGTTACCTGGTAAATCAGTTTTAGATGATTCCGAGGACAACTTTGCTATTGTATTTGCTGCTATGGGTGTTAACATGGAAACTGCAAGATTTTTCAAACAGGATTTTGAGGTGAATATTAAAATTTTCAATCAAGTAAATACACCCATTTTGTTAGTCTATTTTCTGTCATTAGCATGGATTTTTACTTTCCAGCCAAGATGTTTAAAAAAGAAAATATAATATTAAAAACATTTAGACTGAACTGGTCACTATCAGCATCCACTAGCAGCTAACTGTTAGCTTAGAAATATAAATTTTAATAAACGTGTAAAAATATATATTTATATTTATATGAATTTAAATGTTGGCTCCAAATTGAAGGTTGGAGGATTGGAATTTCATGGTTTAATAATCAAATATTTACAGGAAAATGGTTCTATGGAAAATGTCTGTTTGTTTTTGAACCTTGCTAATGACCCGACCATTGAGCGTATTATTACTCCACGTCTTGCGCTTACTGCTGCAGAATTTTTGGCCTACCAGTGTGAAAAGCACGTCCTTGTCATTCTTACTGATATGTCATCATATGCTGAAGCTCTTCGAGAAGTCTCTGCTGCTAGGGAGGAGGTAAAATTATTATATCAGTTTTTAATTAATTTATAATTATGATTATTGTAATTTTTATTTTACTATACAAAGATATTTCTATGTTACTAATTCAATACTTTCTAATCATATACCTCTAAACTTTTCCTTTTACTCAAGAACTTTTCAAGATATTTATATAGTAACTCATAATTATTTTTCATTTTAGTTCTTAAAAATATTTAAACTATTTTTAATAGTTTACAGACTTACATATTGCCATTGTATTCTGAAGATTACTAACTTTCAAAATTATTCTCTTTCATTATTATGATAATCCAATTGGTATAGGCATGCTGCAAATAAGATTGGCTATTTGATTTTGAGAAATCTGATCCCATTAGTGTACCAAGGCATACTCAACTCAAGGTCACTGGGAGGTTCTGATGCCTCAAGTGCCTTAAAGATGCTCAATAGAATTAAAGTTGGGGCTCTAAGCTGACCTTTCCAAGGGCATATATATAAGGTCATGTGTTGTGCGGCCAGGCATACTCTAAAAAAAAAAATAAATAAAGTGGTCCTAAAGATATCACTTATTCTTCTGGGACGTATGATCGTTTAGCATAGGCCTTCGGTCATGCATATATTCCCCCAAACCAAGACTCATCAACCATCCCACTCTGAGGACCTTAAAAAAATATCTTCTCATTAAAATAAAATTACTATTTTAAAAGCCAAAATAATACAAGGGTTTATTATTTCTACTGTCTCAGATGTCTTTTGCAGCATATCTCCAGCGGTGTCTATGTTGTGGGCCACCACAACATAGACACCGCTGGAGATATGCCGCAAAAGACAACTGAAATAGGTTCCCAGCGACGAAGTTTAAAACAACGTGTTTCTACTGTATGATTTACTATACCTACTATATACCTTTATCTTATATTTCAATGTTTCAGGTACCCGGAAGAAGAGGTTTCCCTGGTTACATGTACACTGATTTAGCTACTATTTATGAGAGAGCTGGTCGAGTAGAAGGAAGAAATGGAAGTATCACTCAGATTCCCATTCTTACTATGCCTAATGATGGTATATAAACCCCTATAATTATCTCCATTTTTGTTTGGAAGTATACTTTTTAATTCATTTTACGTTATTTATATTCATTTTTCAGATATCACTCACCCGATTCCTGACTTGACTGGATATATCACTGAAGGACAGATTTATGTTGATCGTCAACTACATAACAGACAGATTTATCCTCCAATTAATGTCTTACCATCACTTTCTCGACTCATGAAATCTGCTATTGGTGATGGAATGACACGAAAGGATCATTCTGATGTATCAAATCAATTGGTAATTTTTTTTTTATTGCATCTATTATTTTTGAGAGAGATATTTTATACAGTTATACCTCTAGTAGCACTAGTTATTTTCATACCTATACATTATTCAGATATTCTTTAAAATTTTCCTTTAGTATGCCTGCTACGCTATTGGTAAGGATGTCCAAGCAATGAAAGCTGTTGTTGGTGAAGAAGCTTTAACTCCAGATGACCTTTTATACCTAGAATTTCTCACTAAATTCGAGAAGAATTTCATATCTCAAGGTGAGTTATTTCATTTTACTTAATTTGAGATATGTACATGATAAAGAAAAAGTGTTTTATTTTCAAATTAATAAGTATATGACATTTAAGTTACCTTACTACATGGTTAATAAGCTTCATAAGGCAGTACTATCTTGCAGCATTCTTTTTTTTTTTTTTTTGCAAATGGAAAACGATTTTGAAAAGTCAACTTTATAGTTTTTCAGAGAAAAAAAAATTGTGTCCTTTTGACTATTCATCTAACATTTACCATGTAAATGACAATGCTTTAAATGTAGAGTCAATGTCAATTCTGTCAACTATTGGAAATCATTATAAAAGCTTGAGTAATTGACTCGCTTATCATCTATATCCAGCTGGTATTTCAATTCCTATTTACATTATCCTATTACTGGAGAAATAGAGAATAGATGTTGAAACCTATGCATTTATGTCTTCGCTTTGCGTCTTGTACCAGGTCGTGGGAAATCTGCTTAGCTTATACAGCCACTCAGTGATGCACTTTTAAATAAATAAGCATTCCTTAAAACTTTTTCTCTGAAAATAATAAATCTTTTACTTAGAAGTCAATTTAATTGTGAAGAGATAGGCAAGGCAATTTCAATTTTCTGCCCATTTTGTTTTTAAATGTTCATCGGAAATTACTCTGATTTTTTTTCTTTCCAAATTTAGGTACTTATGAAAACAGAACTGTATTTGAATCACTTGATATTGGATGGCAATTGCTTCGTATTTTCCCTAAAGAAATGTTGAAGAGGATCCCTGCAACTACATTAGCAGAATTCTACCCAAGAGATTCAAGGCACACAACTACAACTCAACCCAAGTAAATTATTATAGGTAATAATTTTGTTTGCAATAATAAATATATAACCTGTTATACCATATATCCTGTTATAATGTCTGTTAGCGCTCTAGCGGTAGCCATTTTTGTTTGATCGTTACCAAACTCGATATTTACTCGTTTTATGTAAAAAGAAAGATCAAGTTCGTTAATGGCTGAAGTCTGACCAGGGGGGGGGTTAGAGGGGAGGATTTTTGAAAATTCGAAATATCTCCGTTATTATACATCGGATCGAAAAATTGAATAGGAGCAATCTTATTGCAAATTAAATGTACTATGAATATTGCTATATACGTTTATTCTTTATCTTGAATATTATATTATATGAGATATTTGCAGTTTTTAGTTTTTAGCCTTCAGTAAACCCCCACTTCCACTCGTATTACATAAACAAATGTTACTCTGTTATATAATAAACCACATTATTCAAAGCTTAAATACCAAATATTGTTTTCAAGAGATCTGTATTATACAAGATACATGCAATATTCTGGTGACCCCTCCCCGTCTTCTTGGAGTACTAAAATTTGATTGATTGAGATACTTCTGATTCATTTTAAAATACAGTACTAGATACAGTAAATAGTTTTCAATAAAGTTAATGTATTCTGATATATTTCAGTAATTGTTATTCTTGCCGGTGAGAGGTTAGCAGACCTGTTAGTTTACATTTCAGACGCTTCTCGTCGGGAGGGGAAGGATTTTTTATTACCGCTTGTATTTATTCACTTAATATTCACGGTTGTGTTGTGATACCAGTATGTAGATTTATCTATTGTTAAACTTTATGAGGGAAATCTGCTTAGTTTAACCAGCCCCTGCGTGACGGACTTTTAAAGTATAAGGGAGATGCTGGCTATTCTGTACTCGTAAATTGAGGTTGTTTACTTGATTTATACAGAGATTAAAATATAAAAAGATGAATCACCCAGTTATATATAACTATCTCCCTTTTTAAAAATTTATGAATTCTATTCTTAAGAATAATTTATATATGCTAATTTTGTATATATTTTATTTATTTGATTAAATTAAAGAATAATACCTGAAGAGGTGAATTTTGGCATGCTTGATTTTTTATAATTTCAATTTTGTTATTGCTGAGGAAGAAAAAATAAAAATGTTTTTATATTATCTAGCAACAAATTCTTATTAGGAAAAATTCATCAAGTAGCCATTTAGCCTTATATTCTCAAAATCTTCACCTCTCATTAGAGTAATACGAATATAGTGTATTTGATGTTGATTTTATTTAATTTGATGTTACTACTAAGGAGGAAAAATAAAAATGTTACATTAGCTGATTCATCAAGCTAATTTTGTTTAGTAGCAAAAATCTTTTATTAAGGAAAATTTATCATGTATATTAAATGTTATTATCTGATTGCAGGTAAATTTGGAGTGCCACCTGAAAGATATTAAGTGAACACATTCACAGATAATATACATTCCGGGGTGAAATTGCCACTTGTAGTGTTTTTTCTGTATAGTTTATTATGTAAATAAAATTGAAAAATATATATATTAAGATTTCTTTCTGTTACATATGAATATATGTATTACCATTTTTAAATATTTACATTTAAAAAATATAAATTTTTACGTCTCTGATAAGACAGCTAATCAGAAGGATATGCTGTATAAAGTTGTATAATATGTTATTGTTAAACTCCTACTTATTTCAAAACTAAGACATTTTAGTTTTTGGTGTTAGGGATTTTACTTTAGATGTATAGGCAATATTCTGTAATTGTTTTTGGATTGTTGATGAATAGATATATATTATGCCTTATAAATGCCAAAACATTGTTTTGTGTTGTTAATAGTGCTTTTTATTGAACATTCATCATTACTGAAGATTGTTATCTGATATGCCATTATTTTAATATGCAATTGGCTGTTAACATAGACGAATGGTCCTAGAAAATTATGAAACTGTTATGGCTTTCATGTACTTGGTAGACAATAATTAATTCAAGCAACATATTTGGATACCACTGTCAGTATCTCATTTCATAATAAATAGATATTATTTCAAACCTTAGGTGGGCTTTAAAAGTTTTAAATTATAAAGAAAAAAATTGTCATGTTTAAGGCTATACTACTGGTCTGGGGGGAGGGGGGTATTAACTAAAAAAGTAATTTATTTTCTTCACTATAAATAATAAATTATATATAGTCTTTATTGCCATACATTCATTTTATGTTCCATTGTTGAAATATCTCAGTATTCTGTTCACGTTATTAATAAAAGAAACGTTGTTACTTTTTTGGTTGGTTCTTTATTCCACTTGACACCATGGATGATATATTATAAAAAAGGACTAAAAGGTATTTCATAATACATTTGTATTTCCTTTTTAAGTATCATTTAAATTACTCATCTTTGTCTCAACTTTCTCTTCCTTTTCACTGCTAATGTATAATAAAGTAATAAATAGGTTACTCATTTACAATGAAACTGTTCCTATTGAAAATATCAATTAGAATAATAGAAATGATTATACCACCACCATATGTGGCAGAGCATATTGCCACTGCTTCTAGTGTTGTATATTGAATATAACAACATTGAAGGATTTTCCATTTGATTCTACACAGTCTCTACCTTGTAAAATCAAGATTATTGACAGTTTTAACCCTTTCCTTACGCAAAGCCACTATAGTGGCTTTGTGCAAGGAAAGGGTTAAAAGTATATGTTTAGCTTACTTTTTTGGAACCAATGCACATGAATAAAACCAGCTGATACATGTGCAGCTATATAATATTTTTATTTTGTAAATCACTATCAAATCCTTTGCTTCAAAAGCCCGAAAAGAGTGTCTGCCTTTCTGTATCAGTCAGTCTGTTTCTATTATATAGTCATTATATTTTTTTAACCTTTATAGCATCGGACACTCCCGTATTATACAGTATATATATATATATATATATATATATATATATATATATATATATATAATCTAAACAACTATTAATCCTATGCTTGGTGGTTCACAAGTTATTACTGATTTACAAACATTTGTATTTAATAGTAATAAAAAATAAATAAATAAAGATTGCAAGTTTTTTGAAAAAGTATATGACATTGTTATTTCTATTATTTATTAACGTCCTTTTTTGCTACTATGACTAATTGGATGGGTTATCTACAGGTTACCATCCTTTTCCAGCCAGGGTGGGGCTAAGGATTTTATGTAATGAATTCGTCACTAAATAAATTTCTATTGCCCAAGCGGGAATCCGAGCTCCACTCTTGGTTTACCATGTGAGTTAAAGTCAACGCTTTAACTGACGTGGCTAACCTGAATAATGAAAATTACTGAAAATTTAATTTTCTGCAATTGGTTTTTTTTTTTTTTATCTAGTAAATTAACTGAGTTACTTGAACTTTAGTTTTCAGCCATCAGTAAACCATTCCTCCTAATGCAATTTAAAATACTCGAGCCTCTAACCATTTCATGTCCAGTTTAAATTTCAAGTCCATAGGCTTCTTATTTCAGGAGAAATGGAGAAAAATGGCGTCAGGTCATGAGTGTTTATACCAAACCACATTGGAAATCTTAATGTATGTGTATTGTCTTTACCCACAGATGATAGCTGGTGACAGATCTTAGCAGTTTAGAGACTAGATTTGATGTTAAAATATATTCTATTAATTCTAGGCATCTAAAGAACATTTTTTTATCTAATACTGTTCAAGATTTCATTCATTTATTTATTTAATTCTTCTGATATACATGATAATATTATCTCTCTTTTACTCTTTCTTTAAATGACTATCATCATATAGGTACAAATGTGTACTAATCTTCACAATAATTTTGGGCATACTTCATTTATTTTTTAAATAAAGTCATATCAAAGAGATAAGAGTTAATGTTACATATAACAAAAGTCATAAAAGTCCAAAATGCCACCCTTCAGCCATGCATAACATGCCAAATCTGTATTCAAAATCCCAGATAGTGTGCATAATTCTTTCTTCTTTTTTTTTTTTTTGTACTTCAATTTATTTAAGGCTTGGTATTCACATTCCCTTCTGATCTAGAGGAGATATATACTACACAGAGCCTATAAAGAATTTGAGGAGCCCATATTGAACATTATCACAATAACCTGACAATTTATAATGTTAATTGTTATAATGGGTAACATTCATTTTTTAATTTTATTTCTATTTCAGAAATACTAATAACCTATTGAATAATTTCTATACTACATTAAATCCTTTGGTAAACGCCTCACCCGAGCCAATCATATGGTTTTTTAACAGAACGTACTGGGTTCGTATTGTTGCAAGGCATACTTAACCTGTCTGTTGCTTCTCTTTCAACTTGGCTACAAAAAGTAGCATGATCCTAAGTAGACAACTGGTTACAAATGAAGATGAGATCCTAAAGGTGAAGTTCCTAAATCTTAGTTCTACTGAGTCTTTAGTCTGTCGTTACCAAATTCAAACTTTAGTATTCTAAATATATATATATATATATATATATGCTACTGGAAGACAAATCTTGCAAAAATTTAGTTTGAATAGAAACACTCTCATGCAGTAGAATATTGTTTTGTATACTTATATTTTATATGTAAAATAATGATAATTCAGTTAAATCCAACAGTTATTAACAATTCAATAAATTACATATTTTTAACTGAGATTTAGCTTGGTGGGAATTTCATCTTTTGCATTCTGGTCAGTAGTTTTGATATATCACCATCATTTTCATTAAGGTCTTCCAAAGCACTGAAATAAAGAGTAATAATCACTCATAATTGGATACCCAATCTAAATCTAGTCTCATCTAATATGATCAGGGCCTTTGCCACAACCCAAAACTATTTTGGTAGTTGTTGACACAATTAATTTAAAAGCTAGGAGTAAGAACAAGATATAATTGTTTATATCTTGTCCTTCCTAATAAATAAATGTAGTCTTGTATTTAAACTAGTTTAAGACTTTAGCTAAATACATTAGCTTTTTGCCAAAATCAGATGAATTGGAATTGAGGTTTACCTAGGGCAGGAGAAAAAAAAAAAAAACTTGTGGAAAATAACTAGCTTTAGATTGATTAGTTGCCATTTTCCAATGTTTTGCACAAACATACGTATATTCCCCTTTCTCTAAGCCCGTATGGCCCTTCAGGACATCCTTCCTCCTAAAGTTAATTTGCTCGATGATGGCATTCAGTTCTATTCTTATTTATAGTATTTGTCTTTTACCTCTCTTTTGGTTGTAATTTTTGTTTGATTATTGCCAAACTCAATACTTAAGCATTTTATGTAAAACTAAAAATCAAGTTTTGAACTTTCACCAGTGGGATCATATAAATCTCAATTATTTTGAGTTTTATGAAAATATTGTATAAAACCAATCTGTTGTAAATTTAATTTGCTATAAACGTTGTACACATTTCTTCTCTATTTTGAATATTAATGTTGATAATTGTTGTTTTTTTTCGTTTTCAGCCTTGAGCAGTTATTTATTAAGGTCCACTTAGTGATACTAAAATAGTATGGAGTTAAGGGAGCCAGAAACTCAAACCACTGTATGAAATAAAATTGTGTAACAAATTTGTGTCACTTGACACAGATAATTCACAAATTGCTGGGTTTTTCCCAGAATTCAAAACTTCAAAGAATGATGGAATGTTCAAATGTTTAAAGGGGAAAATGACAGCCTAAAAATAGCATGCAGATGCAATTTTTTCAATGAAATTCACTGCTGGTAGTGTTGGGAACAAAACCTTTACATACATAGTACTCCATAAAAGCAACCTATACAAAAAAAAAAAAAAAAAAAAGGGGTAAAAGCAGTTAGATACTGAAGAAAAGTTGGAAGGTACATCAAAATGTACACACCCTATTAACTAACTACACTTATCCAAACCAGATTTAATCAAAGTTGTTCAAATATCATAAGTTAGAAGAACATTATTATTTATTAACATCCATTTTTTGCTACTAAGGCTAATTGGGTCGGGTAGTCTATTTACAGGTTGCCACCCTTACTAGAAGAACTGTATATTTCTATAAAATGCATAACCCCAGCATTCGGATGACATAATCCAAGGTAATAAGCAATGCCCCTGTTTGCCTGGATTTTTATCTACAAATTCTATTTGGAATTATGATATGTTTCCCTTCTTAGTTTAGTACAGAGATCTCTCAGATTTAAAGAGATGAAGTATTTGGGCCTATCCTTGCAAAGATTGGGAAAGGTAATTCCCCTTAGTTTGTAATGGCGAATTAAAGTTTCATGAGTATGGATGAAAGTACTGAATTGATTTGTCGTACACAATTGGAAAAATTTATTTCTCAGAGCATAATTTCTGAGAAGCTCAGTTTTATTGTGGGGCACTTTCACAGGCTTTGGGCAAGGAGATAAGATAATGTGCTATTTGAGAAGTTAGACATAGTCATTTGAAAAAATGGCACAGGTGGCCATCATGAAAAGTAAGACAGGTTTTTTTTTTCCGTTTCTTTTATGGGGAAAAGTATAATTTTGATAATTCTTTATCCTCTGGAACTGTATTATGCCTTGTACAATTGCTTTAAAATTTAGCTTATAAAATCATTTGTTTTGTTTTATTTAAATAAAAATATACAGAATTTATTTTTAAAAATTTGAGTGGCCTTCACTTGGGGCAGTGTATATATCTATCTATATCTTATATATATTCTTGGTATGTTCCAGAAGCAATGAAAGTGATTTTTATTTCTGACCTGGAGCTGAGAAAGGTGGAGGGAGGGAAATGTCAGTTAGAGATCCTGTCACTCACCAGTTGGATCCCAGCCTTTATGGGAAGCACTTGCTTGTAAAAGTACCTTGTTTTTCCGCAATCACAAGGCAAAATGCAGAAGTTTCTTGAACAACATTATGCAATTGATTTTTGTGTAAAACTCGTAAATCTGGTGAGTGCTCATCAATTCATGAGTCCTCCACCAGGACAACACTTTGAGCCATACTGCTTTGGCGGTTCATGGATTTTTGGCACAAAATAATAATATTCTAACATTTCTACAGGCACCCCACAGTCCTGATCTAGCCCCTGTAATTTTCGGAGCATTATAAACATCCAAAATCCAGTATATGAGGGTTATAGAAAGCAGTGTAGATGATAATTTTCAGCACTGCTGTAATGAGAGGGGAAATCATTAGAACCAGTGCATCATTTCACAAGGATGTTACTTTGAAGGGGAGAAAATTGAATTATAATTTTTTTAGTAATAGTATTTTTGCTTTTAAATCACTCTCCAGACTAAGAATCATTAAATTTCAATGTTGCTGTATTATCAAATTAGAATGTGATCAAATTGAGAGTGGTTTGTATGAGAAGCAGAAGAATAGTATTTATTCTGTCTATAGAAATAAGGAAGCCATTCCCACTTAAAATATATTCAACTGTTTGAAAATTGTAGCCATAATAAAAGTGACTAGGGTTATAGAAGAGAGTGTGTAATATACATATATATATGTGTGTGTGTGCTTTGTTAGCTATTAGGACAGTGGATTTATGCTTAGAGGACAAGTGTAGAACGATAAATAACACTGATTAGTGGTCCTGGGAATAGTGAGGTAGAAATAAATAAAGAGGCAGACAAGAATGAGATGGTTGACTTTTATGAATCTGATTTAGTAGCTGTAGCTCTAAGTAGAATACTCGGGTGGTTGATAGAATAAATGATTAAACAATAGAAAAAGTAGAGAAAAATAGATGAGGGTTGTGAAGGCAGGTAAAATGTTTTAGAGGTGTCATTGGGGAAAAGTTAAACTGGCTGTAGAATTTTTTAAAAAAAGGGAAACAATGTTAAGTTATATAATAATAGGATTTAACCACTACTACTAATATCTTAAAAGGACGAACAGTAGTTAGGACCTAATATGCCCAAAATGTAGTAAGAAGGAAAGACACTGGCTGAGCATAATGTGGTATGACAGGATAGGTTTGTGAGGGATAGGATAAGTAAAAGTGAAAGGATCATGTGTCTGTATTCTGTATGCATCAGGAAGGTCAACAAGTTCAGAGTCGTGGATAGGATTTCAACAGTGGGAGTACCAGGTCTCCCACCAGTGATAAATAGGTGTTTATTGACATCCACTTTTTCCAACTAAGGCTAATTGGAATAGTGATAAATAGATGACCTCTATTAATCATATAGCTAAACTGAATGTTGAATGGAATCCAGGTCATGGAATGTTCCTGGAGTAAGGCGAGGGTGAGGGCATAATAACGGAGATATTAAGAATTTTTGAAATTTTCCCCCTGGTCCGATTTCAGCCGTTAACGAACTTGATCTGTCTTTTTATATAAAACGATTATATATCGTTTGGTAAAGATAAAACAAAAATTGCGACCGCCAGAGCGGTAACAGACAAATATATATATATATATATATATATATATATATATATATATATATATATATATATATACACAGTTTTGAACAACCTCATTTTCCTTAAGGAAATCTGCTAAAATGTTATAATTGTCAAGTGTATGTAATCATAAGCAATATTTGCATCCCACAAATCTTTGTTTAATTTCTTAAACTTCAGAAAAAATAACATCCAGTCTTCAAAATAATTCTAAAATATATGTGGACATATGAATAGACCCTATTTTATTATCAGAATAAAAAAAAAAAAAAAAAAAACATTTGTTGGTGGGTATTACAGATTTGATGTATTTACTTAAATAAAAATCAGGTTAAACTACCTAGTTTGGGAACAAAAATGTGAATGCTTTATGATACATACGCCTGAAGTTCACCTAAAAACAGTTTTTCATTCTGCACTCTCTCTTCTTGATTCACTTTAAGAATATTCAAAAGCTTGATAACATCAGAAATATTTGCACCTTGCAAGTTTTCAACTGGTTCTCCTAATTTTAAACTTTAATAAAATTTAAATATTCATACTGTTCTACAAAATATAATGTAAAAGTATTTCTAATGACGAAGCCATAGATGCTACGACATTCATGAGGTTCCTTTCCTACATATTCTCCTGTATGAATAGGATTATCACATTATATTTTAACATGAAATCTATATTATGCTACTACGAATAAGAATGATGGGCTGGCTATCTGTTGGCAACTACCCTTTTCTATTAATTGAAGGAATCAAGATTTTACCAGATGACTTTTATCACCAAGTAAAGTTTCATACCCATACAAACCTCTTGGTTAAGTTTGTGATTAGGATTAGGTTCAGTGGGTGGTAAACTATGAAGTTATTACACACTCCATTATTTTTTATCCTTAACTATTTATTTGTATATGTTGGTTTCTTTATTTAGGTTAGTGTAGATTTTATCTATATACAATTTATTGACACTATGGACTGTTGTCTAATTTTTTTTTCTTTTCTTTTTTTTTTTAATAATAACTGTGTGGTCATACACTTCTATTAGGCATGGTTAATAACAATATGCAAAGTCAATTCTATCTTTGTTTTAAATTATTTTTTATATACATCATTTTCTTTATATCGTTTATTCATACAGAGTTTGTAAATACTACAAATCAACTATAATATTAACATTAAAATTATTTGCATATTGGCCTTATTATTCTATTCACTAAATAACTTTAATTGACACATAAATTTAGATGCCAAATTCACTGTCACACATGAAAGCCTCTCATAAACTATTGTAAGGAAAAGGGTGCATGACTTATATTTACTCATGCAGCAAGCACAAATGGACTTGAAACGAAGGTTCTGGTCATGTTCACGTCATGGAAAACTGGGGATCACCATGATGCCACGAACACAGTAGTGTTCCAATGATGGTTTATAAAACTATAGGAAAATATCCCAGATTGTCATGGATAACGCACCATGTCACTCTACAACATAAAAAAAAGCTGACGGGAAAAAATCCGTCACACAGGGGCTGCGTTAACTAAGCAGATTTCCCAAGTGCATGACGTATTTGCATTTATCTCAAAACGTAAAAGTTCAATGAGAACAATATTTAGTATTTAGGCTTCAAATGAAATGCTTCATAACATAACAGGTTATTCTTATTATGACATGAGTAGGAGTAGGAGTTTACTGAAGGCCGAAAACTAAAAGATGGAAATATTTTGGTTAATATTCAATTTAGAGAAATCATGTATATAACAACATTTATAGAACATCACATTTACAATAAGATTGATTCTATACAAGTTTTCGATTGGAGCAATAATAACAGAGATATTTTGAATTTTCTAAATTCCTCCCTCTAGACCCCCCCCCCTGCCCTCCTAATCTGATTTTAGCCATTAACAAACTTGATCTTCATTTTTACATAAAGCGTTTAAATATCGAGTTTGGTATTGTTAAGACAAACATTGCAACCGCTAGAGTGTTAACAGACACATATATATATATATATAAAATTTTGAGCGGACCTCAATTTCGTCATCTCCTAGGTAGGATCGATGGACATTTGAAGAAAATTTTTGGAAATACCATCATGAGTACAATCTCAATAGCTAATTTCCCCCAAGGGAAATCTGCTAAAAGAGGAATTTCAAAACTGGCTCTCAAAAAATAATGTGGAGTGATCAGGATCAATGAGTCAGAACTGATGTATGTCATGAACTAAATGAGCGTCAAAAAGTGGCTTTTGAAATTGACACACAGTATAAGGTAACCTTCAGGCTATCAGTTTGAATTAATTTGGGCTTTAATAAACGGATCATTTAACTTCACTGAAATGAAATAGCTGAGAAGAGTCAATTACGACTGAAAACTAGAGAGAATCTGTTAAGACATACATGTAATATTATTGAATCAGCATGGGAGAAAGAAGTTATTTGAGAAGAGAAAATGATTGAGAGTAGAAGATCATAGGAGAAGGAGAGTTCATCTTCGCATCAATTGAGGATTCCGAGCTATCTGGATTAGAATGGAGGCTTAAAGAAGCCATGGACACCAAAGATTTGGGCTGTCCAAGGCCGGACTAGAAATATGCCTTCATACTACCTCTTTTTTTTTATATACATAGTTTCTATATTTTAAATTTGCCTTTATTATTATTTTTATTTATTTTGTCTATTGCAGAGTATTACTACTAGTAATCAACTAAGTTATTTAGATATTAAATTATTCTATTCGATTATAAACATATATAAGCAACATATCAATTGATTAACACCCCCCCCCCTCCCTCCCATTAGCTTTTATCTCTTAATTTATTGTCTCACACACACACACATTAAGTATTTATATATTTCCAAGATAGGATTTTAGTTTTTTTTATGGTTTTGGCATGTAGCAATTTATAAAACTAGCCTCTGAAATAAATTTTATTTTAAAAATATATTTATTAGCTCATGACCTCTTATGTGAAAACTTAATTATTATTATTTATTAACGTACACCTTTTGCTACAGCAGCTATGTAAAAACTTTTTAAAAAATGTTTTAAGCAGAGGATGAAAACTCAAATCCTTTACTTAAAAAAATCAAAAATGGAGTTAAAAAATCAAATTAAAATAATAACACAAGTAAAACATTGCCTAAGGCTAATTTGAATGGAAAATGAAAATGTTCAGCTCCATGATTCATGAAGGGCAAAGGTCTTGACACATGGTATTTGTAAGAAATCGAATATCAGTTTGATTCATTCCCTGCCATATTATAGTGGTATTACAGACCAAATATCTGAATTACCTCACGCTACTGAATGGGCTCAGGGATAAAATTCAATGGCGAACCATAGAGTTAAGTAAATCCAGAGTTCAATCTGTAGCTTTGAACCTGAGACCTCTAATAAAGAGGTACAGAGTATTACTACCCCCCCCCCTCAATATTTCAGAGTTCAATATTGGTCGGAGCTATTTTTCTTTGGGAAAAACTAGTTTTCTTTCTATAGTTCAATATGAATGTTGATTAAACCATGAACCTACCTAATACCTATCATTTTAAAACTTTAAATTCCTCTTAACCCTTTCCTTGCGCAAAGCCATTATAGTGGCTTTTCGCAAGGAAAGGGTTAATAATAATAATAACAATTTCCTATATTTTGAAAATAAAATAAAAGACATGTTTTTTTCTCCAAATTTAAATGTTATTTTAGTACTCTAAAAACAAAAATTCTTTTCTTCATAATGTTTTATAGGTCATCAGAAGGAACAAACACATTTTCAAAAATTTTAGGTGGACAATACATTTATCAAATATTGATATCAGGTGTTTTTAGACATTTTTAAAATCAAAACTAAATATTATATTTTCAATTCAGGTTAATTAATTCAATGAAATTTTGTTTTTCCTTAGTTTATACTAAATTTAATTAAAATTTGAGATACTGAGGTTAAATATTTATCTTGATTAAACAAGTATCGAGCTGAATTGGGATCATCCTTGCCAAATCCCTGACCTTATGATTTATTTATTTTTTTAGTAAAAAGTTTATGTTTAGCAATATGAAATATGTAGATGTTGCCACAGTATACTCATCAACTAAGTTTTTGGGTGGTTTTATTAATCATTATGCTGATGGATAATAACTAAGCAAATGTGTCATTTGAATAAAATTTAATAGGGGGAGTACAGAAACAACTGAGTGAAAATTGAATTATTTACATTGTTTTATTTCTATTTTTTTTCTCTAAGAGATCCCACTTGAGATTTGTTTGAATCATTATGAAAGAAGTCTAGAAATTGCAAGGACAACACAGTTTTAAAAGGAAGACCTTCACTAACACATTTTTAGGTGGTGTCCTAAACCAGTGTTAGCTACACTTACTTTCAAGCATATAACTATTATATGTAAAGAAAGGTTAAGCTCAGGAATACAAGTTACAAGCCTGGAGCAATTTCTCGTTAGACCTCCTTAATTTCCTGCTATTGGTGAAAAAAGGGAGCTTTCACAAAATTTTAAATTGAAAATTTATTAAATTGTTCTTAAACAGTATGACTAAAATAGAAAGTTTCAAATAATAAAATAGATTATTAATAACCTGTTGATTTTTCAGGAGAATGGTCACTTGCAGGACCAGAAGCTTTTGACATAAGTGTTTTCTTTCCAGATTTTCTTAAGGCCTTAAAAAAATTAAAGGAATAATTGATGTAAATAATGAATATATTTAAAATAAACAAATAATACACATTTAATATCGCGATGATTATTTAGTCTAAAAGTTCAAAATTGTCTAATTTTTCCCAAGGGTAAAAACCTGCTTTTACTTGCCGTCCACCAAAAAATCGTCCATTTAAATCCACAACTGCTTTAATAGCTGATTCAATTCGCTTAAATTCTACAAATATTCTGACTGCTTCTTCAGGGTGAGCATTTGGTAATTCATAAATAATTACACGTACAACATCCCCATACTTAGTATTACACTCATCTTTCACTTCTGGTTCAAGTTCTTCGTCCACTTCACCAGGACCTACCATATTTCTAAGTAAAACAACTTTTGAAGGTTGCTTCATTATTTCAGTAATTGAAACTTGCGATTTGGGCGATGAGGGTCTTGGTGGGGGTGATGGAGGAGCTGTGGGCACCAATGGGGGTGGTAGCATTACTGCTGGAGGTCCAGACGCTGGAGGTGGAGGAGGCATAATATCCTTCTCATGGACGATTCGCCCACATCGCTTTGAAGTCTTTTCAACTTGGAGTGCCATAGAAATACCCTGCTCTTTTTTTCCAAGTCCTTGACCTTCTTTGAAACCATATTTAGCCATGATTTTAGCAGCTACGGAAGCTCCATAAGCTTTAGGAATAACCTGTTCTTGGAGAGAAGGTGGTGGAGCAATAGCAACACCACCACCCCTTGGTTTCTCTTCGGCCTCTTCTTCGACTTTTGGAATGTCTTCTATGGGTTCAAATCTACTTTCTCTTATTCTCAGTCTATCCTCACGCTTTTTCTGCCTTTCTTCATCTTCCTTTTCTTTTTCCTTCTCTCGAAGTTCTCTCAAATCCTTCACTACCTTTTCATAATCATTTGGCCAGATGGGATCATACTCCTCTCCAGTGAAATTCCAGTCTAAATCATCAACAACAAAATTTTCATTATTCCTCACATTTTCCTTCATTAGCATTTCTTCAGCTTCCTCTTCTTCCTTTTTTGAGTTAAGATCAAAAACCGGTGCAAGAACACTAGTAACTTTCTTCGTTCCATCTCTCTTTGTTGAACTTGTAGCCTTTTTCAACTGAAGCTGGGACTGGAAGAGTTTAATACCTGATGACCATCCAGCAACTTCGTCTGACTTTTGTCTTAAGGTGTCTAAATCGTCGTAAAGAGACATCAGTAAATTCTAAACTAACATACATACAATCCGCTGTAAACTTTAAGGGAGGTTAAAAACAAATACTGTTTCCCTTCCATAGTGATAGCCAAACATCTTTTTTTCTACTTCACTAATCGCCATACCTTTTTTATGGCAGCCATCTTGACGTCATAAGTTATGATTACAAATGTACAATTGTTATGTTTACAAATAACTTATTTGTATTAGTTTATATACTTTTTAACAACAGACACTTTTATTAAGCCCTTTTTCCCCATACGTCATCAAACCTTGCACTAATACATCTTTCTCAAACATCTGATCTACAAAACATATGAACAACCATGCATGATCTATAACATCTCCTCCTTTAGATGATACCCTTCTTCTGCCAGCACCGTCCATCTCTTCAGCTGATCCGCGAGTTTCTTCATGTGCCTTCTTTCTGCTTCAATTACGCAAAACATAAGTTCGGTATTTCCCCGTTCTCACACATGATACAGCCTTCGTGAACTATAAGTTGATCTTCTATTCTCTTCTCTATTAAATTCTTCTCATTCAATGGGTAAAAGGCTTAACCCATCAACATTACCAATTTTTTTTGTCGAAATATATTTAATCTTGAATATGAAATTAGTCAAGAACAATGATCATCGTAGTAACCGACACGAAGTTGTACTGGGTACTCCTCTTATTGATCCAAAAAGATACAATAATGGATGGTGATCTGTCTGAAGCAAAAATTCCATTCCTCACATATAAATTCTAAATTTTTAAACTGCAAAAATGATCGCCAGTGCTTCCCGTTCTATCAGTGAATATCGTTTTTCTGTGGAAATAAGTGTTTTAGAAGCATACGCAAAGGTCGATCCTGACCATCAGGGTATCTATGAAATATATTGCACATCCTAACCTCACTGAAGAAGCATCAGCTGCAACAGCAATTGGCATCTCGTCTGAATATGGCACTAACACCGGGCAGATAAAAAACAGTTTTTTATTTCTTTTACAGCATTCTCTCATTCTTGACTCCATTTCAAACGGACCCCTTTCTTTCTAAGAGCATTTAGGGGTGAGCACATGTGAGCAAAATTAGGTATAAATTTCTTGTAGACGTTAACCATACCTATGAATGATTCTAATTGTTTAATGTATTTTGGCGATGGCATATTTACGATTGGTTTTATTTTATCAGAATCTGTGCTAATCTTTCATTTGAAATTTTTAATCCTAAATAGTTAACAGAACTTTGCATAAATTTACAATTTGCCCTATATAAGGTAAATCCATTTTTCTTTATCCTTTTCAACTCTTTCTCAAGACGTTGCAGATGCTCTTCGCCTGTCCTACAGGTCATAATGACATCGTCTATTAACAATGCTGCGCCCTCTAATTTTTGGAGCATTGAGTTCATTATATTTTGAAAAAGGCCGCTGCGGGAGCTACTCCAAATCATAGACGTTTATACCTTATTAATCCGAAAATTGTGTTGATAACCAAGAGTTTTTTAGAATCGTCATCAACCGTATAGATAAATGAGCATTGGTTAAATCTAGAGTTGTATACTTCTGATCTCCATTTTATTTGTGGAAATAGCTCTTATTGTGTCGGCAATGGGAATTTTTGAACTTCTAAAGTCTAATTAAGACCTGTGGAAAAATCTGCATTAATTAGAATAGCCCCATTCGGTTTTCTGAGAACGACACAAGGTACAGCCCATTCCGAAAAATCAACTTCTTCAATGACATCATTAGCTATGAGCCTATCTAGTTCTTCCTGAACCTTATCCATCAAAGCTAAATGAACAGGCCTTGGCCTTTTAAATACCGGGACAGCATTCTCAAAATAATCAAAAGCTCTTTTAGTTTACATTTCTATTGTATATCTACATAAATAAAGATATTTTCTAGTGAAAAAAAAAAAAAATGCGGTGGAGGGGGGGGGGGGGAGCAGATATTTATAATCTCACTAATCCGAATCATTTAAAGCTGCCATATAAGTCTAAAAACATAACATCATTTGTCATAATATGTCACAATATCTAATAAACTTTACTGAAATAAAATTCTACTTTACTATAATAACTTTAGTGATAATAAAATTAGTCTCTTTCAATAGTATTTAGTGCGTATCATGTTTATACTGAGTTATACGACAAAAGTATATAAAAAAAGTTACTTTATATATCAAAATAAATAACGCTTGTAACATGCATTTTAGATGAAAGACAAATACGGAATGAAATATGAAAAATTTTTCATTTCAAGCCTCAGAACCCGCAGACCAGCTAGCCTAACTACAACTTAGAAATAACAATATAGCTTATTTTCAAGGAGCAGTTGACACTGTCACATACCGAGTTTTATTTAGTTCGATTCAGTCGTTTGTGCCCAATAAAATTGTTGATTCCAGCTATATTATTATTATATTACTCTGCTGCCGATGTCTTCTGTCTCTACTCCCTTATGTGCTGTTATGAAAAAGGCATTTGTAAATCACTATGCATTCCTGACAGTATCCGAATAAAGGTTCCTATTACATGTTCCATGAGGAAGAAAATAGTCCGAGAAGGCGGTACGAATGATGTACTTCATGAACTCTGTTTTAAGAAACTAGGTGAATAAACACCCTACTGACATGATAATAAACAATTTTAGCCAGGTTTCTCAGGCCTGACCGTAAATTCCAATAGATCAATAAAAACGCTATCCTTAGATTTGTATGTATATATATGTATATGGTCCAAAAGAAAAAAAAGAAAAATGATCTTCAAACCTTATTTAAGACCAATAGTTTACTGAGGGTTCACAAAAAGTATTAGTAAGGAGTAGAATTTTGTCAACAAATAATCAGTAATTTATCATAAATGCAATTTTTTCAAATGAGGCTCATCGTTTCTAAAATCATTTTTACTCCGGCTATTTTTATAAGTGGCGCTCGCCCTAAACATAGAAAATAATAGGAAGTAATTTAAACTGCTATTACTGTAGATTTAAAATGCTTACATACCTTCTCTGTTACTCCTGGTGTACGGGAGAGTATATCATTCAATGTTACAGATGTATTCAATTTATCATCCTTTTCAGATAAAGATGAACCTAAAAATGAACCACATATATAAGTGTATTATGAGTATTTAATTCACGTGTCTCGTTTAATATTATGCGTAAAGAAAAAAATAGAACAGGCATGGACTGGCATCAAGATTTAAATAAGTTGTAAATTATAGGCCAGGAAAAAGCCGAGAATAAAATTCGGTGACAAATAATTCAACAGAAGAAGCAAGACTTGAGAGTTTGAAGTGTTAAGATGACTGGGATAAAAAGACACTCCTACAAGGTTCTGGGAAACGAAGAGGAAGCACAGCGGCTACCAGAGAGCAAGAGAATGTGCAGAATACGATGACCACACCAGGAGAAAGGAAGAAAACAGTAAATCTTCTGTAGACGTGTAGAAATACTTATTATAAGCTCTCTGAATTTTTGAACTGAATAGATTGTTATTTTAACCTTCAACTGAATGCAAAATAAAAACAGTTTTCGAATTGTGAATCTTAACAATGAATTATGAAAATCTTACACACAAACGCGCACATACAAATATTTATTAATGAATATCAATACATTTTATAAGTAAGTGTATATTTTATTTTTTACAAGCATTCAAAAGTACATTCATAAATGAAACTTTTAGAAATACATTTTCTACTTAAAAGAACGTGATATGAGAAAGATTAATATTATACAAACCATCTTGCTCCGATTGCTGCGGCTTTATTTTGCTTAAGTTTGTGTACTTTTCCATTAGCGCATCCTCAATTACAAGTATTAAGCTCTTCACCGCTTGAGGAATAGATCCAGTTTCATCTTTAATCCACCGTGAAAATTCTAATGCCCATTGTAGATGAACTATGCCTATAAAAACATGAACATCATAAAACTTTAAACTCTTATGATCGTAAGGACACGAAAGAAACATCTGGCATTATGATCTTATTAATTTTACACTATTAAGTTCAATTGGGGAGGATTATTTACAACTTAGGACTGTTTTCTAGTGGGATTTCTCTACTCCAAATGAATTCCCTTGTATTAGGACCAACATTTTAGCTCGTTTTAGGCTAAAATTAGCTCCTAATTTTGACTTGGAGACAGCTCTATGTTGGGAGAAACATTTACCGAGACCATTATAGTTGATGTAGATATTAAAGCATGACTGCAATCACCAAATACATAAATCGTGCCTAAGCCGACTGTAAACATGCCACTTTTAACACAAAAAATAGTTCTTCAGTCGAGTTGGTTCAAATTAACAAACATCCTTGCGGAAAGTAATAGAATTTATATTGCAGAGATTTAACAATGGCAGGCGCCCTAAACGCATGACACCAACAGGGATATTTACATTCCGAAGACGCTAGGGCTCTCAAAAGCCCAAAAAGCTGGATTACCTTTGAAACGCTTAGCTTCTAAGACTGGGAATCCCTCATAACTTCTTAGAAATGTCCTAGCAAAGTTAGTGAATCTTCAAGCCTGCTTAAAGATTCAGAACATTAGGTGGAGATCCTCAAGGAATTAGTATACTAGACATACCTCGTAAAATTCGACTTACTCATACTATGCAAGTTCCAGTTAAGAAGTCGTCAGAGCTAGTAGAAAATAATGTATTATTATTATTATTATTTATTAACGTCCCTTTTCTGCTACCAGGGCTAATTGAGGCGGGTTATCTCCAGGTTACCACCCAGTTATAGCCAGGGCGGGTCTAAGGATTTTATTTAATGAGTTCGTTACTAAATAATTTCCTATTGCCCGGGCGGGAATCGACCTCGCCACTTTAGCTTTGCCATATTAGATTTAAAGCCAACTGACAGGGCTAACCTGAGCCCCTGAAGAGAATGATTTCCATATAGAGGTGGACGCACAGACCGTTTGTGTAGCCAGACATTAACTCATAAGTATTCTTCCTTTTTCATGCTAAGTTACTATCATTCTTTCATGGTGGAATTCGATTTCAGAGGGACATGCATATTGCACACATAGGTAGACACTGAAGACTAGGCATTCAGAAGCCAGTTTTGAAATAAACGTATTAAAGTTATTTACCTTGAAAACAGCCAGCTACCACACCACCCATAGAACCAGGAATAATGGACAAAGTATTTCATTGATATAATTTAAAATCTAATAGTTTTGCAAAATGTCACATTTTCAAATTGATAACACTATCACCAGTATTGAAAGGGACTCAGCATAAGCAATTTATGCATTGGTAACAGTCACTTATTTATTGGTAGATGTATAAACTATAATAATACCACTTAGGTGGCAAATTTTTATAACTAATAACAGTTGCTCTGGTATGTGGACAATTACCTACTTTCTCTGTGCTTTCACCACAATAGAGATGCCATACTACGGCAAGTAGATGATCAACTAGTACCCAAAACGGAGGTGCCAATACTGTGTATGTTTGTTTTGGTTGTACCTTAAGTGGAAACCTGAATGTGTACAACTTAGGATTGAATTTTTGAGGCTCTCTGTTGTGGTACAACTCACGATCTTCATTGTATGGCTCTTCATTATCTTCTGCAACTTCCACCTGCAACTCTTTTTCTTTTAATTCAACTATTTCTTTTCCTTCTTCAGTATTATTTTCATCCTTGTTAGAACTCTCTCCTGGTGGTGTGGTTGGAGTCTTTGGTGTTTCTTCCCTAAAATAATACACTATAAATATAACTCGGAAAACCAACATTTTCTAATTTTAATAGACATTATTGATAAAAGATACCATTAATTACCGTTAACGTCAACTATGTATAACTGACGTTAATTGGGACGAGTTATCTACATGTTACCTCTCTTTACTAGTCAGGATGGTACCAATGCTTTTATTTACCGAGTTCTTCACTAGGTAAATTGGGTGGAAATCGAATACATAACTCTAGGTTTAAGCTTTAAATCTCATTGATCTATTCTATATTAGGCATGACTACCTCAACATTTAAACTTTTTTCTGACGCTCTAAGTTACATAAACCCTATGATTACGTGTTACATGCCGTCTAAAATGTTATTTATTAAAGTCCACTTTGTGCTACTACGGCTAATTGGGACGTGTTATTTACAGGTTAGCGTACTTTTCTAACCACTTTGGCTCTAAGATTTTTTTTTATTTATCCCGCCTAAGCCTATTTATAAGTTCCCTCCTCCCCCCTGGATCCAGTTTAAATTTAACCAAAGGTAAAATAAAATGAAACATCTTTATGAGTCACTATTAATGAAACTAACCTCGTGATATTTTAACAAAATGTTTTGTCTTAAGGAAATTATATTACATTTTTACCATTTATAACTATTAATGGTAATCTACTTACTTTTCATTATTTTCTAAGTCTCCAGTTGTAGACATATTGGGTGTGTTGTGTTTATTGTATTGGTATATATTCTCACAACACCTGGAAGGTATTGATCATTACTCTTAAAACAGCAACTCGGTTTTTTTCCTTAATAAGTTCATATACAAAATATAAGTTACGCTCATTTCGAATAATACATTTATATTTGATATAAAAACAATAAAAGTCTAGCCAACTAATAAACAAGTTAAAAAAAACAAAAAACAAAAAAAAAAACCTATAAACTAGGGGAATGGCACGGTAATGATCTCACGTTACCATCTATTGTCTATTTCTCCAGTAAAACAAAGCTTTTATTCTAGAATTGAAATTTAAGCTTGACACGTGATGTTTAGTGACTCGTTACTCAAAGTGTAAGTCAAATGAGTAGAAGCGGAGGTTCACTGAAAGCTGAAACCAAAAAGTCCGTCACGCAGGGGTTGTGTTAACTAAGCAGATTTCCCACGTGCGTCATGTACCTATTTGGATTTATCTCAAAACGTAAAAGCTCATTTGGTATTTGGGCTTCAACTGAAGTGTTTCATATATAACAGGAACTTTTATTCATACATGGTTTGGAAGATAGAATAATTTCTTCGATTATGAGTTATATGGTCCATTACGTTATAAAAAAAACTATATGCTCAGGAGACGGAAAATATAAAAATATTGACAACAGTGAACTCTTAAAAAACAAATAATTTTATTATTTACAATCCACAGCAACGACGGGTATAAATTATAAACACGGGGACGGAGAAATATCAAAATATTGTGGAAAGTAAAGCCTCGCCAAAAAAATACCATCTTCATTCAGCCTCAAATGAATACAGATATAGCTAGTATATATATATATATATATATATATATATATATATATATATATATATATACATACATACATACATACACACTGCGTCTGTCATGCAAGGGCTGCGTTAACTAAGTAGATTCCCAAGAGTGTCATGTATTTGCATTTATCTTAAAACTTAAAAGTTCTATGAGAAAAATATTTGGTATTCAGGCTTCAAATAATGTGCTTCATAATATAACAGCGTATTGTTAATATGACATGAGTAGAAGTGGGGGTTTACTGAAGACCAAAAACTAACAAATGCAAATATCTCAGTTAATAATCAAGATAGTGAAAAAATGTACATAAGAACATTTATAGAACAACGCTTTTGCAATAAGATTAGTTTTGGGCAATATTTAGATCCCACGCATAATAACGGAGATATTTTAATTTTCGGAAATCCCCCCTCTAAACTTCCTCTCCCAATGGTCGGATTTCAGCCATTAACGACCTGTTCTTCAGTATTACATAAAACGTTTAAATATCGAGATTGATAACATCAAACAAAAATTGCGACCGCAAGAGCGTTAACGGACACACACACATATATATAAATATAGTTTTGAACGGATCTCATTTTCGTCATCTCTTGGGTAGGATCAATGGGCATTTGAAGAACATTTTCAAAAATCGTGTCAAGAGTATGACCTCAAAACCTGACTCCCTAAGGGAAATCTGCTAATTCATAATGCTAGAGCGTTAACAAACAAATGTATACATAAAATTGTAACGTCTGTACATTGATTATTTTTTTCAATATTTCAAGATAATAGTATTTTGTTTCACATTGATATTATTTTAACAATTTTTGGCTTTGGCGTCTGCTTGTTTATTACCTTGTCAAGCCTAAACTAATGAGCAGAATTTTATGAAACATGGTACGTATATTACTACTAACCCAACTTTGACTTATATTCTCAGTGACAAACAGGAGTGGGGAGTTATAAGGGAGTCAGAAATATTATCTTTTAGCACATGTTTGTAGGATCAACTTCCAATAACATAGTCTTGGATAGCCACTGAAACCCTTTGGTTTTTGGAAAACGCTATCCAAAAGTTACTCATGCTACTGACGTTATGATATCTCTTTCTGACTCAATAACGTCAGTTGAGTTCTCTGTTCTACCATTCTGTTAGCTAGCCTTAACTTAATATTGTAATACAGGCAGCTACGTAGAGAGATCACACATCATAAGCAGGTAAAAGTAGGGGACTGTATCAAGATGAAGCCAGGATCGACAAAGAAAATTAGATTCAAATATTAGTAGGTCAAACATTAAAATTCTTTCAACTACTAAGAAGAAGTAATATCTTTGTTGATACTTAGTTTACTAAAAAGTCTGCTCAAAAAATAAATTATAAAGGGTGCCCCAAGTTCGCGTAGCACTCCCCTTCAAATCTGCAATTGCTTTTACGCATGGCTGAGACTCGGTGTACGATAACTGTGACCCCTGAAGAATCTCTTCAGTCCACATTCAACCTCATAACCTTCACCAGTACTTCTCCAGCGACCATAACTTTGGAATTTCCAATGGAATGTCATACTTTTTATGACGGATTCTGATAAAAAAAAGCAAATTCTAAAACTAGTTTATTTCGGTGATTTTTTTATTTGACGCATCCTTTACAGCAAACTGGCAAAAACACGTTTTTAAACATTAATCTTTATCTCAGAACGGTGTATTTTCTTGAAACTGCTGCAACATAGAAGTTGAAATACTTAAATCGAAATACTTACCACAAGAGACCAATTATGGATTGCAATAACTATACATGAACGGAAAAGTTATTAAAGATTTGAGGTTTCAAAGGTTATTAGTTATTAAGGATTTGAGGTATTCCTCTTCCTTTAAACATCGGATTGCTTATCAACACTTTAGCTGTTGGTTTAAGTTGAGATTGATTTCTTAGTGCATAGCTATTTGCGCTACGGGCTGTCTTGCAGCTTATTCCCTGCGAGGTACAGTGTCCAAACCGCAAAGAAATAAATATAATTTATGCCCTAGCAACAGTGGAAGCCATTTCCAAATAAAAGCTTGAGACATCACTTAAGTCACAGGCTTATCCAAAAGGCACTCCAGCCAACTGATTTTGATAAGAGATTAAAATTTGGCCATTGGGCCCAAAGAAAACTGGGAGCCTCAGTTTTCCTGAATGTCTTGTGGACAGATGAAAGTACCTTTTGTAGAAGTACTACAATAAAAGAAATGTTTCCCAGCTTCAGCATCGATCGTAGCTTGGACATTGAGGACAACCCAGATCACCCGATCTGACAGAAATTAAATATTTCCTATGGGAGAGGGTCAAAAACATCGTCTATCAGAATAGGTCGCAGAATAGTGAAGACATGAAAAATAAAATCAAATTTGAAATAAATTCAATTACAGTAGCAGAAATACACAGTGTCGAAAAATATTTCAGTATTGTAGTGCAAAGAAAAAACTGCTTTCTGTTTTTATACATGAAACTATTCAGGTGGAAAAATGTATCCCTTTTAAAAATAATTAATAAGTAATTGGTTTACAATAAATTAATTCTAAGAATGTTTTTTGTTATAAACATTTTTTGAATTCATTCAAAAAAACTTTTGCGTTATTTCAAGTTAAATACTTTTTTTCAGAAACCATTATTTTTCCCTAGTCTTGTTTCAAAGATAATTTTCTTGCAGCATTTTTCAATAAAATGTACTGTTCCTGAGAAAATAATGTTTGTGTTAAAAACATGTTTTTGGATTTTATGGTTAAAGAATACTTCAAATTGAAAAATTCATTGATATAAACTAGTTTTAGAATTTGATTTTCTACAAGAATCCGTCATAAAAAGTGTGGCATTCGATTTGAAATTTCAAAGTTATGATCGCTGGAGAAGTACTGTAGACGGTTGTGAGTATAGATGGAAAAGATTCTTCAGAGGTCACTATTATGGTACACTAAGTCATAGCCTTATATTAAAGCAAATCAGATTTTAAGGGGGTAGCAGAACTTGGGACACCCTATATATACAAAAACTTGATCAAATTCATGTCCAATTGAAAATTTATTGTACTATATAATGTACTGAAGAAAATGAAAAAGATTACTATAAGACAAAAAATCTGTCCCCTCAAAAAATAGAATCAATAGTTTTTAGGAAAATTTTCATAAATTATGTCTTGAGTACAACCTCAATAACTTAATCCCCGTAATAGATTATCTGATAACACAACAGTAAAAAATATATAAAATAAAAGCTGCATATGAAGTTTTTATTTATTTACTTTTATTAGCAGATTTATATTATGAGAAATTAGCTCTTTTTGTATTTCCTTTAACATCTTTGAACATTTATTGAGGTGAGAAAATGACTACTGTAAGTTGAATTGAAAACAATTGTTTTGAGTTGTGTTCTTGCTACAAAAGATTTCGGCAGAAAGGGGCCCCTGCTTTTCTCTAGGGATGACATCATAAAAAAAAAAAAAAAAAAATAAATGAAACAGAAAACAGAATCTTATACTATTGGAATCATTAAAAGCAGGGTCTTAGAAAATGTTATAGAGAATACCCATCAGCTGTAAGACATAAAGGAAAACTGGCAGAATGGCAAGGTATGTTTCCATTTAAGAAGAAAGAGGGCTGAATTTATAGGAATGAACAATATAATTGAAACACAAATTGAAAAGTAGTAAAGCAGAAAGTACTTGGGCTATTCCAACATCACTTCAAGTAGAGTTTCTGAATAAAGGAAGCCCTACAGCGATTAATGATTTAGAACTATGCTGAGAGGACTAGCATAAAATATATCAAGAACCAGATCTACTGGAAAATACAAATGCCACCTGATGGAAATTCGGGGCAAAATTGCCTGGAGATTGCTTAAAGAAGGGACAAGCTGTTGAAAGAAGAGGTTAGGAATTCAAAAGAAAAATAGATTGGGATGTATTTCCTCCTGAAGATCTAGGGAGAGGAACAGATCACAGAGGTTAAATGGTCCAATCCTGAAGATAGGCTTGTTTGATGGGCGTGGAAACTATAGAAGAAACATGTTCCTCCGAGAAGACCCTGTCTTATACCATAAGATCATATAAGCATACTGGTTTGATAAGTATGCTGATCAAAATATGAACTAAGAAGCATTGGCCAGGTATCCAAAGACAAGCCTTTATTAATATAACAGGAGTTGATAAGAACTGATCTCATCTATATGATCACAGGGTTACTTCCATTGAATACGTTTTCAAGAGTAGATAATGGAAAAGGGAACCACTTTAGACAACCACAAATATTAAAGAATGGTGAAGAATATTCATATTATGGGCTATGTGAGATATAGAATGAAAAAGCATATAATCTTCGAGAGAGAATATATAAGGAAAATCCCTGAGAGGATTTGAAATCAGACTAAGTTATGGACTATGTAGTTAATAGTTTTCGTTTTTTTTTTTAAAGTAGGTATACAGATGTTTTATTTTCAATTTAATAACAGAGATAAATAATACTGTTATTTTTCTAGCGTAGAAAAGAAGTTAGTACTAGTTTAATAGCTTTCAAAATCCTTTCCTATACTAGCGATTTTTGATATGCATAGCAAAATTGATGAGGGTTGAATGAACTTTTAAATTAGGTATTAACTGAAATTTAATAAGGTGAGATAACAAATATGTCAGTTCTTAACATTCAAAAAAATTATTATACAAAAAAAAATACTTGTACAAAAGCAGAGAAGAGATAACAAAATATGAGTAATCATTAACACTGCTCACAATAGGCCCCTGGAAACTTAAATCCAATCATTGACTGCAACTACATTTATTAAGGTTTGAAGCCACCCAAAAGAAGCTTAAAACATTGGTACATGAATACAGGATAACTTACATAATAATATACAAAAGGTATTAGTATGAATAATATTAGTCAGAAAAAAACAAAAAACAATATAGGGTTTCAAATTTTGTAATAAATTATCATACAATTTTCACATATAACACACACTATGAATCAAATAACAATTCCAGATTGATTTTAATGCAATATTTTCATGTCAATAATTTTAATAAGGCAATTTTATTTTTAGTTAATATGATGGAGTCTAAAGTGCTTAATTTAAGCTACCATAAGAGCAGTCTGATTTGGTGAAAACCCACTAGGCTTTTACAAATTAACTGTAGAAAAGTGCTGGCCACAGCAATTCTCTCAATAGATAACAATTTATTTTGAGATTGTCAATTATATTAAATGGCTATATCTTGAATTTGAGGTTAAGGACAAGGCATAGCTTTTAGTCTTTCAAAAGCGGCTTTCTCCAGAGCTTCCCGGTGATCAGGATGTGAAACATTTATTAGAGCATGAGCTCTTTGACGCAGATTCTTCCCAAACAAATGAGCAATTCCATGCTCTGTCACGATATAATTGATGTGAGCTCGAGTAGTAACAACACCAGCACCTAGAAAAATTAAAGATAAATTGTGAATCATGACTAACTATTAAACCATTTCATTTCAATGATAGAAAACTAAACTGGAAAGTAACTAATTATAAATAGCAGGATAGTTTTATATTTATAAAAGTGTGTGCTCGTACATGTGTTTATAGGTGTGTATGTATGTGCCTAACTATATAAAAAGTAATACAACAGACATAAATAATTGGATATTGAACTTGTGTGTGTGTGTGTGTGTGTGTGTGTGTGTGTGTGTGTGTGTGTGTGTGTGTGTGTGTGTGTGTGTGTGTGTGTGTGTGTGTGTGAGTGTGTGTGTGTATGTGTGCATGAAATATGTAAATAGTAATGCAACAGATATAAACATTAACCTTGTTTCAAAAATGGCACAATTTTACTCTCTCTTGTTTTTTTGTTCATAGACTGAAGAGCAATGATAGCCTTTCCTTTCCCATCAACACCTTCAGCAGCTCCTCGGTGAAAATCCACTTGACCACCAAAACCTATAATGTAAATATGAATTAATACTTATTTAATAAGTATCTTTAAAGTTAAGTCTATGTCTATATAATGTCCTATGAATGATAAGGGCTGTTTTAATAGTTCCCTTGCTGACTCGGCATAAACTAAGATTTTTTCACCAACATTGACCAAAACTCCAAAAAGACTAACAACACTATATATATATATATATATATATATATATATATATATATATATACTATAGTTTACAAACCCTCTTATCTTTTCTTTATGCATAATAAATTATATTTTTCCTCAAATTATCTAACAACTTATCTACATCACTTTTAAAGATATTAAGTAAAATTTTCAACTTAATTTTAGAGTTGACTAAAAATATAAATAGGTAAAAATGAAAGTTAATAATAAGTATTTGATAAATAACTGATAAGATTATTCATTCAACTTACCACTAAACATCCGTGTACCAATTGAATCAGCACAAACTTGCCCAGTTATATCAACTTCTATACATGAATTAATTGAAGTCATTTTAGGATGTTGACGAATAATAGCAGTAGAATTTGTGTAGTCTACTTCTTTCATCACTAACAAAAAAAAAATTAATGTGAATAAATGAATAACATATCAATTTGAGAGTGGCAATGAATTCAAAAAGTAGCTTCAAATACTTACTATGTCCAATTTTCAATCCATTTTATGCATTAATTATATAAATTGCACAATTAAATTTAATAAAATTGATTTAATCAAAATCCAACAAATAAAAATTCAATTGCACTAGTAGTGGATAAATATTAGAAAGACGAAATACCTTATAAAATATAGTAAAACAAATAACCAACGAATGACACAAAACCTATTTTTGTGGTCCCAAATAATATTTATGTCATAAACAAGTTCTTATAATTTCAAAATAAGTAATAAATTTAAAATCAGGTGATTTATTATCATTTTGGAATTTGTTTTGACACAACCTTCCCAGAAAATCGCAGTTAGTTGTAGTCTATAATTAGAACATTTAATTAAATTAGTTAAGCTGTAAATAACATAAAAAAAATTCTGATTAACAGAATATATAAATATTGTCACAGGTAATGTCAGCCAATATATCATTTTAATTAAAACACTAGTCTTGGGGGAGGACTTGATACATTGAAGGGTTGCTGACCTAGTATATATATGTGTGTGTGTGTGTGTGTGTGTGTGTGTGTGTGTGTGTGTGTGTGTGTGTGTGTGTGTGTATATATATATATATATATATATATATATATATATACACATACATACATATATGATAGATAATCAACATTTTAAGGAATTAGTTTAGTTTAACTATTTGGTTAATGGATTAATTTAATTGAATATTTTAAAATATTTTGATTGTAAATTTTAATCATATAACTGATGAGTACATTTTTTATCTTGTAGGACATGGCTGAACCATTGATGGTCTGCAGGGCAAATAGGACAAACACCAAGTTTCTAATCGACATGCAAAGTATTTTAGTTAACATTCTGTAGCAATGTGGACTGCCAGCCCATAGTTCTGTCCTTCTAGTAATACTAAAAAATTTATAATGCCAAAAAGGCTAGGAAGGTAACTTACAGACAGATGGGTTATTGTTTACAAAATCATATAATTCTTTTGTTCCAATCAAGAAAGATGAAACAATTTTCCCCCTATGTATTGGCTTCAATCCATTAGTAACAGCTCCTTTTTTCACAAGATTAACAACTCCCATAGCAAACATTTCAGTATGAATGCCAAGATCTTTGTGGTTTTCGAGGAGAGCCAAAACAGCATCAGGTATGCTACCTATACCTAAAATCAAAATGTAATAATATTATGTATAATTTATTACACCCTGACAATACTGCTAGTAAATGAGAGCTGGTCTAAAGTGTAATTCTTTATAAGTGATTAATATAAGTTTGTTGTAAACTATTGATATGGGCCTTGGGATCTGAAGCAGATAAAAACTCACTTTAACTAAGAAAAACCCTCATTTTGACTTATATAAATATCAATTGTTTGAAAACTTCTCAGAGGATGAGAATGCATAATAAATTAGTTAATTAATAATGAATAAAATCAGGTGAAAAACAATTGAACCTCCTGACATAATACACACTATACAAAACAGATCACTGTGGAAAAACAGTACCATATTCAAACTGTGTATATTAAAGCCTTTGAACTAAAAACTATAAACAATAGATAAAGTTTTATAGTTCAAAATTACGTACATTAGGCCTTTGATAAAACCATACATAAGTGTCAATTTGGAAATAACAGGCTCTAATCTGATTGCCATGCCCATACATTGCACCTCATCAATTGCATCTAGTACCCATGCTGGAGCAATTTATGTTGAAGGGAAGAATACACAGTCGGCATATATTTACAATTAGTTAATATCTTTGCATTGGTAAAAAATATCTAAATAGGGTCATTTTGTCAATCTTAAAAATTGAACATGATGAAACAAATTATTAGTAAATAAGGAATGGAAAAGGAGGTGGGGGGGGGGAGAGGAAGGTTAATGAGACTCATCCACTCATTTCTGTTTCTAGTCATAATTCCAGAGATATCTTAGTCCTAGATTTTTAACAACAGTGGCAAAGAAGTTTGTCTTTAAACATTTTTAGACCTATACTGGTCTGGTTGCATAGTCTCCCTCGAGTCCTAAAGACCATGAATTTATATATTATCTGCCACCCAAAGCCTTAATGAATATTTAAGAAAACTAATTTAAGTATAATTTTACCCATTTGTAATGTAGCACCATCTTCAACAAGATTCTCAGCAATGTGTTTGCCAATTGCTGTTTCCTCAGGACTTCCTGCACCACTAGGGTGACTAGGTAAAGGAGTATCCACATTAACTGCATAGTCAAAGTGAGACATATGGACAACACTATCTCCAAATGTCCGTGGCATGTTCTTATTTACTTGTGCTAAAAAAAGTAATAATGAATTTATAAGAAGAAAAAAGTACAATCTTAATAAAATAAAATAAATAAAAAACACAGTAATGTTATATTAATATTATTGTAGCAAACAGGAATGAGGGTTCTACAGAAGGACTGGAATTAAAAACATATTTTGTTTCCGATTAATTTTCTGCCTAACATGAACAAAACAAAAGATTTTAACTTATAAACTTAATTTTATTATTTGTAAATTTTAAAACAAGTTTTGTCCAAAAAACTGTAGACAGAATCAACAATTTAACAGAGTGTAAATAAAACTGAATTCAATTAAATTTAGTATGTCTATTGCTGGTAGCTTAACTTAAGGTATATGTTATATTTTTACTAACTGAAGTGGGGTTGTAAGGAAGACCTGGAATAAACTTTTTTTGGGGGGGTTTTAAGACAAGATATGCATATGAGAGAAGTTATTTATTTTACTATTAATACAGTTTTCCTCACTTAGTACAAACTAAATATATTAAATAATTTTCAGGTCTTGCTACAACTTACTTTATAAAAAAATTAAACAAATATAAATACAGGCTAGGCAACATTGCCGGCAATGGTTAAAGAACCTTTCTTTAAATTAGGGTCATTCCACATCAATTCAACCACACCATGACATCCACTATTTCATATTTTGATGAATCTTATTTTGGGTGTTCTATTCATTGATGTGAGGAACTATACCTATTTTTTTTTTATCTATCTTAAACAGTTTGGATTTCATGGCCTCTTAAAGTTTTGAGATTTTTGTTTTTTTTATTGATAGGGAACAGTAAAATTAATTTGTTTTGAATTCAAATTGTTCTTTATTGGGTGTCAAAATTACTGTTATATGGTTGATTTGACATGGAATGACCCTTTAAATACTTTTGATAAATGAACGTAGCTAATGCAAATTATTTATTTGAAAAAAAAAACAAATTTATATCTGTGATGTGTGAACGTGTTTATGTATATATGTTTGTTTATGTATTAAGTGCCTCCATTAGTAGACCTGTAATTTGAAAGTAAAGTAAACATAATTAGTGTCCAGATATTACTTTAAATTACAAATAATTGCCAGTAAAACATATTCAATAAAAAAATCGTTGGCTCATCAACCCATGAAGGACCAAGGCCTGTCAGACAGCTTTGGTGGGAAGATGTAATGAATCCGACATTGCACATAAACCCATCATAATTGTCCACATATTTTATATTCTCAGTAATGCTAGCACAAAGCACGTTCAGATTATTATTTATGAATGCTTAAATGTCTAGTTTTTACCTTTAAATTAGAGATATATCCAATTTGGAGTTTTCACGATGTGCTCTAGTATTTTAGTAGATAATGCCGATGGATTTTTATAATAACATTCACATTTATTAACATCGATACACTAATTAATAATACGGATGAATTTTGATAATAATTTCCCGTTAAATACACTTTTTGAGCATATTTTTATCGGTGGCTCTAAAGTTCAGCACCGGCTTAGACCTATATAAGGACCCAGCCGCGAAGGATTAAAGTCAGTCATATCCTCTAGACTGGAGACCCTGGTGCGTTGACAACCCATAATCCTTCAGCCTGCTGTAGCCAGACTACTCGCCTGAACTATCTCTCACAGCAGAGTCTGAACTTCTATTAAAACAGCCAAGTGCTTTAATTTTAATATAGTGTAAGTAGAGATAAGTGTCCCCCATTATATTATTAAAAAGTGGCTCTTCATTTTGATTAATAATTATTATTGGTGAATATTTAATTATAAATAAATTTATATATATTTAAATTTTGACTAGAGCCGATTGTTGGTGAGCCCTCCCAAAATTCTTGTTAGATTTGTTTGTGGGATTTATCACCTCTTTCAGCTTCCACTGCCTATCGCTGCAGCCAGATCGCAACAAAATGAAGTGGTAAGCTTGACACATTCCTGACTGTATTTTAGTGGAGCAATAGACCAAAGGTTCTTTGTTCAAATAACTACCTACTTGCTCACAAAGCTAAATGGTCACTGGGGGAATAGATAGAAGTCCAAACTCAAAGCTCAGTGATTCCCAACAAAATGTTTTGTTTGAAAAATAAGATAAGTTGTACTGAATCTAATTTAATATCCTTTATTAAGTGGTTTCATTTTTTTTTTTTAATTTAAAGTAAATTATACATTTTTTCCATTAAAACAATTGCACATAAAGATATAGTTCGAGTCAACACTAACATAAACATCGATTAATATCAATAAGAAGCATATATTCTTTAAGACAGATATTTTAATAATTTATAATCAGGAGAAACTTTTAATTTTCATATTTATTTCAAATGTTTACAGCTTGAGTCGGGTTGATGTACAGTTTTCTCCCAAACCTAATTTTCTTTAACTGAATCCTGTCAACAAAAAATTGAGGTATAACTTAAACCCTTAATGAAACCCCTCTGAAAAAAGTAATTATCAAAATATTTGAACTGTTTAATTATTTTAGCTGTATTTTTGAATAAAACAATGTTGTATACACAAGGAAAATGTTAATTCAAGACATTTAAATAAATGAAATACAAGTAAGTACTGACCAATAACAATTCTGGAATTTTGAACACCAGCTTTAACACAGTCAACACTTGTACCCAAGCTACAGAATCCATGCTGGTCTGGTGGTGAAACCTAAAAAGATGATAAATAGGAATATTTAATGGCTTATACACACGTTATAAAGTCTGGCCTGATTAGTAATTAATTTTAATAGCAGTGTGTTAAAACTTAACTATTGTGTAAAACATTACAATAGAATGAGTGTGAATAAGATCATGAATACATTAGAAATATGGTATTAATGTTGTGGCTCTAACCCGTTCAGATTTAAATATAAAGTGGCAGAAGGTCATTTGGTATAAAACACTCACGTATCTTCTTCAACAGATTTATTAGTCCTCTGTACATGTTTCACTTCATATGAAGCCCTTTCATGAGTTAACAGCACTACTTATCATATGCCTAAACTACCTTCTACGCAGGGAGCCATGTCAATACTAGCCAATAAAAGTCTGTCACGCAGGGGCTGTGCAAACTAAGCAGATTTCCCATGGAAACTTTTACAATATATAAATCTACATGCTAGTAACACCACCATGGATAATAAGTGAACAAATAGAAACAGTAATGAGAAATCTTTCAGTCAATTTTAATAACCTCCCAACAGAAAGCATCTGAATTGTAAACAAACAGACAAGCCAATCTCGCAGAGCTAAATAGACAGATAGAAATATTCTACACCGGACAGAAAAACAATTAATGAAATATATTTGAATATAACATATTAATTTTATTGAAAACTATTTACTACAGCTAGTGCTGTAATTTATAATGAATCAGAATAATTTTTATCTTAATCACTCAAATTTTAGTAATACCAGAACGAAAGAAGGGAGCGGGGATCAACAGAACATATTTTCATATATATCAAAAAGTAAAAGTTCAATGAAAACAATGTTTAGTATTTAACCTTGTACGTAATAAGTGGTTCATGATATAACAGCTTATTATTAATATGACATGAGTAGGAGGGGTGGTTTACTGAAGACGGAAAGTTACTATTCATTGTAGAGAAAATATGTATAGAATAACATTTATAGATCATTTAGTATGCAATTACATTGTTCTATACACTTTTTGTATAGTAACAGAGATATTTTGAATTTTCAAAATTCCCCCTTATCTACCCCCCCCCCTTCTCACTGGTCCGATTTCAGCCATTAATGAACTTGATCTTTAATTTTTACATGAAACGTTTAAATATCGAGTCTGGTAACGATCAAACAAAAATTGCGACTGCTAGATCGTTAACAGACATATATATATATATATATATATATATATATATATATATGTGTGTGTGTGTGTGTGTGTGTGTGTGTGTGTGTGTTTGTGTAATTTTGAATGAACCTCATTTAGGTTATCAAATGTTTCTAAAATTGTGTCATGAGTACGACCTCAATAGCTGATTTCCCTTAAGATCACAGGGACTGCACAAACTAAGCAGATTTCTCACGAGCTGGAATCACACACTAATGATGACATCTCACCATATATTCTTTATTTCTAAATACAAAAAAATCCAATGAATACAATTTGACGTATTCTGAAGGCTCCAAAACAAGGTATTACAAAATCCCTCTTAACATTGGTGTTATGAAACCATGCATGCAGCAATATGTTCATGATAACAGAGATATTTTGAATTTTCAAATTCTCTCTCCTTCAGACCCCCTCCCTCCCCTATTCCTGGTCAAATTTCATCCATTAACAAATATGATATGACAAAATTGCACAACACATTGGACGTATTTCATCTAGTAGAAGTTTATATATATAAAAAGTTGAACGTGCATCATTTTCGTCATCTTCTAAGTAGAAGAAATTATTCAAAACTCGTGTCATGTGTACAACCCCTTAAGGGAAATCTTCTAAAATGGTTCATCGTATAGAAAACAGCCGACTATCACAGTCATAGGTGACCTGGAAACTTAGTATTATATTAGGAATGATGTTCGAAGCTCTTGCTTTATCTGATGGGTAATGCTTTTGTGAATTCATTAAATTGCATAGTAACTTAAATCAGTTGACATTAAACATTAAATGTAGGGGGAGGGAGGAGTAAGCTTATTCATCAATACTCTCAATAAGTGTAAAGATTAAAATAGTCAATATTTCAAGTAGAAAAACTTGTATATTAATGAATGAGTCACTTTCAATGTTGTTAATTGCTTCTCTTATCAGTAATTTATTATAACAAATAAAAAAAAATTGCTTCTGAAATATAGCAATATTATCTTGTGATAAAATGAATCAGATAATATATATAGTCACCAAAAAAAAAAAAAAACATAGTGGAAACCATAAATTAGCTTTTCGCTGGTAAATAAAAAATGTTTGCTTGATCTTAATGATTTTTTTTTTTCTTTTCATTTCTACATTATTAGTATTAAATTATATACTAACTGACAGAATATCTTGGCTTTGAATGGAACTGAATTGTATTCTGGAAAAAGTAAAGTTTAAGAAACATTCAATTCCATAAACAAATAAAGTGACCTTAGTTCAAGCCATTTTTATTTATTTTATTGAGCCATTTTAAGCAGTTTTAGTTTAACAACAAGGAAAATCAAAGTGATTAAAAAAAAAAACAGGAAAGGAAGAAATATTAATCAAATGAACCAATAAAGGGAAAGCTAATTGGTGTAACAATAGTGAGTTTCAAAATACCATTGGTATTACAAAAGCAGTAGTTATAAAAAGGTGTAATACCAAATTATAAATAGTTTGCAGTGATCAAACCAAGGAGTAATGACATCCCCCTGCCCAAGGTAATGTTATTTAGAAAGTAACTTCTAATATTACTCACATGAACCATAGCTACATCTGGTTTGACAATTTTTTTGTGGAACAGTGAAGGAATGTCTTGCAGAAATATAGGAATAGCATCCGATCTTCCATCAGCTACTGCTTGCCTCACATTGCCAGCCATGAAGAACGACAAAGAACGGAATATTCCTGAAAAAATACAAGAAGAACAACAATTAGCAGCAAGCAATACTGATTTGATAGTATTGGTAGATATATTAGAACAATGTATTAGATATATTTTACGTTACATTATATGGTAAATACTACCAGTGAATCTTATCCAAAAGCCAAGCAAAAAATACTAGCCTAATAATGTTTCATGATAAATGTTAATAATCGCTACAAATTGTGTGACACCAAAGAAACAAATAAATAAATGTTAATAAAACATAACGTAATTGTAATCATATTTGTATAGGCGATAATTATTATTAGGATCATGAATTTTGAATAGTAATAAAACATTCTCAGCCATATTATTAAGCTAGAATTATAAATTTCAGATTGTGGTGGAATACTATATCTATTACTTGTAGAAATAGGGTCTACTCAAACCACCTTTAATTAAAATAGGATAAAACTAAATTAAAACAGTATATAAGTACAAAATAATTTTATGTACACATGAGGTTCAGAATAGTAAAAAATTATAAAGAGCACATATATTCATAGATTCAATTTCAGTCAAAACTATGCATTATAATATTAATCATTGCACTCATCAAACTAAATTTATTAATGTATTTAAATATTTGTAAATACATTCTCCATCCTTTACTACATGTATTTATGCAAATAACTTCTTTATTAAAAAGTAATAGTATTGTAAATACTTTAAAGGTTAGGATACTTAGTAAAATATAGAGAAAAGGGTTTTAATTCCATATCACAAACTATTAGAAAAAAAGGGAACAATTTTACATAATTATAAAATGGTAAATATCTTTAAAATATATTTCTTGAATTAGTAATAAAAGGATAGTATCATATTTCAATTATAAGGCTATTTCATAGTAATCAATGTGACATATTAACTAGAAAGAGAAAATTGCTAATAATTCATGAAACAGAATAACTGAATGAAATAAATGAAAGACATAACTAAGTCAACTAAGAGGAAGAGATACAGCTCACTCCTCCAATTCATATCAATCAAGTTATTATTAGGGAAAAAGTAAACAGTTGTGAAGGAATGTGGTGGAACTAGATTGATATTATCTTCAATGCAAACAGAGCCTTGGTCTTATGCTCAGATGCTAATCAAGTTGATTGAACTAATTATATAATATTCTTGTAATGGCAACCATTCAACAAGTATAATGGATTTATAATCTAAAACCTCAATCTATAAAACTATTTCTGGCATATAATGAAATCATTTATTTTGACAGTCATAAAATACATGAATATGAGTACTTGGCACCATATGACTTTTGTTAATATAATGCTTTGTCATATTCTATGAAACATTGATGTCAAAAATTATTGAATTCAATTTATGGAATATATTTGAAGAAATCCATTCATATTAGTCTTAGTAGCATAAAGTGGAGGTTAATAAATAATAAATAAATATTTGAAGATATTCTAATTTTATAAATTATATAAATATGAAAGCTTAATTAAAAATTATAGTCAACTTGAATGAAGATTTCTTCATTTTTTGTATTACACTCAAGATATCAAAGTATTGCATCAAGCTTATGCTGGAAAACAAAATACCTTGAATTTTGGAAGCAATATAATTTTTATTTCTTCGAGAAATATGATATTTATATTAAAAAATATAGTCTGGTTTCTCAATCTATTATTTTTTTTGAAGTGAAATTTATTTTCATCCAGAGCTGGCTGATTTAAAACTAACCCTGAATGAAAATAAATTACATTCAGAAAATAAAAGGAAACCCCATAAAAGTGGTTTCAATCTTTATTTATGTTTGGGGCTTTCCTTATCAATCATTTAAATCAATTGAAAATTTATGTTAAATATTTACAGTGTTCTAAAGATTAACAAAACTAATATAGTTATTTAACTGACTATATGAAGTTAGAAAATGTATTATTGAATTTGAAATATTTTACATTCAACATATTATTTAAGTGTGTTATGTAAGACTATAAAAAATAATTACAAATGAATTAACATAAACATTTGTTAAAGCAAACAAACTTTTTTTAAGTATCCTATCTTGGATTTTAACATTTAATGAAAATTAATACATTCCATTTGAAACATCATAACTCTTGGTGGGTTTAATTTTATTTTAATATATGTGCATATCTAAATTTATATTATTCAAATTAACATAGACTTTATACAACTAAGGCTTATTCGAGATGGGTTATCTAAAAGATTGCCTCGTTTCTAGCCAAGATTACGTTAACTTAGCGAGTCCATGACTTAAAAAAAAAAAAAAAATTTTCTAACTGCAATATGCTCGTTTAATTGAACGCAAATTTGCAACAAATAAAAAATAAATAAAATTTGGTTCATCAAACTTGTAATATAATAATAGAAAAAAAATGTTTTGTTGGTATTTCAGTAATAGTGTAAATTTTAATGTAAAAATTAAAATAATATATTCCATGAATATAACATAAGGGTTTTGTAAATAGATTTTGGAAAAAGTGAAGTAAAACAAAATTCAAATTAATACAAAATGAAGTATCACTTGGGTAGCTATTTTTTTACCGAAACTCAAAATCAACAGCATACACAGTTCTTTGGAACAGATAAAGCAATTATATTTATTTGGAAACAACATAATATATTTCAATATTTTTAGTCCATGATGAAAATATTCACTTGGACAACATTTTAGTAAAAGGAATTTTCAACATGGCATTTAGTTATCTAAACTGCCATTCACCTAATGTAAAGTCAATCCAAGGTCAGCCTTGTAAAGATGTGAACATAGAATAACTATCAGTTGTTTTCTATTATTTCTTAATAAAGAATCACCTTCACAATCTGGCTGCGCATATGAAGCAGGCCCTTCTGTATGCATATGACAGACTGTTATATCCTTCAATTTATTCGCCTTTCCATGTTTGGTCATTGCTTCTGCCAAATCAATGGGAGTAGCAGCAGCACCACTCATAAAAACTGTATTTCCTACAAACACATGATCATAATAGTTAAAATATATTCACTAAAAGCCAAGATAAAACAAACAAAAAAAACTTAAGGGTGAAAACAAACTTAACTTTAAAATATATTCTAACTTCTTGACAGAGTCGTATGCCCTCTGGATTGGGGGAGATATACTAGAGAGAGAGAGAGGGCTGATTGTTTTAGTTTTTGTAGTGACATACTGTAAGAGATTACAATAGTATAAGTGGCAAAAAGGCTTTTGGTTCATGCCAAAACGAGTCTTTGTTATTTTATTAATGGTCTTTGTTGTATTAATACAATCCTTTAACATACGCCCTTTGAGGGGACAAATGAAAGAGATTTCATATTTGGATAATCATAAACTTAAATGATCCATATCCTAATAATACCATAAGAGGAAAACTTTAAGGCTGTGATCAAGCTCAGAGATAAACTATAAGTATATAACAGGAGGATAAAAGTAAAGAACTGAAAGCCTTATGCTAGATCAGTAGTTATTAGGCTTTATAATAAAACCCCATCTAATGTCCAGAGCCAAACTAACCAACTCTGGTCTAGTTTACCATATACACAAACAGTAGAGAAGTACTAAGAAGACCGCATAGTTCACTATACAAAGTTGTGGGTGAATAGGCCTTTATAGATTTGGCATTACTCAGAGAAAATTTAGGACACCCAAAGAGTGAGAAAAAACAGGATATCAAGTATACTGCACTCAAAAGAGAATTTAAGTAGAGATCAAATTTGAGCAAATATATTCAGGAGTATAACTAGATACAGGGGCTCAGGTTAGCCATGCGAGTTAAAGCGTTGACCTTTATCTCACATGGTAAACCTAGAGTGGCGAGTTCGATTCTTGCCTGGGCGAAGGAAATTATTTAGTGACGAAATTCATTAAATAATGTCCTAAAATCCCACCCTGGCTAGAAAAGGGTGGTAACCTGTAGATAACTCGTCCCGATTAGCCTAAGTTGCAAAAAGTAGACGTTAATAAATAATAATAATAACTAGATACACATTTTTTTTTAAAGAAATCTAAACTAGAGTGCATGAAAATGATTTCCTCATAACCAAATTAAATTAAAATAGCAAATGGTTAAATAATTATATAACTTCAAAATCTCCCTAAGGGTGGTAATACTATTCGCAATCTAGTACTAGAATATTCCAACTAGAAGAGTTTTTTTAATTGAATAAAACTGCTGAAATAACAAATATGAAAACTCAAAAATTAAAATTTGAAAACAATTTGGAAAAGTATGTAACCCATATTCAGGTAATGAATTTTAATAATAAATCGAAAAATGCCCCTTAACCAATTAAAATTTTAGTGAAATTTTGCAGATGTAAGGAAATGTTTATACACCTGGCTAGGAAAAGGTGGATTAGTGAATCCATAGTTAGCAGTTATTTAGTACCCGTTGACTTTTATAATTGTTCTGCTGAAGACATTTACCAATAATATTGGGGATAACAATAAGGTTTTATATACATTAGCCAATTCCCAACTATCTCTTTATACTAAACTAATAGTTATTTATCTCAAAACAAGTTAATTCAAAATACAAGGATGCTATTCCTTAAAGGAGGGATATAATTACAAGCACAGATAACTCTACAAACCCTCATTAGACACTTAGGTACTACAAGTTTCTACTTAGGTACAATTAGATACTTCATTGACATTAGGTAAATTAGCTAGCAACAGGGTACAGAAAATAACAAGTACATCTGAATTTGGTAAAGTATTATTAACAAATTGTCATGAAAACTATCGGAAAAGAAAATTTAATTTAACAATGAACAGTGTACCTACCTGATGTAATGCATTTCACTGCTTCATCTGCACTAACCCATTTAGGTTCATGATCCACAACATGGCAAAGCTCTCTACTGTAAGTAAAATAAGATCTTTCATTCCTTTGTTTATTTAAGCCAATAATTGTGGAGATCCCCCAGTTGGATTTCTGAATTGCTGAAGTAACACGAGCAGAAAAATTTTGAATTCCAGTAGCCATTTAAAACATGAAATAATACACTAAATCCAAATGAAAATAATTTTTTTTAAAAAATACGGAATAATAATACAAATGCACGGGCGATTAATGTGACAACTACTGAACTGAGTGAATGACAGACACCCAGTATCAAGGTTCAAACCAAGAGAGGTCTTGATAAGTAAATTAGCCAAACAACTAGAATACACAGTACGGGAGAATGCCTGATTATAATATCGCTGCACAATGTGACGTCATCACACTATATCCACAGAAGAGCATAACGAATATTTATGGTGTATATTAAGAACAACTACATAATAATACTCCTATTGTAGTGGTCAAATATCAATTCCTTACATATTCACGGTTATCATAAAGATTACATGAATATGCGGCATATTGGTAATAGATCCTAGCTTCTTGGAATTTTAGAGGATTGGCGGATATCAGTCTTACTCAACCTTAGCAATTAAATTATGAGAATATTTGATCTATAGAAAGGTCTAGATAAGCACCTCATTCCTGATTTGGCTAACAAAATTTGTCTGAACGATATGGGTCTGTAGATTACTATAGTAAATACTACTAAAATGTTATAATCGTACTCAAGAACTAGCTTTTTTTTTCTCATAATAACCCTGTGAGGAGTTATTTATTAATAATTGCATACATGTTCCATTGGCACATGGCATATTACATGTATGATTATGTTTAAATACGTTTTTATTTTACAATATATATACGTTAATCACTATAAAGAACTAGCCCTTTAGATCCTATCAAACAGTATTATTATTTATTAACGTCCACTTGTGCAAGTAATTCTAATTGAGACGGGCTAACTACAGGTTACCACCCTTTTCTAGCCATGGTGGGATTTAGGATGTTATTTAATGAATTTCGTCACTAAATAATTTCCTTTGCCCAGGCAAGAATCGAACTCGCCAATCAAGGTTTACCATGTGAGATTAAGGTCAACGCTTTAACTCACATGGCTAACCTGAGCCCCACAAATAGTATTAGGCTACCGGTAATTACATTTTCATGAAGAAATGTGGATCCACTTTAGAGTTTATTATATTTGTTCTTCACCTGTATTAGCTAGGTACCAGTTATTGGAACTCTTAAGCAAAGAGGCCGGTCAACAACCTATCACCTGCTTAAAATAAAAGTCAGTCACGCAGGGGCTGCGTAAACTAAGCAGATTTCCCACGTGAAGTTTTACAATAGAGAAATTTCAGAATAGAGTCAAACAGTTACGGGAACGGCCCGAACTAGCTCTTGACGGAAACTCACGACAAGACCCGAAGTTGGCCGAAATCATCTCAGAAGTTGAAAACAGAAAAATGCAAATATCTCGGTTAATATTCAAGATACAGAATACATGTATATAACATTATTTATAGTAAATTTAATTTGCAATAAGATTGATTCTATACAATTTTTCGATCCGACGTATAGTAACGTAAATATTTCAAATTTTAGAAAATCCTCCCCTCTAAACCCCCCCCCCTCCCACTGGTCCGATTTCAGCCATTAACGAACTTGATCTTTATTTTTGCATAAAACGCTTAAATATCGAGTTTGGTAACGATCAAACGAAAATTGCGACCGCTAGAGCGTTAACAGACAAATATATATATATATATATATATATATATATATATATATATATATATATATATATATAATTTTGAACGGTCCTCATTTTCGTCATCTCCTGGATAGGATCGATGGACATTTGAAGAAATATTTCGAAACTCGCGTCATGAGTACGACCTCAATAGCTGATTTCCCTTAAGGGAAATCTGCTAAAATCAGCAATAATAGGAGGTATTAGGATCTGAGTGACAAATACTTATTAGAAAAAAGTCTCTCTCAAACAGACGAGCAGCTAACTTCAACTGAAATTTAAATAATAAGAAAGCACTGCCAATGAGTAGAAAGTAGTTGTATATCTTGTCGAACCACAACGCTGGGAAAGGTCTAAATCTCGACCATCTACTCCAGCGGCCATATCCACTCTTACTAAAGAAATTTTCCATGGTATTTAGCCATCTTCACCAGGAACTGTAATATTTAGCGCATTTAAGAGCATTGGTTAGGAATCATAATTAGCTTTTCTAATAATTGGGCATGCACTGAACTAATGGAGCGGGGTAAATACAATAAAAGAAACACTCCTAAGAAGTAGCTCTGTGGCATCAATTTTATGGAGAACAAGCTTTGAAACCAGTCAAAGAAAGACTGGTTGAAATAGAAATCGTTTCCCGTGGAAATGTAAAGATTGGGTTAACTTTGCACAAAATCATTCTGTCAAAATGAAGGGGAAGATGGTCTGATCAAACGTCTGAGTTACGTGTGTTGGCCTTAATACAATTGATAAATCTACAGTCCTGTGTTCTATTGCCTAATAGACAGTAGAATTTTATTTATTAAGTGATGAATTCACTAAATATAATCCGTGTCTCGCCATAGGTAGAAAGGGTAGTTACCTGTAGATAACACATCCGGATTAGTCTTAGTTATATTGGCTAACATTTTTTTATTTTTAAATCGAGGGTTGAAGACCTATTAATTTAAGCGATTTTTTTTTGTTTAAATTAAAGGCCTCTTTTAAAATGAGCCGATGATGTCCGGGGTATATGACCAAAATTGTTTTCGGAATTAAGCGTTGCTCCTTAATTCCGAAAACTGTATTTCCCCCAAAATATTCCTTAAAGCAATTAGACTTTTAGTCCTTATATTAATCTATGTACAAAGCTATCAATGTACGTAGCTCTAGTCTGGTAAAGAATGGTTAAAGAAATGTCAGGTTATTTTGTAAACAAATTTAAATGTTAATTTTTTATTTGAAATAAAAATGTTTTCCTATGGCATAACAGATTGAAACATATAATTGAGATGAATATAGAGATGTTCCTATTATTTTGATTATAGATTAAATACTATTATTAAGGAGAGTTACTTTAATAATGCCAACTACTTCTGAGAAGGACAGACTTAAAAATTACAGTTTTGAAGAAGTTATGAGCTGGACTGATGACCTCCCAGTTTGCAAAAATTCTGGTAAATTACGACTTGCTAATATTCTCTTTACATTTCAATAATGAACTTTATAAGACTAAGAAATTCATTTGCCTGATAACTTCATTAATTCTCAGCAAACTATTCATACACTGTATTTTATTGGCTTTTAAGATGGAATACTCTCAATAAATAATTAGTACTTTATATATTTTTTTCTCATGTTCAAAATAGTTCAATTATTATTTATTTATTTGCAGTAAAAATCATCCTAAAAACTAATAACAAATAGAGTTTCGGTGTGGTAGGAGAAACCTATTTTAAGTTAATTGTTGTCCATTTTCAAATGATCGATGCGGTGCTTTGTATTGGGAAAGTTTGTCATAGAGAAAATTGTTTTACATACCGGTTGCTTGTCATACCTGCAGTTTAGTTGGTAAATACCCGACCTTTATACAAATTCGAATCCTAGCAAGTGCTAACAACTTTTGATTCATATAAAAAAATAATTAAATTATTATTCATTCATTACTAATATACAATTGTAATTATTTTTCATTTCCATTGATTTTCATTCAGGTAATAAGAAGGCTAATTCATTCATAGCTTCTGTTAAAATGTCTCAAACCTGTTGATATTGATAACAGCAGCATTTTACTTTTAAAAGCAATATAAACAAACTAACTGTCTCTCTCTCCCCCCCCCCCTTATTTATATATATATATATATATATATATATATATATATATATATATATATATATATAGTAGGAGATATTGTTATAGAAGAACCTAAATTTATAGAATTTTAATTATCTTTTAATAAATAGCATAAAAATGTAAGCCTTTGTGATAATGAAATAAATACAATAGTTCTTTTTGAAAGAGTTTGTACATTCATTAATCAGAGCTCACAATAAATACCCCCTTCTAGTTTTTGTACATAGTAGCTTGAATCCTGCTCAACATTCTTCTCAGAACAGACACACAAAAACATATTTTTTGGCTTTCACTCTGACACCTAATGCGATTCCTTGTTCAAACAATAGCATTTTTATAATTCTTGAAAAATACCGAAACAAGCAAAGTATTATTGAATAATGTGATAGGAAAAATGCTAACATTTCCTAAAGTCTTTACAGTTGTATTTCTGCTCCAGTAAGAGGAAAGTGAAGAGACACTCTAAATAAGAAAGTCTGTCATGCAGGTGCTGTGTAGACTATACAGATTTACCAGGTGCTGGTATGGCACACTTGTAATCTCATCTCACTGCATATTCTGACTGAAAATCTAAAATTTCGAATTACTGGCTTAATATTTGAGTTACAAAAAAATGAATCGGCCAACAATTATTGAGCATCAATACTTTAACAAGATTGGTTCTATAACATTTTTCAACCCGACTCATAATATTGCAGATTTTTTGAATTCCACTTCTCAAACCCCCTATTCCTTGTCCAATTTCTGCCAATAACAAATATCATCTTTAGTGTTGGTTGAAATGGTTAAATCTCAAGTATGGTATTGATCAAATAAACATTTTCGATATAAGAATGTAAAATCTTAACTAATGACATCATTACAAAAAGAATTTGTATGTATCTAGTAGAATAAAGGTCTCATGAAAACAATATTTGGTATTTAAGCTTAGAATAAACAGGTTCATGTTATAACAGCTTATTGTTATTGTGACATGAATAGGAGAGGGGGTTTACTGAAGGCTAAATCTAAAAAATCCATATTTCTCGGTTATTATTCATATTAGAGAAAATATATACATGACAATATTTATAGGCAATTATATTTACTAAAAGATAAGTTCTATACAATTTTTCAATTCAAATATAAAAAGGGAGATATTTCAAATTTTTGGAATTCTTCCCCTCTAAACCTCCCTTATCTGATTTTAGCCGTTAACAAACTAGATCTTTAGTTTTGCATGTAACACTTATATATCGAGTTTGCTAACGATAAAACAAAATTAGAACGACAGACAAATAAATAAATGTAAATATAATTTTTAATGGACATGATTTCCATCCTCTCCTATGTAGGATCGATGGACATTTATGGAAATTTTTGAAAATTGGGTCATGAGGACACCTCAATAACTGATTTCCCTTAAGGGGAATCTTCCTGAAGAAGGGTTAATTGAAACAGCATTATGCTACTCTTATTTAATAATTCAAATCTTTCTAAAAATTATCCTTTTTATCTATATGGATTGGGAGTGGGGTTCTGAGCTTTTTTCACTGCTTATGCAATTTTTGTTCTTAATTTACCCCGTAAAAATGGATATTCATTACTTCAACTTTTGAATAAAAAAAATTATTTGATTGACATAATATATATGTATATAAATATGTGGTTCCATATTTTTCTTCAATAATCGATTTGTTATTGTTGCATCTAAGGAATACCATTTAATTTCTTGAAACTTGATTTTTTAATTTTTTTTCATTTTAAAGTTATTTATTAAAGTATTTGTATTTACGGTTTTTAAGGAGTGGGATATTCAACAAACCAGATCTACAGACGGGATGGGCATAGAAAAGAGGAACACACTTTTGAAGAAACAAGTTTCCATTCAGCAAGTTTAGATTACTCAACCTATTTATATGGAGTGTTTGATGGGCATGAAGGCATCCAAGCTGCTGAGTTTGCTGTTCAAGGGCTTGCTGCCGAATTACTTCTCGGTCAACTAGCTGGGAAAACCAAGGACCAAGAAATAAAGGAAAGTTTAAGGTTGGTTAAAAACTGAGATAGGACTATAGTGTGTAGTAGTTTGTGGAAATTCAAGCTCTCACTCATGGTTAACAATGCTCCTACACCTTCGCAAATGTTTTAGCTTCATTAGTTCTTTTTTTAACATGAAGGATTGTTTTGATACTTCTCCTCTTTTGAGAGTATGCATTATATGTAATTCATGGCTTTCTTTGCCAGTGTAGTACTGCCATAGAATAAATTTATTTCAGTTCAGAATATTCTCTGGCATGTGTCATTCGTTTCCTTTAATACTTTCTCATATCCATTTTCAAACCAGGGGTTCCTTTTCTTGATTATATGCTGAAACTGATTTTGGAGTCTTCCCTTATATTCTTTGCTACCTCACATGAAAGCTTATTCATTTGAAAACGAAATGCCTTTTTGTAATTTCTCAATGCCATCAGCTGCCTGTAACTACCAAAACCAAGAAATGGTCAGATCTTTAGTCAGCACCCTGGTAGCTTCATGCATCAGAAACGTGAGAGAAGTACTTGATGCTCAACAAAACTGGTCTTTTTGTATACAAATTTGCCCATCTAGGCTTATCTATGTTTCTTTCTGTATCTCCTTGTGAGGAAAAAACAATGGTCACCTTCATACCTCTTCTAATGCTGTATAAGAAGGCAACATTGTGATAACAAGTATATAACTTCTAACTTGTAAGAAATTATATATATTTCAAGTAGACAAAAAGATTAAAAATTATCAGTCTATATAATAGCTTAAGAATACTATCTGCAAATTGGGTCTCTGGAAATGCTGCTTGTTTCAGAGTTTCTTCTCTTTCCTAAAATAATATTCTATAATTTTCTGCTTAGAGCATCATTCTTGTTAAGTATTGTTTTTATGGATTTTAGTCAAGCATTTCTAACTGTTGAACGAAATTATTTGAAGTCTCTGGATGATAAAGCTGCTCAAAGAACAAATCTTTTACTCGAAACTGAAGGGCTCACATCTTATGAACAGTATCAAAAATACCCTGATGTGGTATGCATTTTCTTTTATTTTGAAATTTGCTTTGTGTAAATGTAAAATTAACTTATTTTTCATAAATCTTCTTCTACAGGTAGAACAGTTGAATACACTTAATAGCCAATTATCTTGTGGAACCACAGCAGTTGTAGCTTTAGTTACTGGGAACCGTCTCTATGTGGCTAATGTTGGGAACAGCAGAGCTCTGCTTTGTAAAACAGATGTTTATGGTGTTCATAAGGTTATCCAAATTAGTGTTGATCATGATTTATCAAATGAAGACGAGTTGCTTCGACTTTATAATCTTGGGCTTAAATTTGAAAAAGGGCAGAGTAAGTATTTATTTGTTCAATCTCTATTTAATTTTGAAATTGTTTGTAATTGTCTCTTGTTGCTGAGTGTATATTCGGACAGGGAGGATGAGGTGTTGGCAACAGTACAGTATTGGCACCAATAATTTTTTTTCCGGGGCCACTTGGAATGTGCAGAATTAGATACTAAATTTTCAGAAATTATGTGTATGATGTTGGGTTGAAATTGAAAATTAGAGAATCTTAGTATTTTTCTTCTTTCCTCAGCATGTCACTTGGTTAATCAAGAGTGCACTAGATGCCTTGGAAATTACTTACTCAAAAGGAATTATACTGAAATTGAAAATTAGAGAATCTTAGTATTTTTCTTCTTTCCTCAGCATGTCACTTGGTTAATCAAGAGTGCACTAGATGGCTTGGAAATTACTTACTCAAAAGGAATTATACTGAAATTGAAAATTAGAGAATCTTAGTATTTTTCTTCTTTCCTCAGCATGTCACTTGGTTAATCAAGAGTGCACTAGATGCCTTGGAAATTACTTACTCAAAAGGAATTATACTGAAATTGAAAATTAGAGAATCTTAGTATTTTTCTTCTTTCCTCAGCATGTCACTTGGTTAATCAAGAGTGTACTAGATGCCTTGGAAATTACTTACTCAAAAGGAATTATACTGAAATTGAAAATTAGAGAATCTTAGTATTTTTCTTCTTTCCTCAGCATGTCACTTGGTTAATCAAGAGTGCACTAGATGCCTTGGAAATTACTTACTCAAAAGGAATTATACTGAATTTGAAGAACTAAAGTTAGCCCAAGAAGAACCAATTATTGCAGAACCTGAACTTCAAGGAGGTATTGAGCTTGATGAATCATGCAGGTATAGAAAATTGTTATAACACAGTAAACTACTCTTTTGAAAGAAAGGAAAATAGTCAGTGATTTTCTAAATCTTTATGTTAAAGCTTTCTCCTTCTTTTGTCTGATGGATTATATAAATCTCTTGAAAAAGCAACAGGCACACATCAAGTTAACAAGGATATTATTCAAATGGCTGTTCGTGAGGTATATTATGAATTACTAATTACTAAATTTATATGTATCGCTATGCAGTATACTCATTTGCAAATTAGGTGGATCTTTTAAAGTAAAATAAAATTAAACTTAATTTCTCTTTATTGATTTTAATTATTTAAAAAAAAATAGCTGTTTTACGTTTAAAATAAATAAATGTAGAGGGCTCTTCTTATTCTTGAAAAATACTAAAAAAAAAAAAAAAAAAATGAAAAATAATTGTATAAAGGTGGCAAAATGCAAATAATAATTGCAAGTTAAAATAATAAGTTAATCTAGTAATCTATGGAAACAGTGTGGACTTATTACAGCAAATTTATTTTCTATTTCCAATTTGTAAATACCTTATATCTGACAAATACTTTCAGCAAGCAATTTCCCTAATGAATGCAAAAAGTCCAAAATTATTCTTATTGAGAAAAGGTTTGTGTGTAAAAGCAGGTACTATAACTTATAAGAGTGTATAACAGCAGACATAGTACTATTTAACAACAATTAGCTTACAATTTACAATTAGTGACATACATGTGTATTTATTTGCCGACATAGGCTACTTGAATAAAAACATAGCTGTCAGAAGTTATCCTCATATATAATTTAAAAACAGGTTTTGTTTTAAAACAGTTATAATACTGTTTATTAACAAATAGGTTTATGTTTTATAGACAGTAAAAAGTGGTTTTATCTTGGTAAATAATAAAAGTCCGTCACGCAGGGGCTGCATAAACTAAGCAGATTTCCCACGTGAAGCTATACACTAGAGAAATCTTTATATGAGAGCCGTCTCTCTATACGTTCGTTATCGGCCCACATTTAATAAAAATACAAATATCTCGGTTAATATTCAAGATAGAGAATATATGTATAGAACAATATTTATAGTAATTTAAATTTGCAATAAGATTAGTTCTATACAATTTTTAGATTCGACGTATGGTAACGGAGATATTTTGAATTTTCAAAAAACCTCCCCTCTAAACCCCCCCTCCCCCTGGTCCGATTTCAGCCGTTAACGAACTTGATCTTTCTTTTTACATAAAACGACTAAATATCGAGTTTGGTAACGATTAAACAATAATTGCGACCGCTAGAGCGGTAACAGACAAATATATATATATATATATATATATATATATATATATATATATATATGTGGTGTGTTGTTCTTTTCGGAGCTTTGGTCAATGTTGGTGAAATGAATCTTAGTTTATGCCAATATTTCGAGAATTTTTATTTTCTCTTCCTCAGGGCAAGACTAAATATATTTATAGACTAGTATACATTCTTATTGCACTATGACTAGGGTTATAGTGACTATAAGCCTAGTCATAGTGCAATAAGAATGTATACTAGTCTATAAATATATTTAGTCTTGCCCTGAGGAAGAGAAAATAAAAATTCTCGAAATATTGGCATAAACTAAGATTCATTTCACCAACATTGACCAAAGCTCCGAAAAGAACAACACACCACATATAAATACAACCTGGTCGAAAACATCAGCACAATTATATATATATATATATATATATATATATATATATATATATATATATATATATATATATATATATATATAGATATACAGTTTTGAACGGACCTCATTTTCGTCATCTCCTGGGTAGGATCGATGGACATTTGAAGAAAAATTTCGAAAATTTTGTCATGAGTACAACCTCAATAGCTGATTTCCCTTAAGGGAAATCTGCTAAAACACGCTGACCATTGATAAAATATGTCATGCACTGAAACAGTTATGTGCATTATGATTTTTAATAAATAGAATATTCCGTCATGGTGCCTCGTACTAATTGGTTTGTTGACAACTTCATGGTGCCTCGTATTAATTGGTTTGTTATAAAGTGAGTCAATTTCATGTATTCAACTCCCCACATCTTTCTATTCTATTGCATTTCTATTTCTTTATGCACCTCAACCATTAATTTCTACTAGTTGAAGAAGGGTTATTACTTCATTTTATTATTTGTTAGCCACCTCCTGTTTTGAGTGTACTCTTCCCATTTCTTTTATAGTGCTGCTTGCTTTTTACTTAGTCTAGAGTGCAGGGCACTCTTTCTTGAAATATTTCCTTGTAGTTTATTAATAAAGTGTTCAATGCGATTCAGGTTTTATAAGAAAACAGATGTTAGAAGTTACCCAGTAACACATAGTGACAATTGAGATTCTTGTCTAGATTTTATTTTGTCTATGATGATTTAGGGTTGCCACTCAACGGCTGATAATATACATTCTGGTATGACTGCTAACTTGTGGATTCTAATCTTTGTCATTGATTTTCAAATGAAGTAAGGTCTAGAAAAAAATTGTTTGCTTTGAACAGCTATTTCATTTACATCATTGATGCTAAAACATATTAGATTAAATAATATCTCCTACCCCATTTCATTTTTAATGTCTAGGGTATCAGAATTGACAATAATCAGCTGAAGCTGACAAATATACAGCTTAATGAAAATAAAACAAACTAACATTATGGACTTTCAGTTCTTCTTTTATTGGTTATTTTAGCATTTTCAATGATTTGGCTAAGCATTGTCAAAGAGTTACAGTTCAGTTGGGTTAGGTACACAGATTTAGATAATTTTGCATTATCTTCACAGTCCCAGAAAAAGTTTTATAATAATGCCTGATTTCAAACTTGCCTTGCAAGGTGTAAATCATTACTGAAATAACATGGTGTTAATTTCTAACAAAAGAATGACTTTATTTGTGCACAGTATTAAAGAATTATGTTCTTTCTTTTTAATGTGGTGAACTTTAATAAGAAGTTATTATTACTGACAGGTTTTTGTGGCTTTAACATGTACTCACAATCACAACTTGCTTTAACTTAAACATAACCTCTTTTCATTTCTGTAACATGTACTCACAATCACAAACTGATATCACTAAAACATAACCTCTTTTCATTTCTGTAATTTGTCTCTACAGTCACATAATCTCATTCAACAATTGAACACTGCATGCCGTACGTTTTAACGTCTGTAGTCTATTAACCTATTTATTTAACAATTACAGTTCAGAGTGCAGACCACAGTTACAGGTGTTGCTCAAGCAGTAGTCGATAAAGTTGTGAGATTACATCATGATATGTACATGTCTTGTGATTCTTCAGGGCAGAGTACACGTGATGATATTACTTTACTTGTTAGAAACTTCAATTTCCCTATGCCTTGTGCTAGTGCCCATGAGCAGCCTCCTCTCCACTCAGGTATTTCTATAATACAACTTGCAAATCCATTCTATTAAAATATACTCTGAAATATGCTAATGTATATGTAATGCAATAAAATCAGTGATGGTTTAAATCATTCAGAGGTTTCTCACTCAAAGATATCTCCACTTTAAGGGCCTCTTCAGAAAGGCAAAGAAACAAAATAGTCAGTCATCAAGCAAACATTTATACATGACAGTAAAATATGAACTCTCACGAAGGAAGAGTGCCTTCTGATCTGGAAGAGAAAGTTCTTAAAATATATTAGGAGTCGTAAGAGAGTAGCATAGATAATGGATCAGCAGCATTGCCGAGCTGATGGACTTGTTAGGCCACTCTGATATCTTTACTATGAGGGAGAAGAGATAGTGCTGGTTATAGCACATTAAGAGGATGGAGTCCAACAGGCTGCCCACAAAAATGTTGCATAATGAACCAGGTTTGGGTGAGGAAGGATAGGCCCAGGAAGAGATGGCTATCTATGGAAGGAAATACAGGGACTAGGTGGTGTAAAATTGGAATATCCTTACTGTGGGCCATACTGAGTAGTGGAAGTTGGCTGATCATCCAAGGACTGTAGACTTAGGGATTCCATGAGCAGCAGTACCCCTAATAAAGTCACTTTTTGATTAACCTTTAATTGAATATATGTTCTTCAGCTACTATTAGACATATTTGGAACTATTTTTTTTTTTTAACCTGCTGTCGATTAAAATAGAATTGCAAAATGTAAGGGTGTAATAGTTCTAGATGACTATTAGATTCTATTATTCTTCTTGAAATTTCTGACTATTTCGGTAAGTTGTTTTGTACATCAAGCCATTCCATCTTATTATATTTGTAAGTATATTAAAACGGGTTAATACTACTTAATTCTATTTAATTATTTTACACATATAAATAAGATCTCAGTTTGTTAAAATATCATTCACATTCTATTCATTAAGGCTCTTTTTTTGCATTATTCATTTTTTTTTTCAAATTGTCAATAATTATTAAAATAGCTAATTCATTAATAAGTTGAAAATATTTTTCAATATCTACAACTGAGTTTATTTCTATTTCACATACCGACCTCAGTATCCAGAGCAGAAATTATTAAATACAATTTTATGTAGGTTCATTTCACATCAAGTGACTGAATGATTTTTACCCAACAATTTTGACTAATTTTCATTTTTATTAAACATAAACTATCATAAAATAAAATGTCATATTTAGCTGATTTCTCTTCAGGAAAATAGCTTATTCTTATGTATATGGGCAAGTTTTGTTTATTCATTAAAAAATTTAAACATTTCATCAAAATTAAAAAGCATGTGTCTGAATATGTAACAGGTGTGTGGGGATTTGGCAAAGGGGTAATTCAAGAATTCAACAAATGTCACTTATTATGAGCTGGATTGAAAAAAGTTATATAGTCAATAATGTAGTATTTACAATTGTTGTTCTATACATTTTTCTTTAACTTGAAAATTAATGAAGCTATTTGCCCTTTTCAGCCTTGATAAAACTCCCACTCTTCAACTCACATTCAATATGTCACAAAATGGCTTATTCAAAACTTAAATTCCCATTTTTATTGTAATTCAACCTCTACTAAGTGAAATACACTAGGTTGAATATCACTGCTCTAGGTACCTCAACATTTATTTGGTGGAAACCAAACTCAATATTTACCCGTTTCATATAAAACTAAAAATTAATTTCATTAAAAGAGAAATAAATATGCCCCTTTACAGAAGTATCCATGATTTGATAGTCCTTATTAAGACGAATAATGTTAGTTGGAATCAAATTGTATTTAAAAATGGTCTCATTAGTTTATATATTTGAAAAAAGGAATAGCAAGAAATCAATATTTTCTCAAATTAAAAAATGTCTAATAAAATGAAAAATATTTCCCTCTATTGACAATTTTCCTTTTTAAAATTCTAACCTTTGAATGTGTGTATATATATATTATTAAATTGCATATGTAGTTATAAAACATTTTTTTTTCAGATATTGGACAAACAACTACAGAAACCAACTCATCTTCCAGTGGCTTAACTAACACACTTCCTCCTCCTCCGACTGAGATTCCAGCATATGTTGATTTTACTGAATTTTATGAAAATTATGAAAGAGCCAAAGAAAGGGGGACATTACCTTCTTCACTCTTATAATATGGAATTTTTAAATAGTTTTTTATATTGAGCCTAAATAAGTTCATTAACATGATTACTCAGTATCTATTAAGTCTAAAATTTGTGACCTTTTTATAACTGAAATCTATATGGAAATATGCTGGTTTACAGCACCATTTGTTGTTAGGTTTAAATGTAATTCTTTATGTTTAAATTTATAAGAAATAAATGTTTATGTTGTTTAATTTTTTTTCACCACCAAATCTCTTTTTCCTTCCTGTTGGACTAGATTCTCAGAGATGTGCAATAGCTTTTGATTCTACTCTGGTCATAATTTTGAATACAGGAACATTTTATGTCATAGATGCCTTTCTTTAGCCCAAGAGGGCGACATTTTAAGAGTAATAAGGGTAGATACTCAGTAACTTGTATATTTTCAGATTTACCATCTTTATTGACTTCAGATTAATAAAGTTTTTATGGGGAGAAAAGGAAATAAATAATTTTTGAGCAGAGTGATTCTTTGCTTTGGTAACTTTTAATGTATTCAGAGAGGTATGGAATTGTACCATTAGCTAAATCCATGATTACTTTGGCATTTGGGAGGTGACATATATTCAGTATCTTTATTCTCTAAAGAGCTAAATAAAATGTTTGAAGTATTTTTAACTTCATATTAAATAATTAAAATGAATTTATATATTCAGTAACCTTATGATAAATTATTTTTCTATTCTATTCCCAGTAGTTGACAGTTAGATCACTTTTATCAGCATTGTATGCTCATAGATGAATGTTTTCTCAATATGTAATGGTTCTCCATGGTACTAAACTCCATTTTTTTTCACCCCACAGCATACGATACTGAAGGTCGCCACATTTGAAGTGGTGTCGTGTAACTCATGACACTTTCTTCCATCAACAAGATAGCACCACACTATGCACCTAAAACTTCAATAAAAGTAGCCTTAATAGTAGTGCTAGATATATGAGAAGATAATTATATTATGTTTAAAGAGAAAGGAATTTATTTAGTGACGGAATTCATTAAATAAAACCCGTAGAACCACCCTGGCTAGAAAAGGGTGGTAAACCTGTAGATAACCCGTCCCAATTAACCTTAGTTGCAAAAAGTGGCCTTCAATAAACAATTTAATTTAAAGAGAGTATTTAATTACATTTTCTTTTATATGTATTATTTGTTGAAGCAATGAATTTCTTTTTTCCACCTGCAATTTGGCAATATTTTGTTATTTTACTTAAAAAGAAATACTAGAATGTATTATTATTATTTTTTAGCGAGATTCATAAGTATGTATAACATGTTTAGTAAAGTAATCACAGTTACTATACTAAATCCTGATATTGCTCAAAATTCTACAGCCCCAACAAAAGGAGAAAACTATTTATTCATTTCTTAGGAAAACAAAGGAACGGAAATTAAAAGTTTTTTATTAATATATATTTATATATATTTAACTATTTACAAACATTTAAAACTCATTTCATTGTTATCATAATGTGATTAAAGAAAAAAAAACAACAAATAATATACAAAATACTACATTACATACATACATGTCTTTTCAGAAATATTTGGCATCAGTTTATTACAAAAATGTTCAAGCGATTATAAAACTCTTGGCCACTTAATCAACTTAAATGGTATGTTCCATTTAAAACTATAATAAGGGATAATGAAGACAATAATAAAAGTACCTAATCAACTAGAAATTAAAATATAATAATCAGAAGGACTATTCTTACATAATAAAATCACAGAAGTCACTTCACAAATTTTAATAACTTTATTAGTAAATAGAAAATATTTTAAAATTAATTAAAAGCTCAATGAAAAAATATTCATAATACAAGTGATGAAAAGTAAAACATAAAAAAAATTACTATTTTCAAAAATTCACTTTACCAAATAACTTGATATTTGAGATTTTTAAAAAAATCAATAATTTAAATAATTATGAAAAAACTTTTCAATTTCTATAATATACTTCCATCACAATGTTTTGAAAGACTTCACTATAAAACATTATAATTTCAGATCACTGCCAACTATTAGTCTGTTAAGAAATTCAGTTGAACACTTGAGAATCTACATAATATTGCAACCCCATTTAGATCTTTTACTAACTGATTTATCTTCCAAAAAAAGATCGGAATCATTAAGATGACAATCCATGGTTTCCTCATCAACATTAACAGCCATAGAATCATCAATATTCTTGAAAGGTGTCGAAGTCACAGAAAAATCATAAGGAGTTTTTCTTGGTGACCAAAGATTTGAAATAGAGGGGCGAAAGAATTTCCATCGTGGGCTTGGTTGAGAAGGGCTACTTAACCTCTTCCCATTAGCCATTGATTCAAGTTCCTCTTCTGCTTTTCGCTTTCTAGAGGTTGTCCTATAAGCAGCACCAACTGCTCTGCGGCCACTAATCCTACTTAGGCTTCCATAAGCTGTTTTATAACTGCTTCCACTGTTAAATACGCTACGTGGGATTTTACTGGGCATTTCAGCTGGTTTTATGTTTTTGGTGTAAACATTGTCTTCAGTTACATCTTCATCATTTTTGGTACTTTCTTTTATGCTCTCACTGCTATTAGTAGAGACTCTATCAACATCAATTTCTTCGTCTGAATTTTCTTCGTTGATTCCAACAGTTTCTAAAATGTCTTCAGAGGAAGTTGTTAAGAACTTGTCGGCAGGAAAAGTAGAAGAAGATGAATCTGAATCTACATCACTCTCTACAGAACCTTCTTTCTTTGCATGGTCTAGAAGAGTGAAATTTTCTTCCGCAGCGGGATTGACAGAAGAATCTTTAATACTTCTACATTCATCTATACCTTCTACTTTATTATCAATACACTCAATTTTTTTCTCAACATCATTATTGTCCTGAAGTTCAGAGAATTTCTTAACTTCTGGAGGTATTTCCTCATCTTTGCTCGTGGAAACAGGGCCATTTGTGCTAGGGTCAACTTCAACTCTTATACACTGGTTATCATCAACCCTGACTGATTCCAATAATTTGCAAGAACCATTTTTGCTATGTTCATCAATATTTAGTCCATTTTGAATAATTTCTCCTTTTAAATCATCTTGATCGTCCCCTATTATTCCTTCTTTACCATTAAGCAAATCCCTATCATCTTTAGTTACCTCTTCATTAATTTCTGAAATATTTGTTTTCACAGCATGAACTGCTGATTCTTCTTTAATATCTTTTACATCATGTGCTCCTGCAGTACTTTTTTCTTCCACCTGAACCTCAGACTTCTTTTCTTCTGACATTTTTTTATTCTTATTAAGATTTTTATCTCGAATAGCCTAGAAAATAAAAATATTTATCAATACTAATGAATGTGTTGCTCTAAATTTAATTTACTAAATTATGTTTATTAAGCTTGAGGTAAAGTGAAAATGTAAATTTGACTTTTTAAAACTATTTGTATTTATTTTGAACACCAATTTTTTAAAAGTAAAGGAATGATCACAGTTGTGGAAAAAAAATAATCGGTTTCACATTTTAACAGAATTATTTCGTATTGGCCCTCTCCATCTTCAATAGCTTTAATGTGACTAGCATATATTTAATTGAATAGGAGTATATGGGAGTTATATAAATATAATCTCAAGATGCTTCTTTAAACTATCTACCATAAAATGTTTATAACTTTTCTAAACTATATCATATGATTTAGTTTATGAAATAGTAACAACTTTTTAAGAGTAAAATTAGGAGAAATGACATTTTATATGTGTACTATAGCTGATTTTCGAATGGCAAACATTTAATAAGATTCACTTTTTATTCCTTTTCAATTTTTAAGATTAACGAATACACATTTTTGAAGGGAAAATAACTTGCATATGTTTTTGGAATTTTCTAGCACTTGAAGTAATAACAGTTATTATCCTCTATCTCAGCCATACTCAAAGTGTGCTTCCACGAAACCCCTTTGGGGACTTCACAAGAATTTAGAAAAACTCAAAAAATTTGTTTAAGTTTGTTAAATTTGTGAAGTTTAAAAAATTCAAAACACTTCTCTCTGGTCTACTGTTTCATGATACATGCGTTCGGGAGACTTTGACGTGATGCATCACAAGGGACAGCCAAACTTAGTCGCCACCACAGAACAATCGCACTATGCCGCCACATGTAGGTATCTATGTGTGTGCACCCAGTCCCTTTGATAAAAGCCACCTCTCAGATTAGGCACTATAGTTGTGGACAAGCGACTTTTGGCTCTAATGCTAAACATAAAGTTGAGAATTGTTTGCACTGCCAATTTGCATTTCAATTTTTATTTCGGTTTATTTGTTTATCAAAAGACTCGAGTATCTTGAGAATCTTCAAGCTTGAAGCCTGGACAATAAAAGCGACCACGTATGTCCAACAAAATATACAAATTTTTAGAACTTTTTTAGAAATGGCATCAGACACAAGTATGGAGTTACTGTTCGAAACGATGCCTCGACGATTTTTAGTGCAGAATCCGTAATGAATATTCAATGCTTGCCAAAATGACCCTGAATGTTCTTCTCCCATTCCCAACAACATAATTGTACAAAACAGGATTCTCAACCTTTGCAACCACGAAAACAAAATACTGCAATAGAATGGATGCCGAACCTGATATGAGACTCTACTATCAAACCTGATATCAACCAATTAATGGGGGGAAAAAAAACAAAACAGTTTCATACTCCCTATTAGATTTCTTTTAATTTCTTCTATTATTATATTTGTTATGTACGAAGTAACTGTTACATTGTAATCGTATTATGATTATTAATAAAGAATGCACATTAACACATTTTTGTTTTATTTTAGGATTCCGTCAGCAAAGAAATTTGAGGACTGCTGCTTTATCTTGCCAATTATTTTACTTATTTTTATTTTTCCTAATTAGATTCTCAAGCTTAATTGGGATAATTTACCTAGAAAATATAAGATTAACATTTTACTTAGTAACTTCACTAATCAATAAATTTAGAGTTCCATAGAAAAATCAAACCTAGAACTCTAAATTTTATGAATACAGATCCTATCAGATTTCGGACCCTAAATTCCATGAATATAAATATTCTAGTGGCAAATTTTGTAACCGCATTCCCTAGATTAGCCCTAATTGTTATATCTGGGTAGGTTTTTTATGTATAAGAACGATTTTTTTTAATTTTGGTAAATTAATGAGCAATTTCTTTAGGAATACCAAAGAACAATAAAGTAAAGTAAATACTACTTCTGGTAACCTAGAGTGGCGAGTTCGATTCCCACCTTGGCAATAGGAATTTATTAAGTGGCGAAATTCATTAAATAAAATGCTTAGTCCCACCCTGGCTAGAAAATGGTTGTAACCTGCAGATAACCCGCCCCAGTTAGCCTTAATTACAAAAAGTGGACATTAATAAATAAATACTATTTGTCATGATAGAATTTTAAATAAAACATTTTCTTGAAACCTAAAATCATTCCTTCAATTAGTACTTTATTTACATTGAGTTATCGGACAAAAAGAAAATACTTATACTACTTAATACAAAGTAACTGTATTTCATTGAACTTAGGAACATGTATACAACACACACACACAAAACTAGTAATTAAAGTGAATAATAAGCATCAAATGGTTTATTTTTTACCTTAAATCTCTTGAGCCGATGTAAAGGAGTAAGAGGAGGTATTTCCCTCGAAGTTGACCTTCTGTCAATAGAAGACCTATTGGATAAAATAAGTTTAAGAATTATGCTGGTAAATAATATAAAAATGAAAATAAAACAAATTAGATAAAAATATCTGTTAATACATGGTTCTAAAATTTAAGTAAACGTGTGTTGTTGCATTAGGAATATACCAGTAATATTACAATCAGCTTAAAATGTAATGATATTAAATAATGATGAATAAAAAGTTCTATAATAAATTCCTATTGCCCACATAGAAATTGAACTAACCACTTCAGGTTACCAAGTGTATTGATATTTTAAACAGTTATAAAGCAAGAGGTCAGTTGTCAAAACACAGAATGAAGAGGTTCAACAAATAAGAAGTAAGTAAATCCTTAAAGGTACCTATGTTCTGTAGGCTTCTGATAAGGAGTGAGCCTAGCTAGAGTTCTCTATGAGGAGTGTACTCAGCTGGTAGAGCTCTCAAGTGAGAGTTACTCCATGTTCTAGGTAGACTGTCCAACTAGACCAATCATATTGTGTACACAGAATATATATAATTCTCTATGCTCTAGATCTCAGTATTCAAGTTAATTGAGCTAGTGGAAGCCTATCAAGAATTATGAAATTCCTGCCTGAAGAAATATAGAAATAGGAACCATGTAAGACTTGAATGCATTGCACTGTTTTTAGACATCAGTTTTAAAGCAGTAAAAGGCAAATATATAATTAAAAGATATGATCTCTCTCTCTATGGCTGTTACTGCTCTAGTGCAATTTTTGTCTTATCATTACCAAACACAATATATGAGTGTTTTATGTAAAACTAAAGCTCAAGTTCATTAACATATGAAATCAGACAGGGGGGGGGGTTTATAGGGGGGAATTTTCAACATTTAAAACATCACTGTTTTTAAAGTCAAATCGAAGAATTTGTATAGAACCAATCATATTGAAAATTCAACTGTCTATCAATGTTGTTATAACTTATTTTCTATATCATGAATATTGACCAATATATTTGAATTTTTTCAACCTTTAGTAAACCCCCACTCCCACTCATGTTATATTAATTATATTAACACGTTAGATGCTGTGTATGCCCCCGGGGGCATGCACCGCTCCCAATGTGTGTGCGGTTTCAGTTTTAAAACATCATTACCTCAGTGCAGCGGATAACATATGTCAAATTACTTTTTTTTTTGTATACAGTTTTTTTATGATATAATATTACTTGATCCTCTTCCTGCTTTTACTGTCAATTTACTGATGTTAGTTGCAATGATTCAGCAACAAAACCTAAAATTATCTCGTTTCCTTCGACTATTAGGTATTGTTAAAAAACAGATTACAAAAAAAGGTTGCATGTACCGCCTAAGACGAATACTACCGGGCATGCCCCCGGGGGCATGTTCCGCATATAGGGCTAGTACGGCCAAATAACAACAGCAGTTAACCTGTTAATAATGAGCTGTTATATCATGGATCAAATTATTAACGGGAGATACATGCAAATGCAAAGTGATGGCGTCATTGACTATTTGACTGAAGATTTTACGATTTTCTTTCAAAATGATTATTTTATTTCTAGGATAATTGATACTTAACTGTTTCAGTGAACACTAAATACTATATTTGTTATTTGCAGAAATCGGACTTGAAATAGTGGGGGTTTAGAGGGGGGGATTCGAAAATTCAAAATATCTCTGACATTACGAGTCGGATCGTAAAATATTATAGAACCCATCTTAATAAATTATTGATAGTCTATAATTGTTGTTCTATGCAGTTTTTCATAACTCAAATATGAACTGAGTTATTCATGCTTTTTAGTTTTCAGCTTTCAGTAAACTCACTTCCCTATTCATTGAAATAAGAGAATATGTGGTGAGATGAGATTACTGGTGAATCATACCAGCACATTGGAAATATGCTTAGTTTACGCAACCCCTGCGTGTCATACTTTTTATATTATAAACAGTTTACCCATAATATTTATTCCAATAACTTATTTTCTGGTATAGTGCTTCTGCAAATTTCCTAAGTCCTTAATTGCATTTATAGAATAAAATTTTTCTCTCAACAGGCCATCAGTTTGTTATTTCATCACTGACTGTTTTAAAAGATGCCTTGCATTTCATAGCCTGTATGAGATGGGTACTCATGTTCAGTTTTAAAATCACATGGGCCTGGTGGGTTGTTTGCCAGTTTCAATCTATGGAGGTACACTTAAGTAGTAAGTGAGCTATGTCCTGTTAGTAATTGTGTTGTGTAGAAGTCAACCAAGTGAAGTATTTCTTTCTTGTTCAAATATTCTGCAATGTCGGGAATGAAAGACTTTAAATGTTGTCATTTATTTGTTCTTGTCCAATTTTGTTGCCCTTCGCTTATTTATCCGTTTGTAATAAATGTTTAAGGTGTGTCTTCGGAATTTCTGAGTAGCATACTGTAATTTTGGAAGATTTAGAAGCTGACTGCTTTATAAGCAACTTCATTATCCAAAATTCCAGAATGTCAACGAATCCATACAACATTTATGTCAAATTGTTGTTGAAAGAGTAAAATTAAAATTGAACAGTTATTAAGTGATTGTAGTTAATTTTACTATCTGTGCAAATTGTAATTGTTTTGAAATTTGTTTGGTGTGATTGAATATAACATAGGATCTTGAGAATAGGCAAAATTGGAGAAATCTCGGTCTGATTATTTGTGCAACGGTGTCCTAATTTAAATTTGTTAATGTCAATCAAATCTTTACCCTTGAAAACTGAAAAGCAAAGCCAAAGTTTCCTCAATCTCGGCTACCATCAGTGTAAAATTCAGTGCAAGGTTTGTTAGATTTATTAAGTGATATTTTGGAATACAGAGCAGGGTGTATCCACTGGGTATAATGCATGGGACATACTATTTCTTTAGAAGCTATACACTGTTACCTTGAGCCATTTTGAAGAGTTTGTACTGTGTTGCGTACTGCTTGGGATTGAGATCAATTGGTACAATTTTTGCCATCACACATGCAGCATCATAGGACACTGTTTTGCAACCCTTTATTAATTTCAGGGCCATAAACCTTTGTATTTGTTGAAGTTTTAGGATGTTGTATTATTTCTGTAGTACAGAATACCAAGTGTGTCTATCAGAAGTGAGTGATGGTAGTATAGCCTCCTTGTAGAGTATCTCAAGTGCTTTTGTTTGCAGTCCCTAAATATTTGGTGATGCAATAAATAAATTATGGTGGTCTTAATGCAGTAAGTAAACCTAGAGTCGTGGGTTCGATTCTCATGTAGACAGGAATTTATTTTATTTAGTAATGAACTGACAAACTAAAACACTAAGTTTCACTCAGGCTAGATAGGACGAACACCTAGAAATATTCCATTCCGATCAGCCACAGTATGACAAATTATTCGGTAATAAGTTAGCTCGTATATTTTAGTAAGCATTAAAAAGGTTTGAATAAGAGATCAAAGTTAAATGGCTCAAAAATTATTTCTCCAATAGTTAAATACTGACCTATTGTAATAATAAAAGTAACAAAATTGTAAATTTATTGAAGAAAAAATAAAAAAGAAGATTTTATTGTTTTTTTTTTTCATTTCTTTGTGGACTGCTGACATTTTCTGTTCCTAGTACAAGAAAAGTAAAAAACTTGAGAAAGGAGTATAATTCACCGGGACAGAAATAACAAAGGAGCAAAAAGTAGACGTTTTAAAAAAAATAATAATAATTAAGATATAAATTAAATGAGAGAAATAATGGATTATATTTAACAAGAGATTTAAAACTCACTTATATAAAGATTAATATTTTTCAATTAAAAGTAACAATGGAAGATTTTTGTAAAATAATATTTTTTATTTATTTCCCCATCCTCTTTACAGCCATAATAATGATTATCAAAATTACAAAATATTTTTTTAATAATTATAAAGTCTTGTACACTATTACACAAATAGATAGCTAGTGCTTGAAACAAAAGTATTCCCTTCCTTTTCATCAAACAATTGTTCTTTGAATACTAATCATTAATATTATTTTCTAACTAAATTGAAAGAAAAAATGAAAAATAAAATGTTCAAAGCTCCTATATAACAAAGAAAAGGGTATATGGCTAAGACCTTGGTGCCTAAAGCATAAAATGGCAAGACAATCAACTTCTCCAGTTACATGCATTGTTTACAAAACACAATCCTACGGATAGAATTACTGAACAAGCATTTTATCTCCAACCACTTTTCTTTTTTAATTCTTGTCTCTAAAAGAGCCGAGTTTTTAAGTTACTATAAAAACTTATGAGTGAAAAATCAATAAATCAATAGATGAATAATCAATTTTTTCCCCCCTGAATGAAACAGCATTTATATTGCCTTTTTTCAGCCCAGGCTGGCTATCTAAATGTATACTTGATAATACTTAGAAAGATTAATAACCCCCCCCCCAATCATCTATAAAAACTGAAATACTAAGATCTGGTAATAAATCCACATTATATTTGAACTGGAACCATACAATACTTTGAATTCATTAAAACAAAAGACTAACCATTTTAGTAAAACCTTTGAGTCTTAATTTTTTTTTCACAATATGTTCATATTCGTGGTCTACACTAACTGACAAAAAGTTGTAATTAGGGCAAAATATGTAAATTATTAAAATGATTATAATAAAATGTTTATTGTATTGAGAAAATAAAATTATTTGTGAATAATGAAAGTACTGAAAGCGTTATGCCCTTTTGGCTGAACTTTATGGAAATTATCCAATTTTGTGTTCAAGTTTTAAACTTGTTCATCAAGATAAACAAGGTCCTCCTTGTCTTAATTCTGACTGACTCCAAGTCAGAGGGGATAAACGAGTGGTACACAAAAGTTAAATGCACCCATACAGGCTAATGCTCATTAATGAGTTTATGTAGGCTATGAGAGGGCTAGCTCTCAAACAATTCTTGGCTCAAAAAGAATTTTCTCCTCTATTCATGATGTTTTTACTGTTGTATACACCAGGATTTTCTGTTCATAGGAACAACAAGCCAGTATAGCACGTTGGCGGCTAAGTATTATGGGAAAATCATTCCAGTTGGCTAGATGAATACAGGATGAATTGAAACAGCACTAACAGGTATCAATGGGTCATCGGCAGTCGCCACTTGGGAAGGGGCACCACTTTCGATTACTACTTGACGCCCTCCATCAACATGCTAGAGGCTGAAAAATTCAACATTCTGAATTGGTATTAATTTGATGATGATTAACAGTATTATTCTAAGAGCATCTCTGGGCAGAAATATCAGACCTGTATTACCCAATTCATTCTTTTAACACCCTCTTGCCATAGTTTTGAATAACATAATTTTAGGCTTTTTATAAAACTTTACCCATATGAACATACCCCATGGAAAATTCAAAATAACTCCATTATTGTGGCGAATAAAAAATCGTTATATAACAAATCTTCTTGCAAAGTAAATTCTTTAAATTGTTGTTTTGAATATTTTTCTCAAATATTAAGCAACTCATTTGTATTTTTTTTGTTTTCACCTTTCAGTAAACCCCAGTTACACTTACCACACTTTAACAATATATTATGAAACATCTTATTCCAAGCTTAAATATGTTAGTCACAAAAAAAATCACATTTCCAGTGTACATTTCAATTTCTTTGCACATAGGCTTTTTACTACAGGAGAAATACAGAATTGATGGCTAGACGAGATGACCAGTCGTATTCCAGCAAGTGGGGAATTTGATTAGTTTATGCAGCCCTGAGTGACAGACTTTTATTTAAGTGATAGAATAACAAACATACTATTACTGCCTAGACAAACACAAATTTTAATTTTGCACAAATGATCCACAAGGCATAAAAAACTTTTATCCCACCAATTTAAATAGACCCTCAGACAAACCATAAGAGTTTTACCCATATAAATTTCGGTAGTAGTAATTTCATCTGTAAATACGTTAGCAAATAGATAATAACAAAATAAATGTATATAAAATAAAAAATAGAAAACAAATCATAATCTAATGTATTTTAGCACAAATTCTATTTCAAAAATAATATTAAAGATAAAGTTCAGCTATCAGCACCAGGCACATGACTCATTAAATGAGTCATGCCAATTTAGTATTGGCATTTTAGAAATCAGCTATTTATAGATAGATAAAGATACTGGATTTTGTTTATACAATTACAGGGGTCTGATGATACAATACTCCACCCTTTTAAAACATAACAAGAAGATAAATAACATTAAACAATTGAATAATACCATATGAACATTTTTAACAGGCATACAGTATACAGCATACCCTTCAAGAAAATAGCCTCTACCAATCTGATTCCTCGAATACACACACAACACTTCTATTCAATGAACAAATATTTACACAAATATAAAGTAACATATTATCCTTGGAAAACTGACAAACTGAACTTTAACTTAACACTAACACAGTGCTCTAAAACTAACCCGACTTCTGAACATCTTTACCAAAAACCACTAACAGACAAGGAACAAGAACTATTTATTTACACGGATGGATCTAAAACGGACCAAGGAGTAGGGGCAGTGACAATCGTTGGCACAGATAACTTTCAACTAAAGCTGCCAGATGAAGCAAGCATATACACAGCTGAGCTTTAAGCTCTGAAACTTGCAATAGACAACATACCTGAAACTATGGACATTATAATGTGTACTGAATCTCTTAGCTTTTTTCCTTCATCCACTCATCTTGTACATATTACTCAAAATCCAAACAATAAACAAAATAATAACAATGTACTAGTTATCTGGACATACTAACATTATACAAAGCACACAAGTAGATGAACTCGCCAAATCAGCCACCAAAAAAGAATTGTAAATCACATATTGTACACACCAAGATATTTAAACCCAAAAAAATATGTCACTAAATTTATAGCAGAAATTTTGGTTTGCTACTACTGATAATAAACTTAGAGAACCTAAGCCATACTTCCGTGATTGGCCTTCTACAAAGACTATTTAGAAGAAAAGTTTTCTTAACAGGGTTAAGAATTGGCCATTCACGACTGACACAAATTTACTTACTTACTGGAGAGGACGAACCCTACTCCCAACACTGTAACTGTAGACTTGCAATAAAACATATACTAACTGACTTGTTACCAAAGGACTCACATGAACTTACCCTACACTTTGACTCAATTATTACATGACTGTAGCCAGTACATAGACGTCACTATTTAAAACAAAACAACATTTTCGAAAAATTATAATGTAGGACAATTCTGAAAATATATGCCGAAATCAACATAATTACATGAATAAGTAAACTGATACATCGCTCAATAGCTTCCATTGTGAAAAGTAATTATAATAAGAGTAAATAAATAAATAAACAGGCAAAACCTTCTAAATCTCCAAGTTCTAAAAATTATTTTTAAAACTCCTGTTCTAATCCCAGCAAGCGAAAGATTTAGTTTTCAGTAATGAAATGTAATCATTATTCCAACCTCTGAAGATAACAAGAATGAGAAGCCATTTAGACAATAGGTTTCAAAAATATAAGCCGGCATTTTGAGTCTCCCTAAGTTACAAATGTTGCAATCAGGTTCCGTGCTGGTATTATACAAAATTCCTTTAACCCTTCCCTTGAGTAAAGCCACTATAGTGGCTTGATTAATTACCATAGTGGGTAGACCCTCATGTACTTAATCAGGTCTGGTAACAATTAAATTATAATATACTAACATGATGCAATGGAAATTGAATTTTACTAACTGAATTATGATTGACATGCTTACCTATCTTAATACATTAATAAAAATAGGTTTAGGTTACACAAAAAGATATCCTTAATCAAATTGCTTCAAGATCTAAGAAATGAATTTTATATTATACACTAGAATGTAAAATGCCAGAACTTTACATACTAATTCTAATCCAATAGAAAGCAACAAGGCATTAATAAACAGTAGGGGTCAAAAACTCATTTGTAGGAAATAAGACACAAAGAGGGATTCACTAGTTCTTGAACTTTTAACTGGGCAACATACAAAGATTATGCACCTAATTTATAGTGAACAGATTGTGTATGCAATTTTAATGATTAAAGGTACCAAAGGAATTCAGTCTACAACCAATAACAAGATATATTTTAAATACAATACTAAAATGTAATTATAAAAGGTATAATTTAAAAAACAAAAAAATATTGGCAATGATAAAAAACACAAGAAAACGTTGTTAGAATGTTCAGTGGCTGTCTTTAACCAGTTAAATACAATATCCTAATTTTAAACAAAGGGGTCTTTGAACTTTCATATACATATACAAAGAATAATGAATTAAATTTTCAAAAATAGAAAGAGTTATTAGTAAATTTAAAATAGAGAAACGAAAATTAAATGTAAATAAATTCAATAAAACTATATTGCATTACCTAATATTACGGCTCAATGTCTTATTTCTTAGAAGATCCTTCTTAGATTTTTTTATAACAGAGGCTCCAGAAAGTTTCTTAAAATTCGTTTCCATAACACGGGCTCATTTAGAGTCCTCTGACATGACATTTATAAGGAAAATAATTGGAGTAGCTTTCAAAATCACAAAAACCGGGAAATTAGAACTGACCCAAACAATCATGGATGCTGGTAGACTCTTTGAGCGTTCTCTAGCCACGGCCTTTTATGTTCAGTTCAAAATTTAAAATCGAGATTATAAAGGCATCGGTGGAAAAGATACCATAGGCGAGATTATTATAGACAGCATATTTCTTTCAATTTTCCAAACTGCTATGGGTTCCTTCTCAAAACAATAAACTTGTGAATTTTTAATAAGAAGGGGGAATAATATTGCTGCAAAACAAACGAAAAATATATTAAAGGATTAGCTGAGAAAAATAAATATTGATTTGAAACATTCATTATTAGCAAATGCCATGCTATTATTTGTATATTAATTTAGATTAGGTAATATTTAATTTGATCCCGCAACTATTTCATGACAGTGGATTAACCAGAATTTGGGATGGAGTGGAGGCCACGGGCCACTCTCAAGACATTTTTAGCAGATTTCCCTTAAGGGAAATCAGCTATTGAGGTTGTACTCATGACGGAATTTTCGAAATATTTCTTCAAATGTCCATCGATCCTACCTAGTAGATGACGAAAATGAGGTCCGTCCAAACTGTATATATGTATATATATATATATATATATATATATATATATATATATATATATATATATATATATATATATGTTTTAATATATAAAAATATATTTTATTATATTTATATATATATTTTATTATATTTATATATTATTATTTTATATATATATTTTATTATATTTATATATTATTATATTTATATATTATTATTTTATTATATTTATATATTTTATTATATTATTTTATCTTAATATATAAAAATATATTTTATTCATGACATTAAAAGTCAGCCCCTGCGTGACGGACTTTTAATGTCATGAATAGGTGTTTAAAAAGTTCCAGTATTCTAGAGTATTCTGACCATATATTTCATCTTCGTGTCCCTTTTTTTTTAAAAAATATTAATTATATAATATATATATATATATATATATATATATATATATATATATATATATATATATTAATACACACCTAATATAGACGAGTTTTTACGTTAAAAATAGCAACGCTCGTCGTTGATGTATTCAATATTTTTATCTATCGAAACTTGACGATTCGTATCAACACAAAAAAGAATATGATCAATTAACTTTAAGAATGTTTAGCAGATGTCCCTTTAAATTTCAAAATATCTACTCGATTCGAAATCTGCTCAGTTTATGCAACTCTTGCGTGACAGACTTTCTTATAATCTACGAGAATTATAAGACAGAAATCATGGTGTTGTACCACATACAATATGCTAAATCAACACATGCTACCTTCGCGTTGATCACTGCTCTGTAGAACTACCGCAGCTTTGGCTTTTGCTCTAGAAGAGTTTAATGGAGCAGGATAAGATCTCCGAAACGAATGGGGGAGACAGGTTGACCTCTTGAATTGAGATGGTCCAAGTTACATGATTTAGTCTCATCGGCTTATCTAAACCAATGGGCGACGGATCAGTTAAATTCTTTAAGAAATTAGCAGCCACAAATTGGCTCTTCACTCCCATAATACAAACTGTGTTATGAACCATCCGATAAAATTTGACATTCACTTTTGACCAATGCAATGGGAGAATTGTCAGAGAAGCAATCGAAATACCCAAATGTTTGAATAACGTTAACAGAGAAAATGGCTAAAATGCAGCAAGTTGTAGACTCCAGTTATATCTAAAATCCCTGGTATTAACCCTGAGGTTAGAAAATAAACAGTCCCAGCTGGATTACAGGGCAAGTACTCTTGGACTTCGAATCAGACCCACATTCTCAGATTGTTACCCTGTGGTAAACTAGAATCATGATTGGAGAAACTCATTAGCTGTCACAATTTTTTATATCTTCACAACAATCGACATTTGAATACCTCAGGGAAAGTTTGAAATTGAGATCTTTGCCAATAGACAAATTGTCACCTTACAAGCGAGAATAAAAGCAACAGAAATTTCATAATACCGAAGATTTACTCAGCGGCAAGATATTTTAGGGATATCTTTCGTCCACAGATAGTGAATCAATCATGACTGTATTTTTTCTGAATAAATACAAGACTACCTCGGTGATACAAATTTTAATTATTCTTCTTCAGACATTTTGAAAGTTTCTCTTCTATTCTTTTCGCCAGCCCGAATGTGGATATAATTTCCAAACAAGCTTTTATAGTAGGGATTGTCTCAAATCCGCACTAATTGGGCTCTATGAACTGAACTAAAATTAAGTCATTCCGATTGAGATACAAACTTGTAGAAAGCGTCGTATTTCAAGTCAAGAATGGAAGATTGATTATTTATCATACTCATTCCCATTGTTCCAAAAGTATTAAATATTAACCATATTTAACCGGTTACATTCATTTTCTGAACAACGCCAAGACTAATCGATTTTAATTTGGTATGGTTTAAAAGACCAAAAGTGTAGATAGCTAATGAATAAACCCGCTAAGCAATATTTGTTTTTTACAAACTCATTTCAAAGTGACACTTCATCACAAAGGTTACTTCTTCGTACCTCTATGCTTTGACATAGTCAGGTTATGTTCCCTCATTATTTATATTTTTGAATATATTTTGTTGATCTTTTTAATTTAAACCTTGATTTTCATCTGAGCTGGAGTATTACTAGACGTTGTGGTAGTACAATGGATAACTATGAAGATAAAGTAAAGAAAAAGCACCGTTTACAACTTAACAATGAAGAAAACAATCCTTGTTTCAAGGTAATAAATTTATGTATTATCTTAATCAATGTGATATTTTATGCTTTTTATTATTTTTATTTTTAGGAGCACTCCATGTCCTTAAATTGTTTAAATGAAAATAATTTTGATTATGAGATGTGTCAACTTCATTTTGAGAATTACAGAAATTGTAAAAAATTTTGGGTAAGTTAGGAAAATTATCTTTCTCTAAGTTCTATTCTATTTTTATAAGGTCTCCCATTTCCGAACCAGGAAAAGATCCTCGAGCCATGCTTTATAGCTGGGTGTAAGCAACATCTGAATATTTCTCTTCTAGCGTCTTACTGTAATACTTTTTACTAGAGGCAAGCATTACAATTTAGATTAATTAGTTCATAACATTTTTTTTCCATTCTAATAGAAGGAAATGTATGTCATCAATGAACAGTTGATGCTCTAGAAACCTCAATTTTTATTTGGTACCATATATAAAATTAAAGCTTAAGTTTATTAATATCCTAAATCTGGTCAGTTGAATTAATCTGGGGCTTACAAATTAAAGGTTATACTAATATGCTCAAAACATTAAAAAAATACAAGGCATAAAAAGATTACCTAAATACTCTCTTTGTGTGAGCATACACACATTACTTAATCACTACCTAAGTCTGAATGTCATAGTAGAAAGGGGTTCATACTTGTTTTCCATTTTAATTTCATTTAAAACTGAGGTCAACCTCATAATCAGGTTTATTCCTTTGGGAGAAGAAAGCAAGCTATTTTGTTAAGTGGGAAAATACAGTTTTTTAAGACAAATATCACAAAAAAACTCTATTACCGCTCATCCGGATGCACCCTCTGCTGATAAAATAAAAGCTTAACTTTATTAAAATCCAAAATCTGGTCAGCGGAAGGGGGGGGGGCTTACAAATTCATTGATGTCCTCATTATTGTGCATGTTCTAAACATTTTCCTTTAATTATCTAAATCTTTAAATTTAAAGTCCTCTTTACAAAGGCTTCTTATGAGGGAAATAGATAATATGAATGTGAGATGGCATCAGAATGTGCTTGGTTTATACAGCTCCTGCATGATGGACTTTTTTGTTACAATTAATTTTATTATTACAAATAAAGATAAAACTATTACTTGAAATATAAATTTATGTTTTAATATTTCCAAAAGCATTATTTATTAATTTCATAAGCTATTTCTAAATTGGGCGAGTTATTTATTTTTTAAATTAAATTCTACTTTGTGTAACTAGAACTAAGTGGTAAGGGTTACTTACAGGCTATCATTACTCTTTTATAGGTGGGATGGGACTAAAATATTAACAGATTTCTTTTAAAATACACTATTGAGATTGTACACATGACACAATTTTCAAAAAAGCTCTTCATATGCCCACCAATCCAACTCAGGAGATGGCAAAATTTTATTTAACCAATATTGTTAAAAATTTAATTTCCTATAAATTTATTAGATTTTATAGCATTTAGCTGTTAGTAAACCCCCGCTCCTACTTAAATTAATAAGCCAATATGTGTTGAAAGGCTCTATTCTGAGATTAAATAGAAAATATTGTTTTCAAAGGATTGTTACTGCATGTAATATATGCAAATATGTTATATGTGATTTCATCAATTAAGATTTTACTCTAAAATGTTTATTTGATCTAAACTCTTCTTGACCATCTCATTCAACACAAAAGATGATATTTGTTATGGCTGAAGTCGGAAAGGAAGCAGGGGAAATTCAATATATTTCAGTTATGAGTCGGATTGAAACATGTTATAGAACCAATCTTCTTTTATTAACACAACAATCGAACCTAATCAAGAATATTTATACCACAGACATTTACATTCATGGTTAACCCAAAGTGTAAAAAAATTTACATTTTAGATTATTTAAAGGATATAGGTCTCTTCATGTGAATGGGTTATTCTTTCCCCTAAGGCAAGGCTTCTAATTTTTTTTTTTCTAAGTGGTATATTTCTAATTTATTAATCTAATCATTTAAATTCTGTTAAATAATATTAAATATTATCTATTTTCTATTCCAGAATGCTGTCACTAGACATCGAAGAATAAATGGAATAAGACCATTTTTGCCTCCATTGCAAGAGAGAAAAGAAATTAAAACAAGATATATGGAAACAGGGGATTTTTAATTAGCCTGAATTCACTTAAGATTTGTTTATTCTTATAAAAATACTTAAATATGAATGAAATGTATATTACATAGCATGTATATAGTAGAATAGAAATATGTTCAATAAAATACTGTTAAAAGAATAACATCATTCACTATTTCTTTAAACAAATTTGATTTCATTGTATATACATCATTTTCCTAATGCAAGAATTCTTATTTCATAACAGAATGATGAATGAAATGAACAGTATACAATAGCTTTTTAATCAAATTCACACATAAAAAACAATATGAAAAAAAATCTTCAGACTTTTAATGACACATTTTCTTGGTTCAACAAAATAAATATCTATGTACAATTTATAATAACAAATATACAATCACAAAAACCTATCAACAAATTGAGTATTTTATACAAGGATTTTCAAGGATCAACAGATGCATCTTTATTTGGCGGTTCACCTTTTCTTTTTTTTCTTTCTTTTCTTCTTCGTTGACTAAGAAATTTTTCCCAATGCCGATGATTTAACTGTGAAAAATCATCTAGTGATGCTATTGCTTCTAAATACCTATAAATTAAAATAAATATGCTTACTACAAACATAGTATTCACTAGTTTCTTTTGAGAGTTTATGGCTAAGATAATAAGTGTAATGGCAGCAATACTGAGATAAAGATGCCCAAAAATGATGGCAGAAGTCCCAAGTCCCTCAAGGACTGTAGAGCCTCCTAATATGTAAATTAAAGGTTATACAAATATGCTCAAAAATACTCAAATATTCAAGACATAAAAAGAGTAAATACTCTCTTTGTATGAGCAACATTATTCAATTACTTCCTAAGTCTGAATGTGATGGTAGAAAGGGGTTAATACTCGCTTTCCATTTTAATCTCATTTAAAACTGAGGTCAACCTCATAATCCTTCCTTTGGGAGGGGAAGGAAGAAGAAAGCAAACTAATTTTTTAAGTGGGAAAATACAGTTTTTTAAGACATATATCACAAAAAAAGATCTATTACCGCTCATCTGGATGCACCCTCTGCTGTAGCATCAGGAGGCACTTGATAGTAACTTAACGTATCCCCATTTTTGTCCTTTTTCCTGATTAAAAAGTCCTATGGAGTTAAATTCAGTGAAAAATATATACCGAAATTCAATGTAATATTTTGATAAAAGTAGTACAAACGATTTATGTTTTAATAAAAGTAGTATAAACGATTTATATATTTATTCGTGAATGATAAATATAAGAACATTATTGCTTGAATATTTCCCATTTAGATTTTGTCTAGTTTCATTTTCTCCATAGTTATTAAAATATTTCAAAAGAAAGTGGATTTTTGGATTTTGGGCTCTCCCTGAAGACTTCATCCGTCACAGCTAGGCAAGAAAGATATTCCTGTCTTACAAAAGTTTTCATTTGCCAACTCTTAGTTCTTCAGGAAGTTGAAATCCTTGAGCACATAAGACCAACTGTGACAACCACTCCAAATAAAGTTCTGTTAGAATAGTAAGATGTGGATGCAATTTAAGCAATTATACAATTAATAATAAACAATAAATCCATGGGAACAAAAATGTGACATGGAAACGAGACAGCACAAGAGCAGAAATATGACAGATTTACACTAATAGCAACCAAGCTTGAACCAACAAATTGTTGGTTAAATTCAGAATGTTCCTTTTCATATTCTCAAAAAAATAAATTAAATCAGCCTTAGTATAGTTTATGTCTAATGTACTGTAGAATGATAGTCTATGATTAAGGAGAATAAATAATTTAAACACTAACAAAATCATTTTACCTTATACATATAAGCTGTTACAAGCTGATTAATCTTATAAGAGAAATAACTAATTCTTTGTGACAAAAGTAACTTTTGTCATCCCTACTCAAACAGAAAAAGACTTCTAAAAAACGACTTTGGAGGGAAACAATGTTAATATAGCAGACTAGCAAGGCATTCAAGACTCTTAAAGCTTAATGGGCAATTTACTTTTTTATTATATCATATTATGTAGAGGTTTTATTCATATAAAATACATTTTAATATTTAGTATGGGTGTTCTATACTCCATTCCCAATTGAAAAAACCATTTACCGCTCGCTGAATTGGCATACTATTACAAGCAAGACATTTCTAAATTAGAATAGTTACAAGTTGTATAAAGTGTGCATGTTGTCTAATTATCTAAGGCTAAATTTTTATTAAAAGAAATTGTACTAAGGCAACTACTTTAGACTTCTATGGGTGATAATTAAATTAACATATCATTCATACCAACATTAATATTTAGTAGACACATAGAATATAAGTAAAAATAATTAAAATTTAAGCCAATATTAAAAAACACAAAAGTAACTAACAATATTTCCGAAAATACTTTAGACTTAGTTTATTAAACTGAAAAGTAGCTCTAACATTCATTAAGCTGGATCCTCACTCAAAAAATAAAATATACACATGAAGAGTATTTTTAGTTAAGCTATCCCTTCTAATGGCTTCTCTTTTAGCAGATTTCTCTTAAGGGAAATTAGCTATTGAAGTTGCTTTCATGATGTTATATCCAAAACATTTCTTCAAATGCCCATCAATTCTAACCAGGAGAAGATGAAAATGAGGTACATTCAAAATTGTTTACATGTATAAATACATTATATTAACACGCTACCGTGGCGTGAGGGCGCTCTAGTCCTCCCCCTGTGGCGTGACTTTCTACATTGTATTCTCCAGCACGGCTGCGGGAAAAATTTGTCGATGACCAAGCGTTCTCAACGTGTTAATATTTTTCTGTTAACGATCTATTGGTCAGAATTTTTGTTTGATTGCTACCAAGCTTGAAATTCAAATGTTTTGTGTAAAACTAATGATTAAATTTGTTATTAGCTGAAATTGAATGAACCAGGGGGAGAGGGGAGTTTCGTAAATTCAAAATAACTTTGTATTTTAAGTCAGATCGAAAAACTACTATGCATTCTTTATAGTTGTTAGACTTCAGTAAACTCCCACTTCTATTCATCGAATTTTTACATAGAAAAAATATATGGCAAGACAAGATTAGTAGTTGCCATACCAGCATGTGTGAAATCTGCTTAGTTTACGCAGCCACTGTGGACCGACTTTTATTTATTATCGCCATGCCCATGTATATAATGTTTAGTTGGTATTTGTAAAGGGTCCACAAAGTTCAAGGAATGTTTTACTGAAAGATGTCTGTATTTCATATAACAAATTGGGTGGCAACTAATCAATATCTATTGCCAACCTTAATTGGTAGACTTGGTTAATTATTAAAACTTATTGTGGTTCACTCTTCAAAGAAGTCTTTATTTTCCATGTTATTTAAATAAATAGGCAATTATCATTCATAGCACACAAACTTAAACTATCCTCATTTTTAATAAATGAATCCTATGAGGTGTAATGAGTTTGGAAATGGGGAAGTAAAAAGAATATTCTTTAATTTATTTTAGATTAAAAGTTTTGTTTAAACTATAATATTGCATTTATGTAAATATATATCAGTAAAAGAATCAAAATAATCAATTTTCTTTGTAATTCCTTACACTTAATCTTGTTTTTTAAATATAGGGAAAGCAATTTAATATCAGTTTCACATTTGCCTTCATCTAATCATACCAAAATAATTTTAGGGACTAAATTTGTCAATTATTTTCATTTTAAAAAGATTAACAGCCTATCAATGACAAACTTAGCATAATGAATAAGTTTCTAAACATGCTATTTCAGCTTTTGACAAGTTATTTTAAGGGATATAATATTACCTTGCTAACCGAAGTAATTCACGGTCAGTGCTCCTATTAATGTGGGCCTGCTTGAAAGCTTTAATTCGAAGACCATTTTGAGGATTCATTAGAAAGTTTCTTCTTATATCGTCAAACATTATTGTATTATTTGGAGTGTATTGACTGAATTTACCCCAAATGACTCCAAGTGGTTTTACCTAAAAATCAAAAATTTTTAATACTTTCAATTAACCAATAAATTTAACAATTATTAAACTAAAGTGTCAATGGAAGAAATATAAGATAACATCAGAAAACTAAAAAAAGTCCTGTCACACAGAGATTGAGATTAAGTGAAAATTGTACGAGAAGGAATACAAGACAAATAACACCATTAATATTTGTGCTTGAGAAAAATGTACTGAGCAACAAATTTAAGGGACAATTCAACCAGATTGGTTACTTATAATTTCTCTTAAAAAACTGGCATGGAATGGAAGAACTGCTTTTTATTTCCTTGTACAACATGATTGCGACTATTCCCCGATTTCAATTGATTTATACTGTTTGATATTCCCCGATACCATTTTGACTAGTTCTTGTGTGATGTCTATTAATATCTTGTATATACTGCAATTTCATATTTATGCCTGTTGTACAGGCTAGTAGTGTACCACACCTTTTGATTCAAGGATGGTATACAACTAAGAGGAAGGAGTGGTTAGAGGTGGACAAAAATAAAAAAATTGAAAGTTCTCTATATATGTTAGTGATACAACAAATTTATATATACCCTTTTTATCATACAAAATATGTATAAATAATATACTTTGACACATATATATATATTATATATATATATATATATATTTCACTCGGATGAATTGAAATGAAGATTCTGTATTATGTATTATATCACTTTCACTTGAAATAATATTAAATGAGTTCAAACAAACATTTTTTTTTATTTAATTTAGTAGGAGTATAAGGAAGTCATGTGGTCAAGAGTTTTCATTTTGACTACCTTAATCATTTTCCCTCTAATATAAAAATAATACTACATTTTCAATGACTGGAAGACATGGCTCTTCAAGGTCAAGGATTTATTATTCTTATAACAAAACAGACAGTTTTATTAAGGACAAATTAACTGCTGATAATTATATTGAGCTTCATTCAATAAATAGAAATAAATGTAAGCTACATTGAAAAATTTAGATAAAATGAAGTCAAAATAATTTAAGAAATACAAAAGAACTAGAATGTATAATGTTTTGTATCTTATAAACTCAAACTTTATAATTGAGTAATGAAATAAAAAAAAAAAATCAAATGTCTATTTCAGAGTTATATACTCTGAAAAAACATCATACCTGAATAACACCATACTTAGGAGTATGCACCGAGATCATTGCAAGGCAATCTAAGTAGAAGACAATTTTATAATCAGAATGAGAGGATACTCCTAAAAGCTTCATCTTTTCTTCAATCCATTTCATACTAGTAGCTGACCAAATAGCTATATCATAATCCTTGAAAGAAATTGAAACAATATTAAGTTATGATTAAATGCATAAACAAAACTATTACTAGCATATTTTGTAAAATAATAATATTTTAACTTTAGATAAGACATTGTTCTTGGAACATAAAGTTTAAAGTAGAATTACCACTAGTCAGAGAACTCACACCGTGAGAATTTCTCTCACACTCAAATTCTTTTGGCTCAGTTGGCTGCATGAATACAGGGACTAGTGTGTATTAGCTAAGCCTGCATTACAAAAAGTAGCAGGTTTAGCCTACCCAGTCAGTCATTGTATATAAATTGTTTCCAAGTCTATTTGAAACTTTTACAAACCAAATGTAACCTTTTAAAGTCCGTCACGCAGGGGCTGCGTAAACTAGGCAGATTTCCCTCGTGAAGTTTAGTAATAGATAAATATGCATACTGCTAACACAACAACATCGTGAATAAATACAAACAGAAATAAATGTTTCATCCAATTTCAATAACCTGCCGACAGGAAGCGTTAGGTTAGAAATGTAAACAAACGGGTCGGCCTACCTCACATCGGAAAGAAAAACAATTACTGAAATATATCAGAATATAACACATTAATTTTATTGAGAACTATTTACTATATCTACTAGTGTAATTTATAATGAGTCAGAATAATTGTTATCTCAATCAATAAAATTTTAGAAGGTCCAAAACTTTAAGATGGGGGGGGGAGTCACCAGGGCATATTTGCATGTATCTCGTATAATAAAGGTCTCTTGAATACAATTTTTGGTATTTAAACTTCCAATAATGTGATTTATTATGTAGCAGAGTATTGTTTACGTAACATGAGTAGAAGTTTGCTGAAAACTTAAAAATGCAAATATCTCGGTTAATTTTCAAGATAGAGAATAAACGTATATAACAATATTTATAGTAAATTTAATTTGCAATAAGATTGGTTATATACAATTTTTCGATCCGATGCATAATAATGGAGATATTTCGAAAGTCCTCCCCTCTAAACCCCCCTCCCCCTGGCCCGATTTCAGCCGTTAACGAACTTGATCTTTCTTTTTACATAAAACGACTAAATGTCGATTTTGGTAACGATTAAACAATAATTGTGACCGCTAGAGCGGTAACAGACAAATATATATATATATATATATATATATATATATATATATATATATATATATATATATATTTGAAGGAACCTCATTTTCGTCATCTCCTGAATAGGATCGATAGGCATTTGAAGAAAAATTTCGAAAATCGCGTCATGAGTACAACCTCAGTAGGTGATTTCCCTCAAGGGAAATCTGCTAAAAAGTCATAAGCAACCCTTTCCATGTCAAATATAACCCTTTTGAAAGCAAATGGTAATATCTCCCATCAATCTTTCAACTTTCACCTTCTTTACAAAAATAAGAACTGTGATGTAATGGAAGAAATTAGGACATGGACCATAAAATAAACCATGATAAAAAATAAAACAAAAAAACATTTTTAAAAGTATTTAGTGCTACAAACGAAGGAAAAAAATTACAAACATAAAAAGTCTTTCTGAGGATATTTATGTTATTTATTAACGGCCACTTTGTGCTGCTGAGGCTAATTGGAATGGGTTATCTACAGGTTCCCAACCTATTCTAGTCAGAATTGACTAAGCATTTTATTTAATGATTTTGCCACTAACTAAATTCCTAATTCCCATACAGGAATCAAACCAGAAAGATTTACAAAGTTTATTAAGACCAGCACCTTAACACATCCACCCAAACTGTGGTCCATACACTGAGGATATTTTATATATATATATATATATATATATATATATATATAAAATTGTCACCTGTGTCTGTATATCAATTTTTGTCACAATAATTTTTCCTTTCACATGGCAAAGACACCATAACTGCATTTTGTTTCTTTGGTGTCTGTTTGTTTGTTACCTTTTCACGCATAAACGGCTGAACCGAATTTTATGAAACTTGGTATGTATACTACTACTTACCCAACTTAGCCTTTAGGCTATATTAATATTCTCTGAAACGAACAGGAGTGGGGGTTATAAGGGAAGCCTGAAATTAAAAATTGCGATATTCCGTTTCCTATTGGTTTTTCGGCAAATATGAACATAACAAAAATTGTTTATTTTGTTATTTAGAGTAAGTTTTGTTATAAACACTTTTTTTGTATACCGAATTATAAACGAGATATACACTAAAACCTATAGCGGAAGTGAACAATTTTATTTGGCACAAAAGACTCAACTGAACTAAATAAAACACTCGGTATGTGCATTAGCACTAACGTCTTCCTTATAATAAGCCATACTAACATTTCTAGGGACGGGCAGGAGTGGGGGTTATAAAGGAGGCCTGAAATTAAAAATAGTGATATTTCGTTTCCTATTGGGGTTTCGGCATATAAGCACATAAAAAAAATTGTTTATTTTGTTATTTAGAGAAATTTGCTCAACAATTCTTAGGAACTACCAGGTACCTCACCGAGAAAAATTAATTCGAATCTATGTTAATATTTTGTGCTTAATAATTCAAATCTATACATAATGCACAGGAAACGGGAAATATGACAATATGGAGAACAGTGAAGTGTTACATAAAAAAATACTTTTATTATTAACAAATCCACAGAAAACGATGGGTATTTACACTAAACGCTGGAATGGGTAAATGTCAAAATATTGTGCAATGTAAAGCCTTGCTAAAAAAATACCATCACCATTCAGCCTCAATTGAATTCCCGAGCGAAGCCGGGTATCTTAGCTAGTATATATATATATATATATATATATATATATATATATATATATATATAATATGATATGTACTAAATTTAAAGCATGGTGTTGGACTTAATCTCACTTGGAAAACCCAGAGTTGTGAGTTCCATTTTCACATGGGCAAAAGGAGTTTATTTAGTGACAAACTAATTAAATAACATAGCTAGAGCAGTAGCTAGAGAAGGGTGGAAACCTATAGACAACCCCTCTTAATTAGCCTCAGTAGCACAAAGCGGACTTATATAAATAACATATTATAAATTTAAAACATTTGGTTTCTATTTAAAAATAAAAATACATAAGGAAATAACAAAGAAGAAAAGGAGCTGCAAGTAAAAGGTCTGAAGAACTAAATTTATTTATATATATAATTCTTTTAAAAAAATGAAAAAATTAGATGACACTTTCATGAAAATCTTTAAACAAAATTAGTTGAATAAGTTAAAAAAAAAGAAACTGAATACATTCAAAATCATTAACTGCCAAATTTATAGTTTTATGAAAATTTACAAATTTGAAAGAAATTAAGATATTGTATAAATCTGTTTACTTTATAAGCTGATGTGAGGAACTCGTGAAGATACGGTCTCATTAGCTCATATCCTTTTTCTGCCACTGATCGATGATCGAAAAGAGTATAATCAATATCTAATACAAGTAACTTCTTTCCAGATCTAGGTTCATTAAGTACATTTATCTAAAAGAAAATAGATGATAAGATTTCATAAAAATCAAAATATGGTTTCTGCTGTATTCATTCAGGCAGTCTTCTGCCAGGAATGAATAAAATTTGTTAACTTCTTTTCTTATAGTTTATAAGCAACATTTCAAATTTATTGAGTACAAGTTTAATTTGCTTAAAAAGACACACCATTCGAAGCTAAAACTATTGTAGGAAGGAGTGGGTTTTGTACCACTACTTTATCTTAGGTCTAACTAGCTAATCTAGATTTTTCCTGAGAGAAGTCTGGAATTAGGTGTCATAAAAACCGATTTATCCAGAACACAACTATGAGGAGCCACAAGGTTGTGTTCTCGATAAATCGGATTCATCACCCTCACCGCCAACAAAAAAAAATTGTTATTTTTTAACATGGTATAAGGGAGGCTTTTGCAATAAGAAACTTCATGCATTATTTCTAGTAATATAAATATTGAGTAGTTAGAAAATTCATACTACCTAAAATTCTTTTAGCTTCTCTTTCATTTCACACTATCCTCCTGGAAGGCTTCATTTACTTGTTTCTTTAAACTTTAATGAACACACCCTCCAAGCAGAAAGTGATTTCTTGGGATGGTTGTATATATACTATGAATGATACCACAACAAGAATTCTTTCTGATTTTATGTATCACAACTTCTATATAGAAGCACAACAGTCTTGGTACAAAATAAAAAATATGGATATCTATACTAAAACATAATGATACTGAAAGGATGATTCAATCATGTATATCAAAACACTATTGCTTCCTCACATTATGTTGAGTGTTTTCAGAGGGTTGGAACCAAATAAGTTTTCAGTAAAGAATTCCACCTGTGTGAATATAAATATCTTTTGTCGTCTCTTTAGTACTACCAGTTTGCTAGGTATCCTTTGTGTGAATCAAATGCATTTCGATCCTCTAAATAAATTATGTCTGCTCATTTAAGAATGAATCAAATCAGTGGTGAATAGACCATAGAAATATTTGATTCACAAAGTATATGATATACAAAGAAAGGGAAAGATAAACCTCATGGTAACCCAGCATAAAATCTGGAAAAGCTCAAATATGGATTGTGCAGTTATATACTACATCTTTAGTATTAGGTTTTATGCCAATACCTTCATTTTTAATTTTTTTAAAATCCTGAAACTGATTCAGGAAGGTATGTGATTATTATGTGTTTAATGAAAGAAGAGTATCAAGTTTCATCTACATATGAAGCTGGAGGTATTGAAAATTAATTATTATGGATAACTAAATAAGTTCTAGCTTAAAATTATGAAAACATACTTACTGTGTATTCCTTTACACGCCTCTCTATTTTTGCTAGGTAAACTTCTTTATTTTCAATAGCTACTTCCTCTCCTTCATCAATATCAAAGTCATCAATAACTTCTGGGAGATCATCTGGTATCTTGTTGGCATCAGCTATAGCCTCTTCTAAGGATCCCATCATCATTATTTTAAAACCCTCTTTTAATGTCAGTGATGAAATTTTGCACTCATTTTCAGGCATTTTTCCTAAGAGCATTAAAAAAATGTATACAATAATTACACAGTTTTTAAACTTCTGTGTTTAGATTTCTTGAGTTTTGCAGTTGTAGGGGGAAGAGGGAAGACAGGACACATTTATCATAAACCTTACCTTTATAATATTTTTAATTTCCCCTAAGGGAAATTAGCTATCGAGGTTGTATTCATGAAACAATGGCTGACTGATTTCTTCAAACGTTCATTGTCCCTACCTAGGAGATGATGAAGATGAGGTCCATTAATATATATATATATATATATATAAATATATATATATATATATATATATATATATATATATATATATATATAAACTAGTGGACCCGAAAGACGTCCTGCATGATATTTCAAGCGATTAGGATATAAAATTTAATAATGTTATGTTTAAAACAGAAGATACCCTTAATGACACAAAAAACAACTTTTGTTATGTGCACGTTTGCCTAAAAACAAATAAAAAATGAAATATCGTGAGTTTTTTATTCAGGCCTCCCTTATAACCTCTACTCCCCCTCAAAACTAAAAACTTTAATATAGCTCATAATCAAGGAAGAATAAATGCTAAATTACGTATAGAATTTTGTTAAGTTCGGTTCAATCGTTTGTGCCCAATAAAATTGTTGGCTTCCTCTTTAATATTTTAGTGGATATCTCATTTATACTTTGTTATACGACAAAAGTGAATATAACAAAAGTTACTCTAAATAAGAAAATAAACAACTTTCATCCTGTGCATATTTGCTGAAAAACGAATAGGAAACGAAAGTCACTATTTTTAATTTTTGGCCTCCCTTACGACCTCCACTCCTGCTCCATCTGCTGTGCTGATTTGTGAATCTAACCACCTAGGGCGTCACCCAAACACGTACAAAACAAGTCATTCAAATCGGTCCAGCTGTTTAGGAGGAGTTCAGTGACATACACACGTACTGTAGAATTATATATGTATGTTTATTAATGTTCTTGTGATAGTTTTTTTTATTTATTACCAAAGTTAATATTTGAGCATTTTATATAAGTAAGGTGCTAAAAATATTAACAATAATGAAAATAAAACTTCATCAGCTGATCATGCATTTAAATATGAAGATGGTTTTAATTTTGACAGGAAGAAAAAGAACTACACATAATAAAGTGAAGAATTAAAGAAAATATCCACATATAAAAAAAGTCTGTCAAACAGGGCTGCGCAAACTAAGCAGATTTCCCACATGCTGGTATGACACACTATTGATCTCATCTCACCATATATTTTCTATTTCTGAGTAAAAATACCAAAGCTGAAAACAAGAAAGTAAAAATAATATGCTTAATATTTGAACTACAAAAAATTGTATAGAACAACAATTGTACAGCAAATAGTTTAATAAGATTGGTTCTATATTTTTAGATATAATTCATAACATTTGAATTGCGAAATTTTGAATCTCTCATATTCCTTGTCCGATTTGAGCCATTAATGAAATTTATCTTTAGTTTTATGTAAAATCATCTCCTGGGTAGGATTGATGTGCATTTGAAGACATTTTTCGATAATTGTGTCATTAATACAACCTGAGTAGGTAAATCCTGCTAAAATAAAAAAAAAAATGTAAAAAAGAAGACAGAAATAACACATCTGGGCAAAATATTTTTTTAATTTCATAGACAAGAAATAAGTTGGTAAGCATTTGTTTTAGGTAACAATATATAATGGCATTAAAATTAAGGAATAATATTAAATCATTTGTTTTTATTATGTAACTAAATTATTTTTATTACTTTATTACTTATTATTATTTTTTGCTACTATAGCTAATTGGGGCGGATTATCTGTCAGTTACTACCCTTTTCTAGTCAGAGTGGGACTAATGATTTTATTTAATGAGTTTGTCATTAAATAAATTCCTATTGCCCAGGCGGGAATCAAACTTGTCATTCTAGGTTTACCATGTGAGATTAAGGCCAATACTTTAACTCACATGGATAAAATGAGCCACCTTTCATAATAAGTACTAAACATCCTACTAATAATGGGTATTATTGAAAAGATGTAAAAAAAAAAAAAAAAAAAAAAATATTAATAATCATCTGTTTTCTATAGGGTTTACCACTTTTGGATTGTTATGGGATGGGTCTCTGTGCAGAAGGTAGTATGAATATATGTATATGTGTTAATCCGCTTAATCTACAGAAGAGGATTTCATGGAAGTGAAACATGTAGTGATCGTTAATAAATGTGTTCAAGAAGAGAAGTGATTGTTTATCTTCAAAATTGCTTTCTTCTTTACAATAGTTTACACTTCTCTACTGTGATGATTTGAGCCAGTGAAGAGTGGGCCATGAACTGTGTAGGGCAACATATAATAAATATATTTTAAGTTGAAGACAACATTTTTATTTCTGACCTCAAACAAATTGAGAAGATATTAAATAGCAGAGTAAAAAAAACTCAGAAAAGAATATCTTTTTATTTAAAGTCCACATTTTTATTCGCTCCTGGGATCAATTGACAGGCATTAAAAGAGATTTTCTAAAATCTCGCCATCACTACAACCTCAATATTCTTTGGGGGGAAATATGCTAAAAAAAAACAGATATGATAGTCTAACATATGGACATATAAACATTTAGGACACTTACAAATATTTTATGAGTCCACCAAACAAAAAACATGAGGTTAATTAAATGTAAATAAACACGCAACACAGACAACTTATTTTACAGTTACAAAACATTTGAATGAAATTAGGGATTGTATTCAGACTTGATTTAATGGTTTTCTCTTCACGAGAGGTAGAAATATACTAAAATAGTATCTGTTTGCAATGATCATTCACTTTTACCTTAAAAACTTTTAGTTGTTAACAATTTAATACGATTATATAGATGAGGTTTTGAGCAATCTGCATAGAATATTATTTGATAATAGGCCTAGAATATTAGTGGCAACCCTAAGATAACCTGCCATAATTATCAATAACAATTAAAGTTGTTTAATCCATAAAACCAAATCAAACATGAAAAGCTATAATGAACTTGTGTGTGTGTGTGTGTGTGTGTGTGTGTATGTATGTACCTATCTATATTCTAGAAAACAGGAAAAGGACAATGATAAGCAGAAGTTTTTCCATACTTAAGTTCTCTTTATGTATATACAAGCACTTAGAAGATTATTTTGAGTAATTTCATATATATTTAAAAAATAATAATAATACCCAACAGCTAAACAAATTAATGAAAACAAAGCCTGCAGATTCAATATTACAGTAATACTTTCTCTCACTTAAATGTATAATGATTATTTGTTGAGGCTTGTTATAAACAAATTCCCCTCATTATTTAAATAAATGTAGTAAAACTATCAATTACTGGATATAACTTCAATCTTAATAGAAGTAAACACCTACTCAAGTTTTATGTTTCAAAACCTCTCTCCAAATGAGACCATATCATAAAAAGAAAAGATCCTTACATTTGGTCTAATCGGGAACACATATCACATAAAAATTAAAATCTCTAAAAATCAAATAAAACCTAACCTTTGAATTTTAAATTTAATAGTTTCTGTCTCTCAGGACGAACTCCGGTTTTTTTATATATGATATCTTTTAGAGTTTCGACTGTATCTTCCCCACTAAGGGCATCTAAATCATATTCTTTGCCATTCCACTTCACAACCAAATTCACATCCTCAGTCATACTGACAATGCTTAAGACAGATTGAAAATGTTTATATGATACAACATAACCTTTCGAACTGGAGCGAGTAGCAGACTTGCTTTCAGTGTTGCACCCATTTTAACCGATTGTTTGTGATTATATTATATGGAAGATAGTATTGAAATTATATTAATTAATCGGTTTAAAATTATCATACAGACATAAAAACTCATATACAATTTTTTAAATAGTTTTTAACAGCCAAAGTTTGTGATACTTTAATTTTTAGTAGTTGGTAGAGCCTCCAAAGGTTTGTAACCTGCAGTCAAGTAACCTTTGTCGAGTCATTTGTCTCAATTTTCAACTTTTGAAAGGCTTAAGGATAATTTCCAAAATGACTAAAGCACCTGAACCTCAACAAGAAGAAATGGTATTTTATCATGTCATATTGCTTATTAACCTTTCACAATCAATGTCTTTTAAATTGATCTGTACGTAGGTTTAACAAACACATTTTATGTCTCTTCTTTGGGTCCTCTCCCAGTTTCAGAATCATTACTCTTTTATTAAAGTCTATCAAAAATCATTTTTTTTGTAGTTTTAATATATTGATAGGATAAGTATAACTGGTTAATTTTATTTATATGTTGCAACCAATTCTACCAGTACTATTCAGGATATGATTATCTGATGATTGTTATAGTGTTCATAGAAAAAAAGGCCACTACATTCATGAAAGGAAATTACTCTCTTCAGAGGAGTATATTTGCATGCTGGCAATTCTCCTCCTGCATTTACAATTTTCAGTACCTCTGTTTTTAGACGGTCATTGTTAATAGCAATGCAATCTTTGGAATACGTGTAGATACTGAGTATTTAAAAATTTTTCCTAGAGTAGGTAAGTGTATACAATTGGTCAGATAATTGTACTATCCAAAACGAGAGTTGTAAGAGACTAAAAAGCAAACGTCTTATGTGATTTATTCAAAAAATATTATTAGATTTAACTTATTTCTTTAGCAAGAACAATTTTTTTTTTTTAAATATATTTATGTAAATCAATAAGAAAAGTTATCTTGATTCTTGGCTTTGGCTAGACAACCGTAATAGTGAATTTCAATTAATAATCTTGATAGTATCACTTATTTTTCTTTTCATTCAACATTCCAGTTGTGAGGAGTTTTAAGAAAACCTCATAAATGAATTGTATTGGAATTCCATAATGGCAAATTTGATTAGAATTTGGACAAATTTTATTATAGAATAAATCGAGGAGATGATCCCCTTGTAGGCTGTTTGAATATAATTCTTTCACAGCTGCATGTAAAAATGTGTTTAGAGCCCAGTGTTGTATATTTGATAATAAGTAGTTTTCAATAAAATTAGTACAATATGCATATATATTTGAGTAATATTTTTTCTTCCCAGTCAAGAATATTTATATCTATTCAGCTCTGAGAGGTTGACTGACCTGTTTATTTACAATTAAGATGCTTCCTGTTGTAAATGTTGTTAAAATGTAAATTGATAGAACGTTTCTCATTATCATTTGTATTTATTCTTTTAATATTCACGGTGGTGATAAGTGTTACTAATATGTAAATTTATCTATTGTAAAAATTCACTTGGGAAATCTGCTTAATTCATGCAGCTCCTGCGTGACAGGCTTTTTTTAATGGATCTTTATTTGTAACAGGCAAATCCATTGTGTGATGACGTCATCAATTAAGATATTATTTCTTGACTGGAAAATGTTTATCTGATTTGCACCATGCTTGATGTGTAACTGTTTTATTCAACACTAAATATAATATTCGTTAAAGGCTTTAATTGGACCAGGAAAAGGGAGGAGGGTTTAGAGAGAGGTGGGATCGAAAGTTCAAAGCATCTCAGTTAAAGAACCATTCCGATTAAACTATTGATTCTCTACATTTTTTCCATAGCTCAAATATTAGCGAGTTATTTGTGCTTTCTTGTATTCAACCATCAGTAAATCCCATTTCTTGCCATCGGATCTTTACTGAGAAATGGGAAATATGTGGTGGGATTAATAGTGTGCCATACCAGCACAAGTGAAATCAGCTTAGTTTACGCAGTCCCTGGATGATGGATTTTATTATCTACCTGCTAGCTCAAATGCCAAATGTATTCAGGTATATTATAGGGATAATGAATCTTACACAGGCATAACATTTTTTTTCATAAATTGAGCAGATATCCCATGTGCTAGAATTACACCATGATACCACCTCATTCTATTCTTTATTTCTCTCAGAATAGGGACCCTATGTAAACCAACCTAGAAATTTAATGGGATTTTCAGTTATGAAAGTTTATAGTACAAAAGTCTGTGGGGCCTCAGGTTGGCCGTGTGAGTTAAAGCGTTGGTCTTAATCTTGCGTGGTAGACCTAGAGTGGTGGGTTCGATTCCCGCCCTTGGCAGTAGAAATTTATTTAGTGACAGACTCATTAAATAAACTCCTTAGGCCCACCTTGGTTAGAAAAGGGTGGTAACCTGTAGATAACCCGTCCTTATTAGCCATAGTAGCATAAAGTGGACATAATTAATAATAAACAAACAATACAAAAGTCTGTATCCTTCTTTTCTTTCTTTTAGCAGATTTCCCTTAAGGGAAATCAGCTATTGAGGGAGTACTCATGACGCGAGTTTTGAAAAATTTCCTCAAATGTCCATCGATCCTACCTTGGAGATGACGAAAATGAGGTCCGTTCAAAATTATATATATATATATATATATATATATATATATATATATATATATATATATATATATATATATATATATATATATATATATATATATATATATATATATTTGTCTGTTAACGCTCTAGCGGTCGCAATTTTTGTTTGATCGTTACCAAACTCGTAATTTAATCGTTTTATGTAAAAAGGAAGATCAAGTTCGTTAATGGCTGAAATCGGACCAGTGGGAGGGGGGGGTTTAGAGGGGGGATTTTTGAAAATTCAAAATATCTCTGTTATTATGCGTCGGATCGAAAAATTGTATAGAATAAATCTTATTGCAAATTAAATTTACTATAAATATTGTTCTATACATTTTTTCTGTATCTTGAATATTAACCGAGATATTTGCATTTGTATTCTGTGTGTGGTAGCCAGTAGGCTATGTTCGGACTTTCCGCTGAGAGCTAGGGCGGCTGTTTTCGTAACCGTTTGTCCCTCGTGAATAGGTTTAGAGATTCCTTACTACTACTGTTATTATTAGGCAGATTTCTCTATTGTAAAACTTCATGTGGGAAATCTGCTTAGTATACGCAGCCCCTGCATGACGGACTTTCTTTTTTAAATATGCGTCCTAGTAGTACCTTGTAATAACTAATAAATCCAAATAAAACAAAAATATTGTTATTCATAGTTATTGAAAATCCAAGTGATTTCTCAGGTGATTTCTGTGCTTTGCAAGGCTGATAAGTTTGGATATTCGACTGAGTAGTTTAGGGCACAGTGGATGTCTGAGTGACCAGCCTATTGCAAAAGGCCAAAAAAAAAACTAAAACAAAAAACTGGAAAATTAACTTCTATTATTTTTGAAATTAGTCCCATAATAAAAAACAAATATTAACACCAACTTCAATTTCTCAAAATAAGTAATATACCATTAGTAATATTAATAAGTGATAACAATATCACCACCAAATAATAGTTATCATAAAATATATAAATACAACAGTAATTTTAACACACACACCCACACACTATTGTTGTGAATATTGAGCCTACGAATGTTATAGCTTTAATATTAATGTTCTTGTGTATATTTTAAATAGTTGCAAAAATAAATAAAATGTATTTATTTCAGTCTGAAGAGGACAAACGTCTTCAAGAAGAACTAAATATGCTTGTAGAAAAGATTACTGTGAGTATAATTCTTAAATATATATATTAGCTTCAATTCAGTTAATTGTATTTATTTATTTCTGTTGTTTATGCATTAATGAACTTCGTTTGGAACTATTGCTTAGTGTATTTATCCATTAAAATACAATTTTTAAACTTAAAACTATTATTTACTGACCTGATCGGTGGCAGAAGAATCTTCTGCCATCAATTGGTTTTGTGAATTTAAATAGGTAATTTTTTTCACTGTATTATTTACTGGTAACATCAATATAATTACACTATTCATAATTGGTCTTCCCTATGGCTTCTAGGGTCCTGACTCACATCTCTATGTTCCTGCTTTAGAAAGTATGCGTGATTTAATTCGAAGTTCAACAACAAGCATGACTTCTGTTCCAATGCCTCTCAAATTTTTGAGGGTGCACTATGGTGCTCTCAAAGAGGCTTGTCCAAACATGAATAACAGTCGTGCTCAAGATTTATGTGCAAGTATAATTTCTGTACTTGCTATGGGGCAAGATTTACCAGGATCTAGAGAGTGCCTCAAATATTGTTTACAGTCCCACCAGAAAGATGTTGGAGACTGGGGCCATGAATATGTTAGGTACGTTAGTATTTCTCTTGCTAACAATTTTATTACTAATAATTTGTATAATAACTGTATAAATAATTTGTATAATAATATAGTCAAATAACTGCCTAATTTCCTGCTTGGTATAATAATAACTTATGCAATTCATCAAATATGTAAAAAAAATGTGCTTCAAATAAATTTGTTTAATTTAAATGTTATTATTTATCCCTGAAGAGAACCTGGTCCCCTGTCACATTCCATTTTAGACTATTTCACATGGTTCTCAGGTAAGTCTCCTCCAAATATGGTTGACCAACTACTGCAACTTCTCATCTTGTTCATCAAACTATCTTTGTCAAGCCCTGTATTTATTTCTAATACAAATTGTATCACTTTCTTGGGAGGGCCTGCAGGCATTCATTGTCTCCATATCTCCATGGTCTGTTTTTCTTAATATCACAGATGTCATATTACAACTCTGTAGTTCAACATTGCTTCATTAGTACCTACCCCTTTTGAAAACTCTAAAATGGTTTCTTCTATGACTCTTCTTTTCCATTCTAGTAGGCTTTCCTGTTTTCAATTGAAAGAGTTCACGATTCATTGGTATAGAGGGCTGGTGTTCTATTCATTGCCCAATACTGTTGGCTTCTTGGAGATGTTGAATTGAATAGTTTTCTCTAAAGACCAGAAATTCCTGGGACCTGTGAGCATTCTAGTTCTAACGTTTAACTTCTACTTTCCATTAACACTTCTATCAGACATTTGTTTTTGTTAAAAAAAGAAGAATGTACTGTGTTATCTTTGTTTATGTTGAGCCTTAAGTCATGGACTCCTTGCAAAACAGCATTGTTGTCAGTGATTACCAGCATATACTCTAGGCTTGTATATTGAACTATCAGGTTATTGTTCTTTGTATCGAAATTTCAGGTGAAGTAAAACAGGGTGATTGTGGGTTTCTTTGTCAACCACTATGACACCCATACTGGTTGTGAGTTTACAGAAAGTCCTTTCTAATGACATCGTCATTAGTATGACAAGCTTTATATTCCCCAGTATCATAATTCATTTGGCAATGTTGGCATGCCCATATTGATAAAGAAGTATTGCTAATATACATGATACTCACATGTATTCTCTATCAATTGCCTAAAATAGGGAAGAGGTAATCTAGTCTACTACCTTTGTGGATATCACTCGTGGGTTCGCCTAAGCTGTAAGAACTCTTCTTTAACTACTATAATTTTCCCCCACATCAATTTTTTATGCTTGACAGCAATGATTTTATCTCCCTTTTTTCATTCATCAATATAGGTGTCCCAATATACCTAATAAACCTGTTCCCAAATATTCTGCATATTTCCGAGACAATTCTTTATTTTATTTTTATCTTTTAAACCTTTATGACTACTATTTAGTATTTGTTATTTACAACTCTTACAAGTTGTTTGTATGTTGTAACAATTAAAAATAATTTATAAACAAAAAGATATTGCTTAGCTATCACCAGTGCCTTTTAATTTAATTCAATTATAAATTACCTAGAAAAAGAAATTTTAATGTGCTGTATATTATTAGGCAATTGGAAGGTGAAATAGCTGATGAATGGGCTGCATCAGAAGACAAAGAAAAACTACTAGGACTTGTAGAAAGTATAATACAGTTTGATATGGAGCACAATGCTGAAATTCAAGCTTGTGATCTTCTAATGGAAATTGATAGACTAGACTTGCTTGATAAACATATGGATGCTTCTAATTACTCTAGGGTCTGCCTCTACCTTATTAAGTAAGTATTTGCATCTTACCTCCTTTAGATTTGTTCTATTTTTTATTTTCTACTGTAACATTTCTGTCAGAGAAATTTATTTATTAGAATCTGAAGTATTTAAATATTACTTGAAATAACAAATAAGGAGTATTAACACCAAATTGAAGAATTACAGGTGTTGAAAAGAGATACCTATTGAGATAAAAAAAAGTTGTAACAGTTTTGTATAATGTGTTTTTCAAATTCACAAATGCCTCCAATATGTAGTTCATAATTTAACACCTCAAATTTCGACATTGAGAAAAATGTCTTGCATGGGCTGTGCAAGCTATTCAGATTTTTCATGTACTAAATGTGACCACAGGTGGCATCATTAGACACTCAAATTGTAATTTCTTCCTTAGAAATTATTCTATGTAAACAAATTTGAAACATGAAAACTGGATGAGATGTCATGTTAAGTAATGTTTAATAGCTAAAATTAAAAATATTAATCCACTAATTTTTGAGTTAGATGTAAAAAAAAAAAATAGAAAAACAATATTGGGATATTGCTGTTTCTACAGCACAAACACAAATGCACATAATATATACATACAGTCAGGGTGTCCCATTTAAAACAACACAGAAATTTCTTTGGCAACCACTGAAGGTACAGAAAATTTGAATATGACAAAAATAAAATATTTTGGCTCTATTTTTATGAGGTGTAATCTAGTTTTGAATTCCCTGTTAATACGTAAACTTTTGTTTACAGAAAAAAAATTGGAATATATATATATATATATATATATATATATATATTACATACACACACACAAACAAATGTTTTTTTTTTATTGTTCTTTGTGTTTTGTGAGTGCTACGTTTTAGGTTAAGGCTAAGAGCTCCTTTTGGGTCCTAGCACCTTTCTTTTTATAATATCCTTTATGGACTTTCAAGAGTTAGAGACCCCCTTATTAATTGTGTATTTCAAGTATTATAGTTTAGAGGAGTTGTTATTAGTATTTTATTGTTTTATTTTTTATGTATTTAAAACCCAAATAAACAAGTAAATATGTGCTAAAGTTGTTTTTAAACATGAGTTATTTAAATTTCTCTGTTCATTAAATTGAAATGAGAACTCTTTTTATTTATTCTCTTTTTTTCTCTCTTTGAGTCAATGTCTTGATTCTGAAAGGTTTTGCCATTCTCAAAAAGTATGACTGCTTTATCTGTTTATGAGCCTGGTGGGTGGGTACTTTTTTTGTTCAATAAATATCCCCAACACAGTCATTTCTATAATGCTATTTCCTATGTAACTTGTATACACTGAATGATCCTGTATCCATGATACTATTACTAACTACCTATCAGAAAAAAATCCTTTAAGTTAAGTCCAATTAGATAAGTAGATATTGATTTTTATTGACTGCGAAACTGTTTGTATTGTTTTTAGTTGTGCTGTTTATGTTGAGGAGCCAGAAAGAGGAAATATTGTCAATGGAGTTATGAAGCATTATCTTCGATTTAAGGAATACCCAAGAGCTCTTTGTTTGGCAATGCAGCTCAACCAACATGATCTCATGGTAGACATATTTAATCAGTGTGAGGATCCGTAAGTATTAGTTGCTTTTTGTTCATTTGATCATTTTTATTATTTTAAGGTATATGACAGTGTGCTCAAAAGAAACTGAATTGATATTGTGGTGGGTGTAATTTGTGTTATGTTTTTTTGTTCTGGTAGGGGAGTGAAGAACTACTATTCCCAAGTCAGTAAGCCATACACTATCTCAGGAGAAGGTGACCAAGAGCTACTGTGAATTTTTTAGTGACTATGGTTTTGTTTGCTCAGAGTTCTTGCTTATCTAAATAAAATCTAGTGTGTAATCCCTAGCCTTCAACTCAGCACCTCTAGTACTGAGGTGCAGTGTGTAATTCATTACACCACCACTGATTATATATTTGAAGAATGTTAACATTCTAGAGCCCGCAATATCTGTTCATTTCTTTCAACTTTGCTTCTTAAACGCACCACATAAAATTAAAAAACAAGTTCATTAATGAACAAAATCGTTTCAGGAGGAGTGGGTGTTTAGAAAAGAGGCAAATGGTAAATGCCTTAAATATCTCAGTTGATATGTGACGGTTCTGTAATTAGAGGATTATTCTTGTGTATGAAAAATACCCTTAGTTTTAGAAGTCCCCCTTCCTCTCTTTCATCATTCTACTACAGCCTGAAAAATCCGTCACACAGGTGCTACTTATACTAAGCAAATTTCCCATGTGCTGGAGTGACACACATCATCTCACCATATATTTTCTATTTCTATGTATAAAATCGAGGAGTGGGAGTGCCAGGGGTGGGGTTACTGAGGGCTCTCTCTGAAAACAAGGGAGTACAAATAACCCCATTAGTATTTAAGTTAGGAAAAAATGCATAGAACAACAATTGTAGAGCACCAATACACTGTATCAATCAAACATTTTCAAGTTAAAATGTAAAGTCTTAATTTGATGACATCATTGTGCAACAAATTCGCATTTATCTCGCATAATAAAGGTCTCTTGAAAACATTATTTGGTATTTAAGCTTAGAATTAAGTAGTTCATGATATAATAGCTTATTGTTAATATGACATGAGTAGGAGTGAGAGTTTACTGAAGGCAGAAAACTAAGTAATCCAAATATCTCAGTTAATATTCATGTGAGAAAAAATATGTATATAACAAAATTTATAGAAAATTAATTTTGCAAAAAGATAAGTTCAATACTATTTTTCGATTCAACGTATAATAACAAAGATATTTTGAATTTTTGAAATTCCTCCCCTCTAATGGACTTCATTTTTGTCATCTCCTGGGTAGGATTGATAGACATTTGAAGAAATTTTTCGAAAATCCCATCATGATTACAACCCAATAGCTAATTTCCCTTAAGAGAAATCTGCTATAATGTTAAGAAAATTCTCTCAACCAGCTTGAAAGTTTGTCCATAAAAAACTTGTATTTCTACTGTATGTTGTTATTAGGAAATTGTTATAAATGGATACTAAGGATTAGGTATTGAAAAAGACTACTTTACATATTGTCTTTGGGAGAACATAAGGGTGCCTCAGCTCTCCATTCATCTCTAGCACTATCTCTTGTCCTGCTGATAAACTCCTACTAATATAGAAAATGTATATTTATAGACACACATATATTTATATATGTATATATAAAGAAACTTATTTTGTGTAGAAGACTTGATCTTCGGTCACTAATTAACTTTCCATGTTTTATTTTAGGTTGGTTCGTAAACAACTAGCATATATGGTTGCTAGGCAGCAGCTTAGTTTAGAACTTAGTGATGATCTTCCTGATAAATCTGACTTAACACACATCATGTCAAATGCTCATGTTAACGAACACTTCCATAGTCTAGCTAGAGAGGTACTCATTTAAGCTTTTATTCAATGTGTCATGCAATAAAAAGTTGTGCCATCTAATTTTTCTTGTTCTCAGTTGGATATTATGGAACCAAAAACTCCTGAAGAAGTGTACAAAACATGGCTAGAAGGGCTTGTGCTTCGGCCTACATACAATCTCGATGTACCAGTGGATTCAGCTAGGCATAATTTAGCATCAACGTTTGTGAATGCCTTTGTGAATGCTGGATTCTCAAGAGATAAACTTGTTTCTGTTGAGGATGGAAACAAGTGGATGTACAAAAATAAACAACATGGTAGGTTTTTAAATATAACAATTCGATTTAAAATAATTTATGTTCATAGTTATTGTACACCTTAATAATAATTGTATCTCAGCATTACTGCCCTGATTAGCACCCTTCACTCCCTGCCAATTCATTCCCACCTAAGTAGTAGTAATAATAACATTTGTTCCTATTGTCCTGTAATATTATGAAGCACCATAGTTTGTCATTTCTTTCAGTACCTTTGAAATAAAACTGTTTTCTTTGAGAAATTACAGAAATTGAAGGTTTGTTTTATAGTTAAAATTCATATTTTGTATGAAATGCCCTACTCTATTATTATCTTTCTTAGAAACTATCTTATAGTTAATATTCTAAGCACGCATGTACTTGGGTGCAAGTGCATATGTGAACATTCAAGTTCAAATAAAAATAAAAACATGTTTTATGGATAACTATGAAAACATTTTTTTTAAAATTTATTATTATGATACATAGTGCCCCTACTTCTACTATCATTTTAGGCTTTTTTTTTTTTAATACACACACACATACAGAAGATTTTATGTAATTGTAATACACTTCTATATAATTATAATGCTTGTATAATATTATCAATGATAGTTATTATTTATAATTATAACTGGAGTTTTTCCTATTAATTATATATATTTATTTTGAAGGTATGTTGAGCGCAGCAGCATCATTGGGTCTAATTCACCTTTGGGATGTGGATGGTGGTCTTACACCAATAGATAAATATCTCTACACATCTGAGGACTATATAAAAGTATGCTGTATTTATAACATTTTCTCGAATGCCTTTTTAACTTTATTCAAGCAAAGACAAATTCAAATATATCTTCTTACATGTCATCTGTAAACCGACCTTCCCATACTCAACTTTCTGCCTTATATTACCAATGCCAAACATAAGACAATTGATTGTGTAAATTGAAATAGTTGAATCTGTAGCATAGTAATGAGTGTACTGGCCTAGATAGTCAGAAAGCTCAATCTTGAGTCCCAGCCAATTTAAATAATTTTGGTATTCCGACTTCAAACTTTTATTAAAATTCTGTTGGTGTATAATGAATGAAGTTTATAAGTGATGCTCAATATCATATCTGTGCTTTATAGAAGGATACAACCGCTCATTTTATTAGCCTTTCAGTAGGTTGGATTGGCTCAGGCTCTAAAGGTTTAATAGATATAATTTAGTGTAGTATATTATTATGGAAAAAAAGTGTGTGTGCGTGCGTGCCGTGTGTGTACAGGGAAATAAATCCTAGACCTGCTGAGCACAAGTATGCATAAGCATTGATAAACACCTATCATTGGTTAAGATAGGTAACAAGTATTTGCTTGCCCAGGCTTCAGACAGCCAGTTTAATCAGCAGCAGTGCCACAGATTATGTCCGAGTGTGACAAATTTTTGGACAGAAGTATAGCAGAACATTTTTGGCAAATCAACCCTCATATCTAATTAGGTGGTCAAGGTGCTGGCAAAAGTTGATCGATGCCAGGAAAGAATTGTACAAGAAGCAATAGAGATAGAAAAATCTCCTAATAACTTCAACAGGGCTAAAGATTAAGTAAACTTTAGAAGCCACTCATTCCATCTAAACTGAAGACCCTAAATAAGGATGGCAAAATCTCTAAGAAATGGATGCCAGAAAAAGTATCCAAAGATACATGGACAGATATGTATACCTGAATATGAACAGAATTTATCAGTCTCAGGGAAAGCTGGGAGTTTACCTAGTGAAGTATTGGCCAAAAACATGAAGACATGTTCAGTTCTTGAAGATCTTAATTCTAATAATGACAAGGGCTGTGGAAATCTATGACTATATTTAACCCTGTCAAATCAAACATGCATACTTTATAGTAACTTTCTACTGCATTTACCACTTTTAATATTTTGAAGGAAATTCCTTAATAAAAGTGCAATGCCTGACATTTTTAATTTATGTGAATGAAACATTTTATTTTAGCTTAGAGTAATAGTTTAATAAGTGTCTTTGCTGACCTTTTGAAGTTATTCCACATTGGGACTTTAAGGGAGGTCAAACAACAAAATTGGAATTATCTCAGTTCCTCTGCATGTGATCAAAATATGTTATATGTCTATATCTGTTTATGGTAAATGGAAAAGGCTCTGAATGCATTTCTGTATCCTCTCATAGCAAAGAAGAACTTTAAGCAATTTTGTTGGTTTACAAATTTAAATCTATAAATATCAAGAGAAGCTTGTATCCAAGTTTCAAGGACAATGTAACTTGCATTCGACAGTTATCATGTTTCATCTATAGTTTAATCAGAAGAATTTTAATCACAACAATTTAAAGGGTGATTTATGACATTGCGTGTGAAGTTAAAAAGTAATTTAATTGTTTGACCTTCAATCTATATATATGAAACTCAGAGGTTTGTTTGATTTTTTATTTAAATTCAGCTGATTTTATTATTTAAAAGTGGGGTAGGGGTTACTTTGACATGAATCGGTTTAATCGAAGAAATGTAAAGAATGAATTGTGTTTAGAACAATGATTTTGGTCATAAATAGTTATTTACATTTATGAATTTTGACTTCTGCCTATCATAACCCAAAGACTTTATTCATGTCTCATGAAAACTCTGGAATAGAAATGGCAAGTTATTTGTATGTATTAAGGGAGTATTGTTAATATGAGTGATTTGATACTTTACTAATACACTCTGGAGTGGGGGTTTACTTTAACACCAAAACATATATTCGTTAATATTGATTTTGTCAGGAAAATGTAAATAATGAATTACATTTGTAGTTATATGCATTTTCAAATGACTTCCGACTTCTCGTCACTAAATAGAATTTAATAGTGTTTCAAGAGATTTGCCTAGATAGAATTGCTCATTTTCTTGAATAAGTGTCATATGAATATAGTCACCATGGGCTATAGTCTGCTCCTGAAGGGAGTGGGGATTGGAATTACCTTAATTTGATTTTCAGGGGAAACCATTTTTATTTCAACTGACAAAGATGGGTAACAAAGTCTCTAATTACTTCTGAACTCGACCAACACCTCATACATTCTTCTATTGTATTACAACAGAATGCCTGAAGAAAATTTTATCATATTTTTTCTCTGGATTCTAAGGTACAATTCTTTTATAGTGATGGGAAACTAGATTCATTTGATCCCAAGAACAATAATAAATTTGTCAATATTCGCCCAGTGGGCATTCCCTTCTTGTTGAAAATCACTAATTTGACTAATTTGAAGGCAATAAATGGATTATTTAGTGCTTTCGATTATTCGGTATATTCTTATGGGACTCGTCAATGATCATAGCTAGTATTATATAAACTAATTGATAGTTATATAGTATTATATAAACTAATATCTTTAAATTATTATTGTCTTTTAAAACATGAAAATATATCTGTTTGTTTTATAATTGGAATAATTATTCCTATCCCTATAAGAGCAATTAAATATTCCTATTTATTTTCAATATCTAACCTATTTAAGCATTCAAGCTTTAATTTATTCTTTTTAAAATTCAAAATCAAATAACAAAGATATGGAACTTAAAAGTACAAATCATTAATGGGCAACTGGGTAAGATAAATCATTACATGCATATTTATTAATTCACTTTACGCCCTTGAAAACCTTTAACCACAATAATTCGCTCCCAACATGGAGCAACAATTGTTAGCCACATTTACAAATATTTATATTTTTAAATGTAAACATAAATTTATAATTTTTTAAAAAGTACATTGACATCAATATATATATATTTAATTCAGGCAGTGCCCTTATGGTGTAGTATGATTAATCTCCTTGTGGGGGGGGGGCGGCTCGGGTTGGCCTTGCGAGTTAGGGCGCTGGTCCTAATCTCGCATGCCAGACCTAGAGTGGCGGGTTCGAATCCCGCCCTGGGAAGTAGAAATTCATTTAATGACGGACTCATCAAATAAACTCCTTGGGCCCACCATGGCTAGAAAAGGATGGTAACCTGTAGATAGACCGTCCCGATTAGCCTAGTAGCATAAAGTGGACGTAAAATAAAAAAAAAATCTCTTTGTGGCTATACCACAATTGAGTTAATGTTTTCTTTTGCTAATAATTAAAGAAAGGAAACTGAATACTACTTGCCACCTCTGTAGTTGCTGATGCATTAACTTCCTCATTAACAAAAATAATAGACTTTTTTTTTTGTTGAGTATAAATTCTCATCTTGTTGAAAACTAAAAAGCTAGCATTCTGTCTCATTTTCAGAGTGGAGCTCTTTTGGCCTTGGGTATTGTTAATTGTGGAGTTAGAAATGACTGTGATCCAGCTCTTGCATTGCTCTCGGATTATGTCCTTCATGAAAGTGTCACTTTGAGAATTGGTGCTGTACTTGGTATATATGAGACCTATTTATTTTAATTTTTTTTCCTCTTTAATTGCATTAGACTACAAACATAAGAGTTATTTATTACTTTTTGCAAATGTTTGCAGGTCTTGGGCTGGCATATGTTGGTACTAAAAGGCAAGATGCTATAACCCTCTTGCTGCCAGTGTTAACTGACAGCCGGTCTACACCGGAGGTTGTAGCAATGGCCGCTCTAGCTTGTGCCCTCATCACTCTTGGATCACCCCACCCTGATGTAATTCAAGCAATTTTGCAGACTCTTCTTGAACTCCATGTGTCTGAAATAACTGATGGCCATTACATCAAGTTTTTGTCTCTAGCATTGGGGCTATGCTACCTTGGTATGTATAAGTATTGGTGTTATGATTGTATAATTATTTAGAGTTATGTTTAGTTATATAACATAATAATGGCAATTAACTTTATTGAAGTTTTATATATTTTGTTAATACCTGAATCATTCTTAGTATTTTTAAAAAATAAAAACATTTTTATTTTTTAGGTCAAAAAGAAGGAACTGAGGTGACAAAAACTACCCTCGAGGCACTTCCAGAACCTTTGAGCTCACTTTCTCTTCATATGTTGAAAATGTGTGTGTATGCAGGAACAGGCGATGTCCTCGTTATTCAGGAACAGCTTCAAGTCTGTTCAGAGCATTACCCCACACCTGTGAGTTTTACAATATACAATTTTATTGGCAGTTTTCTCTTAAGGGGAAGAAAAAGAGAGAGAGAAGTGTTTGTGTATCCATTTTTGTTCAAATTTCTCTCAAGTATATAACATAAGAATTCTTGAATAAGGTATTTCTTCTTGTTATCTGATCACTCTACACTATTCCTTATGTATAATTCTTTAATGTCGTGCTCACATAAAACAAGACTCCTAATGTATACTGAAAAAAGTTATTATTGATGCATTATCAAAAAGCTTCAAATCCATGAATACAACAAAAATTTGACCAGTTCTTTTTCTTAAATTAATCATATTTATCTAAACTAATAATGTTTTTAGCAGTTTTCTCACAAGGAAAATAAGCTATTTTTGAAAATGTCCACAAATGTTCGTTGATCCAACCTAGGAGATGAAGATTATGCCCGATCAAAATTATAAATATTTGTCTTATACTGCTCTAGTGGTCACAATTTTTTTCGTTCAGTGCCAAACTCTATATTTAAACTTTTTATGTAAAACTAAAGATGAAGTTCATTAGTGACTGAAGTCTGACCAGTGGCAGGAAGGAATTTAGGAAATTCACAATATCTCCATTATTATATGTCATCAAAAAATTCTAAAGAACCAATTTTTTTTTAAATCTAATGTTCTATAAATGTTGTTATATACATTTATTCACTATCTTGATTAACTAAGATATTTAATTATTTTTTTCTGTAATCGTTGAATAATGGTAACATTACTAAACTGAAATGAGTGAAGAAAGTGAAACATTTTGCAATAGAGTGAAGAAAGTAATCACTTTCTTCACAAGTGAAGAAAGTGAATTGCCTTCTTAATTAGTAATAAGTATAAATTAAAAAATAATTTGAAGTTGGAAATTAAATGCTTTTAAATGTTTCTTAACATTGTAAGAATTTATTTTTACAAAATAAATTGAAATGTGAATGAATTATTGGTGGAAATAATCAATATATTTTAAAATTTAAATATAGTAATAATTACCTTCCTTGTTTATAACCTGCACTTATTTATAACTGCACTACTTCACAATCATCACTAGTTGTTTTATAACTTTGCTTATAACCTTTCACAACCATGCTTATAACCTACCAACAAGATACCATAATCTTCACAACATCCTAATTTTGTTCATATTCTGGTTAGATCTGGTCATGTATTACACGATTACAGAAAAAATTTAATATTACACTCGTGAAGAAAGTAGAATTTACAACTCTCGTGAAATTACCACGGGTAAACGTTTCACTCGAGTTGTAAAATGATCTACTTTTGTCACTTGTATAATAAATAACTATTCTGGCTCCTGCTCATGCCATATAGACAATAAGCTGGTATATCATGAACCACTTTATTTGAAGCATAAATACCAAATATTGTTTTCATTGTGCTTTTATTGTATGGAAATATTTAGTGTAATTGATTAAGATTTTGCGGACTTGTCTCAGAAATGTTTATTTGATCTATACAATACCTAATATTTAAGTTTCAGTCAACGCTAATTGATTATACCTATTAATGGCTGAAATTGAACGAGGTTTAAAGGGGGTTTAGAGGTGGTGAAATTGAATAATTCTAAATATCTCCCTTATTATGAGTCAAATAGAAAATTTCATATGACAAATCTTGTTGAACTATTGATGCTTTACAATTATTACTTAATACATTTTTTGCAACTCAAATATTAAGCAAGTTACTTTCTCTATCTTCAAGATTAACTGAGAAATGGCATTTTTTTAGTTTTCAGCCTTCAGTAAACCCCCAGTTTTAGTCATGGCACATTAATAATAAGCTAGTATATCAATCAATATCTTATTCCAAACTTAAATACCAAATATTTTTGTTAACAGACCTTTACTATGTGAGATCCATGCACATATTTAGCGTGATGTTATATTTTTTTTTAATTAGAGAATATACAGTGAGATGAGGTGCCATTCCAACATGTGGGAAATCTGCTTAGGTTGCACAGTTCTGCCTGACGGATTTTTAATATGTTTTATTTGAGAAAACTTCCCAATATATGAACTTTTTCAATCCGTATACTGTATTTTATGCACATAAATTTAAATCATCATTGTTATGGAACAATGTGCATAAATTATTAAAATATATTTTGATTTATTTTAGATTAGTTTAGTTTCATTTTTAGTGTTAACTATGCTACTTTCAGGAGGAGAAAAAAGAAAGTGATAAAAAAGAAAAAGACAAAGATAAGGACAAGGATGAATCAAAAGGAAGTAAAATAAAAGATATGACGTGTGTTCAGGCAGTAGCTGCTCTTTCAGTTGCTGTTATTGCTATGGGTGAAGAGACTGGTTCTGAAATGGCCACAAGAATTTTTGCCCAACTTGTAAGTTTTTGTTTTAAATTATTTGTCTATTCTAAGAATCACTATTTATATTGTTTTGACTTGTTAAATAAATATGTAAAAATCTTACCGTCTTGGCAATTTCTTATGATGATGAATGGCAAACTATGATCAAAAAAATGTGGCATACAATATAACTGTGCAAAGAAAGTCACAAAAAAACAATAAAAATAATGAAGGTAAATATTTTAAAAATTATTTTTGTGTCTCCAGGAATTTTTTCCACCTAAGAATGTTAATTAATGGTAATGCAACATCTGGAGTTAATAGAACATGATGAGATAGTGGGTGCTATTGAGAAGAACCCGTTACCATAATAGTGAACCAGTTTCGGTTTAGAGGTTCCCAGTGTACAAGAGCTGGGTTTTCCAGGTCCTTTTGAGATTCAGGAAGTGTACTCAATCACTGGAGGCTCAGCACATAATATATGTCTAAACAAGTAACCTATGGGATTATGGAAGTTACATATCAATCAGAATTCTTTCAATTAGACTGTATAATAAGTCTGAAAATTATGAGGCTACACTATAAACAATCTCTTTTCAGTTCCCGTCTTAGTATTTAAATGTTTGCTTTCATGGCATACTAAGAACTATGGTGACCTCATATTATTTTGCTGAATAAATATAAATCAGTTCATAATCAATCCTGAACAATATAAATAACAATTATGGAAAGTATTCATCATTATTAAGACTTACTTAGCAATACATATTTCCAAAAAACCAACCTAGATTGAAGAAAAACTATACTATGTTAAGAAATAGCTTCTAATATATTGTACTGTATTATTGAGGGTATTTTATGATGCCACAGTTTTTTGTCAAAATCAAAATTTTCCAGTATTCATTACATTGTTCTAGTTTGAATTTATTCGGGACCATATTGGGAATATAATTATTTTGATATTTGTTATTCTAAAAGGAAACAAATTCAAGATACTGGTTGGTTGAAGACTTTGTCATTTTCTAGTATAAAGAAAAAAAGAGTAAAGGAATATTAATGATTTTACATATATTGTTGTGAAAATTAAACAGGGTTAAGCACATATTTAAGATGTATGAAAGAGATGAAAGGAGCCGACCGATGAAAGACTATTGGCGCCTGAAGTGTTTACTGGGGCTGGGACTGTTCTAGACAAAAAACGTGTCTAGTCCCTTCTCGGCATTCTGTTTGATGTTTTTCAACAAGCTCCCCAGCCCGCCCCGAGTTAGTTTAGTTTGGTTTCAGCTCTCTTCAAGTGAATAACAGTGCGTTCAGTGTGGCTTTAGTGAACATCACGTTTCAGTTGAGTGTGGTAAAGTGTTTTATGCAAAGAACAGTATAGTGCCGTGTTTAAGTAAAGGACAGTGTTGTGCCGTGATTCTGTAAAGAACAGTATAGTGCCGTGTTTAGGTAAAGGACAGTGCAGTGCCGTTATCTTTGCGAAGATCATTGCAGTGCTGTTATCATTGCAAAGATCAGTGCAGTGCCGTGGTTTTGTGAACTTCAGTGATAGTGAGTGAGTTATTGGACTGTGTAATAAGAAGAACAGTGAAACTATCAGTGCATACTGTCTTAACATAGTAGTAGTTAAGAATAATTAACCAAGTGTGTAGTGTGTTGTTAAATAAATTGTGCAGTGATAAAAACTCTAAATCTTGTGTGATTAATTTTGCATTCCAAAAGAACTCTAATAAACAACGTTTATTACTGATTTTGTAATAAACGTAACAATATCATACAGCAGCTGCATAAACCAGAGGAGACTCATGTCATTTTTTGGTACCACGTGTCCACCTTGTCTTCAGTCTTGGGTCTTTATTTATATTTATGAATTTCAAAGTGTAGATTTTATTGAAATGGCTCAATAGAGTTGAGAAATGGTTTTTACATGTATTAAGGGAATGAATATTTTTTAACATGCTTATTCATATCCGTTAATTTTGGCTTTAAAAAGATGTAAAGAGTGAATTATTTTTGGATTATTTTGTTCGGCCCTAACACTTTGTTTAAATTTATAAATTTCAACATTTTTACTTCCAGGTTTGGTTGTAATTTTTAAATCAACCCATCAACGACAGATAACACAAACTAGCTGATTCCTTTCCAATTTCAGTTATTACCTCTTTCTTCAGTGGTATTACAGTAGGATGCTGAAACAGAATTTTATCAAAAAAATTTTTTCTAAGGTGATGCAATTATTTAGAAGGGAAAATAGATTTATTCGACCTTATGAACGATTATAAACTTCATGTTTAAAACTACAATATGACTAAATTAATGACCATATATAATATAATGAAAGGAAATATTTAGTGCTTATGTTAATCAAATCTTTTTATTTCAATGGTTATTATTTCAATTCATTTATGGTTAATAGTTATTCTAAACATTAATTTGTCCAATTGCTTAATAAGGGAGGAGAGCAGATTTCCCACGTGAAGTAATACAATAGAGAAATCTCCATACAAGAACCCAACACTTACGGCAAAGGGCCAAACTAGGTTTTGGTGGGAAACTCAAAAATCCGTTATCGGCCCAAATGTAATAAAAATGCAAATATCTCGGTTAATATTCAAGATAGGGAATAAATGTATAGAACAATATTTATAGTAAATGTAATTTGCAATAAGATTGATTCTATACAATTTTTCGATCCGACGCATAATAACGGAGATATTTTGAATTTTCCGAAAATCCCCCCTCTAAACCCTCCCTCCCACTGGACCGATTTCAGCCATTAACGAACTTGATCTTCCTTTTTACATAAAACGATTAAATTCCGAGTTTGGTAATGATCAAACAAAAATTGCGACCGCTAGAGCGTTAACAGACAAATATATATATATATATAAAATTTTGAACGGGCCTCATTTTCGTCATCTCCTGGGTAGGATCGATGGACATTTGAAGAAATTTTTCGAAACTCGCGTCATGAGTACGACCTCAATAGCTGATTTCCCTTAAGGGAAATCTGCTAATAAACTGCATGAGGACGATTATCTTAACAGAAAAGCAAACATTATGGTAAATCACCAGTGTGCTTCTGAAATTCCTTTGCTCCAAAGTGGCTTGGTTGTGTTCACGTATGTTGCTGAACTTTGATTGACAGACTTATTGTATGTCATGTTTCAATGGTTTTCTAGTCACAAGGCTATTTGTAGCTAAACCTAATATTCTTATGTATTATCTCTTTTCCTTTGTAATCTACTGTGCATTTTCCTTTATCATTTTTTAGCTCACTACACTATTTTTTAGGGAAGGTATGGTGAACCAGCTGTAAGGAGGGCTGTTCCTTTGGCAATAGCATTGTCATCTATTTCTAATCCTCAGGTACTTACTTCAAAGTTAAATTCTCTTATGATACATGTTATTTCTAAGTATATATTTTCATCTAAAATTGAATTCAATTATTTTATTATATTCTTCCTTTTTTAGTTATCTGTGATTGATGTATTAAATAAATATTCCCATGATCTGGATGAAGAGGTAGCACATAATGCAATATTTTCTATGGGCCTTGTAGGTGCTGGTACTAATAATGCCAGGTAATATCTTATGTTATTCTGTTCTGTCGAAATGAAAATTAAATTGTTGAAATAAAATTGAAATATCAGTTTTATAATTCATGTAACATTTGAGATGCTTTTCTTGTCTTACCATAACTCTGGAAGTTCTACTAACTCCTTGACTGTGGCTACTTGTGCAATATTCAGTGTCTGGGTGGGACTCACTGTTTTTATAAACACCAATTAGTCCGATTAGTTCCTCTCTGTCACATGTTTTTGACATGATTTACTAGGTATTTCATTGTATTATTGAATTTGAGGTTGTTAGTACCAAAACATCTCCAAAATTGAGTTGGAATCAATAGTGTTGATTTTATTTATGTAATGAGATCTTTAAAGTGAAAATTCTCCTATTGTTTACATACCCTATGAGGTTGAATCTGTAGACATTTCTCTTTCATTTTTATTTTATATTCGTCACTTAATTGTGAAATATCCAAGTTTTTGAACATTTTGTTTTTACTAGCAATGGAATCTCAGAAATTACACTATTTTCTTTTAAGAATTTAATCTTGTATACTTCCGAAACCTCCTGAAACATGAATATGTCTTTTAGTTATGGTATAGTGAATTAAAGATGTACTAAATAGAACATTTTTTTAATTATTTATTAATGTCCACTTTTTGCAACTAAATAGAAAATTAAGAAAAAATACATATTATTAAAAGCTTTAAATAAAGAAATGGAAACTGAATATCTTATCACTACTTTCTATAATATTTTATCTTAAAATAAATAACTGGGAATCCACCCCCTCTAAATCCCCCCTAAAAAAATCGCGCCATGCGTACAACCTCAATAGCTGATTTTCTTTAAGGGAAATCTGCTAATAAAATATTTTTCTTTAAGATTTTATAAATCCATGTTTAAGAGTAATTAAATAAAATACACTAATTGTAAGAAAAAAGTAGATTTATTTTGTGTTGTGTTTCAAGCCATGAACAATCTGAAGAAATGGACAGTTTATTGATATTCAAAATTTTATTGTTTTTAAGAACAGCCTCTTGCATGCAAAACTCGTATTATAGTTAAATAAAACTCTGAATTTCTGTGTAATATTTATTTTTGTTTATTGAACTCTAATTCATAAAGATTTATTTATAAACAATATTATAAAAATTTATCATTTTTTTGATGTTTTAAATATTATAAGAGGATAATTTTCAACTTTCATTGAACTTTACCAAACTCCACTACCTAAAGTTCTGAAAGAAAATGGGTAAGAAAAACTGATAGAAACTTCTATGAATATGAAAATCTTTGGCACATCAGCCCATGAAAGGCCAAAGGCTGCCATATGATAGTGGACGCATACCAAAGATAGCGTCTTATTCAATTGTGTCATGATGCTGAGTTAATGCTGGATAGAGGACCGACCTCAAAGCCTGATAAACACACAACTAAATAAAATGTAGCCTATAATTCCCTGCCTCAAACCTGACACTTCTAATATGAAAACCAATTGACTCTTACCACGTCTTATCGAAACTACTACTGCTGACAGTGATAGAAAAAGTTATGATCTAAGGCCCACCATGCACTATACTCACATGCGTTTATCGTGAAGGTCTCACTAGCATTATGAAGGTTAATATTTTTATCCAAGTGCACAATAATTTTTTTATGCCTTATTCAGAGAAACTTTTTGGCTTCCAAACAGTGAATTCAATAAATGAAAATTTCACCCTGTTTTAATCGTGAATGATCATTTAAGATGTGTCAAATATGAAGTTGGAGGGGTATGTGCCTTTTCAGATCGTCATTTTTTATTTCCTTGTAATCACAAACTTTTTTGGTTTTCAAATTTCAACGGAATTTTCCGTTTTGACCTTCGTTGAACCCACTTTGAATAATCTTGGCATGACGTACATATCTTGAATAACAAAAATCGCTCCCCTTAGAATGTTGAAGTTTGTATTTAGGATTGTTAAAAGGTCTAGCTGTGCACCCCCTCCCCCCTTTTGATTAAAGTTAATATAAATATAAGACATACTAACATTGTACATGACCTTTTAGCAGATTTCCTTCAAGGGAAATCAGCTATTGAGGTTGTACTCATGACGCGATTTTCGAAACATTTCTTCAAATGTCCATCAATCCTACCTAGTAGATGATCAAAATGAGGTCCGTTCAAAATTGTATATATATATATATATATATATATATATATATATATATATTCCATCTATCTATCTACAAATTTGTCTGTTACCGCTCTAGCGGTCATAATTTTTGTCTTATCGTTACCAAATATATATAATATATAAGCGTTTTATGTAAAAAGAAATATCAAGTTCGTTAATGGAGGAAATCCGCCCAGTGGAAGGGGAGGTTTAGTGGGGAAGAATTTCGATAATTCTTAATATCTCTGTTATTATGCGTCAGATCAAAAAATTGCATGGGACCAATCTTATTACAAATGTAATATTCTATAAATAATGTTATGTGCATTTTTCACTATATGGATTAATAACCAAGATACTTGCATTTTATAGTTTTCGGGCTTCAGCAAATGGCACACATGAGAAATCTGCTTAGTTTACGTAGCCCCTACGTGACAGACTTTTTTGTTTATCATGAAAAGATCTATAAATTATGTTCTGTGGCATTTTTTGATCCGATATGTTGCAATGGAGATATATTTTATCATTTCTAAATAAAATAATTAAATGAAGAGCAACCAAACATTTTGTTTATTTAATTTAATGGGAGTACAAGGAAGTCGTATGCCCACATCAGATTTTTCAAAAGTAAAACCTGACACCGTGTTTATCAAGAACCTTTTTCTTCCTATTTTTCATGAACTTTCTTTATTTCTGAATAGTAAGAGGCTTCCGTAAAAGTCTCACTAGTTTTTAAATGTTTTAATTTCAGTATCTAATAAAAAAGGGTAGGTCTTCCCTGATGAGTTCAAGTGGGGTTTACTAAAGACCGAACCCAAAAAAATAACTCGTAAGGTATTGTTTTTTCTCTATATACTGGTTTATAAAACTTTCATTAAGGTATATATTTTTTCTGTTTATTTTTTTTTTGTGTATAGGTACATATTTTACTTTTTTTAAATTTTAGACTTGCAACTATGCTGAGACAGCTGGCTCAGTACCATGCGAAAAACACCGGGCACCTATTTATGGTTAGAATAGCACAAGGTCTAACCCATCTTGGTAAGGGAACCTTATCCCTTTGTCCATTCCATACGGATCGACAGGTCATGAATTACTCAGCTGTGGCAGGACTTCTTATTACTTTAGTTTCCTTCTTAGACACAAAAACAAGTAAGTATATTTTTTAATTACTTTTTGGTTGTTATATCATCCAATTTAAAGAATGGACTCAATTAATAATTATATTCTAGAGTTTGTTTGCCTATGGGAAGCTATGTGTAGGTTGGTTTTGATACAAACATTTTGTTATACCTGCGCATAGGTAATTTGAAGAAAATTATTACATTTTTTAAGCTAAAGTTAGGTAACTGAAGATTGAACTTCTCTGAATAATTAGCCAGGATAAGTTATTAACAAGTACGCCAGAGCTCTTAGTTTTACTATGTTGTTTTACTGTATAAAACTATTCTTGTTTTAGAAATTTGAGATTTATTTGGGAGTATTAAGTTCAAAATTTTAATATAAATTAGTGAATTTTAGTTTAGTATTCACGAATATTGCTCAAATTAAGCATTATATTTTAATCTGATGGAGAAAAAGTGGCAACTCAATAATGTCTTTACTAAACTACACTGATGGACAAAATTAACACGCCAATACAATATTTGAAGTTATAATGAAACTGGTTGTGTCCAGCTTTCTGTGTTCTTTATCTATTGGTATATAGGGGATTACAGAGTGAATATAAACCATAAATAATGCTTTGTTTACTCTTGAGGATTATTTTAATCCTGATTTCTACAGACAGTAGGTTTAGACTGATAATATCTTCCCTTCATAAACTTGTTCTCGTTAGTTCTTTCTCAACAACCTAGGTTGCTACTCACTTTTTTCCCCTCTTAATGGCCGGAGTAAGTCATTTAAGTGAGTTTGACTGTGTTAGGGCAGTGACATTGATAGAGGAAGGATACAGCCAGCGTGAAGTTGCAAGAAGGCTGGGAGTTCATCATACAACAATCGGAAGAGCTCTAAAGTGTTTTAGAGAAACTGAACAACATGCTAGAAGAGAAGGCCAGGGTCGGCCTAGGTGCACAGAAGCAATAGACGATAGGTACATCAGGCTACAGGCTCTGCGAAACCGCAGTATTACTGGAAATGAAATTGGAAATCTCATTAGGCAAACCCGAAATTTGACGATCTCCAGCAGGACTGTTAGGAGAAGGCTCAATGAAGGTAACCTGAGGGCTCGACATCCTGCCCGTGTCCCTCTGCTTACCACAGCTCACAAAATGGCCAAACTTCGTTTCGCTCAAGACCATGTGAATTGGACTTCAGAAGATTGGAAGAGAGTTCTCATCTCAGATTAAGTGAGAGTAGGTCTCAAATCTTCAGATGGTCGTGTATACACATGGAGACGCCCAGGAGGAAGGTACGCCCCATGTTGCATGGCTCCCCAGGTGGCATTTCGTGGTGGCTCACTTATGTTCTGGGGAGGCATTTCGTTCGATGCGCATACAGAGTTGGTTGTGGTGCGAGGAAGGTCACTGACGTCACAGAGGTACTTGTACGACATAATTGAAGAGCAAGTTGTGCCATTTGCACCGTATATTGGAGAGGGATTCCTGTTTATGGACGACAATGCCAGACCACACACATCACAAATGGTGGATGATTACCTGAGAGAGGTTGGGATTGAGCGCATGGTGTGGCCACCGCGGAGTCCTGACTTAAACCCGATCGAACATGTCTGAGACCACCTTAAGAAACGGGTACGAAGTCTGAATCCGAGTCCTAGCACCCTTGCGGAACTGGAAACAGCTGTTCTCGAAGAATGGGACAACATTCCTCAGGACTTGATAGTGACTCTTTTTAAATCAATGGAAAGGCGTTTAAGAGATGTTATTCGTGCCAGGGGTGGCAATACAAGTTATTGACTTTACGAAAAAGTGAGTTTTAATTTTCATTTTTGGAAGAATATTTTTCTTTTTTTTTTTCTTTTAAAATGTGTACCATATTTTCTGAATGTAAAATAAAATTTTGTTTTTAAATGACTAATTTTATCTATATAAATTTTTTTTAGTGTTAAAATTAAAATATAGTGGGTACCTTTGAAGAAATGTAGGTGGTGCGTTAATTTTGTCCATCAGTGTAAATTGTTTCAACAGTTCTGTAGAAACTTAAATTAAAACATATAAAATCAGTTCTTAAAGTAAAATATTTAAATTTTTATTTTTAGTGTGTTTGTACTTTTTTTTTATTCTTATGTGACTTCTGTATGAGTATAACAATTTAATTAATGAAATATTACAAACTTACTAAATTGCATGGTTCTTGTACTTTTATGAATCTTGTATTGAGAAGATGTTATTGCTCATTTGTTGAACTCAATAAATCAGTTTTAAACTCATGAATGTCTTTACAAATTTGTCTAAGTGAATTGATCTGTCATGTGGGACATAATGAGTACAATGCATACTCAAAATATTAAACAATTCATTAGCTAGTGTTAATTAATAATTCATTAACTATAAGAATCGAAAATTCAAAACTTCTCAGTTACTAAGAGTCGGATCGAAAAATCGTATTAACCAATCTTGTAAATTTAATTTTTTATAAATGTTGTTTTTATACACTTTTTCTCTTCCTTGAATATTAACCGAGATTTTTGTATTTTTTAATTTTCAACCTTCAGTAAACCCCCAATTTTAGTCATTGCAATTTAATGAGTGGATGTGTCTTGAAACGTCTTATTCTGAGCTCACATACCCAATATTGCTTTCAACAGATTTTTACTAGATGAGATAAATGCAAACATGTCATCAGTTAAATGTTTTTGACTGCCCACTTCTACTCATGATTTTTTTTTTTGGAAATAGAGTACATATGGTGAGATGAAATCAGTTTGTCTCATCCAAGCACGTGGGAAATCTGTTTAGTTTACACTGCCCCTTTGTGACAGACTTTTTGAAGTATAACTTTTATGATAATGTTGAATATGCCATTATATCTATGCTAATTTAAAAGGTGAGGGCACAAGCATTCTGTCATGTTGTGAGCATTGTTTTTAAATTACTCCTATTAACTACTGAGGAATCACCTACTATTAGATCACAGGTTTCATCCCTAACTAACTTCAAAACTTTGATAAACCCTAATTTTGAAAGAGACTGAAGAGTCTCTAAAAATTAGTTATCCAATATTTGTAATGTGTCACTCCTAGATTCTTCAATATAAATTCAATCCTTTATCATGCGACCTTTAAGTATAATCTTTTTTTTTTCTTTTTTTTTCAGTTATGCTAGGTAAATCTCACTACCTCCTTTACACATTAGCTACTGCTATGTACCCCAGATGGCTAGTGACTTTGGACGAGCAACTTGAACCTCTTCCAGTATCAGTAAGAGTTGGTCAGGTAAATATGCTGTCATATAATAAACTCTGTTTTGTCCTTTGACCTAAGTGTATAAGTCTTACAAGTGTTAAAAGCTTCTATTTATGGTATACATCTTTTCTTAAGCTTTAATTATTTTATTTCATTGGAGTTATTATTGACTAAAGGTCAATTACTCATCGGTGTTCCTTTTTTTATGTGGGATTTATGGACTATTTAATAAATATGTTTGAAAAAAAAAAACACTGTTTAACATTGCTGTTATGTGAAAACAATTTTCTGTTTATTCATCCTTTGATTTGATTTTACTTGTAAAATCTGTTTATAGATGGAAGAAATCTTTACTTAACAATAACATATTATTTCAGGCTGTGAATGTAATAGGCAAAGCTGGAACTCCTAAAACTATTGCGGGTGTACACACCCACACTACTCCTGTCCTCCTAGCTGTGGGTGAAAGAGCTGAACTTGCTACGGAAGATTATGTACCACTCACACCTGTTATGGAAGGATTCGTAATACTGAGGAAAAAACAACCAGCATAAATAATATTTAACTTTTTTTATTTGTTTTATAATTAAATTAATAAAATTCATACACATTGTTTTTGTACAAAATAGTAGTTTATTTTTTAACACTTTCTAACTACATTTCTCTTAATATATATATTTATATACTTCTTGCCTCTTTATTTCTGTTTTAATGACAGAAAAAAAAATCAGGCGAGATCAACAAAAAATAAATCTCTTTTGCATTAGTATCGCAAAGTCTTTTTTTATTTTCATTCAAGTTTTCATCTTAAAATATCTTCAATAATTATAAATAAATTTTTACAAACAATATGTTAACATACACAAGTTTACAATTGTAATTAATATATACAGTTAACTTAAAAAGGACTAAGTAACTTTCAAAAGTTCATCCTACAATCATGTGAACGTTAAACAATCTTATAAACAATATTACATATGACCAACTTTGTAAATGACAATTATAAACATAACATGGTATCTTTCTTAAATATAAATTTGGATACATTCAGAAGACAAATTTTTAACTATTATAAATCAAAGCTTAACTTTGAAAACTTCATAAAAGCATGTTCAAAATACAATGGTAACAATAACTATTCAAACACGCACCTGGCGCAACATCTTTCATTTAACAATATATATAAATATATTTTCAAGGGCTCCTTGAAATTATAAAAACAAATGTGAATAAAAAAATTAAAAACAGACCTACATCCACTATTATCTCTCATTCATGCATTTTCATACTATTTAAAATATATAAATATGACATTTAAAGTATAAAATATTTGTTTAACTCATGACATAAAATAGTTCGTTTAGGCACATAAAAAAAATCCTCCAAAAAAATGAAGTGGTTTTACAACTTTAAAAACAAGTAATGTTTGATAATGTCTGGGGTAAAACAGCAGTCTTTAATCAACAAGAACCATTTACAATTCTTGCCCGTGAATACTTTTTAGCAACTGTTTTGGCTTTGGCTGGGTCTTCATCTTCACTAACATTACCCCTGTCGTCACTCCAATCTGATCCGCTGTCGGACTGGAAATTATAATAAGATTAATCAAAATACCAAACATATGTTTTATATAATTTAATAAACTTACCAAATGTACTATGAAGCATCCAATAAGCAAAAAAGCAAACACGACTATTTAATATATTATATTGTACAAGAAATATACTATAGTCAAATAAAATGACCAACTAAGCTATTAAATTTCCATGAAATAAGCAATAAATTTTGCTTCAATGTAGTCAGGGACAAGAATATTGTTTAAAAAAGTCTATACTAATTTGGAACAATCCTACCTGTATCTTTAAAATAGTTTTGAATACAATACAATTCTCTCAATAAATAATAGTACTGGTTTTTACACTCTTTATTTTCCCTAATCCTAGATTGCTGAGGGACTATTTTTCATATTCAGGTTAGGCATGTAAAATTTCATCAGAGTTGAGTGCTGTAAAAGGTAAAAAGGTTATTCTACCAAGGAGTAACTCCTTGGACAGTCGAGTTATTTGTAGCCACTCTGGCACAATCTTTTGGCTACTAACTGGGTTGCATTGATTACAGTACAACAAAGTATTATTTTTTTTTTCTTAAATAGTGAAGGAGCAAGTTCAAAGTTGGTAATTAAAAACACAATCGCCACTCATTGTGTATTTATTGAAGGATTAGCACTATTTAAAGAACTAAAACAATATATCAAATTTTCATAAAATGAAAATTTCATTTGGGTTTCTTTTGAGTGCACAAGAAACGTAAATGGGATGTGTGGGTATGCATAAAAATTGTGAATGATTTTCATAATTTCCTAGGAAGGATTGACGAACATTTGAGAACATATTTTCGAAAATCGCATCATGAGTATAACTTCAATAACTCCTTTCCACATACATTTAGCAACCAATGGCAATGTTGAACTAATATAGAGACTATAGAAAATAATTGCGATAAAAAGTAGCCAATATGTGAGTTTTTGATGTAAAATTTATTAAATATTTAAACTAAAAAGTGAAAATTTTGGATCTAGACTACAATATGTGCTTGAAGCTACAAGAGTCTGAAGAGAGTTTTCCTGTATTCTATATCTAACTACACTCTAGGGAACTTTATCTTATTTCCTGCAGTTATCGATTTATTAACTGAGTATTAATTTTCTTTTAAATTTGTTGTTGTATTGCTCCAATTCTATAGATAGTGATGAGAAACTGTTAAAAGTGTAAGAGCTTTCAGTAAATTCTCAGGTGGGAACAACTAATTTTTTGATATTTATTAACATTTCCTTTATTCTACTACGGCTAAACGGGTGAGGTTATTTATTCACCAAGACACTTGTCCTACCTAACCCCACTGTTAGAATTTTAATTAATGGATTCACTAAATAAAATCCTTTGCTGTATCCATCCCCTAGGTTTACTAAAAGCATTAAGACACACCTAAATGCACAGTTACTCAGAGCCACACTAAAGGTTTAATTATATTATATTTTTAAATAAAGTAAAACATACAAATATCATAATTCTCTCTTTTAACACTTTATTTTTAAAATCCTCTCACAAAATACATTCAAATATCAAAATAATTCATAAATTGATGTTAGGCAAGATGCTATATAATTATAATACAATTATATAAAACCAGGAATTCAATTATTTCTCATTTCTTAAAATTAGAATTTGTTAAAATTCACCTCAGAAGAGACAGGAGATGTCCCATCATACATATCTGCCTTGTTTTTATTAAATGCCAGTTTAAGGAGGATGGAGGATGTTATGCAACTGGTGATGAAAGCCGATTTTCCAATAAAATTATATTAGTGGAATCTTGCAACAACTTTTATTCCCTGTCATTAAGAAGTTGTTTCAAACTATTTACATCGTCAATATTTTGAACCATAACTAACATATTATAATAAAATAACCTTCCCTGTTATTTTTATAAAAATTTTAAACATTTTCAGAATTTAAGTAATAAGTAAAACCACTCATACCATAACTTGAGTTATTTGTTTGAATTAAATGAAGGGAAAGTTTAAGTGAAAGGCGATATTCAAATTTGGATCTATTTACTTTGTATTTTATATGAATACAGTAAATATTATAAGGACTTCGAAAGTATGTTTCCTTTTTATGTATCCAAACTGATACCCAATTAGATCATATTTTGCCTTTCAAAAAATGTAAAAATAATTGAGACAAAACATATGGCAGGCTATTAGTTAGTAGTATTTACTGGAGTAGTGCAGATGTGTAAAGGAATAATTATATTATCAGAAGTTTAGTTATCTTTATATTTTAGCGGTTAATGTTTAACTTGCCATCAATAATATGTACTTTAGAGTTCATAAGTTGACAAATACTTCAAGTCAATATAATTACTGCATATAAAAAGTTACTGTCTATTCTGATAGATAGTAACAAGTAAACTCATAAATTCTCTAAATTAGAAACAGCCTGCCTAGCTGGAGTAAATTTTGCCATGTAAAATAAACACATATTTATGAAGAGTTACATTCAGACACAAACATTTAATAAAGAAAATATAAAAATATTAATTATACATACTAGATTGTGAGAGTAGCAGAGATAACCATGAGTCCTATTGAGAGAAATATTTCCTTCAGCATGTTCAGCACAATAAGAATTAATGCATCGTGTGCAACGTTGAACTTTAGTGGCACTACAGACACTGCACTGGTGCCATGGACATACCCATCCACCTGTTTTAACATAAGTTTTTTTCTTTAAAAATATATTAATTATATCAATTTGATGGACAAAGAAAAGGAAAACATTTGCTAATTTTTAAACAATTGAGTCAAAAGTCTAGGTTGCAGTGACAATAATTTTACAAATATTAAGTGCAAGATACCACTGAACTTTGAAGATATATAGTTTATACCAACAAGTAATTTAAAAAAAAAATAAAGTGCATATTGCAGTAATTATTTTTATTATAAAAAACTATAAATTTTCTATTAATTTGACTGAAAAGGTGCATTTCTACAGATGTACTTCTACATTTACAACTTCCAGCATTATAACAATGTTATAATAATTGATGCTGTGTTTTGCAAGTAAACAAAAACATTTAAATCATATGAAGATTATTGAATAAATAAGCAGAACTTTGGATTGAGCTACCACAAAAGATGAGTGACATGAAATTCGATACTTTAATAACTAAAATTGGACTACAATAATTAGACTGTTTTAAAAGAACATTATTTTAACCAAATTCCTTGAAATTGAAAAAGTTACCAAAAGCAAAAATTTCAGCAGATCTGGCGTGAGACCTGAAATGAGTGGTTAGTAAAGAGTAAAACCATTTATACCATGACTTCTTGTTCTTTATTAGAATCAAATGAAGGGAAGGCTTAAGTTGAAAGATGATTTTTAAATTTAGATCCCTATTTATTTTTGCTTTTATATAAATACAAGATATTACAAGAACTCAGTCATTCCTGATTCTGTCGCTAAGATATAGTATACTCATTAAAAGGATTTTTCTTTACCATTTATAATTTATTATTAAAAAAAAGAGCTTTGAGTGTTATACGATGGCCTTATTTTGACTTTTAATTATAGAATATTATTTAAATGTCCATTGCTTAGAGTTAGTTCAAACATATTAAAGGGAAACAAAACTCCACATGTTAGGTACAAATGCCCATTGTTTAATATTTCAGAGGTTGCTTAATTTTTTTATTTTGAGGTGGGGGTGAGAATATTAATGCATAATTTAGAAAAAGGAGTCAGGCTATTAGCCAAAATAGTTTGTCTAATAAAGCTTAGTAAAGGGGGGAGGGCTCTAAGTCATTTATCCTAAATAATCCAAGCACATGCAGTATAAGATAGTACAACCATGTGTATGGTACTATAGGAAAACAAATATCTTGTGTTTTTCATAAACATCCTATTTCTATTGGAAAACCAATATTTGTTGAACTCCCATTTTGATAATTTTATTCATACTTTTAAGAATGTCAATACTAGCCATTCTAGCCCAAACTGATAACTAAATTATTTTTAAAATAATATGTAAAATGTAAAGCTATAAGTTATTAATGAAGCTTCCTTGAGTTAACTGAATCAAAAGACTAAAGACTAATGAACAATTCAGAATATAGAAAGATCTAAAAGAAATATAAAATAAAGCTATAGCTATATACCTGCTGGATGCTTTGTGAGGCCTAGACATGAAAGATGGTATGCCTTTGGACATGTTGAATCATCACAGAGAAGGAGATAACCTCCAGTACCGCAAGTGAAGCAAGCTTCTTCTGAGTGTTTGCTGGTCACTTTACTTTGTTTCCTTTTTCGTTTTTTTGTGCTTGATTTTTTATCATCAGTAATTGGAGTTTGAGACTAAAAGAAAAAAAGAAGAACATCAATAATAATTAGGACTAAGATTATTTCTCTAGTAGGAAATAGACTTAATATTTTTCTTAACATATTTTTGCACACAGACAGGGGGACACCTGTGTTGGGGTTCATAATCGATCAAGAGGAGCTGTACTTAAGGGATGCTTCCAGCCTTTCTCAAACCATTGCATTCTTTGTCTTGTAGCAGTGAAAGATCCACTAATTGCAATTATTAGGAAGCAAGAGCTATTATTGTTAGTTATCCAATAACAGAACATTTAAATAACTTTTTTTTTATTTCAATTTTCAATTAAACATATTGAAACTGGTGCATTTTTATTTATCTGTATGATACGAGGATAATGAAAAGGCTGACAATGGTATGGTTAATATCCTGAACTTGATGCTTCAAGTAGAAGACTTAATCAAGTAGGTTCATGGTAAATATCAAATTAATGAATTAAATAAGGAATGGGGAAGGGAGTTAGATTTAGATAAATCTATATATATATATATATATATATATATATATATATATATATATATATATATATATATATATATATATATAAATAAATAAATAAATAAAATTGTAACCTCTGTCTGTACATTGATTTTTTTCACGCAATTTCACGATAACTTTTTGTTTCACATGTCACAAACACCATAACTGCATTTTGTTTCTTTCGTGTATGTTTGTTTGTTTGTTATCTTTTCACGCATAAACGGCTGAACCGAATTTTATGAAACTTGGTATGTATATTACTACTAGCCCAACTTAGACTTTAGGCTATACTAATATTCTCTGAGACGAACAGGAGTGGGGGTTATAAGGGAGGCCTGAAATTAAAAATAGCGATATTTCGTTTCCTATTGGGGTTTCGGCAAATATGCACATAACAAAAGTTGTTTATTTTGTTATTTAGAGAAACTTTTGTTATATACACTATCGTCATATACCGAAGTATAAAGACATACGCTAAAAATTATAGCGGAAGTGAACAATTTTATTTGGCACAAAAGACTCAACCGAACTAAATAAAACACTCGGTATGTGTATTAGCACTAACGCCTTCCTTATAATAAGCCATACTGACAATTTCTAGGGACGGGCAGGAGTGGGGGTTATAAGGAAGACCTGAAATTAAAAATAGTGATATTTCATTTCCTATTGGGGTTTCGGCATATATGCACTTAACAAAAGTTGTTTATTTTGTTATTTAGAGAAATTTGCTCAACAATTCTTATCAATATGAACTACCAGGTACCTCACCTGGAAAATTAATTCAAATTATAATATATTATTATAATATTTTGTCCTTAATAATTTAAATCTATGCATAATGGACAGGAAACGGGAAATATGACAATATGGAGGACAGTGAAGTCTTACATAAAAAATTAATTTTATTATTAACAAATCCACAGCAACGACAGGTATAAACCCTAAACACTGGGAAGAGTAAATGTCAAAATATTGTGCAAAGTAAAGCCTTGCCAGAAAAATACAGCAAATACATCCAGCCTCAAATGAATTCCCGGGCGAAGCCGGATATCTGAGCTAGTAAAACTATAAATTAAATAAGGAATGGGGGAGGGAGTTAGATTTAGATAAATAAAACTAAATTAAATAAGGAATGGGGGGAGGGAGTTAGATTTAGATAAATAAAACTAAAATTAAATAATAATGGGACATAGACTTTTCCGAAAAATAGTATAATGCTGGAGATTAGGAGGAACAAACTGTGAGATAAATTGTGTAAAATCAACCAAACTGGGGGAGGGGTTAATTAATGTATGTTATAAGAAGGATGAGGTTTAGTAGTTATTTAAGTAGCGAGATGGGGGAGTTCCAAGTAGAGGTTAGAAGGACTGGAATAGGCTTTGTTGCATTGCTTTAAGTCATCTCCCTTCCTAAGACCGAATTCTAAATAACAAAAAAGAAAAAGCTGTTTGTTTTAGCCTTAAGGGGAATCAACTATTGAGGTTGTATCTCCTGAAACAATTATTGAAAAATTTCCTCAAAGGTCCATAGATTCTATCCAGATGTCGATAATATATATATTATATTGTTGCGAAAATTAAATACAAGAATAATCCTTCAGAGAGAGAGTCGCATATTTGGGAAGTGTGAGATAGATCAAAGAAGGCGACATAGGGTCGAGCCCCTACTAGACTCATCCAGCCCAGCGTCGAAGGAACCAGACTATTCCCCTTTGATGTATGCTGACGACCTATATAAAGAACGGGCCAGCCGCGAGCGAGTCAGTTTTATTCTCACCTGTCTTGATGTTCACATCAGTGCTACAGTGCGACTTAGTACAGTGCGGTAAAATGTTTTTATAAGAAGAACAGTGTTGTGCCGTGGCTGTAAGTACCAGTTTAGTGCTGTGTTTAAGACAGTGCAGTGCCGACAAGTAAAGGACAGTGCAGTGCCGACAAGTAAAGGACAGTGCAGTGCGTTCTGGTTGTGAATTTCAGTGACCGTGAGTGAATTATTGGACTGTGTAATCTGAGGAACAGTGACGCTATCAGTGTATACTGTGAGTAGTAATTAAGAATAATTACCAAGTGTATTGTGCATTGTGAAATAAATTGTGCAGTGATAAAAACTGTGAAACTTGCGAGTATTTAATTTTGCAATCCAAAAGAACTCTTATTAAAAACGTTTAATACTGGTTTTGGTAATAAAACGTAAATCTATATATATATATAAAATTGTAACCTCTGTCTGTACATTGATTTTTTTCGCGAAATTTCACGATAACTTTTCATTTCACATGTCATAGACACCATAACTGCATTTTGTTTCTTTCGTGTATGTTTGTTTGTTTGTTTGTTACCTTTTCACGCATAAACGGCTGAACCGAATTTTATGAAACTTGGAATGTATATTACTACTGACCCAACTTAGACTTTAGGCTATGTTAATATTCTCTGAGACGAACAGGAGTGGGGGTTATAAGGGAGGTCTGAAATAGAAAATAGCGATATTTCGTTTCCTATTGCATTTTCGGCAATTATGCAAATAACAAAAGTTGTTTGATTTGTTATTTAGAGTAACGTTTGTTATATACACTTTTGTCGTATACCTAATTATAAACGTTACAGCAGAAGTCAACAATTTTATTTGGCACAAAAGACCCAACCGAACTAAACCAAACTCGGTATGTGAATTAGCACTAACGTCTTCCTTATAATAAGCCATACTAACATTTGTAGGGACGGGCAGGAGTGGGGATTATAAGGAGGCCTGAAATTAAAAATAGTGATATTTCGTTTCCTATTGGGGTTTCGGCAAATATGCACATAAGAAAGTTGTTTATTTTATTATTTAGAGAAATTTGCTAAACAATTCTTTGGAACTACCGGGTAACTCACCGGGAAAAGTTAATTCAAATGTATGTTAATATTTTGTGCTTAATAATTCAAATCTATGCATAATGCACAGGAAACGGGAAATATGACAATATGGAGAACAGTGAAGTCTAAAAAAATAATTTTATTATTAACAAATCCACAGAAACGACGGGTATTTAAACTAAACACTGGGACGGGTAAATGTCAAAATATTGTGCAAAGTAAAGCCTAGCCAAAAAAATACCATTCAGCCTCAAATGAATTCCCGAGCGAAGCCGGGTATCTGAGCTAGTATATATATATATATATATATATATATATATATATATATATATATATATATATATATATATATATACTAGCTAAGGTACCCGGTGATGCCCGGGAAATCATTGCTGACTGACTAATTATAGTATTTTTATAACAAGAATTCAATGTGTACAATTGCACTTCCCTCCACGATGTATTGTTCAAAACAGCCAATCCTAAAGTGTAACTTTCAGGGTTAATAGAATAGAAATTTTAGTTTTGAAGAATATATTAAAATGGGTTCCTAATCTATCCTTCGCGACTTTTCGACTCACGGTTTTTGAATAATTCAAACCATAATCATGGGTAGCATTTATTAAAATTAAATATCATCTATAATGAACATATTTCCTGCCAAAAATCAATCCAAGCACATATAGTTTTAGCATAGTTTTATACATAAGATTATATTCGTATTAGTAAGCCTCAGTGGAAATCACTTCCCGTTCTCACTTCCCAGCATTCCACAGGAAATAAGTAAACTCAATTAACTCCCGTCAATTTCCGCTCTCGCAGGAGCGTTATCATCGTTGTTTTCCTTAGAATATTGATTCAGAATATTATTTTAATAATTTATCTATCTGATGGAGCTAAATAATAGATCCCTAAACATAATTTCATTTATGTTCAAAAAGCTAGATGAGGGGAAGAGAGCCCCCCTGCAATCTAGTAATACTTTAAACATTCATATCAAGTATACATTAAATACCAGAAATGCTCTTATAGTATATATTTCTATTAGAAATAAATAACAAATTTATAGGGAAAATAAATAAATAAATGAGGAGGCGACGGAGATTTATAAGCTCACTAATCCGAATCATACTTACAACTATCATATAAGACTAAAACATAACATCTTTTGTCATAATATGCATTTATTAAAAACACTTAAATAAGCACTAATAAAATTAATGACTCCCGCTATGGTTTAAGCGTATATGCCGTTAACTTCATTTACGGCAAAATGAATACAAAAAAAGTTACTTTAAATAACAAAAGTAAACAACTTTTGCTATGTGCACGTTTGCCGAAAAAAAATAGAAAATGAAAATTGCGAATTTTTATCTCAGGCCTGTCTTATAACCCCCACTCCCGTTTGAACCTAAACATTTTAATATAGCTTATAATCATGGAAGAATTAATGCTAATTCGCATACCAAGTTTTGTTAGATTCGGTTCAATCGTTTGAGCTCATCAAAATTGTTGGCTTCCGCTTTAGTTTTTAACGTATATCTCGTTTTTACTTTGTTATACAGCAAAAGTGAATATAACCAAAGTTACTTTAAATAACAAAATAAACAACTTTTGTCATGTGCATATTTGCAGAAAAAAATACTCTAAATAACAATAAAGTCCGTCACGCAGGGGCTGCGTAAACTAAGCAGATTTCCCACGAGAAGTTTTACAATAGAGAAATCTGCCTAATAACAACTGTAGTAGTAAGAAACCTCTAAACCTAAAACATTATTTAGGGCGTAATAACCCAGTAGTTTTTAGCCCCAAAAAACAGCTAACCTAACCTCTAAACCTATTCACGAGGGACGAATAGTTATAGAAACGGCCGCCAGAGCTCTCGGCGGAAAGTCCGAACATAGCCTACTGGTGACCACACGCAGAATACAAATGCAAATATCTCGGTTAATATTCAAGATACAGAATAAATGTATAGAACAATATTTATAGTAAATTTAATTTGCAATAAGATTTATTCTATACAATTTTTCGATCCGAAGCATAAAAACAGAGATATTTTGAATTTTCAAAAATCCCCCCTCTAAACCCCCCTCCCACTGGTCCGATTTCAGCCATTAACGAACTTGATCTTTCTTTTTACATAAAACGATTTGGTAAAGATCAAACAAAAATTGCGACCGCTAGAGCGTTAACAGACAAATATATATATATATATATATATATATATATATATATATATAATTTTGAACGGACCTCATTTTCGTCATCTCCTGGGTAGGATCGATGGACATTTGAAGAAATTTTTCGAAACTCGCATCATGAGTACGACCTCAATAGCTGATTTCCCTTAAGGGAAATCTGCTAATAAACAACTTTTGTTATGTTCATATTTGCCGAAAAACCAATAGGAAACGAAATATCGCTATTTTTAATTTCAGGCCTCCCTTATAACCCCCACTCCTGCCCGTCCCTAGAAATGTTAGTATGGCTTATTATAAGGAAATCGTTAGTATTAATTCACATAGCGAGTTTGGTTTAGTTCAGTTGAGTCTTTTGTGCCAAATAAAATTGTGGACTCCCGCTATAGTTTTTAGCGTATAACTCATTTATAATTCCGTATACGGCAAAAGTGCATATAACAAAAGTTACTCTAAATTACAAAATAAACAACTTTTGTTATGGGCATATTTGCTGAAAAAGCAATAGGAAACGAAATATCGCTATTTTTAATTTCAGGCCTCCCTTATAACCCCCACTCCTGCCCGTCCCTAGAAATATTAGTATGGCTTATTATAAGGAAGGCGTTAATGCTAATTCACATACCGAGTTTGGTTTAGTTCGGTTGAGTCTTTTGTGCCAAATAAACTTGTGGACTCCCGTTATAGTTTTTAACGTATAACTAATATATACTGAGGTATATGACAAAAGTGTATATAACAAAAGTTACTCCAAATAACAAAATAAACAACTTTTGTTATGTGCATAATTGCCGAAAATGCAATAGGAAACGAAATATTTCTATTTTTAATTTCAGCCCTCCCTTATAACCCCCACTCCTGTTCGTCTTAGAGAATATTAATATAGTCTAAAGTCTAAGTTGGGCTAGTAGTAATATACATACCAAGTTTCATAAAATTCGGTTCAGCCGTTTATGCGTGAAAAGGTAACAAACAAACAAACAAACATACACGAAAGAAACAAAATGTAGTTATGGTGTCTATGACATGTGAAACGAAAAGTTATCGTGAAATTTCGCGAAAAAAATCAATGTACAGACAGAGGTTACAATTTTATATATATATATATATATATATATATATATATATATATATAAAATTGTAACCTCTGTCTGTACATTGATTTTTTTCACGAAATTTCACGATAACTTTTCGTTTCACATGTCCTAGACACCATAACTGCTATTTATTTCTTTGGTGTCTGTTTGTTTGTTTATTTGTTTGTTTGTTACCTTTTCACGCATAAACGGCTGAACCGAATTTTATGAAACTTGGTATGTATATTAGTACTAACCCAACTTAGACTTTAGGCTATATTAAAATTCTCTGAGATGAACAGGAGTGGGGGTTATAAGGGAGGCCTGAAATTAAAAATAGCGATATTTCGTTTCCTATTGGTTTTTCGTCAAATATGACCATAACAAAAGTTGTTTATTTTGTTATTTAGAGTAACTTTTGTTATATACACTTTTTTCATATACCGATTTATAAACGAGATATATGCTAAAACCTACAGCAGAAGTGAACAATTTTATTTGGGACAAAAGACCCAACCGAAATAAATAAAACTCGGTATGTGTATTAGCACTAACGCTTTCATTATAACAAGCTACACCAACATTTCTAAGAACGGGCAGGAGTGGGGGTTGTAAGGGAGGCCTGAATTTAAAAATAGCGGTATTTCGATTTCTATTCGTTTTTCGGCAAATATGAACATAACAAGAGTTGTTTATTTTGTTATTTAGAGTAACTTTTGTTATATACACTTTTTTCATATACCGATTTATAAACGAGATATATGCTAAAACCTACAGCAGAAGTGAACAATTTTATTTGGGACAAAAGACCCAACCGAAATAAATAAAACTCGGTATGTGTATTAGCACTAACGCTTTCATTATAACAAGCTACACCAACATTTCTAAGAACGGGCAGGAGTGGGGGTTGTAAGGGAGGCCTGAATTTAAAAATAGCGGTATTTCGATTTCTATTCGTTTTTCGGCAAATATGAACATAACAAGAGTTGTTTATTTTGTTATTTAGAGTAACTTTTGTTATATAAACTTTTTTCGTATACCGAATTATAAACGAGATATACGCTAAAACATATAGCGGAAGTGAACAATTTTATTTGGGACAAAAGACCCAACCGATCTAAATAAAACTCGGTATGTGTATTAGCACTAATGTATTCATTATAATAAGCCATACCAACATTTCTAGGGACGGGCAGTAGTGGGGGTTATAAAAGAAGCCTGAAATTAAAAATAGCGGTATTTCGTTTCCTATTGGTTTTTCCGCAAATATAAACATAACAAAAGTTGTTTACTTTGTTATTTGGAGTAACTTTTGTTATTTACACTTTTGTCGTATACCTAAGTATAAATGAGTTATACGTTAAAACTTTAGCGGGGACTAACGGCTGAACCGAACTTAACAAAACTCGGTATGCAAATTAGCATTTATTCTTCCATGATTATAAGTTATATTAAAATTTTTAGGTTCGAACGGGAGGGGGGTTAAAAGGGAGGCCTGAAATAAAAATTCACCATATTTACATGTATAAGAGACGGGAAATATAAAAATATCGAAGACTGTGAAGCCTTATCGAACAAATAATTCTATTATTAGCAAATCCACGGCAAAGATGGGTATCAACCCTAAACACTGGGACGGGTAAATGTCAAAATATTGTGCAATGTAAAGCCTGCTAAAAAATACCATCACCATTCAGCTTCAAATGAATTCCCGGGCATCGCCGGGTACCTTACTATATATATATATATATATATATATATATATATATATATATATATATATATATGGGTTACAACTTTGATTTGATTGGCACCAAACTTAATATTTAAATGTTTCATGCAAAAATAAAGATCAAGTTTGTTAATGGCTGAAATTGAACCACTGGAAGGGGGTGGTCAAACAGAGAGACATTTTGAAAATTCGATGCACCTCTGTTATACATCAGTTTGAAAAAGTGCATAGGATCAATCTTATTGCAAATTTAGTGTTCTATAAATGTTATTATATGCATATTTTCATTATCTTGATTATTATACAAGATGTGTGAGTTTATTAGTTTTCAGCCCTCAGTATACCCCCACTCTATTGAAAGCTTAAATTCCAAATATTGTCTTCATTGAACTTTTACTGTGTGAGTTACATTATATCAATTCATTTATGAATCAAATAGAACTGAACACTGTAAAATAAATTCTTACCTTAGACTGTCTGGAGCTGCCTGGTTTGGAATTATTCTTGGCACCAATGAACCCAGCACAATTCACAGATCCACACTTACATTCAACCTTAGTGTCACCAACCGTTGCTAAATTATAATTGAACACTAATTCAGTCTCAGGTTTAATGTCTTCCAGAGCAAATAAGCCAACTCTAGTATCACCATTAACTGTCCATTTCTGGGTTTCACAATTTGGATCACAAGAATGGTTCATAAATCTAATGGAAAAGAAAAGATATTAATATGAATATTACAGTAACTTGAAGTTAATTATTTTCAAAATCAAGTTTCAGTGGTTCTGGAGTTTAACAAAGTACTTTTAGTCCACTCTTGCAATACATAAATAAACAGGACTTGAGTTTGATCTGTACACAAGATGATTAGTGGTTTAGATACTTAAATGAACAGTAGACCAGTGAGGTGCCCATATTCATTTAAATAACATTCAAACCACACCCACTCAGGGGTCAAGGGAAATCAGCTATTCAGGTTGTACTAATGATGCGATTTTCAAAAATTTCCTCAAATCTCCATTAATCCTACCTAGCAGATGATGAAAATGAGGTCCATTCAAAATTATATGAATATTTATATATACATACATACAACTTGTCTGTTCCCTCTTGAGCGATCTCAATTTCTGTTTGATTGTTAGCAAACTCAGTTATAAGTGTTCCATGGAAAACTAAAGATCAAGTGCACTAATGGGTGAAATCACACCTCAGGGCGAAGGGGTTGAGAGGAGGGAATTTCGAAAATCCAAATTATTTCAGTTATTGTACGGTGGATCGAGAAATTATATAGAATCTGTCTTTTTGCAAATTTAATTTTCTATAAATGTTAATATTCCTCTATTTTTAATATTAAACAAGCTAATTGCATTTTTTAGTTTTCAGCCTTCAGTAAGCCCTCACTCCTACTCTTGTCAAATAAATAAATCAGTTATATTTTGAACCACACCTTATTCAAAGCTTAAATTTTGAATATTGTTTTCAGTGATCTTACCGTTTTTTCGCAATAAATTCCTATTTTATTTTTTATTTTCTATAAAAACAGTGGAAACTTATATGTACATCTAATAGTAGATAATATATTATACACACCTTGCAACATTTCCTTTTGGTCCAGCATCTAGCATTCTATCCTTATCTAGAGTAAGGAAATAGAAGTTTTCATCCTTATTTTTTTGCATATTTTGCAAACGCCTTTGGTATTCTTCTTCATCAATCATTTCTCCAACATATTCAATGATAAAAGATCCTGAAAACAAAAGTACAAAAGAATAGATTAAAATAGAAATATAATTATTATTCAACAAATATTTATAAAGTATATAAGAATATAAACTGAAGCATACCTTTCTTAATGGCATCTAATGTTTTTAGCCCCCAACCTCTAGATTCTGTTTTAAAAGGAACCAACCTAGGATAATTTCTCTTTTCAAAATTTTGATTACAACAGTTTTCTCCAGCAGGACACACTTCAGGATCACATTCAACACTCAATAGCCTGTGAGAAAATCATAAATAATTTCAGAAACAGAAAATTGTACAGTAATAAAATTTTATTCAAAAATGAGGGAAGTAAAGAATACATTTTTGACATGATTAATTCACTCTGGAGAATTCAATTGATTGAAAGTAGATGTATCAAGTGATAAAATGGAAATATGCTCCAGCAGACAGATGAAATGTGAGTGGCATGGATGTTATCAGGTCAGAAGTGTGGAAGGCACTAATAACTAGACCCGACCAAATGAATGACCAAGACGATAGAGCAATCAGATCGATGCGGGGCGGCCAAACTGAATATACGGGAAACAAAGGTATTGAGAGCATACCTCAGTTCTCCTACCAACCCATTCATAAGCTTGAAGACTGGAGATCTGTCAAAAGTTCACACAGAGAAGGCTAAAACCCTGGTTCTTGGAATTCTTTATTTTAGTCATGGCAAATCTTTTGAATAATTTCTCAAATTTCCACCAATCCTACATAGGTATGTTCAAACGTTATTAAGGGGGCTCGGGTTGGCCGTGCGAGTTAGGGCGTTGGTCCTGTCTCCCATGGCAGACCTAGAGTGGCGTGTTCGAATCCCGCCCTGGGCAGTAGAAATTTATTTGATGACGGCCTCATTAAATAAACTCCTTAGGCCCACCCTGGCTAGAAAAGGATGGTAACCTGTAGATAATCCGTCCCGATTAGCCTAGTTGCATAAAGTGGACGTAAAATAAAAAAATAAAAAAAAAAAAAAAAAACGTTATTAATTGTTATTTTTGCTAGTGGTGTGGTCTATCATATTCGCATTCTATATTGAAAGTTCTGCCAAGAAATATCTCTCTAGGCAGGTCCTACACTATCATGCTCTAATGGTGGCAATTTTAATTGCTGAAAACATAATGCGCTTATAAATACGTTGTGAGGAGTCACTTAAGTGTGTATTTAATAAACCTGATGTAATTATTTGTCTGAATTCTCTAGCGGTCGTAATTTTTGTTTGATTGATTCCTAACTCGACATTCAAATGTATTATGATAACAACCTGTGTATTTGTGCTATGGAAAGCACATGCATCCATTCTAAGACATGCACCCTATAGGATAACATTGCAATGAACAATACATATACACCAATAAAATGAAATCCAATTAAATGAAATGAATTTTTCTATTATCTGTAATCCTAAAATGTGAGTAATATCAGTTTTAATTTTTTTATTCATTTTTATAACATTATAATTATTTTTAGCCATTCATAATAGATGTTTGTACGCCATTTCTAAAAATTTGTAGATTGACTTTTACATAGGAATTCAAGAGGAATGAAATAATTTTCTGTTTCAGTATATAAATATAAAGCCTTACCTATTAATACAATCAGAATCTGGACCACAAGGAAATGGTTTTGAAGGATTACATTCACAAGTTTGTGCCACATTCTCTTTGTTGTCAATATTTTTAGCTACATTTCCAACTAGTCGATTAGCTTGTATTTTTACATATTTAGGTGGTTTCTATAAAATTAAAAAATAAAATAAATAAATAATTAAATATTTAAACTATAAAAGAAAAACTAATCATCATCTAAAACACCTAGGACATCCTCTCTATATAAATATATATACTTCCTAGTTGAATGCATAAATCTATCAAATACTATCGCTGTTTATTTATTTTATGCAAGAAGAGTCATGCTGATGTTAACAGAGTAAAAATAGATATGAATAGAAACATACGTTTATTGCAGTAGAGGCTTCCTTGGTCAATCTTTTAAGACTGAACCTTTAGAGCATATTAATAATTATAATTATCATAATAATAAGGATTCACTAATTCAATATTTTTATATTAATATTATTAACATTTTGGTACACATATGATTCTATTCATAGCACTCTGGGAAGGAAGTTGGCTAATTGATTTAAGTTTTGAGACTAGTTTTATGTCACATGGCATAAAGTATGTGACTAATTTTACACAAAATAACCATAGTAAAAACCTTTTGTTTTTAATTATAACCCTTTCGCTGCTAATATCTATTACATCAGTTCTTTCACTATCTCCATCTTTCGTTATATTTACCTTCTACCCAGATTACCTGTATACTTGCTCTATCCCATTTTTAATGTGTCATTAATTTTTACCTGCAATTTACCCTAATATTCTTTCAATATATCTCCTGTTTTTCTGATGAATTTTGAAAAAAGAATTTGGTCTTGAAACAATATTGTTAGAACTTTTTGCAGGCGTGAGCAAAAGCAAAGGGGGTGTAATCTTGAAAGGAATTTAGTCTATTTTTGAATACTGTCGGAATGAATAAATGACTGCCTTCCTCCATAATTATTTATAATGCATGATTCAATTTCATTAAATGACAGAACAATCGATTTAATGGTTTGATAATTAAAATGTAATCCTGAAACAATAGTTTTATCTCCCTTCATTCAGAATGTGCAATCATTATTTAAAGTGACCAAAATCAAATAAGCCCACCTTTCTAGATACTAGAGTCTCAATGGGATTAACAATAATCTTACTTTATTTCATATGAATTTTCATTTATTTTTGATATGAGCACACATCTTGCCTCACTGAGAACATTGATATAAGATGACAAAATTTGATAAACTTAACTTAAAATCCAAATAAAACTTTTTTTAGTAAAATGATTTCTTCTAATTTTATTGTGATGGGGATCATAATGGCTTGTACTAAAAGAAATAATTATTACTGCCAAAGTGCTTTTGTCATGTCCTGTAGATACACAATTAAAATAATGTGTAGTCATATCTGTCGGTAACTGTACTCGACCAACAGCCAATGACGACGGTATGCACCGACAAATATGACTACAGTATCATCTATACTGGCGGTTCCAACCCTTTACTTGATTTACCAAAATAAAGTGTATTTATATTTATTTTAAATAAATTAAAAAAGGCTAAATTTGTATGATTAAAAACTATTAAATTTACTTTTTCTAACTATCTGGAGGTCAACATTTTAAAAATCTATTTTCAGCATCAAAATAACATTAAATCAACACATTAAAATCATAATAAGGGTAACTCTGAAATACAGTCAAGGAGTATTAGGGAGATAATCCTCGTAGTCCCCCCCCCCAATTTATGTGGTTATTTTCTTACCATGGATGTTCTTGAAGAAGCTTCTCTATTCATTTTCTCTTCACACCACTTATCAAATGATTCAGATGCTTCCTCGACCCCTTTTGAAAACAGTTCATCCACTCTTGATTTATTCACTGATTTACAGCCATCCTTTAAAAAAAGAAAAAAAAAAGAGATAAAAATGTAATCTGAAACTAACTTCACACTGTGATAAACATTTAAGATACCACTACTACAGAATAAAATGAATTATTATTCAAAAAATACCAACATTTTTTTTTGCATCTGGTCTGGAAAGCAGATACTAAGAGGGACTATCGCCCTAGAGACACTCATACCTATTGCAATGAGCTCATTCTCCAGTTCAAGCAGTCAGTTTATGATATTCAATGAACAAACAAGTACCTACAGCTGTTCTTTGCAATTCAAACATATCCATTGTAAAACAACGAAGCCCTTGAGTAAAAATGACTTTTAAAAAATAAGGACATAACATATAACCTTTATCAAAAATAAAAAAAATGGATAGAATGTTTGTACAGGAGAAAGTTAGAAAAATGAATAATAATAATGAACCTGCAGCGTTTGATAAATGAATGGTATAAAGCCGAATTACTAATTGAAATGGAAGACTCCTAAAGAAAAATAAGTAATATTAGCATTAAAAAAAACAAATATTCCAAGAATTATGAAAGAAAATTTGGATAACTGTAATAAGGGTTTAAAACATTCCTACATCTACTTACAAATCCAAATACATTTGCCTGATGCTGCTATGGTCTTTACAAACTATAATTCAAACCTAAAGAAATTCCTGGAAACTATTGTGATAATGATTAACAAAACCCAAGGTCATGAAAGACAGGGAACATTTACAAAGGAAAATAAGAGACTGCTGTTGATCTGGGGAACAAGGGCTTTAAGAAAAGTATTTGTAACCACCAAAAATCACGCACTAGGAGCAATAATGAAGGAAGTTAAATGGAAAGTCTGAAATAGTATATCAGCTTTGCTAATAAAAAAAGCAGGCAGCAGTGTGTTTAGGGTAAGTGGTAAAAAATGAAAAGAAAACATTGAACTCACCAAAATGCCAAAGATGTTGACATATGGTTCAGAAGGGATAAATAGGAAAAGTATTAGGACAAGGTAAGGATAGCTCAATGAAGACTTGCAAAGGCAAGAAACTGAAATTGAAAGCTTTGCTGGGATAACTCAATTGCTCAATGATGACAGTGGCAGAAACCCATATCCTTCAAGGACTGTAGTACATCTGAAGTAATAACTATGATGAATGATTAAACATAATAAGATTCAAATGAATATAGAATTGTATCAATCAACATCTTCTGAACGAGAACCAAATGTGAGTACCTTTAAGGGTTCTCATCAAGAGGCACCAGACCCAATAATTGAAACACAAAGAGAAAAGTAAGGCAACAATTATTCTTACTCCTTCATGATACAGGAAAACTCTTCCTCTGTTAACCCAATAATAGTCATGTGATCCAAAGAACTCAACAGCAAACTCTCCTCTAGTATGTGGCAATAGATTGATATTGTCAGGCACTTCTTGAGGAAAGAGAATACGTGCTGGCCACCACCTAATAAAATAGACAATTTTGTTACAAGTAAATAAGTTAAGACAACAAATAATCAAAATTAGCTTTTGATTTAAAATGTAAACTAACCAACATATAGAACTTCAAAGTTTGACATATGATGTCTACCAATGACTATAAGTTAAATATCTCATGAAATTTACATAATAACCTTACCTCACAATTGTAATAATAATTGATTATCAGACAAATGTAATAATAATCTTACCTATATGTTCCCAATTTAACCCAAACTATTTCACCAAATAATGGATAACGCCCTGTTTCACAGTCTTCACAAATAAAGGAGCCTTCTGGTGGTGATATTTTAAGGCAATCTGCATGAAAACTATTTGGGCATAAGTCACAGCAGATTAACGAACCACCTAAAATAAAAAAGATGAAATTACTATACTGGCAGTTCCATTTTTTAGCCTTTCGACGATTTTAAAATAACAATTTTTGTATTTTAAGAGAGCATACCAACTGAGCAAAGGAAGCACCATGAAGCATTCACATGATGAAGCCCTTTCCTTTGGGGAACATAATGTCTAGGACAAATAAGTTGTGTTACACTCAATATTTCAGAGCCAGCAGGGACACAGTAATTTCCTGAAACAAAAATTATATTGCAATATTATTGAATGTACAAAGCTATCTTTCCGTCTCTCATTCCTATACAAGTGCAGACTTGTGCTCAGTCACATATGCATATACAAATGTGCATGCTCATACACACACCATATATAGACCCACAAGAACACACACACATTAATATAATAAATAATAATACTACCGTAATGATAAGTTGCAGGGCACATGACACATCTTACAAGCCTGTCATTATTGAACCTTGCAGAAACAGCAGATGGATTATCAGAAACACAGGTATGGCAAACATGCTGAGGGCAGTAGAACAGTAATCTCCCTTTTGCAGTTTCTGATATCTGGCTTTGAGGCCATTCCCTTGCACACTGGAGATGGTAAACTTTTCCGCAATACCCTAAAAATTAAACTTTAATGTAAAGAGGCAGAAAATAAATAGAAAAAGTAACAGTAAAAACATGAATTTCAGGACAGAGGTGAAGGAAATATTTCCTACATAGTAATAAAATAAAAAAATGAGACATCATTACAAAAATTTATTTATTTTTGTCAAATTTGTACAGTTTAACATTCATTTCATAGAAAATGAAGAAAAGAAGAATTGTTTAGAACATACATTTTCAGTGAAGCCACTTATTACATGCAAGTGCCAATAAACTACTATTTAATCACTCTCTCTCTCCCCCCCCCCCCCCCCCCCCTCTCTCTCTCTCTCTCTCTCTCTCTCTCTCTCTCTCTCTCTCTCTCTCTCTCTCTCTCTCTCTCTCTCTCTCTCTCTCTCTCTCTCTCTCTCTCTCTCTCTCTCTCTCTCTCTCTCTCTCTCTCTCTCTCTCACTCTCTCCCACCCCCCCCCCCCACCTCTCTCTCTCTCTCTCCCTCTCCCCCTCCCCCACCTCTCTCTCTCTCTCTCTCTCTCTCTCTCTCTCTCTCTCTCCCTCTCGCATTCCCTCTCTTTCTCTCTGTCTCTCTCTCTCTCTCTCTCTCTCTCTCTCTCTCTCTCTCTCTCTCTCTCTCTCTCTCTCTCTCTCTCTCTCTCTCTCTCTCTCATGATACATACATTAAGTAGATTATGGGTTAAAAAGCTTAAGTAGATTGTGGGTTAAAAAGAGATGGCTACAAAAACGGCATGGTCCAATAATTCTGACCACTAATTCTCCTGGATTCCTTGAATAACTGGAGATAAGGAACAATCACCTGGTATAAACTAACCATTTAATGAACTTGCACACAAATAGAAACACGTAAACGCATCTAAACACTCACTTGTTAACATAATAATAATAATATAAATAAACAAAGTTTGATATTATTACCACATCTAATAGTTTCCTCTCCTTCACTGCCACAAATAAAACAAGGGCCAGATTTTCCTTCTGCACATAAACCACAAATTCCACTCTTGTATTTCCCTTTACAAACAAAATTAAAATGATCATTAGATTTAGGATATAATTTTTTATTATTATTTTAAGTTACACATACTGAATCAGTTGTAACAGGAGAATGGTTTTCTACTATATTTCACAGCCTTTGCCATGTAAAACATGGTTCCAAAAACTTGGAAAATTAATGCTAAGTAAATAACTGTCATAACAGTAGATAATAAATAGTAAAGTAAGCAACACCGTTCAATTAATCACTTACTAAGACCGAACACGGTTAGGTGCCTCACAAAGAAAGTGCCAGAATTATATAACAAAAATCCACTATGCAGGGGATATTTAAATTAAACAGACTTCTCACTCACTGGTTTTGCGCAAACTATTGATCTCTCATCCCCATATCTTTCCATATCTAAATAAAAATCCGATAAATAGAAATGGGGGTTAATTCAAGGTTGAAAACAAGAAAGTATGAATAACTTGCTCAATATTTAAGCTACAAAACAATTTATAGAACAATAATTGTAAAGCAACAGCTAACAAGATTGGTTCTATAAAAGTTTTCGATCCAGCTCATAATAACGGATATATTTTGAATTACTGAATTCCCTCCTCTAACCCCCCCCCCCCATTCCTGGTCTGATTTCAGCCATTAAAGACTTTTGAGTTAAATGAAAAGGTTAAATATTTAATATTGTACACAACAGTGTATAATTGTCCTAGATTCATCCTTAAATAAAAAACAAAACAATTTATTAAAACCATATATTCATATTACCTTTTTCAGTGCCATTTTTCCCACTAATCCCAATTTCTTCTTTCACAATAATGGCTTTAGGTTTGTTATCAGAGGCAGAAGAGTCGAGCAACTTATTACAAACTGGCTTAGAAAATTGCCTTACTTCTTTCTCTTCTTTCTTAACTACCAAAAAAGCATCATCATCAATTATTTCAGATGATAACTCTCCCGCAGTGGGCTGAAAACCATTAACAGAATCAGGTACTACTTGATCAGCAATACATGGATCCACATTTGGTTGAGATGAATTCAATATAAGTGCTTCAGGAATTTCAGGAAAATTATCTGAAGTATTCATTTCATTTTCAGGCACTTTATTGATACTTTCCTCTGAAACAGAATGCTGAGAATCTTCTTTATCTGGAATATTCTTTGGCACCATTTCTCCTTGAGATTCATTTCCATCATTTGAACTATTTAACACTCCTTTGTCAGTAAAACTCATTTGATCATGGAGCTGCTCACTCTGATTGGCTAAGTTAGAATAATCTTTCAAATTATTAGTTGGAGTGGATAATGTACATCCCTCAGAATCTGAAAAATCAAGGTCTGGCATATCTAAAGAAGTTTTAGTTTCCTGTTCCTGTAAGTTATTAACAGCAACCTTAGCACTTTCTTTGGTTATGTTAAGTTTGTCACTTACTAAACCATCTTCATTGAGAATGGAAAGAATAGCCGTTTTATTCTCAGAACAATCTACAGTAGAATTACTATCTGGAGTGGTTTCTTCAATCATCAATCTATCATCAGTGGAAGAATCATCTACTACTAAATTATTATTAGAAGATTCAGATTCAAATGAGTCACCTCGTAATGTACCAAGAAGCTTAAGATTGCTTCTTCTTGTATTTTCAAAGGAACTTTTATTTTCAACCTCATCTTTTTTAGATTCAATTTTCTCATAATCTTCTTCATCGGGAATCAATATATTTTTAGAATCCAATTGTAATGTACTGAATGTAGTGTCATCATTATGTAAATAAGAAGATTCGCCTTTTTGGACTTCCTCTTCAATAGACTGATTTGTCTCTGCTTTTTGAATATCTTTGTCAGAGTCTGAGCTAGGCACACTGATTTTAGAGGTTTCTGATCCATGATGGGTTTCTTTTGAAATGCTCATCACATTTTCTTCAGTAGAATCAAATATTGACCTTGAAATGCTAATTTCATTAGTTATATCATCTTTATTTAAATCAGGTGTTTCATTAACATCAGGTGTTTCAACCATGTCAGACTTGTCAATTGGTTCAATGGATTTAATCTTGTTATCCCACAGCTCTCCAGAGTTATTAATTTCTGATTTACAAGAATTAATTACTTCTGATGTTAAGGAGTTATCTGTAATTGAAATGCTTTCACATGACAAATGTGTTTCTTTGGATAAATACTCACTACTAATTTCCTTTTCTAAAATAGTGTTCTCTTTATCTATTGGTTTATCTTTTAATATAACAGAATCATCACTTGAGTTAAGCTCTAAGGAAAAGTCAATCGACTGAGTATCTTGATCATTGTGTGCCTCATCAGTTGAAATATTATTTACAGGTTCTCTAACTGACTTGTTGTTATTTTCAGAATCAATTAAACCCTTAGAATTATGTTCAGGTTGAATATCAATATATGAATTGCAGTCATAGATTCCTTCAATCAATAGTTTTCTTTTCAGTGCCAATAATTTCTCATATTTTTCTCTAGGTTCATCAGCAAATCCCTTAAAATAGTCTTCAACGCAAGGCTGAATCATATCAGCATTGTCAGTTGACATCGCAGAGCTAGAAATAGAATGTTGATTTTCAGATTTTGTTGTTGGAGAAGAAACCAGAGGGTATTTACGTGGCCTACCCCTTTTTTTCTTGGTAGGACTTTCATTGGCAGTTATTAAAGTAGGATTAAGATTTATTTCACCATTAACAACAGGAACACTCGGCATTTTCTGGTATTCTGTTTTTGATTCAATAATATCAGGCGCTGGACTCTTTGTTGGTGTACCAATAGAACGTGGTCGTCCTCGTTTCCTTTTTTCAATAACAACCTGCTCTTGGGGTTCTTTCTTTGGCTCTACCACTTGGTACCTGAAAATATATACTTGGTCAATGATTATATATATGATAAACCAATACCAAAACTATATTTAATAATTTCTATCAGGTTTTGAACCAGAAATATGTATATAAATGGAAACATATGAAGTTATGCATTACTTTCTAGTACTTTTATGATATTAAAATAATCATAATGTGTGAAAACAGAGTATTGTGACAAATAATAAAATGGCATTTAAATTTTAACCTTGGTCTACCCTAAGTACCTTAAGGGATTTTATATTTTTCACAAATGCGAAGAACTCAACAATAATGTGTGACAAATAAATATGGACTCCTTTCAAGGAGAGCTGCTCTCCTGATTTGGTACAGATAAACCCTAAGAATTTGGAGTCAAAAGATGGGACAAAGGTTGTACAAGAAGACTGTATTGTTTAGTAGTCAGACATTTTATCACTGTTCAAAATAGGTACAAAAAAAAGTGACTTACAGACTTAAGGTCTCCAAAATGTGTAAAAACCAATCAACACTTCAAATGCAGTTAAACTACTAAAAGATGTATTCCTTAAAATAAGACATATACTAGTAGTCCCATTTATTCCAGGCTCATAGTGTGGTAGATACTCAAAATGTGTTAAAGCATTGGATTGGCTGGAACTCAGTGTAAGTAAATAGAAAAATAAATATTCGACAACTTCCAGTCAGTTTAGAAAGAAAGAGAAACCTGTCCACTTAAGGATTAAAAATTAAATCCTTGTGTTTTAATAAAAAAATATTACAGATGAAGTCACCAAAGATAACTTCTCCAGAACCATACTAACCAAATGAAGACCTAGATTTAAATATAGATGAAATTTCCACAATTTTCATTATGGAAAACAAAAACAAAAAAGACATTTAAACATGCAGTACACTTGCACACACATGCGAGTGTCCCCCAAAGCAAGAAATATTCTTTTGAAATCACAAATAAAAGTTTTCTACACAATGTTCTCTGCTAAGGACTTTATTTCAGTTAGAAGCTGCGGGAAATGCTCCAGATTTAATCACAGCACTGCCTCATGTACTGCAACATCCTTAACCTGTCCCCATTGCGGCAACAGCATAGAGCCCAGGACTGCGAGAAGGATCTCAAAGAAGAACACAAATGTATTAATTGTGTTAATTATAATGGCTATTCCAAACCCCATCTTCAGGTACCTATTAACCACTCATCTTTATCACAGGTATGGCACACTCATAAATTTTACCTCAATAGGCTAATCCAAAATTCAGATTACTACTTTGTCATGTGATCAGAAAATAAGATTACTAGATTGTAAATACCAATACAAAATATTTGTTTTGATTGTTTTTTATTCATATCAAATTTGCATCACATAATAATATTTCATGGAGAAAAATATTTATTTATTTATTTATTAACGTCCACTTTTTGCAACTTAGGCTAATCGGGACGGGTTATCTACAGGTTACCACCCTTTTCTAGCCAGGGTGGGATTTTAGGACGTTATTTAATGAATTTCGTCACTAAATAATTTCCTTTGCCCAGGCGAGAATCGAACTCTCCACTCTAGGTTTACCATGTGAGATAAAGGTCAACGCTTTAACTCGCATGGCTAACCTGAGCCCCTGGAGAAAAATAAATCGATTTCATTCTAATCAAAATTTTTACAATTAAATTTAAGAAATTGCAAAAAAGCTACAGATTTTTAAAAAAAATACTATTAAAAAGAACAATATTGACATTTGTTTAGAACAGGAACCATATGTTGGAACTAAATTAATACCTAATAAAAAGTTCAGAATATTTCAGAAAGATAGAACAGCATCAAGATCATAGATCATTATTAATAATAAAAATATTGATGCAATTTTAGATTCATCTCATAGTAGTAAAGAGATAACAATCGTCACAATTGAAATATGCTGCTAATAACTTCCAGATACTAAAAGAACAACAAAATCTACCAACTTTCGATGGACTAAACGGACGTAGGAATATTGACATCACATTATTTTCTTGGAATTTCAATAAAAATAATAGTCGGAAAATAAAAACTCGGATCATTTAACAATTATGTTTCAACTATCTTCATCCTAATTATTTAATAGATTGTAGACAAATTTACTAAAATACTATCAAAGGCATGTAACAAATCCTTTAAGGTTTGTAACAGTTCAAAAAATATTCAAAATACAACAAAATATACTCCTAAACCAAGGTGGGACGAAAACTTGATGTTGAAAGGAAACAAATAGACTTAGGAAAGTATATCAAAAGATGATTGTTAACAAAGACTTATGAAAACACAGCAATGAATTATACACAAGACACAGATAGAAATATAAAAATGCAATATATAAAAATAAAATAAACTCTTGGAAAGGGTTTTGCAGTAACACAGACAAAAATCAAACTTGGGGATGGCCTTACAAAGTGGCAAATTATATAAACCCTTCATACCAAACAATATTCAAAAAGAAGACGGTACATACACTTCTTCACTTATAGACACTTACTAATACTTAATAGACTCTCTCATTAAAGGAGATGACATAGATACTGATACAAATACACACAATCAATACAGTAAAGATATTTTAAAAACTTCGGCCACGCCTGATGATATTCCTTTGTCCAATGATGGGATCATTTATTCTAAAGAAAATTTGAAGAGAAATAAATCGCCAAGACTTGATGGAATCACTGGAGAAATTTTGAAAACTGTATACCATATTTTTCCAACATTTATAATTGAACTGTACAAAAAATATTTCAATGATTGTATCTTTTTTTTTATAAATGGAAACTGTCAAAAATTATTCTTTAAAAAATCCCAATTAGCCTGAGTTGTAAAATTAGACGTTAATAAATAAATCTTTAAAAAAACCCTGGAAAACCAGAAAATATCCATAAGACCTATATCTCTCATACCCACAAGTGGTAAAGTCCTAGAACGTATAGTTAATGAAAGACTTTCATATTTTTTACATTCAAATAATTTAATGCAACCAATTTGCCAAACCAATTTGGTTTTACTCCCCAGATATCGACAGCTGAAGCTTTACAGAAAGTGTTTACTTTTATTTCAGAGTCTATGAACAGACCATCACATACATTGCTCATATCACTTGATATAAAAGGTGCATTTGATAATGCATGGTGTCCATCAATTTCGGATACTCTAAAAATACTTAACTGTCCTACAAACCTTTACAGAATAGTATATAATTTCTTTCAAGAAAGAAAATCATATATCATTACAAATAATATTGCCATACAAAATATACATACATTAGGCACACCACAAGGGTCGGGAATTTCTCCACTATTATGGAATTTATTAATAAATAACTTACTTAACCAAGAAATGCCACCAAATGTAATTATCTTAGCTTTCTCAGATGACATTATAATATTAATTAGGTCAAAACCGTTCTTAGAACTGCAAGTATTAGCTAACAAAAATTATGAACAGATGGGCTAATGAACACAAACTAACTTTTAACATTAAGAAATCAAATTATATTATTTTTTCCAAAAGTCGACAAATTACACCTACTGACATTTATGTTCAAGGACACTTAATCAATAGAGTAAATCTTTAAAATATCCTGGCGTATATTTTGACCAAAAATTATCATGGGACATACACATCGACAAATTACTTAACAAGTTAGGTCACCTTATACACAATTCATCAATTACATCACGAAACATTTGGGGACTACAAGAAGCACTTGGGATTCTTTACACGGGGGCTGTATTACCATCCCTCACTTACGATATACACACTTGGTACACTGGACTAAAGAAACAATACAATCTCCTAAAACTTCAATGAATACAAATATTGATGACCCTAAAAATAATAAAGGGTTACAAAACAGTATCTTACGATGCTGCATGCGTGCTTGCCAAAATTGTACCAATTGATCTCATTTCAAAGCAGTAGGTAACACAATATTTACTCTTCAAAACAGCAAAAGGTAGCGGATGAATATGCTCCTGAAGAAATAGAATGCCCTGTGCATTATACTCAGTGGTACATCCTGTACTCTATCCGAAAATTTCTTTCAATAAATCTAACAAATCTAAGAGTTGAATTTTACACTCATGGCAGCCGAGATGGAGAAAACACTGGCTTGTGCTTTTGCAGTTTTCAAGAGTGAAGATTTGGTAGACATTCAAAAATTCAAATTAGGTCGACATTGCGCAAATAACCAAGCCGCGAAATTGGCTATTCTCAAAAGCCTATATTGTATACAATCACACCAAACAAAATTCAAAGAAAATACAATTTACACTGACAGTAAAATTACACTGCAATCACTAAATAACCATTCAGTTCACGACCCTCTCATAGAACAAATTCAATGCACATTAAATTTACTCTACCAACAACAATTTGACATTTGACAATTTTGTATGGACATTCTGGAATTTTGGGAAATGAAGTTGTTGATAAAGCATCAAAGTCAGCTTCTGAATCTCCCAAAAATGACATTAAACATTTACTACACAATGACAGCATAAAGAAATGGCAACAGCATTGGACAGTGACAAATAAAGGGCAACATTTAAAGTCTTTCATTCCCGATATTGCAGAATATTTAAACATTAAAGATACACCTACTGAATTTTACACAACACAATTATTAACTGGACATGGCTCAATTAAAGTGTACCTAAACAGACCCACAGCGGGTGGTTTTGTGTGTGTGTATGTATATGTATACGTTTATATAAGCAACCATAGGGAAATCTGCTAGAAGGAAGAATGGAAGTATTTTATTTTATCATTTATTCAAAAGCAGGACATTACCTTGGTTTGTCAGCACATTGAGAGTGGAATGGTTGCCCACAAGGACCACGGCACTTAAAAATTTCTCCTTCATCACTAGATTTAAAGCAAATTTGACACACTTTATCGTTACGTGCTCCGGCAAATAACGAAAGCCCTAAAAGTAAAAGTTTATTTAATAATATTAAATATGACATCCCTTCATAAATTCCTCACATACAAAAAAGAAATATACATATATATATATATACATATATATATATATATATATATATATATATATATATATATATATAAAACTTTTATAGATAGCACTACTAATTAATAAATGTGGCCATTATCACAATTTTAGTAAACAACATATACGTACCCCTTTTGTAAGGAGTTTTAGAAGAAGGTACTGTGATTGGGGGTGGTGAGTCACTTCTGGAACTTGACACAGATCTTGAATCAACACTATTGTCATTGGTTGCCATTTCAGCTCCTTCTCTAGATCTAAAAATTATAAAGAATACTAATTATTTTATATTAGTAAAGCACTAAAGTCATGAATACTGCCTATTGTCTGCAAAGAAGAGACAAGAAATAACTCTTTCACATTTAGACAAAATAAGGCAAGTTTGATTTTTATACAATAATCATTAAAATATGTTTATAAATTTCTAAAAAATTACTTGTTGATGTGGAGGAATAAATCTCCTGAGAGAAAGAAGAAAATTTTATGATGATAATGTGCAATATGTCTTCCATTTTCATAGTACTTCTTCGAGGCTCCTAGTTACATATAAATAAATGTTTTTCTCTCTTATTTTGAATTGTTTTAGACTCTATTTTATTATGTTCTGTTATGACCCATTTTTATCGTCGATGGAGATAGAAGATAGTGAGGAGGGCACTGCACGAGTGACGGAGACAAGAGGCTTTCACCGGAACGAGGGAGTAGGCAGATACAAGCGTCCGCATCGAGCTCTTCTTTGTATTTTCTCCTAAGCGCTTTGGCGGATTAATGTGACTTCAGTTGGCTGTAAGTCGTAAATGCGAGGATCGAGAGCAGAATGAATAGAGAACATGCTTGTGAGGGTACCAATTTATTGCTATTGTGTAACACAATAGAGAGTAAAAGAAAGGCCTATATATATATATATATATATATATATATTTCCCATGGGAGAGAATTGTTTTATTCATTTATTTTTGATAAAGAGAAAAGTTAAGGTTGTTTAGTTATTGTAAATAAAATGAATAGTCTGTAAAACAATTGCCTTGGTTTCGTTGTTACCTGTGGAACAAACAACGTGGTGCCCATTATATATTTCTTTATTTGTTTCCTCCTATTAATATAAAGAAGAGGTAATTTAAATAATAAACCCACACCCTTCTCCACTGAGTGGGGCAGTTGTGTTACTCATTTGTGAGGTAACAGTTCAGAAATTTAATATATTTAGGGTGGATGAAAATTTAAAATGTAGCTCATTTTTCTTCTTACTGCTTCCCAATTGTAAAATAACCCCCACTTGTTATCAATTGTATGATTATCTAGTTATTTTTTATCAAAGGTTCTTATTACTTGCGATTCATTTTTAGTTTTATTAAATATGCTCGGTAAATTGAATAAATATGAACATATTTTTTTTTTTATTAGAATTCATTTTCATTACAATTTGAGAACAAGCTATTTATTGAAACACGTAATATAATATCAAACTACATTGTGTTGTGTCCAAGATAAGTAGCTTTTCATTTGCAATATTGTTTCCTAAATATGTACACTTAAGTGGACAGACAGCTGCTGAGGAATACGATTATTCCTGTCAGGAAGGACTACAAGGGCTCGGGTGCCAAAGGTGAGTGACCTCCACGAAAGCCAGAACGGCAAACGCTGCTTGGGAAGCGCACTCCATAACATTTTTTTTTTTTATTTTTTTTTATGGTGATGTTATAGATGGTAACTTAGGGTCCCCTGGACCAGTTCAGACTGTTAATACCAGAATGCCCCCAATAAAGGCTTAAGGTTATTTTCAAATATTTCTGTTTGAAAAGACAATGAAAAAAGAATGGCCTAAGAAATTCCTTATTCAATTAAATAAATCTCAAAATAGAGGACTTCTTTGTTTTATTCTTTCTCTCCAATGGAGATTGTAGTCCTTTAGTTATCCCCAAAGGGGATTAGTGATAAGAGGTTAAACGTAGTGAGTAATCAACTTGATATTTAGCCCTCTTAACTCATTACTGCCTGAGGTACTGGCATCCTCCAATAGCGAAATGACGAAATAATTTTACCCTTGTTGGGGATCGAAACAGCACCTCTTTTTACTCTAACTTGAGGGTAGCGGTAGACATACTCACACCATCATGTGTGAGGCCATCACCCCCTCCCCCAATGAATTTTATTTATTAATAAATACATCCAAATACACAGACGGACAGACGAACAAACACACATGCACACACACAAAGGTCTAGATATTACCATTTGCCCCACAGAAATAGTGTATGACCTAAGAATAAATTAATAAATGTAAAAATAAATGAATACTTTACCTGAATTCAATTGGTTTCTGTTCTTTAACATCTAACCACATTTTTTCAATAAACTTTTCTACATCATCTTCAGTAAGATTGGGATTTTCAGCTGAAACTCTGTCAAAATTCTTATCATAGAACATTTCAAATGCAGGATCTCTAAACCTTTTGTCCTTTGATAGTACCTTCTTTTCTTCCATTCTCTTTTTTTGTTTACTCTCTTTGGGGCCATATTCAAGAGACTTCTTAGTGTATTTTCTTTTAATAGGGGTTTCTATTTCAGTAGATTTTTTCCTTTTCCCAGGGGGACGACCTCTTTTGCCAGGCACTTTCACTGGAGATGAAAGGGGTTCTGTCTTCACCTAAAATCAATACAAAAATAATTCACTCTTGTAGTCAGTACCAACATTATTACAGAATTGTTCATCTGTTGTCACCAAAATTATTTTGGTCCCAAAAAGCTAATTTTTATTGAAGAAAGGGAGGATGTTCTTTAATTTTAACTGGGAAGAGTAAATTTAAATTCTGATTTTTGAAGAAGAGACTGCGTGAAATAAGAGAATAAACTTAATAATGAAGAACATTTCTATTCAATTTTTCTTTTTTTCTTTTGGTGGGAGAAGGACTACAGAATGGGGCAATACTAAAGGAAAATAGCTCAATTGAACCTGTAATATTCTTAGTAAGTCTGTTTATATAAATATCGACTGCTTGTTCTCCTATTCAAATAGACAAAACAAAATGGAATACTGCATTATATTTAAAATTATTACTTTAAAAAGACAAACGACTTCTCTATTCCAATGCAAAATATCACGGGGCATTTATTTTTCTTTCTATATCAAGCAAAAGAAAGGTCCTATACCTAATAGGTATGGAGAAATTTTCAAATGTTTATATTCGATTACAATACTTCCTTTCCTTTGAACAAGGAAGTAAAAAATTTTACCAAATAATTTGGTATAAATTATCAGAATTAAATAAAAAAATTACAATAGCTGTTTTAAGATTAAAGAGGGAAAACTAATACCTGTGGTAATGAATACGACTTAGTTTCAGAACTATAATCCTTAGTAGGAGAAATAGGCTCCTCCTTGACTCTTGATAAGTCAAAACCACTGGGAGTAGCAGGTCTAACTATCTCTGGTAGTTTTGATGAACTCGGAGGGTAATAATCTGGATCTTCTTTTTCTACCTTTATTTGTGTATGAATTTGAGGTAAAGGAACAGCAGGCAGTTCACTCTTACGCTTGCGCCCTCGTTTCTTTGGTTCAGATTTCACTTGTACATCTTTCACCTTCTCCGACGGAGGTGTTGGTGGGAACATATTTGAGAAATATGCAATACGTTCTTGTCTGAAAAAAAAAAACAAAAACAAACAACTCATAAATTTGAGCAAAAGTAGCGATTCAATAATTAAAGTGAATCAATCCTGAAGAGCTAAGTAGTGGAGGGGGTAAGCTGAGAAAGACCACAATACTAAACTGTACAGGATTTTTTTATAACTTGTTTTTCAATCATTTCAGAGATTGATATATATTTTATTTAACACAAATATTTAAATGTATATATGTGTAGTGTGTGTGTTTGTATGTGAGTGTGTGTGAGTATATATATATATATATATACATATATGTGTGTGTGTGTATATATATATATATATACACACACACACACAAAACTCCATTTTGTTAACTATTGGGTTCTTAAATTAGTGCATAGCCTTTTCTTATAGATGGCGCTACTATAGGGGTACTCAGATTGATGGAGTGACTCCTCCACATGATCCTACTATTATTGGGATTTGCTTTTAGTGAAAGTCATTCGGGTGAAGTTTAAATAGCTAATTGTTTTATTTTATCAAATATGTCTAATTAATAATAAATAGAAAGTTTTTGTGGGGAGTTCTTCTTCATTACTATAACATGAAAGCCAATAGCCGTAGAATTATAGAGGATGTTTATGGAGAGAATGTTCTAGCTGAGCAAATGTGTCAGAAGTGGTTTGCTCAGTTTAGAAGTGGCGATTTTCTGCTGAAAGACAAGGAACAGCCTGGGCAGCCAAAAAAATTGAAGATGAAGAATTAGTCATGGCTTGATGAAAATTCATGCTAAATGCTTCAAGATTTGGCTGAATCATTGTTGACAAAAAACCATTTTTGTAAAATAAAACTTCAAATTTAAAAATAAATTGCTACAGATTAAATCAAACACCCAATAATAGATAAGGTTGATTGGCATTTGAAGACATTTTTCTATAAACATCACATGAGCACAACTTCAGTAACTGATTTCTTTTGTGAGAAATTATTAATCATAGTAGGTGATGAATAAAATACCCTAATCATTACAATATTTAGATATTATACCCACACATTCTGTTCATCAAGTTAGGGTTTTACAATAAATCAACACATATTATCAAGAAAAAAACATTATAGCTAATTACTTACAGGCATTCATTCATATTAATATTTTCAAATTAAATAACATATATAAGATGTTCTTAGTTCTTTTATGTACATATATTTTCTTTGATCTTTTGGAGTAGTCACGGAGCTCAGTTGGCCGCGTGAGTTGTCTTAAAGAACTTGGTAAATCTAGAGCCATGGGGTTAGATTCCTACCCAGGCAGTAGGAATTAATTTAGTGACAAACTCACTAGTTAGTCCTACTAGCGTTAGAAAAGGGTGATAACACTTTCTAGGTTGTATATAACCCGCCCCAATTAGCGGCAGCATAAATTGAACATTTAGTGTAGTCACCTATATTTTTAATCAGAGGGTAAGGTTTTATTTTTCCCAATTTAAGGGAGTTGTGAGTTTTTAAATACATGGAACATTGGATATGTGATGAAGTTTATCTACTTTGATAAATCTTGATAAGGTGCATTTTTTTGCATACTCTGATACATTGTTTTGGACGACCTAAAGTTATTGTAGTTTTTATTATTACAAGAAGAACTCCAGACGGGAAAAGATTATGTTCTCTTTGTACTTTAAAACAAGAAAAAAAGTGTGTTAAAAAAAAATATTAAAAAGCAATAATACTAATTCCACTTTCATCAAATAAATTCACATGAGGTAGACCATACAAGTAGTTTTAAAGAGGTTAATATTTACCGAGGCGCTTCGCGTAAACTCTCGGCCTCACTAACAGCAGCCTGCCATATTTTCCTTACAGATGTTGGTATGGTAAATGATCGGTATAGCTTTGGATCCTTCTTCTTCACCTAAACAAAGGAAACATAAGAAATGTTTGAACATTGCACAAAATTTGAATTGAGGAGACACATTTATTTTTGTATTGTTTTAATATTGTTTCTAACCAAATTAAATGGAAGAACCATGAAAGCTAAGCTCTGTGACAGTGAAGATAAGAATATCTTTTTGAAACTCAACATTCCGAAAGAATAATGAACTTATTTCTGGAGGTTCAGAAATTTTATGAAAATGAACTGAAGATAATCCTTAGCCATTAAGCGAAGTCAAAATCTTTTCATTTTAAAAATTTTATTCAGTGTTGGAATAGCAAAGCAATCTATTTTATATAGTTAAAAACCAGTTCTTTAATATCCATAATGTATCAATTGGTCTTAGAGGTGAAGTTGTGAATGTATCTATATGGGGACTTAAAAAATAGCTGAAATATTTCTTATAATATTTAACCATATGTTTTCTAATTTGTATGACAATTTTTTTATATCTGTGTAAGATTCATTATTCTTATAAGATACCTGGATATATTTGATATTTGAGGATGCAGGTAGAAAGGAAAGTTAGTCACACAGGGACTGCATAAACTAAGCAAATTTCCCATTTGCTGGTATGATACACTACTAATCTCTTCTAGTATGTTTATTATTTGTTAACACAACCCCCCAGTGAATATTAAACTAATAAATAAAAATGACAAGAAACCTTTTGTGATGAAAATTTAGGAACTGCTACAAAAGAATTCTCTCATACAAACAATCAGGTTTGCCAACATCTTAAAGCTGAATGTATAATAGAAATATACTTGAACGTAATGAAAAACCATATAATAATAACAATATGCTCCAATGTAAGAATAGAAACTTTTTAGTCAAATATTTATTACAAATAGTTATTTTAATTTATATTAAACCCAAATAATTTTGTCTGAAAATGGGGCAATGGACACATCGGAAACATCAATGGAGTGACGTCACACAAAGTCAAAGGAAAATAATATTCTGTATATATTACATACATTTCATGACACATCAGTTTATTATTATTGCAGCATGAGTAGGAGTGGGGTTTTACTGAAGACAAAAAACTAAAAATGCAATGTCTGTTAATATTCAAGGTAGAGAAAATATGTATATTATAATGAGATTTATGGGCAATTACATTCTCAACTAGGCAGGTTCTATATATACACTTTTTTTTTTTTTATTTGACTCATAATAATATAATGCACTTGATCTTTAGTTTTACATAAAATTTTTATATATTGAGGTTGGTAATAATCAAACAAAAATCGTGACTGCAAGAGCATTAACACACCGACCGACAGACGCACGCACACACACGCATATAAAATGATCAAAAGAAAATACTTCCTTTCTTCCTTTTAGCAGATTTCCCTATGTGATTTTTGAAAAGTTTCTTTAAATGTCTATTAATCCTACTCAGGAGAAAACTAAAATGAGATCTAGCTTTAAAATGAGTTCAGCTTTCTATATATACAATAGAAATATATATACTAGCTGAGTTACCTGGCATTTCTTGGAGAAACATAATAGTAGATTGTATAGTTATAAGGTACCAATAAATTAAATTCAAATTATTCTAATTGTTCTAAAAATTTCATCTAAATATTAGTAACAAAGCGTAAAATTTATGAACAAAGAATTCCAAAAATTATAAGAGATCATCTCATGCCTCTTTCGTAGTTAATAGATGGAGTAATATAATTATATTATTAGACAATAATATAAAAGGTATTTTAATAATCTGTACAAATCTTCAAAATAATGTTAGTGAAACCACTAATACAAAGTTAATTTTATATTATATATACCTCCTAAATGTTTTAAAACAGCACAATTTTCTTAGAACCATAAAATATAGCAGAAAAAAAAAAAAGAAAAGAATTTAAGATAATGATAATATACAATAAAATATTTTTAAACTTACGGAAGGTGTTAGGGTTTCCTCTGCTAAGGATTGAAAAGAATCAAGTCCATGGAATGGAATAACATGAGATGTCATTATCCAACTCCTTCTCCCTTTATCTCCAAAAAATCTCACATGAATATATTCCTTCAAAATTCTGTGCTTCCCTTGCGCTGTAAAAAAATTGAAGGAAAGTTATTAAAAATATAATAACTTTTTAATAAAATATTAGAAGTTGTCATGGTTTCTAACGTTTGTGTAAAATTATTATATATTCACCTGTTATTGAGTTATACAACATAAACAAATGTTAGCACACATGTGATCAGGAAATCCTCAGAGTAAATGTATGGGTTCATCCAATGTTACTAATGTATTAGTTCATTTTTTTAATGAACTAAAACTTCCTGTTTTTAATGAACATTTTTTTATGTTTCAAAAACTGATTAAATCTAATACAACAGAGCTAAGATAGACTAAGAGAATGGACTCAAACAGAACTAAAATGCTTGTAATCTAAATGAGGTCAGTTACCATTAACAAATAATTATTTAATATAATAAAAGTATTATCATTTTTATTGATGAAGTAATACATTTATTTTGGCATCTATTGTGTGTGCATGGTAATAATTTCAACTTTTATATCGCAAGGTTAAATCATATGCTAACCTTATTGAAACATTCATTAATTTCATTTTAACAAATGAGACTGAATAACAACTTTTTTTTTTATTAATTTAAGTATCCCTAATTCAAATAAAATAAAACATCTTCTGACTATGTTTATTTTATTGCTCTACACCCCCCCCCCCTTAACCTGAATATTAACAAACTCATTCATATTTTTTAGTTTTCAGCCATAAATAAACTCCCAATCCTACTCTTCTCATGTTAAGAATAAGTCAAATATGAAAGGTTTTATACCAGGATTTAATATGACATATTTTCACTTCAAATCTTTATAATATGTGAGATACATGGTTAAATTTCTAAAATCTATCAATGAACATTCGATGTAACGTAATCATATTCCACTTTTGATTGGGTAAAATACTCAGAATGTATTTTTGTTTTGTATATTCTAACTCAGTTAAATCTTGAAGTTAACCTTCTATATATTTCAAATAAAATTTTTTTTTTTTATTATCAATTAGTTGAATTAATATGAGTGTAGTGAGGAACAGTACACAATTAATTATTTTTACAAGAGGTAATTTTAATTTTATCTTAAGCTTTTTTATAAATATTCCAAATTAATCTCACTTATTTTCAGTTGATCAGCTAATCTGCACTTACATTTCTCATGCTGTCAATTTCCAATTATTGGTATCAAAAGTTTTTTTTCTAAATCTACCTTCTAATGAACCTTTTTTAAAACAAGCATCTCCTTCACGTTAATAAAACAAATCTAAAATTGCTGCCTTGACCCTTTTTCCAGATCGAAACCACAATTGATCTTCATCAACATAATTTTTATTTATTTACACACATATATATATATATATATATATATATATATATATATATATATATATATATATATTTGTAATCATATATAATACTAATTTAGAGGCAAGATGGTAAGACACACATTACCAACAGCACAAGAAATATCTTTATTGGAAGGATCCGTTCCATTTCTTTATTTTATTCTAAATTAGGCTGTTGTGAAGGTACGGATTGGAGTTTTACAAGGAGTCAAAGTACCGATTACTTTCACCACCATTTCTGAGCATTTCTATTTTAACAGAATTCCAATATTTATGTATGAGATATCATAAGAATATGAGAGACATTCTTTCAGGTTTGGGGAAAAGGTGTAGCTCAGTATTTTGATGAATGCATTGTGAAGAGTAAAATAAAGGATAAGCATGATACAAATTTATAAGTAACAGAAAGTATTTTAAAAAAAGTCTGTCACTCAGGGATGCATGACCTAAGCAGATTTCCCACTTGTTCGAGTGACACATTGGTCATCTCATCTCACCATTCATTCGGTATTTCTCCCGTAGAAAGAAACCTATGTAAACAGAAATTGAAATGTTCACTAGAAATGAGATTACTAGTTACTGTTACTTGAAAAAAAAAGCACATGATTGTAGGTGGGGGTTTAAAAAAAATTACAAATAGCTCACTGTATGCATATATATATATATATATATATATATATATATACTAAACTGACCCAACATCAGAAGTAGCAGTGATGACAAATGCCTGAAGAAGGCAATCAGAGTTTCCAAAAATTAGGTACCTTTTGGACGAAAAGAGTGCTAGTGAAAGCCAGTACACATCAAAAGAACAGTTTGCCCAGTGAAGGACTCTATGAAATTATATAAATAAGTTTCAGTAGAACAAAGTGGATACACTGAATATCATGGCAATCGACAAGGTGGCAATGGATACTGGAATGACTGGAAAAGGTAAGCGCTTGAGTAGAAGATAACTTAGAGAATATGGAAATCTGTTTTCTACATACTGGTTGCTAGGGTTACCTGTCTCATTCCCCTGAGTTCTAGCTAAAAGCAACAGTTTTATTATTATTTATTAACGTCCACTTTTTGCTACTATGGCTAACTGGGACGGGTAATCTTTTTCAGGATCTACACCTAGCAGTAGTGTTAGTGATATTGAAGATGTTCCCAGTCATCCTGAATTATAATTTTCCTCCATCCTGCTTCGAAATATTAAAAATTAATTTACCTACCCAGTTAAGGTGCACACAAATAATAATGAAGGCTTTTCATAATTATTTTACATAGATATGCTTCCTTCTTCATAGTACAAACCTTCCAAATTTTCAATTACATAAAAACTTATTTGTTTGCCATTCTAATTCTGAATTTTCATACCTCTCGCCCATGAAAAATTCCTTACTGCTTCTGAGAAAGCTACATATGATGTGAGTATACATAAGCTGAGGAATGTCAATGATCAAAACTACTGAAACAGTAATCTCCTACAAAAGTGATTGATACGTTTTAGCTAAAGCTAGTACGCTTATGGATTATGCTACATTTCACAGACGAGATACTCAAATAGCATTTCTCAAGAATAAATCGCTTGCAAAGAATGGAATTTCAATAATAAAATAACTAGCAGTTCCAAAGCTACAATTTATTTCTCTATTTGTTTTATGAATTGGAAGCCAATGGAAATGAATTTGGAGCAGTAAGAAGAGTTCGCCATTCACTGCATCTTGATCCTGAGGCCTACAGTAAGGACCAGGAACCAGATGGTGGCATCACTGACAAAAAAAAAGTCAAATCACCAATACATTAAGATCCAGCGATATACAGAAGTTATACGGTGACGGGCAGAAGTTCAAGTGCAAGTTTCTGAATGCTAAAATCTAAAAGCAGCCTGGCAAAAGTGGATTAAATACATGGACCAATTGTAAAACATTATTTATCCAAACTGATAATAAAAGAAAGAGGTCATTCTACCATATATTTCCCCCGTCTTAAATATAAGCATTATTTCCTCTTAAATTGAAATGATCAATGTGGGCCATAGTGCAAATCGACTGACATCTCTCTTCATAAAACAAAAACTTAACAAATAAACTAAGCATAGAATATGTTAATGGATTTGAAATATTTAAAATTAATTCATATTCTTCCATTCTCCAAGAGAGCTTGTACTTTCTAAAATACTAGTTATTAGACCACAAGCAATACTAGTGAAGTTATTTAATTTATCCACATATATATATATATATATATATATATAAAATATGCCCCTACCTCTCATTTTTTTGAATTTGTATTCTTCAGGATCCTTGGTAACAGCACACGGCCAGTATGGGAAGCCTCCAACACAAGCCCATGCTAGATCTCCAATGTTCCAGTCGCCTTCATTGATAACTTCTTCGGAATCAGAAAGGAGCTCCTCATCTTTATGCATAAAATTAATTTGCATCGGATCTACTGTTTCTGTCGATGTAGGAGCTGGTGCCTCTATATCACTCAAAGCATTAACTCTGTCCAGAACATCATGAAGTGCCATTTGCACTTTGTCTGGTGTTTTGTTTTCAACTTTCGGAGGTCGGCCTCTCCTAGGGGTTCCAGGAATATGTGGTTTAGGAGACTGTTTTTGCACTGAATAAGGAGATGATTTGAAGTAATGCATTTGATTGTCTACATTGATCTTTAAATAGTGACTGACTTTTCTATCAGTAGAAACATAATCTTCATTAAGAGATGGTTTATGCTTTCTTCCAAATCTGCTTCTTCCATCAGATTTTTCAGTTGAAGGGGGTGTCATTTTTTTGTTCTTATATTGTTTTAATGGGGACGACTTCTTCCATTCTATTCTTTCCTGAGTATTTGTCACTAATTTCTGAAGATTAAAATCCGGACTTCCCAACTCTGCGATATCCATTTTAAAAAATATTTGCCCTAAAAACATCAACAACAAAATTATTTGTAGTACATGTATTATAGAGCTCTTAACAATAATTTAATATTTTCATTCAATATATGTGCCTAAGCAGTAATTTTCATCAATTTCAAAAGAATTATTTTTCACAAAAGACAGGGTAATAATGATAAATAAAATGCAGAGAAGATTAATATACTATTATGAGAACTAATATAACAGTATACCTACTACAAAACAGTTTTATCTCAAAAATAAATAGTATATAAATCATATCAAATGTAGTAAAATTATATCAAATTGAAAACAATTTAAAGAGTTAAATGCAAAAATAATTTTTTTTTTTTGAGACTAAACAATAGTTTTTGTTTCAATAAAAGGCAAACAATGTACATGCTTGTGTATATTATACACAGTTGGGTGTTTCATTTTATTTAGATAAAACTCTGGAATGGAGAATAAAATAAAGTAACATTATATATTTAAATACTTAAAACGTTAACATAGCCTATATGTTTGAATAACAGCCTCAGAATTTTAAACAAGTTACAAAAGATACAATTGTTTAATGGATTTATTAATAATTAAATAAATTATAATTAAAATAAACGTGATATACCGAAAAAAATAAGAATTAGATAAATGTAAATAGACTTAAAGCAAAGAAAATTGGATGATAAACTATCAGGTCCGTTAGGAGGGGTTGTAACACAAATTGAGCCAGTTTTGAGTTGAAACAGCTAGCGTGAGCATTAAACCATCCTAATATCACAATTAATTTTATCATACAAAAAAACAAAACATATAGAAAGCATAAGTTACCTGGTCGAATAAATAAACCTAACTCTAGAGCTTGTTTGGGACGTCCATGGATTCTGGGTACCGCGGTCTTTATCAGTAGAGTAATTTTCCCGCTTCGTCAAAATATAACACACATAAATAAAATAAATCTATTATTGGTAATGTACTTAAAACTATTGACGATTTTAGTCGGGATGTAAAATGTAGAAACCCCATAAAAACCCCGGGAACGAAGTTCTAACCCAAAACGATCTATCCCGATTACATACCTAGAAACCTTTAAACACATAACCTGCTAGCTAAGACCCTAAGACCTATGGAGTGAATAACAAAATATAGTTTTAATTAAAAACAAAATATAATAGATGTTTTGTTAGTTAGTAACAATTATTGTCCACATTTTTTTTTCAAATATGTGATTCTTTACTACAGGATGTGGTAATTCTAAAATTACAGATTAAAAAAAATATTTTTATGACTTGGTGTCTTGAGTGGAACTTCAAAAAAAAACTTGAGTTTAGAACACCCTTTTTAACTTCAAAAATTTAATTAGATAAATCTCTTAAATACTTCAAATAAACTGACAATAAAAACTTTTTTTTTTAATTAGGGACAAAGTACTAAAGATGAAATAACTAACTAAAGTTGAGCTTAAACAAAAGACATTTTGTGATGGAGATAATTATTAGAACTAAATAGAATCAAAATTTTGTTTTAAAAAATATTTGAATGTCTGAGTTTCAGATTTTCACTTTTGAAACTATGTGCCTCACATAGTACTCATTTTTGAGTGTGTTAATAACTACTAGTTACTTATTTCTAGTAATTAAGTATATATGATAGCTTCAGGAATATTTACATTTCATCTTTATCTGGGAACATTGGTCTATATTCAATCACACCAGGAAACATTGACATTTTTATTTAAATAAGATTTGGGCATCTTTTTGAGATATTACTAAATAAAACATTTTTAGATAGTTCTCAGATAACATGACTACAAAATAACTTTAAAAGGAAATGGATTTATTTGAATGAAACATGAAAACTTTTAATTCTAGTTTAGGACAGAAGTAATTCAGTTTCACTGAACAGTTTGAAGAAATACTTAGATTTACAGGCAGTTCAAAAAACATAAAAGAGGGTAAAAATATCCATTTTTAAACATTAGCATACTTTCTCATTTTTTAAACTAAAGATTCATGTATTTTATTGAAACTATAATCAGAAAATCAGCTGAAGCATATAATACAATATCAAAGTTATGAACTTAATCAGATGAGAATGTGATAAAGTATTTGAGAAAATTGTTATATTAAATATTTATTGTAGAGTCCGACTTTAAATATGTAATCTGTGCACAATTTTTTAAGGGTACTACATATATTACTAATCTAATAACTTCTACCAATTCTAGGAAGATATTAGTACTTTCTTTATCTGGACAGCTTTTTATATACTCCCCTATACATATCTAATTTATTGATCCTGACCAAACTTAAAATAAAAACAAATAAATTTGCATCCCTAGTTTCTTCTAGTGGAAATGTGAATGATGGATGTCCATTTAATAATTCTTAATTAAAAAAATTTGTTTCTTTCAAGAATTACACATTATTATAAATTACCGAAAAGAACAGAAATTTCACTTAAGCTATCTGATTTCTAAAGAATTATCTTTGAAAACATGATCATTAGGTAAAAACTTCATTAGGATCGAGTAACTAATAAGTTTAGAAATATTGGAACTTCATAAAGTGACAGGTAATGAAGATGCAGCTAAAATTTGTGCACATTACCAACAATATAATCTGAAGATTGAAACCTTAGAGTTTACAAAGTAAATCAAGAGAGTGGAAAGTCTAAGCGTAAGTTCTCTTCACTTTTTTAAACACTAATTCTCCCTAAAAAAAAAAAAATCTGTGCCGAACATTCAATATACATTAAAAAATGCTGTATTATCATCATAAAACTAAGTGTAAAAAGATAAGAAACAAACAGGGAGTAAGGTTGGTATAACTTTAATAGAAAACAACTTTTTTCATTAATTCATTATTACCTAGCCACATTTTGTTTTTAAGGGAATATAATAATTAAAGCCTCATTTTATTGGGAGAAATAAATGCATTAAATACAAACTCTAAATTGTTCTCCATTTTTAAACTATTGTACGTTATGCAAAATGCAAATGTTTCACTTAATAATTTATTAGCGAAGAAAGAAAGGAGGATAATACCCTTTCCTATATAATAGCATTATATTTTTTAAATTACTTTAAAAACAGAAAAGGAATTTTCTAGAATTTTTCAACATGTGAAAATCATTATTTGATTATTAAATTGAATACCAAAAATAATGAATACCACAATTTCTGTCTTTAAAGATAGGTTATAAGTTTAGTTACATTAATTATGTGTCAAGCTAACCACTTGACCTCCTACCAAGAGCTCTATGGCAGCTTGGCTCTTCATGGGGTGTTGAGCTATCTATTTTGTATATATAATTAAGTTAATTATAACAAGCCAAGATACAGAGCTCAAAATATATTAAAACAAATGCATTATTATTTACTTTTTAAATGATTTAATTTGTCAATTTTTTAACTTTTAGTAGAAGAGACTAAAGTAATATTTGAAACTTGGGCGAGAAAATCTCACTGAACTAATTATAAATGTGCTGAATTCATCTATACTAAACAAATTCAGTCATGTATTAAGCAATATAGTTAATTAAGCTACCAACCACTTCCCTACCACTAACTTTGATATTGCAGTTCCATTATTAACGATATATGTAGCTAAGGTCTAAATACTTTTTCAAATAATAGTTTGGTGCTCAGGTCACATGTATTAAGGTGCTGTGCAATTAATACACATAAATAATTGGGTTCTACTCTTGCATGTGAATGGGCATTAATTTGAAGAAGGGTTCTCTATATATAAAATCTCTAGTCCAAGCCTGGCTAGAAAAGGATAGTAGACTGTATTTAATCGGTTCTGATTAGCCTTAGTTGAATATAAGGCTTTAATTGCAATTGAAAAGAAAGAACAAAGTATGGTACTTAACAGTTAACTACTCACTGTAGATACCCTCACTGCACAATGTAGATACAAATTTATTTAGTTAAGAAATGTAAAACTAGTTTTTTAACTTGTAGCTAACAATATTCACTTAATATTTTTTAAAAAAAAGTTGTGGATGTTTAACCACAAATAGTAGTTAACAAAAAAGAAGTAGATTTATTACTTATTAACTAGTTAATAGTTTCTCATTATAACTACCCAACTTTTAGTTGGTAGCTGGAAATTAAGTTAACTATTGTCCTTCTCTTATTCAAAGTAAGTACACACGAAGTAATATAGATGTAGTAACAATGTTAAGGCACAACAGTTGATGAATGACATAAACTGATATAATCTATAATTTAAAGATTTCTCTTGAGATACTGGATGATAGAGGAACCAATTAATCAGGATACACGACTCGAACCAGCAGGCAGTGATGTGGAGCTTGGTCTCTCAAAGCAAACTCTGCATATTAAAGTATTTGTAAAGGACTTGCTTTCATTGATATTGATTGTATTATTAAATGATTTTTTATTGCTTTTACTAAATGTTTATTAACTAGTAAGACTTAATTTATGGCTTTGTAATCTGATTTTAAGGTTTTGAGATCTTGATCTGGTGTGTGGGTAATGCTTCTAGGCTGTTGCACTGGAAGTGGCAGGTTCGAACTCGGGGATTGTAAAGTAAAGTTGACTTACAATTAATGGAGTAGTTACTGTATTTCAATATTGGACTTTATCCCTTAGTTCTGTGGCCCCTAAGGTCTGTAAGGCAATTGAATAGCTATTTTTATAAAGAGGTAGTAACTTTTTGGCTGTAATTCTATCTCAGTACAGCAAGGAATGCATCAGGCTGATATATAGAATGAAGCTGGATTTTTTAAAAATATAATTGTTGAAAATTTATTTCAAGTATACATACAAAACACATTTGACTTCACTTCTGAAGTGTTATTGATTAAATTAATAAATTATAAATTTGTAAGTAACACATAACTGACTGGCTATTGCTGTGAAATAAAATTTTTATCAAATTGCTTCTATGGTTCTTTTTTCTTAGCCGAAAATAGAACATTTTGGGTCAATTTAAAGTAATTTACTAAAAATAAAAGGCACGAATCAATTATCCTATAAAATTTATCATTTATTTATTTATTAACATCCACTTTATGCTACTAATTGGGACGGTACTCTAGCTAGGGTGGTCACCAGTGATCTGTATGTACCCCACATAATGAAAGTTCAATCAAAACAATATTTAGTATTTAAGCTTCCAATGAAGGAGTTCATGCTATAATAGCTTATTGTAAATATGCCAGGATTAGGATTGGGGGTTTACTGAAGTAAGAACCAAGAAAAGTTAATATCACTGTTAATATTAGAGAGAAAAAATGCTTAGAACAACAATTAAAGGAAATTGCATTAGCACTAAAATAGGATATATAACATTTTCCCATCGGACTGATATTTCGAATTTCTCTTATTCGGGGTTTACTAATGAATAAAGCTAAAAATGAAGAAATAATTCCTTAAAAAAAAGTAGAGAGCAACTCTTAGAGATAATTGACTTAGAAACAGAGATATTTCTAATTTTCAATTCCACACCATTAAACTAGTCCTCCTGTTCCTTAAAGTTAGCCTTTAAAGAGTTCCATCCTTCTTTTTACACTATACGCTTTAATAACGAGTTTCCTATCGATCAAACTAAAATTAGGACCAAGAGAGCGGTAACAGACACATGCATCGGGATGACCTCATTTTCGTCAGGTACATATGATCAAAAGACATTTTAAGAAATTATCACAAATCTCTCCATGAGGTCAACCTCAATAGCTGATTGCATAAGACAATCACTCATTATGAACAGATACTTCGTACCTAATAAAGCTTAAAAACTTGAATTAGAATAACATCAGCCCAAGAGGATCAATTGATAGTTTCCGTAGTACATGTCCATCTGCGTAAACTAAGCAGATTTCCCAGGTGCTGGTATGACGCATTAGTGATCACACTGAGTAAAAATCTCATCTTATTAATCTGAGCATTTTAATCAGAAAAAGGAAATATATTCTCTTTTTTTGAGTAAAAATCTTATGAGTAGAAGTAAGGGTTTACAAAAGTCTTAAAACAATGTAAAAGTACAATAATGTAATTAATTAATGTCTTAAAACAATGTAAAAGTACAATAATGTTTGAGTTACAAAAACATGTATTGAATGACAAAAAAACAAATCAAGAGAATCTAGGTTAACAAGGTTGGTTCTATAACATTTTCCAACCTGACTCATAATAACAGGTATTTGTTCTTGTTGTATTCCTCCTCTAACTCCCCCCCCCCCCGCTCCCCATTTTTGTTCTATACATTTTTTCGTAGCTCATATATTTTGCGATTTATTTGTACTTCCTTCTTTTCAACCTTCAATAAATCACTACACATTCTCATCGGATTTTTGCTTAGAAATAGAAAATATATAGCGAGAAGGGATGAATAATATGTCATATCAACACTGGGAAATCTCTTAGTTTACGCAGCTCCTGTGTGACGGGCAGGGCCGGCTCAAGGCAAAATACTGACCCGGACAAACAACCGTTTTGTCGCCCTCCCTCCTAAAAAAGGGGGGGGGGTCCGGGGGCCCTCCCCCGGAAATTTGTTCAAAATAGGGTTTAGAATACTGAGTTTTGAGGCATGTTAAGTGGTAGTTATCAATCAAAATATTGTCATAATTTCAAGTGAAAAGATAAGATGACTGAAAAAGTATGTAAACCATCACCTTTTTGCATACATTATAGTAGGCTATACGTAAGACATTGTGTGTTTTTGAGTTAGCTTATATTAAAAAAGTTTATAAAAGAAATTTACGCAAGAGAATACAAAATATTAACTTTATAAAATCGAAATTTTTCACTACTTGGGCGTTTGGTCGCCCCCCTGGCTGCGTCGCCCGGGTTGCCTGGCCCTTAGGCCAGTTGCACACACAGCGGATTTTTCCGAGCGGATGTTTTACCGTCAACTACCTGATCAGCAATTTTTTAAGCAACTTTGCCAGATGCGATACAACGGTAGGATGAATTTTAAATGTGTACATACAGATTATGTATCGCTTACTAAGTATAGAATTGTGATTTATAGACACATAATATCAACATATGTGTTATAAATTTTTATTTTTTAATAAATTGTTGCAAAAAGTGGACGTTAATAAATAAATAATAAATTGAAGTTCACAAAAGCAATACTAAAGTTGTAAACAAAAATATATCTAGAATAGAAATTAAAAAAAAAAAAAATCTATGTATTTAATTTAATAATGAGAATTTGTAAGCTGGAAGAATATCTAACATTTCTAAAATTTCAAATGTTTTTTTATTTTTCAATTAGAAGTTCTTTTACTTCCGAAGATATTTAGCCGTCCTCGAAAATTTTCTTGAAAAAGATTCTCTCATAACTATTTCCGGGCCATGTATTAACAGTTTGTGAACTGTTACTGGCATGTAATACCATCCATACAAATCCACAAATATCTCAGCTGTTTCTGTAGTAAACTTTTCAAAATTTCAGTCATGATCAAAGCGTTGGACGATATTGCATGCAAAATAATAGAAAACCGTTTAATTAAATTCACATCTACACTCCACGATTTGAAATCTAATCGATATATGTGGAGAAGGCATTCAAAGCTCCTTATCCAGCAATGAAGAGTAGATAGTCCAAAACGAAAAAGGACCGTTAAAATATTTAGACAAGAAAAACACGTATTTAACTATTTTTTCGAACGTGAATGGCTGCGTCACCGCACCTAAAAGTGCGGGGGGTGTTAACACTAAAAGTAAAATATTACTGGAAGCAACAATAATTTATAAAATGAAATGAGTTCACGACGAATTCAAGGCTTTTTCGCTCCAGTGTGCGTCGCCGCCGTTCCAATAGTAGTCCACTGTAGTACATTGGAGCTTGCATACTCGACGGAAAAAAAAAACGATCGGTAAGTTTAACGTCGGCGGTAGCTGTGCAGCCGCCCAGTGCCACTGGAGCCAACAGAAGTTTTACCGTCACTTCCAAGTTGTGGCCTACGTAACCATATGAACGTTTGCACACAAAGCGGATTTTACCGCTAATACGTTTGGCAGTTGAACACTCTTGCATGCACCTACTGTTTCTGTTTCCGCATCCGCGTATCCTCTCCCCCTTGTGTTTTGTTGTCATGAGTGAGGAAATTGATAATGAAATTCTTATTTCATTAGTGGAATCAAAGCCTGTGCTTTGGGATAAAACTTTAGACAGTTTTAAGGACCGAAATGCTACGAAAATCGCTTGGCATGCGGTGTGTTTGGAATTACGAAGTGTCTTCGACCAGATGCCAGAAAATGAAAGGAATAATTTCTACCGGTTGAATACAAATCCTCAGTTTTGTATTTCTGCGCTGAATGGTATCCTTTAACCGGTCATGCAGTTCATCAAAGGAAGTCATTGACATCCTAAAATAGTTGAAAAATTTCTTGTCATCTTGCCTCAACTCATCAAACAATGTGTAGAATGCGCCAGCCTCATTTCTTGTTCATTAATTGGATGAATCCAAAACAGTCGATTTTTTCTTCGCCTTCTCATTCGGCGACGGAATAACAACAACGTTATGAGCTGCTCTTGGTTCATGTCGGACTTCACAACTGAACTGAAATTGGTTTCAGAACTACAACTGCTGGTACCGACGTAAATTTTTCTGCCTATTGGCGACGGTAAAATATCCGATCGGAAGCGGCGGTAGAATATCCGACCATAAACAACGGTAGGTTGTCCGCTCGGAGAAATCCGCTGTGTGTACAACTGGCCTTAAGCCCCCCCCTGGTGACGGGCTTTTTAAAATCTGTCCTTTTTACGTAAGATGTTATACATTTTTCCAGATATGTGAATACACCTATTCTTTAATGTTTTAATACCTAAATAATTAACAAAAAAGTCCGACACGCAGAGGCTGCGTAAACTAAGCAGATTTTCCACGCACTGTTATAACACATTACTGATCTCATCTCACCACAAATTCTCGATTTCTATGTATTATTATTATTTATTAACGTCCACTTTTTGCAACTAAGGCTAATTGGGACGGGTTACCCCACTTTTCTATCCAGGGTGGCACTCAGGATTTTATTTAATGAATTCCGTCACTAAATAAATTCCATTGTCCAGGTGGGAATCGAACTCGGCACTCTAGGTTTACTGTATAAGATTAAATGTAACGCTTTAACTCACATGGCTAACCTGAGCCCCCTCGATTTCTTGTAAAGCCCAAAGGGAAGCGGGCGGAAGGGGAGGGAACTAAAGGCTGAAAACAAGATAGATCGAATAACTCACTTAATATTTGAGTTACGCCAACAACGCATAGAACAAAAATTGTAGACCATCAATAGTTTAACAAGACTGGTTATATAAAATTTTACGATCTCATTCATAATAAGGGAAATATTTTGAATTTTGGAATTTCCCCCCCCCTCTACTATTCCAACTCCGATTTCAGCCAATAACAAATGTGATCTTTAGTGTTGACTGAAATTGTTTAATATAGAGTATGCTATAGGTCAAATAAACATTTCCGAAACAAGAACGTAAAATCTTAATTGGTGAAGTCATCACGCAACGAGCTTGTATGTATCTCACAAAGTAAAAGGTCAATAAGAAACATAATTGGAATTTAACCCTGGAACGAAGTGGTTCATGATACTACAGCTAATTGTTAAAATGACATGATTACGAGTAGGAGTTTACTGACGGCCGACAACTAAAATATGTAAATATCTCGTTTAATATTCAATATAGAGAAAACAAGTACATAACATTTATAGACATATTTGTAATATGATTGGTTCTATACAATTTTTCGAACCGTCGTATAATAAAGGAGATATTAAGAATTTTAGAAATTCCCCCTCTGAACCCACTGATCGGATTTCAGCCATTAACAAGCTTGATCTTTAATTTTTTCATGAAACGTTTAAATATCAAGTTTGATAATGATCAAACAAAAATTGCAACCTCTAGAGAGTTACCAGACAAATATATATAGTTTTGAATGGACCTCATTTTCGTCATCCCAACTTTTCGAAAATCACGTCACGAGTCTGACCTTAATAGCTGATTTATCTTAAGGGAAATCTGCTAAGAATGCTGAATTTGCTCAGTATCCGTGATCGGACGTTGTGGGAGGTAAACGCAGCTAACTGTGATATTAACTTACCAGTTACACGTTGATGTTAGAATATGGATTGTACAAAATTACTTTAGAAAATAGCTTATTCAGCAAGCTATAAAATAGTATATTTCGCACCAAGGGCCGAAAGTGGGCGTTTGCCGGCCCGAGATATTAGCAGATTTCCCTTAAGGGAAATCAGCTATTGAGGTTGTACTCATGACGGAATTTTCGACATTTTTCTTCAAATGTCCATCGATCCTACCTAGTAGATGACGAAAAAGAGGTCCGTTCAAAACTGTATATATATATATATATATATATATATATATATATATATATATATATATATATATATATATATATATATATATTTGTCTGTTACCGCTCTAGCGGTCGCAATTTTTGTTTGATCCTTACCAAACTTCATATTTAAGCGTTTTATGTAAAAAGAAAGATCAAGTTCGTTAATGGCTGAAATCGGACCAGTGGGAGGGGAGGTTTAGAGGGGAGGATTTTTTAAAATTTGAAATATTTCCGTTACTATACGTCCGATCGAAAAATTGTATAGAATCAATCTTATTGCAAATAACATTTACTATAAATATTGTTATATACATTTATTCACTATCTTGAATATTAACCGAGATATTTGCAATTTTATGAAATCGCGGCGGATAACGAATGAGATTGAGTTTCCCGCCAAAAGCTAGGTCGGCCATTTTCTTAACTCTTCGGCTCTCGTGAAATTTCTCTATTGTAAAACTACTCGTGGGAAATCTGCTTAGTTTACGCAGCCCCTGCGTGACGGACTTATCTTGTTGCTTCTGACATGTTTTTACGTTGTTACATTTAAGTGTTTCCATTCTGTTTTCCCCTTTGGGGTGAATGGATCAGAGTATGTTACAAACTTCCCACCACCTTGAATCTTCCTTCAGCAGGTAATTAAGCTTAGTTCTGGATAAGTCTATTGGCAGCGTTAGATCTCAGGAGAGTCAGCGATTGTGCACTCATTTTCAGAAAGGACTCGTGGCATTTTTGAGAGCCTCATGGGAAGAGCGCATTGTTTTTCGAAGTCAATCAAACCGAAAAATGACATTTTCTTTACAATATACCTACCTACACTTTGTTTAAGTATCCTTTTATCTTTTATCCAATTTTATTTCTTAATGGTGTTATTTTACTTGTTTTGTTTGTTACTTGAAATAAATGTTCATTTCAGTTCTTGGCGATTTGAGCTTTTCTTCTATTATGTATTATACAGTCCACAAGTTAACAATACCCAGTATAATGATTTTAAAAGGACTGCAATCGGTTCAATTCTACAAAAAATACTCCAGGACCAGACGAATTGTTGAAGAGTTGTGCACTCAATGTCTCTTTTAGCGTTCTATCTAGCATTCAAATTCCACTTACATACAATGTACCTTGAGTTGTTGCCGTTGGTTATTTGGGTTTGTTTCTTGGGGGGAGGGGTATATTTAGAAGACTTTTCAGCAATGTGAAATTTTCACTCTGGTTTATAGGTTAAGCGTTTCTTGGGGGGGGCGGGGTATCTTCAAGTAAAGAATCTTATGTGGAGAGTTGTGCCACCAGACTAACCTTACGAGAGGGCTTCCTCCATTTGAGTGAAGAGTATTTTTTAACATATTTGGAATTAGCGAATGACTTGATTGGCATATACAGATGGTTGCCTATTATAGAGAACTGCATGCTGGTAGGAATGAGCTGGTAGTAGGCTACTAAGTAGTATTGTGAATGGTAGTGTGGTAATTAGGTTTAGGTTTGGCGAAGCCCTCGAAGGACTGATGAAGGGAGAAGCCCTTCGTGGCACAGCCTCGACAGCCAATGCCATTATTAAACTGCCTGACCTCATCCAAGCTCCTTATGGGCGGAGGCCTTTGCTACTCACCACTGACTGCCGCTACTCCGTGCCGCCAGGACAACGTGGGGGTTTTCCGGGTGGAAGGACTAACAAAAGAATCAACCCTTCCATTTAGCAGATTTCTCTTGAGAGAAATTTGATATTGAGGTTATATTAAACATAACATTTAGTATTCACATTGGACAGTTAAATATCGAGAATGGTGAGGGTAAACAAAAAGGTCCGTAGCGCAGGTGCAGCGTAAACTAAGCACATTTACCCATGCTGGAATTATGACACGCTGATGATTTCATCTAACCATCTATTCTCTTTTTCTCCCGTTGTAAGAAGCCTAGGTAAACAGATGAGAGAAACAGATAAATGTTCGATGTTATTACATGATGGATACGATAATCAATATTTAAAAATATCATATAATACTAATAATAATATTTGCTAATGGTCATTATCGGAACAAGAAGGTTTAGAGAGTTAAAAAGAAAAAAAAAATCGATATATCTCCGCTTTGAGACAGTTCGAAAAATGTTATGTATTAATCTTATACATCAATCATTGTCCTAGAATTGTTGTTCTATGCATTTTTTCACTAAGTAGAATACTAAGCGAATTATTTTCTTTTCAGCCATCACTTAACCCCCACTCTTACTCACGAGATTTTTCACTTTTCAAGAATTTAACCACTAATCATCTCATATTGTCTTAATCATCTTATTCGTAGAATTTCATTTGACCAAATTGATTAACACAGTAATTCATTACAATTGTTGATATACACATTTTCCACAAAGAAATATGTATTTACAGAGTTAATTGATTTTTTTTTTTTTCAGTATCCAGCCAACTTCTACTCCTACTCACATGATAATCACTTATCGAAAAGGAACTTTATCAATAAGATGGAATATGCTGGGTAAGCCCTTGTCAAGTGTTTTATCGACCAGAAACCAGTATCTGACAGCAATGAGTTTTGTATTCAAGAACACACGTAGTTGACATACCTTTCATAAAAGATAATTGAATTCCATAGAGCCACTTTTAATTGAGCATTGAGGGAAAGACAGAAATGTATACTAATTTTAAGCTCACTAACCTTGATATGATGAATCGCAAATAAACTATGTACCCGCCAAACCAGAATAAAATTTCAGACAAATATATTTTTATATAGATACATTTAACCATAGAAAAAAATATACTGAAAGTTTTAGTAATTTCCTAATATTAAATGAGTATTAGCAGATTTCCCTTAAGGGAAATCAACTATTGAGGAGAAGTACTCATGACACGATTTTAAAAATTTTTCTTTAAAGTCCATCGATCCTACGCAGGAGTTGACGAAATGAGGTCCGTTCAATATTTTATATATATATATATATATATATATATATATATATATATATATATATTTGCCTGTTAACGCTCTAGCGGTCGCAATTTTGGCTTGATCGTTACCAAACTCGATATTTAAACGTTTTATGTAAAAGTAAAGAGCTAGTTCGTTAATAGCTGAAATTGGACCAGTGGGAGGGTGAGGGTTAGAGGGGGAATTTCGAAAATTCAAAATATCTCCGTTACCGTACGTCGGATCAAAAAATTGTATAGAACCAATCTTATTGCAAATTAAATTTACTGTAAATATTGTTAAAACACATTTATTCTCTATCTTGAATATTAACCGAGATATTTGCATTTTTATTAAGTCCGGATAACGGACGAGATGAGATCGGGTAACTTTCTAGTCGTGAGTTCCGCCAAAAGCTAGTTCGGCCGTTTCCGTAACTGTTCGGCCCTTGTGAAAGTCTCTATTGTAAAACTTCATGTGGGAAATCTGCTTAGTTTACGCAGCCCCTGCGTCATGGAGTTTTAAAGGGGATCAGGTTAGCCATGTGAGTTAAAGCGTTGGCCTCAATCTCACATGGTAAACTTACTTGGTTCTTGGTTTTCAACAGCATCTGAAAATAGCGAAAAAGGATGTAAACGACCAATTAAAAAATGAATTTATTTTTAACAGATATCTTTCAAGCCGATATAAAATGAAAGAGGTAAGTACATGGGCGATACCATCTCTTGTCTATAGTTTTGGCATGATAAAATGGCCTTAAATTACTCTTGACGAGTTGGATAAGAACGGAGATGACAAAAGCCAGACAACCACCACCAGCTAGGTACCAAGAATTTAAATCTGCCTCCAGAAATGATAAAAGAATCACAGCAAGGGGTACTGTTTTTAATACTGCAAGAATTGTGCGAAATTTTTTAAATTCCCCTTTACATATGTCACGATTACAAACTCCATATCGGTTGGATTTTCTCCCGATGTGGATTAGACTCTAGTTTTTCTGAGTATAAACCTCCCCGAAATAATAATATTAAAGCCATATGTTAAGAGAAGGTTGTTCTCGATTGAGCGGCTTGTTGCATGGTCGGCTGATTTGTTAATGTATTCCTGATCTCCCCCAGTCGTACAACCAGCACGTGATCAAACACAGGTGAGTTCTGCAGATTATCCCTAATGTCAACACCCCACTTGGGAGCACTTCTATTTTCGTGTTGTAGATCGGTGGAGAGATTGCATATCAGTCTTCGTGTTCCCATGAGTGGCTATGTAGAGGGGGAAATCCAGATTCTTTTATGATTATATTAATAAGAAAGAGACCTGAAGTCAGAGAGTTCCCAACGAATATGTCCGAGTAATCAGGATAGAGAAAAAAAGTCCGTCACGCAGGGGCTGCGTAAACTAAGCAGATGTCCTATGTGAAGTTTAGCAATAGAGAAACCTTCATACTGGTAACACAACACCACCGTGATTAGATACAAACGGTAGTGAGAAATCTTTCAGTTAATTTTAATAAACTCCCAACTGAAACGGCTACTGAATTGTAAGAATAATTTATATTTTTAATAACTCAAATTTTAGTAGTCCAAGAAGTAAAGAAGGGAGGGGGCGGATGAACAGAACGTATTTGCATAAATCTCACAAAGTAAAGAAGGTTAGGTAATGTTAGAAACGACAGGTTAGGTTAGAAGCTTCCGCCAGAGCCGAGACTTACGAAAACGGCCGAACTAACCCGAACAACACCCGACCACAGACCATAAACATGCAAATATCTCGGTTAATATTCAAGATAGAGAATAAGTGTATATAACAATATTTATAGTAAATTTAATTTACAATAAGATTGGTTCTATACAATTTTTCGATCCGATGCATAATAACGGAGATATTTCGAATTTTCGAAAATCCCCCCCCTAAACCCCCCCTCCCTCTGGTACGATTTCAGCCATTAACGAACTTGATCTGTCTTTTTACATAAAACGGTTAAATATCGAGTTTCGTAACGATCAAACGAAAATTACGACCGCTAGAGCGTTAACAGACAAATATATATATATAGCTCAGATACCCGGCTTCGCTCGGGAATTCATTTGAGGCTGAATGGTGATGGTATTTTTTTGGCAAGGCTTTACTTTGCACAATATTTTGACATTTACCCGTCCCAGTGTTTAGTTTAAATACCCGTCGTTTCTGTGGATTTGTTAATAATAAAATTATTTCTTAAGTTTAAGACTTCACTGTTCTCCATATTGTTATATTTCCCGTTTCCTGTGCATTATGCATAGATTTGAATTGTTATGCACAAAATATTAACATACATTTGAATTAATTTTTCCCGGTCAGGTACCTTGTAGTTCCAAAGAATTGTTGAGCAAATTTCTCTAAATAATAAAATAAACAACTTTGTTATGTGCATATTTGCCGAAACCCCAAAAGGAAACGAAATATCACTATTTTTAATTTCAGGCCTCCCTTATAACCCCCACTCCTGCCCGCCCCTAGAACAGTTAGTATGGCTTATCATAAGGAAGACGGTAGTGCTAATTCACATACCGAGTTTGGTTTAGTTCGGTTGAGTCTTTTGTGCCAAATAAAATTGTTGACTTCTGCTATCACTTTTTGGCGTATAACGCCTTTATAATTAGGTATACGCTAAAAGTGTACATGACAAAAGTTTCTCTAAATAACAAATTAAACAACTTTTGTCATGTGCATATTTGCCAAAACCCCAATAGGAAACGGAATATAACTATTTTTAATTTCAGGCCTCCCTTATAACCCCCACTCCTGCCCGTCCCTAGAAATGTTAGTATGGCTTATTATAAGGAAGACGTTAGTGCTAATTCACATACCGAGTTTGGTTTAGTTCGGTTGAGTCTTTTGTGCCAAATAAAATTGTTGACTTCCGCTTTCATTTTTTGCGTATAATGCCTTTATACTTAGGTATACGACAAAAGTGTATATAACACAAAATTTACTCTAAATAACAAATTAAATAACTTTTGTTATGTGCATAATTGCCGAAAATGCAATAGGAAACGAAATATCGCTATTTTTAATTTCAGGCCTCCCTTATAACCCCCACTCCTGTTCGTCTCAGAGAATATTAACATAGCCTGAAGTCTAAGTTGGGTTAGTAGTAATATACATACCAAGTTTCATAAAATTCGGTTAAGCCGTTTATGCGTGAAAGGGTAACAAACAAGCAAACAAACATACACGAAAGAAACAAAAGTCCGTCACGCAGGGGCTGCGTAAACTAAGCAGATTTCCCACGTGGTTTTGCAATAGAGAAATCTGCCTAATAACAACTGTAGTAGTAAGAAACCTCTAAACCTAAAACATTATTTAGGGCGTAATAACCCAGTAGTTTCTAGCCCCAAAAAACAGTTAACCTAACCTCTAAATATATTCACGAGGGACAAATAGATAAGGAAACGGCTACCAGAGCTCTCGGCGGAAAATCCGAACATAGCCTACTGGCGCCAACACGCAGAATACAAATGCAAATATCTCGGTTAATATTCAAGATACAGAAACAAAGTATAGAACAATATTTATAGTAAATTTAATTTGCAATAAGATTTATTCTATACAATGTTTCGACCCGACGCATAATAACAGAGATATTTTGAATTTTCAAAAATCCCCCCTCTAAACCCCCCCTCCACTAGTCCGATTTCAGCCATTAACGAACTTGATCTTCCTTTTTACATAAAACGATTAAATTCCGAGTTTGGTAACGATCAAACAAAAATTGCGACCGCTAGAGCGTTAACAGACAAATATATATATATATATATATATATATATATATATATATATATATATATATATATATATATATATATATATATATACTAGCTCAGATACCCGGCTTCGCTCGGGAATTCATTTGAGGCTGAATGGTGATCGTATTTTTTTGGCAAGGCTTTACTTTGCATTATTTTGTCATTTACCCGTACCAGTGCTTAGTGCAAATACCGTTTCTGTGGATTTGTTAATAATAAAATTATTTTTTTATTTAAGACTTCACTGTCCTCCACATTGTCATATTTCCCGTTTCCTGTGCATTATGCATAGATTTGAATTATTAAGCACAAAATATTAACATACATTTGAATTAATTTTTCCCGGTGAGGTACCTGGCAGTTCCAAAGAATTGTTGAGCGAATTTCTCTAAATAACAAAATAAACAACTTTAGTTATGTGCATATTTGCCGAAACCCCAATAGGGAACGAAATATCGTTACTTTTAATTTCAGGCCTCCCTTATAACCCCCACTCCTGCCGTCCCTAGAACTGTTGGTATGGCTTATTATAATTAAGGCGTTAGTACTAATTCACATACCGAGTTTGGTTTAGTTCGGTTGAGTTTTTGTGCCAAATAACATTGTTGACTTCCGGAGTTGTTTTGAACGTATAACCCATTTATACTTAGGTATACGACAAAAGTGTATATAACAAAAGTTACTCCAAATAACAAAATAAACAACTTTTGTTATGTACATAATTGCCGAAAATGCAATAGGAAACGAAATATCGCTATTTTTAATTTCAGGCATCCCTCATAACCCCCACTCCTGTTCGTCTCAGAGAATATTAACATAGCCTAAAGTCTAAGTTGGGTTAGTAGTAATATACATACCAAGTTTCATAAAATTCGGTTCAGCCGTTTATGCGTGAAAAGGTAACAAACAAACAAACAAATAAACAAACAAATAAACAAACAAACAAACAGACACGAAAGAAACAAAATGCAGTTATGGTGTCTAGGACATGTGAAATGAAAAGTTATCGTGAAATTCGCGAAAAAAATCAATGTACATTCAGAGGTTACAATTTTATATATATACTAGCTGAGATACCCAGCTTCGCTCGGGAATTCATTTGGGGCTGAATGTTGGTGGTATATTTTTGGCAAAGCTTTACTTTGCACAATATTATGACATTTACCCGTCCCAGTGTTTAGGGTTAACACCCGTCGTTTATGTGGATTTGTTAATAATAAAATTTTTTTTTATGCAAGACTTCACTGTTCTGCATATTGTCATATTTCCCGTTTCCTGTGCATTATGCATAGATTTGAATTATTAATGGGAAAATATTGACATACATTTCAATAATTTTTTTCATTTGAGGTACCTGGTAGTTAATATTGAAAAGAAGTGTTGAGAAAATTTCTCTAAATAACAAATTAAACAACTTTTGTTATTTGCATATTTGCCGAAACCCCAATAGGAAATCACTATTTTAATTTCAGGCCTCCCTTATAACCCCCACTCCTGCCCGTCCCTAGAAATAGTATGACTTATTATAAGGAAGGCGTTAGTGCTAATTCAAATACCGATTTTGGTTTAGTTCGGTTGAGTCTTTTGTGCCTAATAAAATTGTGGACTCCCGCTATAGGTTTTAGCGTATAACTCATTTATAATACCGTATACGGCAAAAGTGCATATAACAAAAGTTACTCTAAATAACAAAACGAATAACTTTTGTTATGTGCACATTTGTTAAAAAAGCAATAGGAAACGAAATATCGCTATTTTTAATTTCAGGCCTCCCATATAACCCCCACTCCTGCCGTCCCTAGAAATGTTAGTATGGCTTATTATAAGGAAGGCGTTAGTACTAATTCAAATACCGAGTTTGGTTTAGTTCGGTTGAGTCTTTTGTGCCAAATAAAATTGTGGACTCCCGCTATAGTTTTTAGAGTGTAACTCATTTATACTTCCGTATACGGCAAAAGTGGATATAACAAAAGTTACTCTAAATTACACAATAAACAACTTTTGTTATGTTCATATATGCCGAAAAACCCATAAGAAACGAAATATCTCTATTTTTAATTTCTGGCTTCCCATATAACCCCCACTCCTGCCCGTCCCTAGAAATGTTGGCATAGCTTGTTATAATGAAAACGTTAGTGCTAATACGCATACCGAGTTTTATTTAGTTTGGTTGATTCTTTTGTGCCATATAAAAAAGTTCACTTCCTCTATAGGTTTTAGCGTATATCTCGTTTATAACTCGGTATACGACGAAAGTGTATATAACAAAAGATACTCTAAATAACAAAATAAACAACTTTTGTTATGTGCATATTTGCCGAAAAACCAATAGGAATCGAAATATCGCTATTTTTAATTTCTGGCTTCCCTTATAACCCCCACTCCTGTTGGTCTCAGAGGATATTAATATAGCCTAAAGTCTAAGTTGGGTTAGTAGTAATATACATACCAAGTTTCATAAAATTCGGTTCAGCCGTTTATGCGTGAAAAGGTAACAAACAAACAAACAAACAAATAAACAAACAAACAAACAAACAGACACCAAAGAAACAAAATGCAGTTATGGTGTCTATGACATGTGAAACGAAAAGTTATCGTGAAATTTCGTGAAAAAAATCAATGTACAGACAGAGGTTACAATTTTATATATATATAGATATATATATATATATATATATATATATATATATATATATATATATATATATATACTAGCTCAGATACCCGGCTTCGCTCGGGAATTCATTTGAGGCCGAATGGTGATAGTATTTTTTTGGCAAGGCTTTACTTTGCACAATGTTTTGACATTTACCCGTCCCAGTGTTTAGTGTAAATACCCGTCGTTTCAATGAATTTGTTTATAATACAATTATTTTTTTATGAAAGGCTTCACTATCCTCCATATTGTCATATTTCCCATTTCCTGTGCATTCTTCATAGATTTGAATTAGTAGTTTTTAACGTATAACTCATTTATACTTAGGTATACGACGAAAGTGTATATAACAAAAGTTACCCCAAATAATAAAATAAACAATTTTTCTTATGTGCATAATTGCCGAAACCTCAATAGGAAACGAAATATCACTATTTTGAATTTCAGGTCTCCCTTATAACCCCCACTCCTGCCCGTCCCTAGAAATGTTAGTATGGCTTATTATAAGGAAGGCGTTAGTGCTAATACAAATACCGAGTGTTTTATTTACTTCGGTTGAGTCTTTTGTGCCAAATAAAATTGTTGACTCCCCCTATAATTTTTAGCGTATAACGTCTTTATACTTCGGTATACGACGATAGTGTATATAACCAAAGTTTCTCTAAATAACAAAATAAACAACTTTTGTTATGTGCACTTTTGCCGAAACCCCAATAGGAAACGAAATATCACTATTTTTAATTTCAGGCCTCCCTTATAACCCCCACTCCTGCCCGTCCCTAGAAATGTTAGTATGGCATATTATAATGAAGGCGTTAGTACTAATTCACATACCGAGTTTGGTTTAATTCGGTTGAGTCTTTAGTGCCAAATAAAATTGTGGACTCCCGCTTTAGTTGATAGCGTATAACTCATTTATGCTTCCGTATACGACAAAAGTGCATATAACAAAGGTTACTCTAAATAACAAAATAAATAACTTTTGTTATGTGCATATTTGCTGAAAAAGCAATAGGAAACGAAATATCGCTATTTTTAATTTCAGGCCTCCCTTATAACCCCCACTCCTGTTCGTCTGAGAGAATATTAATATAGCCTAAAGTCTAAGTTGGGCTAGTAGTAATATACATACCAAGTTTCATAAAATTCGGTTCAGCCGTTTATGCGTGAAAAGGTAACAAACAAACAAACAAATAAACAAACAAACAAACAAACAAACAAACAAACAGACACCAAAGAAACAAAATGCAGTTATGGTGTCTATGACATGTGAAACGAAAAGTTATCGTGAAATTTCGCGAAAAAAATCAATGTACAGACAGAGGTTACAATTTTATATATATATAGATATATATATAGACTAGCTCAGATACCCGGCTTCGCCCGGGAATTCATTTGAGGCTGAATGGTGATGGTATTTTTTAGCAGGCTTTACATTGCACAATATTTTGACATTTACCCGTCCCAGTGTTTAGGATTGATACCCGTCTTTGTCGTGGATTTGCTAATAATAGAATTATTTGTTCGATAAGGCTTCACAGTCTTCGATATTTTTATATTTCCCGTCTCTTATACATGTAAATATGGTGAATTTTTATTTCAGGCCTCCCTTATAACCCCCCTCCTAAGAACCTAAAAATTTTAATATAACTTATAATCATGGAAGAATTAATGCTAATCGACATACCGTCAAGTAGCTTTAAGTTAAAGTTTAAGTTAAGTTCAGTTCAGCCGTTAGTGCCCGCTAAAGTTTTAACGTATAACTCATTTATACTTATTTATACGACAAAAGTGTATATAACAAAACTTACTCCAAATAACAAATTAAACAACTTTTGTTATGTTTATATTTGCGGAAAAACCAATAGGAAACGAAATATCGCTATTTTTAATTTCAGGCTTCCCTTATAACCCCCACTCCTGCCCGTCCATAGAAATGTTGGTATGGCTTATTATAATGAAGGCCTCACTGCTAATACACATACCGAGTTTTATTTAGTTTGGTTGAGTCTTTTTTGGCAAATAATATTGTTGACTCCCGCTATAATGTTTAGCGTATAACGCATTTAAACTTCGGTATACGACCAAAGTGTATATAACAAAAGTTACTCTAATTAACAAAATAAACAACTTTTGTTATGTGCATATTTGCAGAAAAAACCAATAGAAAACGAAATATCGCTATTTTTAATTTCAAGCTTCCCTTATAACCCCCACTCCTGTTCGTCTCAGAGAAAATTAATATAGCCTAAAGTCTAAGTTGGGTTAGTAGTAATATGCATACCAAGTTTCATAAAATTCGGTTGAGCCGTTTATGCGTGAAAAGGTAACAAACAAACAAACAAACAAACAAACATACACGAAAGAAACAAAATGCAGATATGGTGTCTATGACATGTGAAACGAAAAGTTATCGTGAAATTTCGCGAAAAAAATCAATGTACAGACAGAGGTTACAATTTTATATATATACTAGCTAAGGTAAGGCTTCGCTCGGGAAATCATTTAAGGCTGAATGATGATAGTATTTTTTTGGGCAAGGCTTCAATGTTTATAACTACACTTCCCGTCGGCGCGTCGGGTCAGGCAGGCGACTTATAAATGAGAAATTTTATATTTGAAGAATAAATAAAAATGTGTTCCTAATCTATCCCTTGCCACTTTTTAACTCACCTTTTTGAATACTTCAAACCATAATCATGGATAGAATTTATTACAATTAAATATCGTCTATAATGAAACTTATTTCCTGTCAAAAACCAATCCGAGCACATATAGTTTAAGCATAGTTTAGCACGTAAGGTTATATTCATAATAGTAGATCTCAGTGGTAATCACTTCCCGTAATGCCCAGCATTTCACAGGAAATTAGTAAACTCAATTAACTCTATTAGCCTCCGTCTATTTCCGCTCTCGCATTAGAGCTATCAACACTCTTCTCCTTAAATTATTAATTCAAAATATTATTGTAATAATTTATCTACCTGATGGAATTAAATAATAGTGTTACCCTAAAAATAATTTCAATTATATTCAAAAAGCTAGTCCAGGGGAAGAGATCGTAGCCGTCCCTGCAACCTAAGTAATACTTTAAACAATCATATCGAGTTTAAGAGCATTTTGTCTTTTTTCATAATGACATTAACGTTTAATTGTTATGATAGTACATATTTGTTTCAATAACATGAAGATACCGGAAATAAGATAGTATATAACCAAAATCAAAGAGTTTGATTCCCTACTACTTCCCCTATCACTCCTTGAGGAAATTCAGCACGATTTTTTTTTTAAATAATACATTATACAAATTAAATAATGGAAATGCTCTTATAGTTTAAATGTCTATTGGAAATAAATAACAAATTTATTTTCTAGGGAAAATGAATAAATGAAGAGAAGGGGGGGGGGAGATTTATAACCTCACTAATCCGAATCAGAATTAAATAACCGAAATAGATAAAACTAAAACTTAACATCATTTGTCATAATATGCCTATATTAAAAACACTTAAATAAGTACTAATAAAATCGTCGACTCCCGCTATAGATTTAGCTTATATCCCGTATTTACTTCATTTTACGACATAAGTGAATGAAACAAAAGTTGCTCTAAATAACAAAGTAAACAACTTTTGTTATGTGCACCTTTGCCGAAAAACAAATAGAAAATGAAATAACGTGAATTTTTACTTCAGGCCTCCCTTATAACTCCCACTCCCGTTCGAACCTAAAAATTTTAATATAGCTTATAATCATGGGAGAATTAATGCTAATTGACATACCGAGTTTTGTTAAGTTCGGTTCAATCGTTAGCGCCCAATAAAATATTGACTCCCGCTTTAGTTTATAGTATATATCTCGTTTATACTTCGTTAAAAGTCAAAAATGAATATCACAAAAGTTACTCTAAATAACAAAATAAACAACTTTTGTTTGGTTCATATTTGCCGAAAAACGAATAGAAAACGAAATACCGCTATTTTAAATTCAGGCCTCCCTTACAACCCCCACTCCTGCCCGTCCCTAGAAATGTTAGTATGGCTTATTATAATGAAAGCATTAGTGCTAATACACATACCGAGTTTTATTCATTTCGGTTGGTTCTTTCGTCTCAAATAAAATTGTTCACATTCGTTATAGGTTTTTGCGTATATCTCGTTTATAATTCAGTCTACGAAAAAAGTGTATATAACAAAATTTACTCTAAATAACAAAATAAACAACTTTTGTTATGTTTATATTTGCCGAAAACCAATAGGAATCGAAATATCGCTATTTTTAATTTCAGGCTTCCCTTATAACCCCCACTCCTGTTCGTCTCAGAGGATATTAATATAGCCTAAAGTCTAAGTTGGGTTAGTAGTAATATACATACCAAGTTTCATAAAATTCGGTTCAGCCGTTTATGCGTGAAAAGGTAACAAACAAACAAACAAACAAACATACACGAAAGAAACAAAATGCAGTTATGGTGTCTATGACATGTGAAACGAAAAGTTATCGTGAAATTTCGCGAAAAAAATCAATGTACAGACAGAGGTTACAATTTTATATATATATATATATATATATATATATATATATATATATATATATATATATATATATAGATATATATATATATACTAGCTCAGATACCCGGCTTTGCCCGGGAATTGATTTGAGGCTGAATCGTGATGGTATTTTTTTGGCAAGGCTTTATTTACTTTGCACAAAATTTATACCTTTACCCGTCCCAGTGTTTAGGGTAAATACCCGTTGTTGGCATTTGGTAATAAGAAAATTAATTGTTTATGCAAGTCTTCACTGTCCTACAAATTGTCGTATTTCCCGTCTTCTGTGCATTATGCATAGATTTCAGTTTTTAAGGACAAATATTAAAATAGATTGAATTAATTTTTCTATAATATAATATTTCTACGCAAAATACTTTCTCTACACATTGTTCCTGGAGAAATGTATAAAACAAAAGTTAATCTAAATATCAAAGTAAACAACTTTTGTTATGTGAATGTTTGTCGAAAAACAAATAGGCAATGAAATATCCCGTATTTTTATTTCAGGCCTCCCTTATAACCCAGACCCCCGTTCTAACCTAAAAAATTCCGCCATGAGTACAACCTCAATAGCTGATTTCCCTCAAGGGAAATCTGCTAAAATTTTAATATAGTTAATAATCAGGGAAGAATTAATGCTAATTGACATACCACGTTTTTTAAAGTTCGGTTTAATCGTTAGCGCCCAATGAAATAGTTGACCCCCACTCCTGTTCGTCTCAGAGGATATTAATATAGCCTAAAGTCTAAGTTGGGTTAGTAGTAATATACATACCAAGTTTCATAAAATTCGGTTCAGCCGTTTATGCGTGAAAAGGTAACAAACAAACAAACAAACAAACATACACGAAAGAAACAAAATGCCGATATGGTGTCTATGACATGTGAAACGAAAAGTTATCGTGAAATTTCGCGAAAAAAATCAATGTACAGACAGAGGTTACAATTTTATATATATATATAGATATATATATATAATTTTGAACGGACCTCATTTTCGTCATCTCCTGGGTAGGATCAATGGACATTTGAAGAAATTTTTCGAAACTCGCGTCATGAGTACGACCTCAATAGCTGATTTCCCTTAGGGGAAATCTGCTAAAATGCAGTTATGGTGTCTATGACATGTGAAACGAACAGTTATCGTGAAATTTCGCGAAAAAAATCAATGTACAGACAGAGGTTACAATTTTATATATATATATATATATATATATATATATATATATATATATATATATATATATATATATAGATATAATTTTGAACGGACCTCATTTTCGTCATCTCCTGGGTAGGATCGATGGACATTTGAAGAAATTTTTCGAAACTCGCGTCATGAGTACGACCTCAATAGCTGATTTCCCTCGAGGGAAATTTGCTAAAAGGAGGACTTTATGGAAACTCTCAAACATGGGTAAATTCGAGAGAAAAACTCTCAGGTTCTAATGTATACTGAACGAATGGGGTGAAAAAGGTGGGGAATTTAAAAGATTATTAGAAGTAGAGCTACAATAGTTGAATGATTGTATTAATGCATAAATTTATCCGAACATTAAAAGTTTTTTAATCATTGTTAAAGTATGAAGGACAAAATGAAGAGCTACTTATTTTTAAAAAATAACTCAAAACAGATTTTAAAAAAATTAAAGTCATTGTAAGAAATCTTTAGAAGTTACTAATAAAAGAAGTGTAGTATACCCACAAATTGTAGGCAAACAAAAGTTCTGGAACTTTATATCAGGAGATAAAAAGATAAATTGTAGACTTCGCCAGGTAGAATATATTTACCTCCTCAAAAAAATCCGTTGTAGGCAAAGCTAGTTGATGGCGTGCCTGCATCGACTTCCTATCCTTAGTCTTCATATTGTGTGTGGGGTGGGGGGCTAGTATTACGCGGGACTAGCATACATTCGTCAGTGATTTTGTGTTTTTAATTTCGGTTGATCCATTGAAAAGCATCTTCACTAACCAGTACAGCTACTTTTGTTGGGTAGCCTAGGTTCTCTTAGGTGTTTCCACTCCTGCTGAAACCAGAAAAAAAAATATCAAGATCCACATTTTTTACATATTATTCTTTCACATAGTAATGGATAATAGGAGTATACTTGCTAGCCTGCTATATGAATTTTGATTGAGCCTCCACTGGTACACCTATGTAGTATTATAGTGAGGTTATCTCTGATTCATATCCACATAATTCTCGGGTTTAGGATCCATTTAAAAAACAAAAACGATAGAATGAGACAAGCCAACGTAAATATTACAAATTAAATCAGAAACCAAACTTGAACTAAAAAAAAGTCCGTCACGCAGGGGCTGCGTAAACTAAGCAGATTTCCCACGTGTAGTTTTAGAATAGAGAAATTTCACGAGAGCCGAGCCAGTCATGGAAACGGCCGAACTAGCTTTTGGCGGGATAGTAACTCGTCCCCCCCCCCAGATTTAAGAAAAATGCAAATATCTCGGTTAATACTCAAGATAGAGAAAAAATGTATATAACAATATTTATAGTAAATTTAATTTGCAATAAGATTGATTCTGTACAATTTTTGGATCCGACGTATAGTAACGGAGATATTTCGAATTTTCAAAAATATTCCTCTCGAAACCCTAAAGCTATATATATACAGTTTTGAACGGACCTCATTTTCGTCATCTACTGGGTAGGATCGATGGACATTTGAAGAAAAATTTCGAAAATTCCGTCATGAGTGCAACCTCAATAGCTGAAATCTACTAAAATGGACGCCTACAAAAAGTGCATGTCTAATCTTCCTAAGTTCCTAGCAATGCAAGATAGTAGAGCCTAGGCTGTGCTTGATTCGAGTTGATATACGGCTTGATTTAGCAGGAAAATTAATGAAGTAGATCCCTTATACAACGTTAAACAGTCATAGCAGGCGTTGAATGAATAACTTTATTGTAGATAATCATAATTCGCTTTGATTATGTAATATTATTATTTATTAACGTCCACTTTTTGCAACTTTGGCTAATCGGGAGATTATGTAATAGGCTACTCACTATAAAACACTTACTGACTGCAGAAGAAGACTAAACATAGATCTACCTTACAATCTGGAAGTACATCTAAATGACAAAAGTATATATCTGGACGGTTTGTTAACATATTTAAAACAAGAACATCTATACCATGTGTGGGCAACAACCGGCTCGCGGTAAGGTTTGATCCGGCCCGCGAAACATTTTGAAAAACCTAATAAAACAAAAGTCCGTCACGCAGGGGCTGCGTAAACTAAGCAGATTTCCCACGTGAAGTTTTACAATAGAGAAATCTGCCTAATAACAGCTGTAGTAGTAAGTAACCTATAAACCTATTCACGAGAGGGACGAATAATTACAAAAACGGCCGCCAGAGCTCACGGCGGAAAGTCCGAACATAGCCTGCCGAGCACATGCAGAATACAAATGCAAATATCTCAGTTAATATTCAAGATAGAGAATAAATGTATATAACAATATTTATAGTAAATTTAATTTGCAATAAGATTGATTCTATAATATTTTTCGATCCGACGTATAGTAACGGAGATATTTTGAATTTTCAAAAATCCCCCCTCTAAACCCCCCCTCCCACTGGTCCGATTTCAGCCATTAACGAACTTGATCTCTCTTTTTACGTAAAACGCTTAAATATGAAGTTTGGTAACGATTAAACAAAAATTGCGACCGCTAGAGCGTTAACAGACAAATATATATATATATATATATATATATATATATATATATATATATATATATATATATATATATATATATATATAGATATATATATATATAATTTTGAACGGACCTCATTTTCGTCATCTCCTGGGTAGGATCGATGGACATTTGAGGAAATTTTTCAAAACTCGCGTCATGAGTACGACCTCAATAGCTGATTTCCCTTAAGGGAAATCTGCTAAAAATATTGCACTACTAAAGAGGAAGATAAGGAGAGATTTGTGCGTTTGGCAGTACTTACAAATGCGAACAATTCTTTTCAATGATGAAAGTTAATAAATCAAAACATCGTACAAGGCTAACTGACGATAATTTGGAAAATTCTTTTCTTCTTTGCATCAGTGGAATTAATACAAACATCGAAGGATTAGTTTCCCAAATTCAAGTTCAAGTGTCTCAATCATTTCGGTGTTGCTATTTCACTTTCGTTGTTTGTAATAATTCCATTTTACGACTTAATTATAATATTGTACCTATTTCTTTCATTTCATTTTGTTATTTTAATATATTGTATTATAATTACATTGCCGTATAATTTCATGTCTGATATCTATCGTTAAAAATTATGAACACGACTTTAAAAATGCACTACTTTTAAAAGTGGCCCGTGAACGTATTTGCACACTAAAGTTTGGCCCACTACATGTCAAAGGTTGCCAATACCTGCTCTGTACAAACTTATATAATACTCTCCCACTTCCTATTCCAAAGAAGTTTGACCATAAAGGTTTAATTCCAACAAAATGTAATTCCAAATGTAATACAAAATTACATATTGCGCTACCTTGTGTATGCATTCGAGTTTGTGGGTAAGTGTGCGTGCGCTCGTTTGTGTGTGTGTGATTCTGAATGCTTGTGTAAGATTTTAGAAACTTTTAAATAAATTCTTATTTATGTATTATAAATTATTACTTATCGTAGTTTTATTTATTTTTATAAAATATTTTTTTGTTTTTGAATCTAGTATTACCCTTTTGTTTTGTTTCGTTTTTCTCTTTTGTTAATTACTCGTATTCTGTTTTTTTTTTCTTTTTTGACTTTTCTTTTCCCGTTCAAAAATTTCTCTGTTTTAATAGTTTTTATTCGACTAGTTCTTATTAATTTTTACATTTTCTTTTCCCCTAGTCATATTGCCCAGCAGAAATTATAAATATAACGATGAATTACATTCAACAATTTGGAGAGTTTTTAACCATTTGGTTATTGGATAAAGGGTGTAAATCGCTCAAATCTTATGACACCAAACAAACAAAAAGAAAATTCGCTTTGATGATGTATAAAAAAAATATACACATTATGACCGATGGGGCACACACTTGTTTCCCTTCTAGCAGCGTAAATCTATTAGGCGATATTAAATGTACAGATCAAATATTCACATGCATAATACTACAAAGTTTTGACATTCAATAAAAGGTCGACTTTCAACAAAACTTAAATTACAAAGTGTTAAATTTACTTATTGTGATTTCATTTATTTATTTAAACAGGAGCACCCCCGCAACTAGGCGATTTTGGTCAAAACTCAACAATGTTAGTATGTCGAGAATTTCACTACCAGCATGAGTTTTCTGTAAACGTGTGGGTCGGTCTTTGTTATAATCGCATAATAGGTCCCGTATTTTTACCTGCTCGACTTCACGCTGAAAGTTATCATCTATTCCTGGAGAGTGACTTACGGGCACTTTTGGAAGATATCCCTTTAGCAACAAGGCTTGAGAGCTGGTTTCAACTCGATGGTTGTCCTGCACATTACGGAAGGGCCGTACGAGACTGGTTGGACATCAACTACCCAGGTCGCTGGATAGGACGAGGTGGGCCGGTGCCTTGGCCTCCCCGGTCTCCGGACCTCACGCCACTAGATTTCTTCGAGTGGGGATACGTGAAAGAAAATGTCTACCGAGAGCCCGTCCGCTCAAGGGATGACCTCATCGAGCGCATCAGAATGGTTTGCAACCAGCTCACCGCAGAACAATGCTTAGATGCAGTGCGATCTGTGAGTACGCGATGTGATGCGTGTTTGCAGCGAGAGGCCAGCACTTCGAACAACATTTGCGTTGACGCTTTAGAAATTAACGATGTAATTTTAGAGAAGGTAAAACCTTCAAAATTTTCAGGGTTTTTTTTCTCACTAAGGTTGACCCATATAAAACCGAAACATTTATGTTTTCCAAGTAAGAATATTTAATTATTTTATTAATTTTCTAAATTTTTAATCTTTTTGTATGTTTTAATCTTCAGTTATTGTTCATAATGTTATCTACTTTAAATAGGTAATTGTATTGGAATAACATTTATTGCTAAAATTCATTCAAGGAATAAAATCCGCTCTTCCATTGGCCTTAACTAGTTTTTGCACAACTATTTTTAGTTTTTTGTGATTTTCTCGAAAACGAAGCGAAAACGAGGCATATGCCAGAGGACTTTTTGTTTTAGTTTTTCGATCCTCTATCGATCCCTAAAGTTTGCGTTTGGTTTGGGGACACCCTGTATATATATACAGTTTTGAACGGACTTCATTTTCGTCATCTACTAGGTAGGATCGATGGGCATTTGAAGAAAAATTTCGAAAATTCCGTCATGAGTACAACCTCAATAGCTGATTTCCCTTGAGGGAAATCTGCTAACAGTTCGGGTTCATCTTATCTTTAAATGATTCAAAGTCTAATCTAAAAAAGTAAAGAGAATTAGGTTGATAAAGAGGAGGGGAAAGGCACGTGCCGAACTATTTGAAACATATGCCCGGCGGGCTAAGTGGATTTAGGAGGGAGCTGGACAGCTGGCTAATCCCTCCCGGAAGGTGGGGAAGGATGTCCCCGACACCAGACACTTCCTTCCCCTTATTGGTTACCTGTCCGGTGTCCGGCTGACGTCATCCTAGCAACTGACACCCTCTTCCCTAGGGAAAGGGTTCATAGTCATTCGCCTAGCCATAAAAAATTGGAAGAGGAAGCTTTATTGAAGGAGAAAGAAGAAACTTTATTTGAACATTTTACTTATTTACTGATATCAATTTATTTTTTTTTACATGCTCGCAAAACTAACGACAAAAACACCAATACTGACATTAAAAAAAAATTTCGGACGACTTATAAAACTAACCATACTTCAAGAATGTCAACAGAACTGGTAATTAACGGACAACAAACTAAGACAAATTAAAACTACAGTTTAGGCATGGATTGATAAATATGAAACATTTACACGGAGAGACGAAGTAGTCCTTAACCTTTAACTGGGTAGGTCCCTAGATGAGACACTACTAGGTAGGTGGGGTGCTGTGAACACCCCAACATTTTGTCCCCAATAAAGTCATACTAATGCATTCTATATTTTATATTTAATGGGCAAAACCTTTTCTATTATTAGAGGAAGCATATAGAAGGGAAAACAAAAAAGAATAATGTATAAAACATTTATGATTACATTTATTTAATTTCTATCCACAAAAAGTTACTTAAACGTTATTCCCGATAGATAAATTTTATCAAAAATACAATCAAATTTATAATAATACATATCATATAATAATGCATTTATAGAATTATACTTTTTATATTATAAACACAAGAAAATATGTATAAAGTATATAAAAATATTATTTAACACAACAAAATGGCTGAGCAGATTGACTTGAGTCCACACATTTCTCACATATATTTTTCATATGGTTTAGGCACATAAACTCTTGGCATTTACAACAATAAAATTTTGTTTTCTTATCATCCTTCCTCGGACAGATTGTACACCTCCCTGACGACGATTGTGTCCTCGAAACTGGTTGTACAGGTTCGACTCCTACCATCTTTGAAAGTTTTGTTTTCAGCTCTTTTGGTAATAATGTTTCGCAAGCTCTTTTCTTCAAATGAGGTTGGAGAAGTTCAAACCCAATTTCTCTCAGAAACTGTGATCTTATTTGAGATGAAACGCGGGGTGTAGAGGGTAATGAGGCTGTAACACAACTGGGTAGGTGGGGTGTTGCGGGCACCCCTTGCAGGTTTTGACACGTTCGGACACGTCTGCCGACTCCCAGTAGGCGCACTTTATGTTCAAAGCCACATGAATCAACTTGCAGATAACAAATAAGAAGCTAAAAAAAATTTCAGCAGTATTATCAACTTATAAGTAATAAATAATACTAAATAACTTTCTTGGGGTGCTGTCAGCACCCCGCCTACCCACTTAAAGATTAAGAGACTAATTATAGGTCATCCTCTCCTAACCCATGGTTATTCTATTTGAAAAGAAAAGCATCCCGAAATGTATTGTTTGTAATGCTCCACTTACGATAAAACTCGTATATACTAACAAACTGCAAAAGACAAGACAACCTAAAGAACCCACATGACTTTCTTATTGAAGGTAGCCCACACATTCCCATAATACTCCAACATTTAATAGACATTAACATATACTCAACAATTTAAAAGAAGTGCATTTTAAAATTGACAATTCGTTTTAAAATAAATGTTTTAACTTCAGCTAAAATGTTTTGACTATATGTGTTTTGTGTGTTAAGTTACAAAATTCAAGATATTAGAAAATTTAATCTAAGCTTTTATTTATGTATACTAATTTTTATTTATTCGTTTTTAATTTTAACCATTAACAATATTTAGTGTTTTTGTAATGTATTAGTCATTATAGTTTTTAATTATCTGTTTTCTTTATAAGATATTTTTTGTTTTTGAATTTAATGGTTCGTTATCGTTTTTGTTCATTTTTGTATTTGTTGTTTCGTGTTTTTTTTTTGTCTCTTTTGTTGCTTTTTGTTTTTTGCTTTCTTAGTTTGTCCTGTTCTAGTAGTAGGGTTTAATTATTTCTGTTACTGTTTTGATTTTTTATTTATATCTGTTCTTTTTGATGAGCAATATCACCTCGCCTAAATAAATAAATGATATCAAATTTTACTTCCTTGCTTATTATATTATTATAAAATTTCACTTACTTTGCTCATTCCATCAACTAAGAATTGTAAGAGTACTAATTATCGACACACATATGTTATATAAATGGCATCCCTATATGTGAAGACTGCAACATATACCTAACAATAAAATATACATATATTAAGAAGCTGCATTCACGAAAAACATCTTGACATACCTCATGATTTGATTGGACTGTTAACTGCCAGTAGTCAATACTTTACACTCATCATACCACATATAAATATGTATTTATCAATATAGAATATAGAATTACAATGAAATAGGTCTACAACGTACTTATGATATAAAAAGTTAAAACCTTTAGTATATTCTAATAGAGTAAGTACGGATATATAAAAAAATGAGTTATTTCAGGGACTTTTCCAAATGTATAAATCAATTGATTATCCTTGTTAGAAATTAAACCTCACCTTCCACATGTCAATCACCTCAGATGTGGGCATAAACAACTAAATAAAATAAAGCAAGAGAAGTTGTGTTGTTTTTATTGAACCAATGCAATGGTCGTTTGACTTTTTCTTTCGATATGTATAATTTACAAGGGGAGTACACGGACTTCTCCCCACCGATTTGAATGAATCTTTTTCAGGTTCTAATGAAAAACAAATTCTGAAAAGTCAGAGAACACACTTCTCACACGTTCGTCTAAAAAAAAATGTTAAAGATTGCCTGAAAGCCTTGAGGTATTCTTAAGGTTATTTTTCAAAGAGAATCGGTGGTTCAGTAGTACAGTCTTCTTTTTGTAACCACAAGATCTCGAGATTGAATCTCGCCGGTTGCGACTATTTTTTTTTTTATTTCTTTTTTTTACTTTTTGTTTCTAGGGCGTTTATTTATTATCAATAAATAAATAAAAAGTTGTTTTTAATTATGGTTTATTATATAACAGAGTATTGTTTATGTAACAAAAGCAGAAGTGGGGGTTTACTGAAGGCTGAAAAGTGAAAAATGCAAATATTTCGGTTAATCTTCAAGATAGAGAATAAATATAAATCAGAATATTTATAGTACATTTAATTTGAAATAAGATTCATTCTATACACTTTTTCGATCCGACTTATAGTAACGGAGGTATTTTGAATTTTCAAAATTCTCCCCCTCTAAACCCCACCTTTTCCTTGATCCGAACAAAATTTGCGATCGCTATAGCGGTAACAGACAAATATATAGATCTCTCTCTCTCTCTCCCCATATATATATATATATATATATATATATATATATATATATATATATATATATACAGTTTTGAACGGACATCATTTTCGTCATCTCCTAGGTAGGATCGATGGGCATTTGAAGAAAAATTGCGTCATGAGTACGACCTCAATAGCTGATTTCCCTTAAGGGAAATCTGCTAAAACGAATTGCTTTGCGAATACATTTTTGACAGACTATTATTGACTATTTAGGAGGTTTGATACAAAAAATGTAAATACATAATATATGCAATCAACTATTCATATACTCAAATAATATTTTGAGGATTGGGGACATCTTACATAAACTGGAGCTCCCCAACCCCTACGAAACGTATAGATATTCAGATTCAAAATTTTGATTTCTGACTTCCTGTCACTAAATTGAACTTATTAGTTTTTCATGAAATAGTTTCAAAAGAAATGCAACCAAACAATTTGTTTTTTAATTTAGTAAGAGTGTAGGGAAGCCCACAGATTTTTTAATTTTATTAAGAATTATCGTTTTGTATAACATAATTATTTATAAGTGAAAACTCTTTGAGTAAAAGGTTAAAAATGGTTGATTTGTAAGAAAAAATAACCTTCCGGTGGGACTAAGTGATTTGCGGTCCATTAGCTTATGAGTTGGTAGTTAATCCGTGGTGGTAAACATAGAGGTCGCGTGCAATACTTCCCACGGCTTTTTATCAGTAGCTTGTATCTCTTTGTCTGGTGTATTCTACCCCCTGCTTTACTCTGGGGTGCCAACAACTGAGCAGCCGACATAGCCGATTAGCCAAGGACATCTGAGGGAACGGAGGGGCGTGGTCTACTCACATTTTCCAGTGATCTTTAACTAAATTATTATTAATAAGCTGTCTGCACTTTTAGGGGGGTGTTGTGGATAATGATTTATGGTATGCACTCTTACTAGAGGTGTGTGGTCCAAGGCCTATATACACTCTAGTTTTGTATTGTATTTAGCTTTGGACAATTTCATGGATGTTTTTGATAAAAATAGTTACTTCTGATTGCACTAGTTTTGATGCTATGGCTATTTTCGAGGGCATTCATTCATCTTCAAGGCTCTTTGTAACACATAATAACAGCTATATATATATATATATATATATATATATATATATATATATATATATATATATATATATATATATATACTGAGACTCAATGGATTCGTGATCAGAGTTTTACGTAGTAAGTGATTAACTCTACGTCTTGTTCCTGTTAACCAAGGAGGATCTGGAATGAGTTATCTCCAGGAGACTGACGGGCCTCATTGCATCCGGAGGAAGGGGGGTCTGTGGTCAATTCACCTGTGTCAGCCTGTGGGCGGGATCCAATTGAGTCATAATCGTTAGCCATCCCGAGGGGCTGTCAGAAGTATTTACTCCCGGTGATCCATAAACGCTGCGACACTAGCGCGCTCTGGTAGCGAGCTCTGATAGTGGACTAATGGACTATACTAGATTGAACTACTAACTGACGGCAGCAAATATGTTACACCTGTAATAATCCATCTAAAGGTTATAAATATTTAAAAAAATTGTAAATATAATAATGACGTTAATTAGATTAATAAGTACAACTTTCATTACATTCTAATAGACTAAGTACGACAGATATCAAAGAACTACACGCGTCGGAATTGTTACCCAAAAAAAAATTATGAAGGGTTAAAATACAAATCGTTTTCATAAGAGATGGATATTACTGGGATTGAAGGACAATCGGCAGAGGGATGTAATGAATAGAGGAATAAACGTCGTCCATTCTTCACAAGTTTTTATTACGAAGCTTAGCCGCTTTCGGTGGTTCATACCACCATCTACTATATTTAGGTTGTAATCATGACGTTTGATTTCGGTAATCCTCTTTCTTTTTACATACATGTATATTTATTTATTTATATTTTTCCTCATTGAAGTTACTCTTCAGAGAGGGTATTTATTTTCTACATGGTACAATATTAGTACATCCCGTGTATTTGTTTTAAATTATGATAATATTACACAAAATTATGCTTTAGTTTTACTAATTTAAAATATATATATATATATATATATATATATATAAAATAAAATAAAATAAAATAAAATAATAAAAGGAATCTGAATAAATGCAATTAAGAATTTTAAAGACCTAGCGTATACTAGGTTCAAGATAAATAATAAATAAAGTAAATAATAATTGAAAATAATGTACAAATTAAAACTAAATAAGGAAATAATATATATATATATATATATATATATATATTATTTTTATTTTAGTTACAAGCAATAATCTAAATCATGTAAAAAAAAAAATATTATTACTAATTAAACGAATTGTATAAATAACATATTTTAATCGTTTGAATGGTTAATTGATTATAAGGACATTATTGAAACATTATAGGGTAGCCGTTTTAGTGTGAAAATGACAAAAAAAAAATAAATAAAATAAATAACTTCTCCAAACATTTGTGCTCAAGCTTTAGATTTATTTTGGAACATTAAATTTCAGTTGCCCGGGTTTAGTCATTAACTAGTATGACCTTTCGAATAAAACAGTTAAATATTAAGTATGGTATAGATCAAATAAACATTTCGGAGTTAAGAACGTAAAATCTTAAATTATGATGTCATCACACTACGTATTTGCACGTATCTCACACAGTACAATTTCCAAGAAAACAATATTTGGTATTTAAGCTTACAATAAAGTGGTTCATGACATAACAGCTAATTGTTAATATGATTTGAGTAGGAGTGGGAGGTTTACTGAAAGCTGAAAACTAAAAGGTGCAAATATCTCGGTTAATATTCATGATAGAAAAAATATGCATATAACAAAATTTATAGGAAATTACATTTTCAATAAGACTGGTTCTATACAATGTTTCGATCAAGTATAATAAAGATGATGTTTAGAATTTTCGAAATCCCCCCTCCCCTCTCCGATTTCATCCGTTAACGAACTTGATATATAGTTTTACATAAAACACTTATATATCGAGGTTGGTAACGTTAAGACAAATTTCAGTTGCTAGAGTGCCAATAGACAAGTAAAAATATATATCTAAATTTTGAACAGACCTCATTTTAGTCATCTATTAGGTACAGTCGATGGACATTTGGAATTTTTCGAAAATCGCGTCGTTAGTACAACCTCAATAGCTGATTTTCCTGAAGGGAAATCTGATAACTATGATATTAAACTGTTATGTTGGATAGTTTTATTCGTTTGAGGCAAAACTATTTAAAATTGAGTCCAAAGTGTCTACTGATATAACCGATCAAAAAAAGCTACAATTTAAATAAGCTTAAATTATTAAATTTATATATATAAATTCGGAACATGTATAGATGAAATGAGTAATTTGCCATTCAGTACTTACATTTTTTGGAATTCATAAACGTCTCTCGTTTTTCTGACTCCTTATTCCTCAAAGATTCTGGTATACATTTGTTACTAACAACTTTTGCAATAGAATAATTGGCTATAGTCAGTTGAAAAGTTATCTGAGAGAGACAACTATGCTCACTGATAGTGGACAATGAGAGAGAAGAGTATATGAGAGATAGTGGTTGTGGGTTGTGATGGTAACCAAGCCTTGAGGGCGCGTGCCAAGCTGACCGCAGAAATCCGATATATATATCCTTATCGCTTGGCTGATCGAATCGCAGACCTCTGCCACTCGTCTCCTGTTAGCTATTTGATATTTCTCTACTTCTTTCAGATATAACCCTCTATGGATTGATGTTACTCAATCACCCTCTGGTTTATTGTTCATCTACCATTCTAATATCAGCAGTACGACATTTGAAATAAGTTAATAGACGTATATTACCAATTATTAAAGGGGTTAGCGCTTTGCGCTGATTATACAAAGTTTGGAAGTAATATTTATTTCTTTATTTGTCAAATATTCCAACTGCAGGAGACGACAGCTGTTCAGCTACTCTTGCGTTTGGAAACTGAAATGAATGTCTCTTCAATTTATGCTCTATATATGCTTTTTATGTGAAGCGTGCATTATTAGGTCTCAAAAATGGAGATTTGTGAACTTTGAGATCAAAAGCCTCTCAAAGTTAAAATACTAGACACCATCGACCAACGGAATTGAGTTTTTAAATAAGTAATTATTTGGCTTAATAGATGAGAGAAGTGACAACCGTGTTTGTGATTACATAATGATATATTATTCCATTGTGCAAATAATTACTTTCAATTGATTGTATAGGACTCAAAGGTACAAATTTCCGAAATTCCGATTTCACATACCTTCTAAAATCGAACCTTAATGTAGAAAATTTTAAAAAATTACTTTTTTTAAAAATATGAATTTTTAAGTAACATTTTTCGATATATAACAAATATTTAGGATTTTCTGAAAAAAAAAATTACTGAATGCTGAATGTGCCACAACCTTAATGTAGAAAATGTGTAATAAAAATAGTGCTTAAAATTTTAAATAGGACCTAATAACTAAATTAATATATTAAAAAGGCTAATTCTTTTGGATAAGGGGTTGAAGGTAAGTGAAAGGAGAGCTTCAATAGTATTGCAAATATGCCCCTAGCACGCCTCTTTTTAACTTATGTTCCTTACATTTTTTGGATTAGAAGCCTTAAGTCTTTTGGAAATTTCAAGTTTTTTGACTTGAAACATCTCTAAAAGTAGACAATGCTCCATAAAATTCTATAGAATGTTTCGTTCTTGACATGAAATAAAGGGATTTGGAAACCCATTGTACAAGGATGCAGCGTTTTTCAACAAATTACTTGAGACCTTAAAATGGTCATGGTATACAATTTAACAAGCTATCTTGTTAGCAGTCACTGCTGTCGATTTTAAGTAACTGAATCAAGAAATTAGTTTTTTATCTTACAAAATTTAAAGTAAATATTTACTACAACAGCTTAATCACTTTTCTTAAATTTATTCGAGACATGTTATTATTATTCATAATGTATATTTTTATAATTTCAAGAATATTCAGAAGTTTGTTAACATAGAATTGTTTAATAGAAGTTGGAAAGACTGTCTGAAAGTAAAAACTAGTTGGAGTTATTTAAAAGGCAGATGCTTCATTAGGGACAGCTAAAATAATAATCTCTTTCTCCTGCCCATGGTTACTCAAGAGCTGATGTGAACAGCTGTTCAAGACACCTCATCTCTCAAGTGTGTGTGTGGCATATAAAATAATAAAAATATTTCGTTATTTATGTGATAATTGATGTATCATTTTTCAAACAGTAATTAGTACAATTACTTGAATAACTTAAACAGAAGAATTCACACAACGTTAAAACAATTAACATTCTATGAACTATCTTCTCCAAGTTTTCATACATTACGATGGCCGTCGTTTAGTGGCACATTCTCCATTCAGTAAATATTTTTTTCAGAAAATCCTAAATATTTGTTATATATCCAAAAATGTTTCTTAAAAATTCATATTAAAAAAAAAAAAGTAAATTTTTATCGCCCTCTTTAAGCTACTAGTGCTAAGCGGGACGTGTAGCCTACAGGTTATCACCCTTTTCTGCCGGATTTCGTCAATGCCTTATATCCAACTGAAATACCCTCGATTGTTTTCATCGGGTCCTTAAACAGTAGGAAAATTCAGTTTCTTTCTAAACACGTTTCCATTGGAAATAATCGAAACGAACCATTGGCGGTGATGAAGTGATGACTACCGAAAATATAAATTTATTTAGCCATTTACTAAATAACATATATTACCTAATGATGTTAATGTTTGGTATTCTTACATGTTTGAGTTCTATGTCTCAGGAACATAACGTTAGCAATAAAGTGGATGTTCAACTAGGCTGTTTCTTCCTTACAATACAATGTCAAAAAATATTTAAATTTTGGTTTACTGCTGGCCGAAAACGAAAAAAACATATAAATAACTCCCTCAATAATGGCTTTAAAGGAAAATGTATAGTACAAGAATTATAGATTGTTACTTTATTAACAAGATTAATTACATAACATTTTTTGACAATGAAATAAACAACTTTACGATTTCTCTCTTCTCTAAAGTTTAAAATTAAAATTTTAGATTTCCATAAAACTTTTAAATATCGATTTGGTATTCAACCAATCTCTTAGTAACAATGAAAATTTGAGTACAACCTCAATAGCTGATTTTCCATAAAGGAAATCTGCTAAAAAGGAAACTACTAAAACATATATTACGTTAGAAGATAAAATTCAATTTTGTTTAAAGGACCTAAGGTTCTAATATAGAATAGTTTGAATGGTAAGGATGCCAGTGTTGGATAAGGCATTTTACCAAACGTCAATAATCGAACTGGTTACGTAACTCATCCCTAACTTCGTTAGTGTCCTGTCGTTCGTACCTTGGGGCCTACTTTCTCAATTGTTTTACCAACTACGGAGAAAAAAATCGTTTCCTCTTTTTTTTATTAATTCACAATATATGAAGAATATAAATACTGGAATAATCCCTGCATTATTAAAACAAATTTTTACATAGACATTTCATACAAATTCTTTTCCCTTAAACTATAAATGGCTCTCTTTACAATTTACAGTTTATAAAAATAAACATACGTATATTTTGAGCCCTTCAGTACGATTAAGGATAGTTCCGTGGTTGAGTGTAATTATAAGTAAACCCCACCCATTAGTCCAGTTCCACAGTATTTTTTGTGATGAAAATGAACAAAGGCTTATTAAAAACGTTTAATAATAAAAAAAACTAATATAATATAAAGGTAATATTAACATATATGACTTAAGTAAGCCATAATACTTTCTTTTTTTCAGGGTGTGCTCGTGCCAGCATGTCGTGTGCGCCTATAAATCTCAATTAGTGATACCAATCAAAAAATTACAAAAGGAAATATGATTAAATTATGAACAGAAGAATAAACGTAAAAAATTATAAAGAAGAAACGAAACCCGTTATTCTGTGGTACGGACAAAATTTCCAGCAAGTTATAATAAATGTAATATTTCTAGTTAAATGAAAATGGCTTTTATTACAAGGATTTAATTATTGTTTTTCATTTAGTTAGTATAAAATCATTAAAACACATACAAGGAATATTCTGCTACACACAAACCGACAATTGATTATGGTGGGTACTGTGTGTCTAATTACCAAAGTTAATCGGTTTGATATATCATTTTCATAAATTTCGGTCGTAAAATCAATTTTGTATTATCGCATAATACAAGAAAACTTGAATATGTTTATAATGATTTGAAAATATCACTGTTGTCCATGGATCGTTTTAGGAATATCTATTTTACCCGGCTTAAAGATTTTACGTTCACAATCAATATGGAGTTACACAAATTCAAGTTTTGAGTCAAATCTCACTAAATGACTGTAATCTCATTAAATGGGAATGTAGCGAAGTTATTGACATCACACAAAAGGGAGTTTCTTAAAACAGAACGTGACAATATTGACCGAAAGATTCATGCTGGGAAGGGCAGGATGTTTTATTTAGTAATAAATATTTGAACATGGTTGTTATTTATTTACGTCCACTGTATGCTGATAAGGATAATAGTGGGACTCAGGATTTTATTTAATGAGTTCGTTATTTGAACATGTGCGTGCAACAATTTTTAAATCTCTTTTTTTACTGGTAGTCACATATATAAGGATCATATATTACTGATTCTCACAAAAGTGCTCTTCGCTGGTTTTGACACCACCAACGTTAAGAGCTAAAACCAAAGAGGTGCAGCATAATTCTTCACAGACACCTCAGTATGTTTGTATACAATAACATAGTACTATAACCAAAAATATATAACAACCAAATTACATGCTGTACTTGAAATAAAAAATAATATAGTATACTAAAAATCTAAATTAAATTTTATTGAAGCAGAAACAGATAAATGATCAGAATTATACCATCCATGTTTTTTATCTGGAACCTAATACAAAGGGAAAATCCTGAGGATAGTATTGATATATATATATATATATATATATATATATATATATATATATATATATAAGATAGTGAACTGGTTCATAAAAAAGTATTTGAAAAGGATAAGCTTTTCCTCATTCGTCAAATGTATTTTGCTAATTTAAAGTAACAAACTGTTGTTATATCACCAAATGCTTTGATACAATAATAGACACTTTAAATTCAAGTTTCTAATATTTAAGAAATGATTTATTTTAGCTGGTATTGTCCGTGCAATAATTAGAGATGGGCGGAAGAGATTCCAGATTGAGGAAGCAAAAGTATGCATGTTCAACAGGTGATCCTCCGTTCTGGAAACGAAGCCCTCCACAGCAAAACAAGGAACTCTTGGGGGTTTCCCGAACCCTGACAACTTTAATCGTTCTACCCTTTTAACCCCCTTCCAGGTTGATAGTAAACCCTAGGATTATAGAAGATTATGTTAATGGGGCAGTCACTTGAGGTTATTAAAAGTTATAAATACTTTACATAAAAAAATTTAAGTTAAGAAAACTAAGTCTTCTTTGCCACTATAATTAAAAAACAATCAATATTAAAATTTCAGAAACATTTATCAACAGACAGGGTTGTGTTCAACGAGAGAAACCTCTTCTAAGAGCATGCCTAGTGAAGCCCACTTTACGAACATCTATGTTAGGTGATTTTAGAATTTAAATGATTGTTCTAGGAAGCAGCAATCTCTCTCATATATGGTCAACTGAAAAATATAGTGGTGTAAGTTAAAACAACTACACTTTCAATAAAAAAGGGTCTGTGGTTTACACAATAGAAAAATCAGTCAACCATGGAGAGTAACTTCATTGGCCTTTTTTAATAATCTTCACACTAGTTTAGCTTTTAAACTGAACAAGGACATCTTATTATAATCACTGAGTACTTCTATATTTCCTTTCGTTACGGAAATTGAGACTTACCACTATTCCTTAACCACTCATATCATCCACCTCACATCATCAAGGCTACGACTTGTATTGAATTTCCTTCGAAAATTGACTTCTGGGAGACCTTCTTTCCTTAATGCAAGACATTTACCTTCAAATTTATTTGTAATGGAATCGCATTGGTTTAAGTTAAGTTTATTAAGTTTGATAAATTTAATTATAAATTTGGTAACGTTTGGAATGATTATTCTATTATAAGAATCACAATCAAACTCTCTCTCTCATCCATTTTATTCACACGCACACACACACACACACACATACAAAGTCCTTATTTTTCCGTATGAGTCCAAATTCCTTCGCTTACAATGTGTCGCGAATTCAATGCCTTCTCAATCCACCCAGAGAAATTACTCATTTCTTTCATTATATTATGCGTTTCTTCTTTTCAAATAAATAGTTCAATTTAACAGCTATTTCTCAATTTTCAAATTCTTTATTTTTTTATTTGGATAGTAAATATGCTAAATAAAAGGTTGAGCTATTCACTATTTCAATTTTAATTTCCACACTTTGTAAAAGGACATTTGCAAGCCCCCTCCTCTTAAGTCATTCTTGGCTATGGATGCCTGGATATTTATTTATACGTTTGATAATATTAATGAGTAGTGGTTTTGTTTCTCTCTTTTTTTTTTAAATGAGTAGTGGTTTTGTTTCTCTTTTTTTTTCCTTTTTTTTTTGTTTTGTTTTTTGAAGTATAAGAAATTATAAAACGTTCTAACTATACATTTGTTTACTCAGAACTAAATTCTTTACTTTGTAGTCGACCAACGGCTATATTTGAAATAATCATATGTTTTATTAATGTAGCATATGTTATAGTACTGCGACGTTAAAACCTTTTCAATAATGTCTTTTTATATGGAATGTTTTCTTCCATTTGGCGGATTATCAAAAATATTAATTTATTACAATATACACCTGAGATTGGATGTCAGTTTCTATGTTTTTAGAGAAATTTATTCAAACGTTCTTTAATATATCACATGTTTATTTCCTTAGGGATATATTGTTCCACCACCCGTCACTTAACACAATCTTTATAGTTGTAGTTTACAATATTATTTTAAACGAATTAATTTAATTGTTGACTATTGAGTGGTGCTTTTATTCTTTGGCAAGAATGCCCTGGTTTGAAGTAGTAACGTACAGTCTGTACGTGTATTTGAATTGATATCAATTCTGAAGTATGGATCCAATTTTAATAGTTCTTGTGTCCTCTAATTTTGTATATTAGCTTGATAAAGGGAATAAAAGTTCCAACCCCTTGGCAATACTTGTTTTTTTCATTATATATATATATATATATATATATATATATATATATATATATATATATATACTACTTACGTCTAAAAGGTTGCGCACTGGAACTTCTCTTGTACAATATCAAGGAAGACATAGAAAGAAGGGGCTCTCATAGAGCAAAGTCCACTTTTAGTCACATGTATCAACTTATTTATGGTAAGTATTTATTTTATACTTACAATACAAAATTAATAATGAGAAAATAAAAATGATCAGCCAACTAAGACTAGGATGGGACAATGTGATAAGACTAAAATGTAATAAAAAATAACACTTCATCGATACCACAGCTGTATGCATAGCATGCCATGAGGACTATTCAGGTGCTTATGTCCACGATACCAAGCTGTAAAGAAAGAGTTCAACATCTCATCACAAGGAAGCGTTGCTGACTTCCTGCAGATCACATCCCTGGACAACTAAATAATATCTGCAAGTACATTCACGAAGCAATAACACTAAGGGTATCAGAGATTACTGGGAGCGCGCAGGAAGAAACACGATAAGAAGGATGTAATTTCCCATATCAGCTCTTCACTAAATACTTATACATATAAAATTCATGTATATATAAATATATTGTATTATAAATTATATATTATTCTTATAATTTTGTTTTATATTTTGTTTAAAAATGTTGCACTCTGTAAGACAAATAAATTATTATTCAATTTCATTCTATTCTATATATTTTACTTACACAGTCACATGTGACGTTATGAAATATGATTATGTTAAATAAAAAGAAAGAAGTGGAGAAATCAAAATGGCGACTTGTTAATGGGCCTATTTCCGCCCCATTGGCCACCATGTCTGGTGGAATAATAGCCCGCAATGGGCAGGGAGACTGTAAGAAGGTGGTGGACCAATGACAGGGTTCTCCTCTTGCTCTTCAAATAGATCGACTGAAGGACTAATCGATATTAGCCTATTGAGGAGGGGGTGGGGATGTAGACCAGCCAGAAGGCCAGTATCAGTTCAGCCGGCTTGCTGCCTACTCTTCCAGTACCAGGTGGCTAACTAACAGCAGGTTAGATAACAGCTACATATCTTCCTCTAGTAATAAGCGAACATATTTATTTCTCATAGTAGAGCATATTACATGAGCTATAGCCAATAAATGTTACGACTGGCACAAGGACATCTATTGATCAAGAAAGAAAAACTGACAACATGTCACAAAAAACTATCCAGTGAAGCACCTACTAACAGACTACGGAAGACAACTTTATAGCTAGCGATTTGCTGAACTAGGAGTTACATCACGAAAGTAATGAAATACCTTACAGACTTAAACGTTGCTGTAACGCGATAAAATAAAGCCTAACTGGCAGACCAAATGACTTGAAATACATACCTTTACATTAAATATCCTACCTTCAAAGGAACATTCACTTGTTATCGTTAACACATAATCTACATATAAATGTCGATCCCTTAACTGACAACCGTGAGGCGGTAACTTCGTGACAAATAAAGTATGAAATAGTAAATATATATTGCTAACTATAATTTTTATTATTGATTACATATTTTAATTTTCATAACACAGTCCTCTGGGTGGCTAATAATTTGGTGTACTTCTTCAATTTATTTCATTACTGCCTAAACCTGTCATGTCATACATACAACTTGGACTCATGTGTTGGAATAACATACTAGTGATCTCATCTTACCAAATAGTCTCTTTTTCTGAGTAAAAATCCGATGAGTAGAAGTGGGGATTTACTGGAGGTTCAAAACAAGAAAGCATGAATAGCTCACTTAATATTTGAGTTAAGAAGAAATGTATAGAAAAACAATGTAGAACAGCAATACTTTAACAAGATTTGTTCTATAACATTTTTCATTCAGATTCATAATAACGGAGATATTTTGAATTTCCCCCCTCTTAACCCTCCCTATTCCAGTTCTGATTTTAGCCACCAAGATAGAGAAAGAGTGCAAACTACAACATTTGTAGAAAAATACATTTACAAGATATATTACATATAACTAGGAAGTCCAATCTTTCTATATTTATAACTCGTAGGAATGAATATGAATATGAATATTTTTTCAGTGTAAGAACACATTATTTCTGAATTACATTCACATTAGGCTTTCTAATAAACCAATTTTTTAAACTATTACATTTAAATATATATATATATATATATATATATATATATATGTGTGTGTGTGTGTATATATTCCTAACTAGTTCATGGTTTCCTACGTCAGAATTATGAAAGTTTAAATATACTAATTTCCCCCTTTCTACTTACTTACTTTCAAAACGGTAGTAACTTCTTAGCTCTTAAGGTAAATATACCACCACTCACTTGACCAAAGATGGAAAGGGAAATCTCATGATCAAATGAAAACATAAATAAAAAAAGAAAAACTCACTTGATCCAGCTACAATAAACATTAGCCACAACTTTGAAGTAAATAATTAATAGGATCATTAAATGCCTAAAATAGAGGTGTAAATGTATATGTCAATAAGGTATTTATCCGTTTACTCAAGCGATGGAAGTAACAGAGATTTCAATTATAATTTCTACTTTAATGTTTAACAGTAATTGTTGTGTTGATAAAAGATTATTTTTTAGCTAGTTAGACGGAAAATCCAAAGAGAATCTAAAGGGAGTGGGATATACCCCTAGAAATTTAGTTAGCTGAGACCATGGAAACAAAATTCTGTTGTAAAAATGTATTAATTACCTAGATACGAGTACAATAAATAATTAAAATTCAGATTCCTCAATTTTACCATGGCTTTTATATTTTTCTATAATTAAGCTGGAAAAAAAAATGTGTGAATATTTGAAAAATTCAAATATTTAGAAAGCTTAAAAGCAACTAGCCACAATGTCTAGTATCATTGTACACAACTATACATGCACAAGGACTAATAAATCGTTTGCCAAAAAGTTCTGAAACCTTGTTATTGGAAATATTCAGCATCTTCAGTTTTCCTATTTGCTATACAAGACAAATGGCATATACAACTTGGAAACGACGTTTCAAGAGTAAAACAGTGACTTCAATGTGCAGGTAGAAGAGAAGTTCTTCTTCATACGTTCAGGATCAGATGTTTTCGCGAATAGTACTTTGTCTGTCATTTTATTAGTAATAAACTGAACATATTCATTTTCTCATTACTTTGGAATAGGTAGTTACTTAAAAATTAGCCAATGAAACAGATTTATAATTGGCAGCGTAATCGTCTTTGCTGCCCCTAATATAATTAGAAATAAGTTTTAGGCTGAGTTGATTGTTTTAAATTTATTTTTATTACATGCTTCGGAAACATTTCATTTCCCCAAAGCGTTTCTTGTCTTCATTTTGACCAATCGTATTCATTTTATAACTTGGGTGTTTCTTATAAGGGAAGTTATTTTTCTAATGATTTAAACATTTTCATATTTTAATTAATAACTTCTAATTTACCAAGTCATTTCAGTCATGATTAATTATAAATTGCTTCTTTTTCAGGATAGTTAAATTGTTTTCCAAAGATTAAATCTATTAGAAGTATATATGCAATATATTGAAATAATTTAATATAAATATATGCAACTATTGTTACTCAGAATAAAGTAATATTATAGAATTTATGGTTTTGTTGCTTAGTTTCAGATGGTCATTAATTGCATTTATATTTTATGTAAGACATTTTTTTCAAGTGTTATCATTTTGTTATATTTTGTCTTTGGACATGTTGTGATCTAGACAGATCAGTTAGCTGAATTATTATTCTCTTAGATATTTGTTCAAACGAAGTTTGTCTAAAGACGTTTGTCAAAATGACTTTTCTCAAAACAACTTGGCTTCACAGTCGTGTCCGAAGAGTGTTTAGAATACACTTTTTTTTATTAAGTCCAAAACATCATATGAACTGAACGTCGTGTAACCAAGAGTGTATTATTTTCTTCTTTAACAACTGAGCTGATTTTCGTCTTGCGTGTATTTCTGGATAATCTTTACGCGCTATTTACATATAATTCGTATGGTATTGTATATCATTCATATATTATGTATTACTGAATTTATGCTGTTATGTTTAGGTTTACTGTTGAAATGGTGATTTTATTTTCTTATATCAAAAATGTTGACCACAGTCTCTGGAATAATGTCTGTCAATAATCTGCTATGTAGTGGATTTTTTTCTGCAAGAATAATGTACATATTTAAAACGTTTTTCCAAAATAATTACAAAACGTCCGTCTCCCAGGGGCTGCATAAGCTAAGCAGATTTCCCACATGTTGGAATGACACACTACTGATCTTATCTCAGCATATCTTCTCTATTTCTAAAAAAAAAAAAAAAAAACTCAGTATAAGTGGGCGGTAAATAATATCGTAATTGATGAGGTCATTACACTAGTTAATTGCACATAACTCATATAATAAAGGTCCATTGAAAACAATATTTTATATTTATTCTTGGAATAAGACGTTTCATGATATATTCTCTTATTTTTAATGTGTGATAACTGAAAGTGGGGGTCACTCAAGGCTAAAGACTAAAAAATGCAAATATCTCGGTTAATAATCAAGATAATGAAAAAACGTAAATAACTACATTTATAGAAGATAACATTTGCACTGCGATAATTCATTGTGATAACAGACAAAAATATAGTAAAATGTATATATAGTTTTAAACGGACCTCATATTCATTACCTTCTGGGTATGATCGATGGAAATTTGAAGATATTTTTCGTAAATCGCGTCATGTGTATATCCTCAATAACGTAAAGTTTACGCAAGTGTTGTACAAAAATCTCAAGATGGCCAACACCTTTATCAAAAAGGAGAAGATAAAATTCACAGCAATCACGAAATATATAGGGAGAATAACCATTGTGATTCAAACTCTGTCTTCAGAATCTGAAGAGAACTCATTAAATTAATATATTAATTAATATATAACTATCCTGAATTTTTATATCTGGTTATGTAAAACTTCAGTCGCCCGTCCCTGAGTCATACATTTTTCTTTTTAAGCACTTTTGAATGCCCTGGCCTCCATCTATAGATCTTGTGCGAGAGAGACGTCCAGCTATTCATCTTGGAGTTATACGGGTTATCTGCGTTTAGCGATAAAAAGGAAGGAATTACATCCTGTGTAGATTAATTAATAATTAACTTATCCACTGTAAACAATTCTATTTGAACACGCCAACGTGAGGTAACCTTAGAAAAGGTTGATGAACCCAATTCTTGAAGTCCGATTTTGGCCATCAACGAGCTTCATTTTTAATTGTATATAGAGTGTAAGTGTTATAAAATAGAGTTTTGAATGGACCCAACAACAATTTCCGCTACTAGAGCGGCTAAAAGACATGCACGCACTGGAGTATATGTATATATATATAGTATTTACAGGCTACACCTGGTGATTGGTCTTGTGGACACGTACGCCTGATTTTCACGTGGCCGAACAAGGGAATAAGAGGGACACGAGGACATCCAGTGGTTTCCCATCGCCGTCTGCATCAGATCATCCAGCAATAAAGGCATCATGAGGAAAATTCCATTCTCACCAGTAAAAGCGTGAGTGGGGAAAATTCGATTCAAGGCCAAAGTTGTTAAAAAGCCGTACCTCCGTAGCCTTTAGCCTGCATTCGCTGACTAATGATAAGCATTAGCTAGTATGAGTAAGCAGACTACAACGTTAATCTACCCTCCAGTTTGCCTCACTGACATGTAAAAGAGAAGTTAGACTAGGAGGGGAATGTGTGTGTGTGTGTGTGTGTGTGTGTGTGTGTTTGTGTGTGTGTGTGTGTGTGTGTATATATATATATATATATATATATATATATATATATATATATATAGCGAGAGAGGGACAGCGAAAATAGGTTTCATAGTAAGACGTTTTAAGAAAGTAAAATAAAATGTTATGAAGATCGTTGAATTTAGTATTTCCTCTTTGAGTGACGTTTTTCCTGTGTTTCATGCGAAGACATTTTTTTTACTTATTTTTTTTTAATAACTCTAGTTTTTTTAATGTATGAGAAATATTGTTGTGTAGGGAAGAGACATCCTAAACCGACAATAAAAAAGTTGGCTTCAGCATCCGGTGTTCGGCTGGACCGAGGTAGGCCTATCCGGTTTCTAACTTCCACATCGAGGGTCACCTGGAACCTTCTTTTAACACATCTCGGTGTCTCCTCTCCATAAATCATTTCCCGATAGAAGACGGAACATGGTATCAGTATTATCAGACTGCATTATAGATGAAGCAGAATAAGGATTAGTAGAATCTTCAGCTTAATACTATTATGGTACGAGGGAGTTAGTTAGGTAGTGTTCGACTTGTAGAAAAGTCCATCCCTCAGGGGCTGCGGGAAGCAGATTTCCCATGCGCTGAATGAGAGTAGAGATCGCAATTCCCTATTTGTCTTCTATATCTATGCAAAAATCCTATGAGTATCATATATTTTCTATTTCTATGTAAACATCCGATCAGTATAAATGGGCTGTTTACTGAAGGATGGAAACAAGAAAATAAAAATAACTTAATATTTATGTTGTTGTTGTATAGGGTTTAAGGGCGAAAAACTACCAGGTTATCATCGCCCTGTAATATCTATAATTCACATTTTGGTATCCTCATCCATATCGCCATTTTAACAATATAAACGAGGATACAAACAATACTTAATATTTAAGCTACGAAAAAATTTATAGAACATCGATTGAAGACCATCGTTAGTTTAACAAGATTGCTCCTACGACATTTTGCGATCCGACTCACAAAAACGGAGACATTTTGAATTCCCCCTCTAAATATCGGTTTTGTGATTCTCTGATGCGATTTCAACCATTAACGAATGGTGATGAATGATCTTTAACGTTCAATGAAACAGTTGAACATGGAAGGGAGGTGGGGGGAGGAATAGGATAATGTGTGTAATTATAAATATGTATCTCCTTTGTTATGAGTCAGATCGAAAAATGTCGTTTAAGCAATAATATTGATAAAGAAAGAAAGAACAGTTATTCTCATATGTACGTCACTAACTGGAATATTTGCAGAGTTATTTGCTAATTAGCATTTTTACCCTTTTGTAAGCAACTAACCATTCTCATAAGATTTTCACTTAAAGCTAATACTAAAACTCTGGTGGCCAGCTTAAACTTCAAGTTGTTTATGACATAGCTAAAGGAGCTATAGAGGATAGTTTTAACTTCATAAAGTAAGATTTCAGTTCTGTAATGTCCTGGCCGATGTAATAAATGTATGATCATTCACAAACTTGATTCCACTCATTTTTCATGATTACACTCATTTATAACCCAAATCAGACTGAAGGAGTTGGGGTTTAGAGAAGGACTGAAATGTACATCCTCTGTTCAGGGTAAGCCTTAGGTCAGCCATATTAGCATTATTTAATTATGTTTAAATCGCCAAATTTGAAAAGCCCGCCACGCAGGGGCTGCATAAACTAAGCAGATTTCCCACATGCTGGTATAACAATTTAAAAAAAAAGCGATGACTCCAGGGGAGGTGGTAACTGGAAGCTGAAAATAAGAAAGTACGAATAACTCGGTTAGTACTTGAGTTACAGAAAAACGCACAGAACAAAAATTGTAGAGCTTCAATAGTTTAACAAGACTGATTCTATAAAATTTTCCGATCATTCATTATAATATTCACTCCCTAACAGACTCATAACAACGGAGATATTTTGAATTCCCCACCCTCTCTAACTTTATAAGGAATAAGGAATAGGGGGGGGGGCTATTCCTGGTCCGATTTCTGTCAATCACAAATATGAACTTTAGTGTTGAATAAAACGGTTAAATATCGAGTATGGTATAGATCAATAAAGATTTTCCACACAAGAATGAAAACCCTTAATTGATGACGATATCACATAACGAATTTGCATGTATCTCGCATATTAAAGGTCCAATAGAAACAGTATTTGGTATTTAAACATAATAATAAATAGGTTAGTGTTTTAAGAGCTTGTTGTTATTAGGGCATGAGTAGGAGTGGGAGTTTACTGAAGGCTGAAAACTAAAAATTCCAAATATCTCGGTTTATATTAACCTTAGAGAAAATATGTTCATAACAACATTTATAGACAATTAAATTTACAATGGGATTACTGTGATATTTTATTTATTCGACCTATCCGAATTTTCAAAATCCTTCCCTCTAAATACCCTTCCCCACGTCCTATTTTAGCCGTTAACGAACTTGATCTTTGGATGAAACGCTAATATCCCGAGTTTGATAACGATAAAACAATAATTGCGACCACTAGAGCAGTAACAGAAATATCTATGTATATATAAAATTGTAACCTCTGTCTGTACATTGATTTTTTCTCGAAATTTCATGATAACTTTTCGTTTCACATGTCATAGATACCATAACTGCATTTTGTTTCTTTCGTGTGTGTTTGTTTTTTACCTTTTCACGCATAAACGGCTGAACCGAATTTTACGAAACTAGGTATGTATATTACTACTAACCAAAGTTAGACTTTAGGTTATATTAATTTTCTCTAAGACGAACAGGAGTGGGGGTTATAAAGGAGACCAGAAATTAAAAATACCGATATTTCGTTTCCTATTGGTTTTTCGGCAAATATGCACATAACAATAGTTGTTTATTTTGTTATTTAGAGTAACTTTTGTTTTATACACTTTCGTCGTATACTGAAGAGTAAATGCGTTATACGCTAAAAAGTATAGCGGGAGTCAACAATATGTTTTGGCACAAAAGACTCAACCGAGCTAAATAAAACTCGGTATGTGTATTAGCACTGACGCCTTAATTATCATAAGAAATACCAACATTTCTTGGGACGGGCAGGAGTAGGGATTATAAAGGGAGGCCTGAAATTAAAAATAGCGGAATTTCGTTTTCTACTGGTTTTTCTGCAAATATGCACATGACAAAAGTAGTTTATTTTGGTATTTAAAGTAACATTTGTCGTATTCGCTTTTGCTGTATAACAATGTATAAACGAGATATACATTAAATAGGATCGATGGACAATTGAAGAAAAATTTCGAAAATCGCGTCATGAGTACAACCTCAATAGCTGATTTCCCTTAACGATTTCCCTTGTTCGGGTGCCAACAATTTTGTTGGGCACTAACGATTGAACTGAACTTAACAAAACTCGGTATGTGAATTAGCATTAATTCTAAGATGATTATAAGCTACATTAAAATTTTTAGGTCCAAACGGGAGTGGGGGTAATGAGGGATATGCAAAACTGTGATATTTCGTTCCCTATTAGATTCTCGGCAAACGTGCACATAACAAAAGTTCTTTATTTTGTTATTTAGAGTAACATTTGTTGCCTTCACTTTTTTTGTGAAAAAAAGTAAACACGGGATATACTCTTAAACTATAGCGGGAGTCATTAATTTTATTAGGTGCTTATTTAAGCGTTTTTAATGAATGCATATTATGAAAAATGATTTTATGTTATAGTCACATATGATAACTCTAAATATGATTCGGATTAGTGAGGTTATATATCTCCGTCGCCTCCTTCTCATTTATGTATTTTTCCTAGAAAATAACATTGTTGTTTATTACCAATAGTATTATAAACTATAAGAGCATTTCCGCTATTTAATTTGTATAATGTATTATGTAAAAAAAGTCATGGTGAATGGGCACAAGGAGTGTTAGCGAAAGTTATAGGGATCAAACTCTTTGGTTCTGTTATCTTATTTCCGATATCTTGATGTTATTGAAACAAATATGTACCATCATAACAATTAGACATTAATGGTAATGTTATTATGAAAAAAAGACAATATCCGTTTAAACTTGATATTATTTAATGTATTACTTATTTTGCTGGGAGGGCTACGATCTCTTCCCCTCGCCTATCTTTTTGAATATATATGAAATTATTTTTAGGGTAATATTATTATTTAATTCCATTAGGTAGAAAAATTATTAAAATAATACTTTGAATCAATAATTTAAGTAAAACATTGGTGATAGCCCTCATGCTGGAGTGGAAGTTGACAGGAGCCTAAACAGTTAATTGAGTAATCTTATTTCCTGTAAAATGCTGGCATTACTGGAAGTGATTTCCACTGAGCTCGACTATTACGCTATTACGAATATAATCTAATGTACAAAACTATGCTTAAACTATATGTACTTTGTGCGATTAGTTTTTGCCAGGAAATAAGTTTCATTATATATTTAATTGTAATAAATGCTATCCATGATTATGGTTTGAAGTATTCAAAAAGGTGAGTTAAAAAATAGAGAGGAATAGATTAGGAACACATTTTTATTTATTCTTCAACAGTAACATTTCTCATTTATAAGTCGCCTGCCTGACCCTAACGGGAAAACAATGCGCCCAGACGGGAAGTGTAGTTGTAAATATTGAAGACTTGCCCAAAAATAATACTATCATCATTCAGCCTCAAATGATTTCCCAAGCGAAGCCGGGTACCTTAGCTAGTATATCTATATATATAAAAAATTGTAACCTCTGTCTGTAGTCTGTCTGAGTAACTTTTGTTATATACACTTTTGTCGTATACCAAAGTATAAATGAGTTATACGCTAAAAACTATAGCGAGAGTCAATAATTTTATTGGTCACAAAACACTCAACCGAACTAAATAAAAATCAGTACGCGTATTAGCACTAACGGCTTCATTATAATAAGCCATACTGACATTTCTAGGGACGAGCAGGAGTGGGGGTTGTAAGGGAGACCTGAAATTAAAAATAGCGGTATTTCGTTTCCTATTGGGTTTTCGGCAAATATGCACATGACAAAAGTTGCTTATTTTGTTATTTAAAGTAACTTTTACTATATTCACTTTTGTCGTTTAACAAAGTATAAACGAGATATACACTAAAACCTAGAGGCAGCCAACAATTTTATTGTGCACTAACGATTGAACCGAACTTAACAATTGTTCCTTGATTATAAGCTATATTAAAATTTTTAGGTTTGAATGGGAGTGAGGATTATAGCGGTATTGACGCACCTAAAACAGCTGTCACCATTGGGTTTTGTACCTCATCAAGGGAAAGGAACTTTTATTCATACATGGTTTAGAAGATAGAATACTTTCTACGACTATGAATTATATGTTACATTAAGTTATAAAAAAAACTACACGCACATGAGACGGGAAATATAAAAAAATGAGGACAGTGAACTCTTAAATAACAAATAATTTAATTATTAACAAATCCACAGCAACGACGGGTATAAATTCTAAACACTGTGACGGGGAAATGTCAAAATATAGTGGAAAGTAAAGCCTCGTCAAAAAATACCTTCACCATTCAGCCTCAAATGAATTCCCGGGTGAAGCCGGGTACCTTAGCTAGTATATATATATATATATATATATATATATATATATAATTTTGAACGGACCTCATTTTCGTCGTCTCCTAGGTAGGATCGATGGACATTTGAAGACATTTTTCGGATTTGTAGGATAGCATGTATGGAATAGTTAACATAAACATTTTCGAGTGAAGAAATAAAATCTTAATTGATGATATCATCACACGACTGCATGTATCCATTTAGTAAAGATCTGCAGAAAACAATATTTGTAATTTATGCGTGGAATACGACGTTTCATGATATATTTACGTAGTGTTAAAGTGCGATGACTAACACAGGTCATTTGCTGAAGGGTAAAATTAAAAAATCCTATAATATCTCTTAATATTTATGATGGAGGAAAAGTATGTAGAATAACATTTATAGAAAATTAAATCAACAGTAGGATTAGTTATGCACGATTTTTCGATCACAGTAACGGAGATATTTTGATTCGATTTTCTCCCCTTGGCTCCCCTCCCTGCACCACATTTCCCATTTTAGCCGTTCACAAACTTGATCTTAATTTTTACGAAAAACGCTTATTCACAAAGTTTGGTAACGATCAAACAAATATATATATATATAAAATTTTGAACGGACCTCATTTTCTTCATCTCCTAGGTAGGATCGATTGAAATTTGAAGAAATATTTTGAAAATTGCGTTATGAGTACAACCACCATGCCTGATACTAAAGACGCGGTTACTGAAATGCGTTAAAAGTATTGTGCTCTTAAGAGTGCCAATGTATTCAATTAGTTTTGAGTTATTGAAGTATAGAAGCTGTAGGTAGGCTCATCAGGCGGAACTAGTAAAATAAGTGGGTTCAGGCAACAGTGGCTTGATGGAGGAAATGCGGAGGTTGAGTATCCATAATTGGAGAAGCTTGGCTGGGACCCACAAGGAATGGTCAAAAAGTCTGCCACACAGTGACTAGGTATGATAAGTATATTTCCCAGTACTTTATATTCTCAAAAAGGTTGGTGTTATATATACTTTTTCTTGATCCGACTCATAATAACGGAGTTATTTCCATTTTTTGAATTCCAACCCTTCCAAGTTCCCTCACCTAATAGTTAGACTTCAACCATTAACGAACATGATTTATAGATTTACATTAAAAAGTATTAATAATAATATCGTAATATCCGGAAACGATCAAACAGAGTTTGCAGTCACTGGAATGGCAAGAGACGTATATATATTAATTTGAAGCGACGTCATTTTCTTCATATTTTGTAGACTTGGGATAATGAAAGCATTCAAGAAAGAAGCATTCATCAGTGTGGTATTTCATCACGAGGAAATTCTGCTTAGTATATGCAAAGACGGTATAGTTATGACACGATTTTCGAAAAATCTCTTTAAATGTCTACCGAACCTACCCGTAGAGTCCTAGACGTTCCGTTCAAAAAAAAAAAAAATATTTATATCCCCTCAGTTCTCGTTCGTTCGTTACCTAACTCGATTTTTAAAGTTTTGTATAAAACCAAAGTTCAAGTTCGTTAATGACTGAAATCGAACCGGTGGAAGGGGGGAGGGTTTAAGGGCGTACCTATAATAAAAAATACAAAACTTCTTAGGTTATTTAGTTTCTTATAAATGTTTTTTTTCTATCTCTAATATAAACCAAAAATTTGTATATTTTCATTTTAGCAGATTTCCCTTAAGGGAAATCAGCTATTGAGGTTGTACTCATGACGCGAGTTTCGAAAAATTTCTTCAAATGTCCATCGGTCCTACCCAGGAGATGACGAAAATTAGGTTCGTTCTAAATTATATATATATATATATATATATATATATATATATATATATATATATATATATGTCTATATATATATGTATATATATATATTTGTCTGTTAACGCTCTAGCGGTCGCAATTTTCTTTAATGGCTGAAATCGGATCAGTGGGAGGGGGGGGGGTTAGAGGGGAGGATTTTTGAAAATTCGAAATATCTCCATTACTATACGTCGGATCAAAAAATTATATAGAACCAATCTTATTACAAATTTAAGTTATTATAAATAATGTTATATACATTTTTTCTTATCTTGAATATTAACCGAGATATTTGCATTTTTCTGTTTTCAGCTTCTGAGATGAGATCGGCTAACTTCGGGTCTTGTCGTGAGTTTCCGTCAAGAGCTAGTTCGGGCCGTTCCCGTAATTGTTTGACTCTCTATTCTAAAACTTCACGTGGGAAATCTGCTTAGTTTACGCAGCCCCTGCGTGACGGACTTTTTAGCCTTCAGTAAAGTTAACAATCAGCCGTCTTATTTCAAGTTTATATACATAGTAAGTAAGCTTTTCAACGGACCCGTAATCAATTAAGATTTTATGCTCTTGACACGAATTGTTTATTCGTCTAAACCTTTCTGTATATTTAACCGTTTCATTGAGCACTAAAGGTTTTAATCATTCATGGCGGAAATCAAACCGGCAATAGGGGTGGGGTTTAGGGGGAGTAATTCGATAACATGAAATCACTTCATATTTTGAATTTTTGATTTCCCCCTCTCTATGCCCCCTACCCCCTCCTTCCGGGTCTGATTTCAGCCGTTAACTTGATCTTCATGTTTACACGATCTCCTTATATATCGAGTTAGGTAACATATCATTGTCAATTTGTTCTCTTGGTTATTTGGTTTGTACTTAAAGAGTGCTTTTTTCAAAATCGTGTTAAATCATTTTTTGTTTTATATTGATAGTGTTAGGTGGTAGAGGGCTTTGTTAACATGCTTGAGTATGTTAACTAATCTCATGTTAAGCTGGTTTTATTTAACGTTGTGCTGTGTAGTCAGCAGCGTGTGTGTGTGTGTGTGAGTTTTTATGTAAAGCCGCAATTTTCAATTCTGCCAGTATATATCCTTGATCATATATTAATGGTCACCCGAATAACCTCCTTCATAACGATGAAGGAAGAAAATAAAACTCTTCTGAATTAAAATAATAAAAACACTTCATAATTGACGTTGAGGATAATTATTTTTATTTTATTTATTAACGTCCACTTTTTGGAACTAAGGCTAATCGGGACGGGTTATCTGCAGGTTACCACCCTTTTCTAGCCAGGGTGTGATTTTATTTAATGAATTCCGTCACTAATGAGGATAAATGGAACCCCAGGTGCCTATAATGATGAAGTACATGAAGTCGTCTCCAATGTTAAACTTTGCAAAATATGCTGCGTGAAGATAGTTAGCTACTAGTTTTAGTCGCAGGTGCCGCGTAAAATTTGCAGATATCCCACGAGTCAGATTGAAACGGTGATTATATTATCTTAAATTCTATTTTCTATTCCAAAGTTAGAATGTTATGTAAAGACGACTTTGACAGGAGATGCTTAGTGATCAAGTTGCTTTAAGTAAAAAGTGTTATCACTTGGTAGCAAATTTAGTATATAACATTTTTTATTCGAAGTATAATAACGAAGATATATCTGATTTTGTATTTTATTCCCTCTGTTACACTCTTTCTGGCCAATAACTAATCGCATTGGACAACTAAAAATTTAGGCCTCTGGGGCATAGTATGTTCATTGATGACGTCGCATCAAGCATGTCCTGAATGAAAATTTGGTGAGATTGGACCGGCATCTAAGGGAATTAATTTGTAAATAGAAACACGTATCGTCCAATTCTTGTTGAGTGGCAAGGGCTTCATGGATCTCAGAGGTTAGCAGTGAGTTAGAGAAACTAACCTGGGCGAGACTTGTTTTTTACTTTCCTTCCTCGATCTAGATCTTAGTAATCATGTCATTTAATACCAACATCTTACGCGAAATATAATTTAAAATAAATGAGTAAGGTGCTAATTTTAGCATGTCACTTATCAGGATCAGTTATGTTTCTTAGGCAAGACATGCTTATATTAGGAGTGCGTTTTATGCAATGCATTCCTTCGGCCGCACGTGACCTGTTGGCACTTACATATTCAATTTGTTTCCATGATCATTTATTTTTAGATACTAAGTGATTTAATCATAACACTTCTCAGCTTACAGTGAAAATGGATATGAAAGCAATTATTAAGGAATGTGAAAAAAGGCAAATGTTTTGACCTTGGTTCTATAAAAGAAGGGAGATATTGTTAAGAGCGGTATAATAAATGCGGCAATGCCGTCGGTGGTCCTGTGTAGCCGGCTGTATAAGTGAGTCTGACAGGGTCTTGGGTTACCACGTTGGTTACCTTCCTCCGGCAAACGAGGTCTCTCCAATCTAGCCCCAATGACCTGCCCCACAATAAGACCATTCAATATATATATATATATATATATATATATATATATATATATATATATATATATATATATGCATTTTATAAAAATTTAATACTGCTAACTATATATATGTATTACAAAACAAGTTTCTAAAAGGTCCGTCTCAAATGCGACGTTTATTTAATTCTTGCTGAACAGCAGGAAGATATTTTATTCTCTGCCTTTATTGTACAATTTTAACATGAAATTATAATTTTTACAAATATTTTTGTCTTATATATGTACGATATAAAGGTATTTCTAAATATAGCAAAATAAAATATTTGAATCCCATAGAAAATAAGAAAAGAATAATAAACATATATACAGCATATCACGTCACTCATAACAAGTTCTTAAGCTTATACACAAAGACGATACATAAATAAAAAGTGTGGACGTCTAGATTAAGCTTTCTTCAACTAGTCACATTCGTCAACAACACAAATGCCCTGTAACATGATCAGTAAAAGTGAAGCCACTCATTTCTTTTACCCAAGATATAAGCAGTTATAAATATGTATGTTTAGAATTGCTGCTTTCTGTAAATGGTTCGATATAATAGTGGCTCCCGTAGAAATGTAAATTAAAAATATAAAAATATTGGATTAGTGGAAGCACTAAATAATCCATTTATTACCATTAAATTAGCCTTATTTATAGTTTTAAATTCGTATATATATATATATATATATATATATATATATATATATATATAATATATTTGCGAAAAAAATTTGACAAACAAGTCACAACCCCCCCCCCCCCACCAGTCGAGGGTAGTAAAGTGCATATATAAACCCCACGTTGATAATATACCTGTTACATATTCCAAAACATTTACAATCTTGGAACGGTACTGAATTCTATTTTTATTATTTATTTCTCCAAATGGTAAGATGATACAATCGTTTTATTTTGAAGGGGAAACTAGGTTCATTTGATTACATGAATGATAATAAATTTGTCAATATTCATCAAAGAAGCATTCCACGCTTCAACCTATAATGTAACTGCATATTGATGACAATAAATTGATTATTCATTCTTCCACCAATCTTTTTATTTTGACGAGAAACCATTATTTTATCTATTGATTTACATAAATTCGTCCGACTTCATATATCTCAGGTATAACAACTCATCATATTAAATGTTATGAAATAGGGCATTTGTGTTATTGGTGAATACCAATATAGAATATGGACGATTTCATACGTCGAATCTTTGTATTCCCATGATTCCAAGGTTTCCATGGTGTAGGATCATTTTTATTTTAACCCATCAACTACTAGCTAGTACTCAATATTTGTGTAACTATCATTTGCAATACCGCAACTGGTACAAATCGAAAGATCATATGAGTTCCTGGACTTCGACCCAGAAGAGGTGGTGGTGCAACAGAGTGTACCAAATAGAAGTAAATCTGGATTCTCATGCGTATTATCGAATAATTTAATATAATAAAATTTACTAACAAAGTAACGTACTACGATTTTAGCCTAATGCATTCTGTCTATCTGGAAAATTAACCGAGTTATTTGAATTAGGCTTTCGCGAACTCCCACTTCTATTCAACCGATTATCAGTATGACTCCATAATTAGTAACTAAATATGACACGACAAGCTTAAATGCGAATCCCTGGTCTCATTGGTTTCTTATTATAGGAAAAATACAGTATACATGATGAGATGAGGTTATCTCAATGTCACTGCAGTACTTGGGAAATCTGCTTAATTTACATAACCCCCTTTGTGATCGGCTTTTTCAACTAGGTGTTTATTTCGAAGGAAAAACATATATTCGGTAATGTCTTCCTTAATATTGTTGATCAGGTAGAAATTGTCTAAAATATTGTAGAAGTAGATGAATTAAACATTTTCCATAGAGTTATACAGGTCTATATTCATAGAAGGTAAAACCTGACAGCCTTGGGCCTCAATGGAATGACAAGTAAAGATTACTGTTCCATTTCTTTTAAGTATTTCCGTTCTTCATTAGCTATTTTCTGGAGGGAATATCATTACCTCTCTCTCTCTCTCTCTCTCTCTCTCTCTCTCTCTCTCTCTCTCTCTCTCTCTCTCTCTCTCTCTCTCTCTGTCTGACACTCTCTCTCTCTCTCTGTGTGGGGTGGGGAGTAGGTTGATTTTAAAATAGAATTTAGAGAGGCACCCAGCCATTATAGACGCAAATCATTGCTCCGTCCGTCATATCTTATGGACAGGTCGTAGGCTCTCAACTGAGTTAGCTCGATCTGCAACACAAATGGCTTTTATTATTCCGTAGATTTCCCTTAAGAATAATCAGCTACTGCCGTTGTGCTCTCGATGTGATTTCCGAAACCTTTCTCAGTTGTACGTCAATACTGTCTTAGGAGTTGACGAAAACGAGGCCCGTTCAAAATTATATATATAATACTTATGTGTATAATTGGACGCTTTGGCGGTCAAACTCGTTATATAAGCGTTCATGTAAAATTAAGATATAAAAGACAGGGGGCTTAGGAGGGGAGGAGGGGAATCGAGAATACTAAATATCTCCGTAATTATAAGCCAGATAGAGAAATGATTTATAACAAAAGTTGTGATTTTAATTTTCTAAAAATCTTGTTCTATACACTTTGTCTCGGTCTCAAATACTAACCGAAATATTTGGAGTTTTCAATTTTGAGCTTTCAGTAAACCCCCATTTCTAGTCAATGCACGATAACAATAAGCCAAGTATTAGGAAACATTTCATTCCGTACTAAATATTGTTTTCAATTGATCTTTATTCCGTGAGTTACATGCATATGGGTCGTGTGATGACGCTATCATTAAGATTATACGTTCGTGACTCGAGAATGTTTATAAGATCTACACAATACTTGTTATTTATCGGTGTCAAGAAATAGGGTTAATTGGGTCAGAAATAGGGAAGGGGGGGGGGTGGTTTGAGGGAGAATTAAAAAATTCGAGTGTGAGTTAAATCGTTGGCTTTAATCTCACATAGTAAACCAAAGTGACGAGTTCGATTCCTGTCTGGGCATTAGGAATTTATTTAGTAGCGAACTCATTAAATAAAATCCGTAGTCCCATCCTTCATGGAAGGGTGGTGAGATATCAGAGAATTATATAATTAGACCCCCTCCCCCCGTGTGCAGTTCTTGTATTCTAACTTGTAGAACGCTAGGATAATCACACGTAAATGACGTGATCGTGGAGTTAAGATATCGATGTCGTGAGTTGCTAGTTGTCACCCTTGACATTGTAAGGCCTCCCATTGTACATATATGTCATTTTGCTGAACTATGTGCCTTGACCCTTAAAAGAGTTCTTATCCGCATTTGTGGCATATGCGGCAGGAATCTACCGTCGTGGCGTTACCAAAATCACGAAAGTCAGCCACGGAGGGGCTGCGTAAACTAAGCAGATTTTCCACGTGCTTCCAAAACACGCTACTGATCTTATCTCATCACTAATTCTCTATTTCTATGTAAAAAAAAACCCCGTCACGCAAAGGATGCGTAAACTAAGCGGATTTCCCAAGTGCGGGTATAACACTTGTGATCTCATATCACCGTGTCTTCTCTATTTATATATAAAAACTGATGAGCAGAAGGAGGAGGGGAGGGGGTTACCGAGCGTAGAAAACAAGAAAGTACGAATAACACAATTAATGCTACCAGTTATCAAAAATGCTTAGAACAACAATTGTAGAAAATCAAAAGTGTAACAAGATTAGTTCTATTACATTTTATGGCCCAACTCATAATAAAAAAGATATTTTAATTTTTCTAATTCCCCTGCCTAACCACCACTATTCCAGGTCCTATTTCAGCCAATAAGAAATATGATCTTTAGTGTCGACTGAAATGGATAAATATCGGATATTTATAGATCAACTAAACATTCTCCAGCAAAGAACGAAAAATTATATAGATGACTCCATCACACGGCGTATTTGCATATGTCTCTCAAAGTAATAAATAGTTCAATGAAAACCATGTTTGGTATTTAACCTTGGAATGAAGTGGTTCACGATATAACAGCTTATAGTGAATATGACATGAGTAAGAGTAGGGGTTTACTGAAGGACGAAAACTAAAATATGGAAATATGTCGGTTATTATTCAGAATAAAGAAAACATGTATATGACAACGTTTATAGAACACTAGCCAAGATATCCGGCTTCGCCCGGGAAATCATTTGAGGCTGAATGATGATGGTATGCGCTTTACTTTGTACAACATTTTTATATTTTCACGTCTCAATGCTAAGGATTTAGACTGTGTGCTGGGGATATGTTAATAATGAAAGTATTTGTTATGTACTTAATTCTACAAAATACACAATATTTTTATAATGACCGTTTCCAGTGAATGTATCTTTTTTTATATACAACATAATCATAGATTATCTCGTATTAAGCATCATAGAATCAAGTGTACATCTTTTGTCATGCGCACGTTCCCCCCAAAAAAAAAAACAATAGGAAACGAAATGTAACGATTTTTCATTTCATGCCTCCCTAACAACCGCTACTCCTGTTCGTTTCTAAAAATGTTAATATAGCTTTTAGTAAAAAATACGGAGTTTCGTCGATTTCGATTTAGTGTTTCGTGTCCTATAACATTGTTGACCCCTTCTATAGTTTTTCGTTCACCTCATTTATGTTTCGTTATACGGCAAAACAACTTTTGTTATGTGCATAGTCGCCGAAAAACCAATAGGAAACGAAATATCGCTATTTTTAATTTCAGGCCTCCCTTATAACCTCCACTCCTGTTCGTCTTAAAGAATATTAATATAGCCAAAAACCTAACCTAAGTTAGTAGTAATATACATACCAAGTTTCATAAAATTCGGTTCAGCCGTTTACGATTCTATAAAGGACATACACACAAACATTCATTTATATATATAGATTACTTTCTCAGTAAGATTGACCCTATACATTTTTTCAATCCGACGCATAACAACGGTGATATTTCGAAATTTTCCACCTCTAAACCCACTGGTCCAATTTTAGCCATTAACGAATTTTCATTTTTACATAAAACGTTTAAATATCTAGTTTGGAACGATCAGACGAAAATTTCGACCCCTAGAAATCTGCTAAAATGGAATTACTGTTTTATTAAAATCTTCTGTGAGAGATGGCAAGGTGGCCAAGAATCTCATTTTTTGTTGAATTTTGCTATGGATTGGGACCTTCAGATTACATGCGTTCTTTGACAGTTGAGCCAGAGGAGTGAAGAATGTCTGGTGTTTGTTGAAGACAAACAGCTGATAACCTCCATGAGTTAACATGTAGTTCACGAATTAACACGCTCTATGGGTATAGCTCTGAGCCTGGACATGTGTATGGCTAGTTTTGGCTGAAACGTTGAGGGATCACGCCCATAGCGACATCACATATTCTATTTCTATCCTGCAGTAGGAAGACCTATGCGAACAGAACGTGATATTTAAGGTGGACATAAGATCAAATTCAGGTATTCAAAGTGAAAATTGCATCAATGGAAATGGGAGTTGAACCACAAAAATACGAATAACTTGGCTAATCTTCTTATTCTGGACCCAATATTAATATATTATTTATATATTCCTCATATTTTATGACAAGGGTCTCCAATAAAAAACATTTTTTTCGGTGCAAGCATTATTGAAACTGCCCTACATGTTTCGTGGCTTACTTGCCACCTCTTCAGGGGCTATGAAAATTTGCCATTTAATCTTTGAATACATTTTATCATACCTTGGCCTATCTAAATAAATAAAACTCTAAGGCTTGTCTCATATTCTATTTAAATTTGGAAGGGATAAATGTTTTCGCCCTTCAAGCCATTTTAAGAACAATGGCGTCAAAATTGAAAATCTTGTCTTTGCCTGCCTATCTTGTTTTGTTACTCAATCACTCAAAAACGGCTCAGAAGATTACAATGGTCTTTATATTGGTGAGCCAACGCTGCCATGACTTTAATGTCAAAACACATTTTCATCAATATCTTCATTAATATTCGGTTTATCTATAAAATAAAAAATTATCGAAAAAAATGTAAAAAATGAATTATGTTTAGAATATGTTTTTCGGTCCTAAAACTTCATTTAGTTTTAAGCATATCAAAATTTTAATTCCCAACTTCCGGTGACTGAGTAGAATTCATTTTGGGGAATGAAATAACCTTAATTAGATTTCCAGGGGAAACCATTTCAATTTAATCTGCCAACGATGGTAACACGACCATTTGATAATATTAGATGAATAGGATTGGGGGTTTACTATTGGCTGAAAATTTTCAAAAATACTAATGTTCGGTGAATATTCTATTTAGAGAACAAATGTTCAATAAGCAGGTTTCCCTCATGCCAAAATTTCACGCTATTGATGTGATCTATTTGCACTAATCCTATACGTTTTATATCATTTTATTTTTTGTAATGTTAGGTAATAATTCTCTTTCCATTCTACTGTCATATTTTTAAATAATTATTTCATACCACCTCTAGTTACAGTGCAACGCAATAGCCGACAGGATAGCAGAAATGTGCTGTTTGCGTTTTAGCATTTTATTGTCTTCCCACCTTTCAACGTTGAATTGGTCAACCTAAATGGAGTCCATTTAATTTTAATTCATCTATTAAAATAACATAATCCAAACCTATTTGAAATGTTTTGCTGGTTGAAAAATATTATTCAAATTCAGCAGATATCCTGAGGTATTAATACTAATAAAGATTAAGAATATTATGAAAAAACATTGTTAGAAATTCCTTTTTGTGTGGATAATAATAATATTTTTTTTATTTAATCTCTATAGATCGCTATGTCTATTTTTACAAATATATATGGGTTTCAGGTTGCATACATAGAACATTGGGCCAACTTTTACAAATTTTTAAAGATGACTGAAATTATACTTATGACTTGATAAGTAAGTTTATTTGATTTTCAGATGCACAAAGAGTTGATCTCATAATTCATTTTATAGTTATAGAGGAGGACGTTAGTAAAGTGTTTAGGTGGTATGTAAAATATAAAAATAATGAATAACTAGAGAACCCAAGTGACGAATGGATTGGTGGTTAAGATGATGCACCTACAGAATATACACAAAGTAAGCAAAACACCATTTTTAAAACTTTTAGTTCTGCGCGAAAACGGGTGCCTCTGCGAAGCCAACCGGAGGAATTTACTAGAGCTCGGAAAATGATCCTAAAAAACAAACTAAATGATCAAATTCAAAATGTAGCGTATTGTGGAAGAAAGAGAGAATACAAAGACGACGGTTTTCATAAAATGACTTCTAAGAAATAATAACTAATCTTTGAGGCGGGCATAAAGACAGAAAGAAAGATTTTAGTCTTGCCGTGTCGACGAGTGATGTGACAGCTAAGCTATCAGATAACTATCATAAACAGATTGGCATTACAGTCCCTAGAAACTACCCCGTGTCGAGCTTCCAACTTATTATTGCTCTAGCGTAGGCACCAACCAACAGAAACATAACAAAAAGAATTTGAATAACGTTTTATAAACTAATTTTGAAATACAGAACTCTTGTAGTGCGTATTATAGGAGCCAATGATATATCATCTTTGGTACTTTTCGCAAGTACCACGATATATAGTCGTTCGGCACTAAAAGGGTCAAAGCAGACTCAAATATTCACCCTTTAAAAAAATACTAAAAAGTTAGCTGGAAATTTTGATGGAAATACAAAGGTGTTGAGAGAGCTTATCAATCTTCCTGATTAGACAAGTGTGACCAGTAAGTATGTATTAGGAGAATCTAGTTACGTGCAGTCAGGGATACCACTACGGTCTTCTGCCATTAAAATGTATGTTCTTGGTAGTGTCCAAATGATGTTCAAACAGAAATAAAAGAAATAATTGTTTGTATTACTGAGAACTGATAATGAAAGAGCATTTAGAAATTTGTTATAAAATACTTGTCAGTGAGAGATGTTAAGTATGTCTGCTATGTATCCTGTACATTAGATTTTGATACTGTCCTTATTGCTTTTTAAATTTATACTGGGTAAACAGGGAACTCGGAAGAACATTGAAATTTGGAATAGCTTGATACAGACGGAGGACAGTAACAAATAAAGCATAAATTATTGTTTTCAAACAGATACATATATTTCAAAGGAAAATTTTCTAACGTTTTTTGGGGGCTCAGGTTAGGAATGCGAATTAAGGCGTCGGTCTTAATTTCAATGGGCAACCCTAGAGTGTTGGGTTCAATTCTCGTCTGCCTTGGCCATAAAAATTTATTTAGGGGAGGACTCATCAAATAAATAGAATCCTTAGTTCCAACATGGTAAAAAGTAGGGTGTAGATACCTCTTCCAATTAGTTATAGTACGCATAGTGGACGTTAATATTTTTTTTTAGTAACTTTGTATTGAAACCTGCATTTTCGCAGCGATCACTCATAAAGCAAATACCAGTTCCTTTTTCCGATTTTCCAAACGTTACGTATGTGACACTGTCAATATATTGCCGAAGATGTGAAAAATGAGAACTGTTGCTCAGGTTTCCGAAATGAAAATCGCAAATTGAAGAGATTGCAGAACATAAAAAAACTGAAAATATGCAAAAACACTGTTTTATAATCTAGGTCGTGGAACAACAATTGAAAATTTCTAACACGATTGGTTCTGTATCATTTTCTATTCATAATGAAAGATATATTGTCAATTTACACGTGATTTTAACCCCCTCTCTAAACCCCGTCTCCTCCTTGTCCCCTGAATTCAATATACCATATTTAAAATTGAAATCAGACACTTTGAGATTGCTAACCAATCTGACCTTGGCTTATTGCTAATGTGAAGGAGTAGGAGATTTATAAAGGGTGAAAACCAATTTCAGCCATTAAAGATATTGATTTTACGATTTACATAAAACACTTAAAAATCAAGTGCTTTAATGGCCAACCAAAAATTACGATTTTGAATAGAAATAGTGATAATTAGTATACTGTGAAACGATAATGATGATTATAAATGACAATAATGATATGAGTATAAACTGAGATAAGAAATATAAAAATATGTTATAATACTTCAAAAATAGAGAATGATATCTTACATATTATTGAGTCTTGCAAGATAAATAGGTTACCTCAGGCAGAAAATATGTAAAATTGAGACAGGCAAAAGACAATAGGCAATGGCCTATATTAGGGGTTGATTAGGTGGGCGGAAATAACAAGTTAAAAATTTCTTCGTAGTTATTAGAGAATCAAAATATTTGTATAGAGCAATTTTTGTGTATCAGGAAAATATCTATAAATTGTGCTTTGTGGCATTTTTTGATCCAATATATTTCAATGGAAGTATCCAAGGAATTACTTTAAAATGAAAAAAAATTTAAATGAAGTGCATTTTATTTATCTAATTTAATTAGAGCACAAAAGCCTCATGTATTGCTCCATCAGATTTTTTTTAGTAGTGGGCTTATATTGGTCTCTAACTAATTTATTGGTTTCGTCTTCTACAATTATTATAATATAAGTTGAACCAAAATATCTACACCTACAAATACCTACAGGACTCAATCATTATGCCTAAAAGGAAATAGGAATAAAATATTAGAGTTGAGTGCATGGTAATGAATAATAACTGGAATAAACAGATGATTCAGGAAAACACGGGGGGCGTGGCCTAGGCTGGGTTGTACTATTGGCGGACAACTAAGGGAAGGGGAATTTGAGTCAACCAATCACATCGTCCCCCTTCTCCACCTGAATGGCCGGTCAAGAGATATTGATTCAGTTTCTTCGTAGTAGTGTGCCTTTTTTTACTTTTATAAATAAATCAATTTCCTTGAAAGGCCAGTATCATTCAGAGTTGGTTTGCATTTTCCTTTGCTCCACTTTTCCCCTATTGCTATTAGTCCTTTTGAATGTATTCTATTCAACATTCTCTAATACTCAACCATACCATTCTTCGAGTCATAACAATTATTAATATACAAAATGATACAAGAATTTTAAAATTAATATATTCTCTTGAAGCTGTACAAAAATGCTCCTTGCTGACTATTACAATATATTAATGTTTCTTACAGTACTGATCAAACCATTCTAAATCCCTGGAAATATGTACCCCTTAAAAAAAATAATTGGTTGACATTTTTAAATTTTTGTTAGTTCATTCATTTTTCGTATTGGTTGGAGACATTGTCAACACATTTTTTGGGGCATTAGCCTGTGTTCGTACTATCCGTCCCAGCTGGAGGCAGATTCATCCTCTGCGGTTGAGTGCTAAGGATGCAGCGAAACCTTTTCCATGAAGTTCCAGGAACATGTACAGAGATTAGAGGGTTGATAAAGTTCTCATAGTCCCTTTTTAAATCAAAGATAATTTAATATAGACAATATTAGAGGGATGTTCAATAGACAAGAGAAGTATGACTTGCATTTTCGGAGCAAGTGCAGATTCGATTGGCTGTTGGGTTCTGTAATAAATTTTTAGCATACATTCCGTAGATAAGTATTTTTTTTTCAATCTTTTATCTCATTTTGAGCCATATTATACACTTGGGGCTCAGGTTAGCATCGTGAGTTAAGGCATTGGTCTTAATAAACTCGGAAAGCCCATAGTCCCACCTTGGCCAGAAAAGGGTAATAACCGTTAGATAACACATAACGATTGGCCATATCAACATAAAGTCGAGGTTAATAAATAACAAACAAACCCCTAGAGCTATGGGTACCATTCATGGGAGGGCAATGGGAATTTATTTAGTGGCAATGTTACTAAACGCAATTCTTAGTCCCACACTGACTAGGAAAGAGTGGTTGGTAACCTTTAGATAGCCCGGCCAACTTAGCCCTAGTAGTATAAAGTGGATGGTATAAAATAACAAGGTATATATTCATTAGTCCATGATCATATGAAAAAAAAATAGCTGTAATTAAATTAAATTTCGCATTTTCTGAAGACGTAACTGAGAATTGTCCAGAAATTTCCTTAACATTTCTTTTTGAACATTTCCATTTGTTGGTTGCCTCATAATATTCCCCTACATCAAGTAGTAGGTACTTCTATCGATATTAAAAACGATCAGAAACGTTTTTCATATGATGCTTTGTCATATAGCGAAACAATTTAATTTTACTTGCAAATGGTTATAATTAGTTATGTATAAAAATTAATAACAATCAGTGTACTGAATGTAATATCTATAGAATGGCTGTATTTAATTTATTTCTTATATGTATTCGTCAACTGAGGTTTAGGAAAGATTCAGTTAGAATCTTTTTAATCTTTACCTTTTCTTCAACTACAAGAAATTGAGGCTGATCAGTTGATTTCAATTTGAAAATTACATCTGAGTCTCTGTGTCCAGGGAATATCAAATGATAATGAATAGGAAAATGACCGTGTAGGCTGTGGAGGATGGAGATGATGTGCGTCTTTATTTATTTTATTTTAAAGCTTCTCGTGGATCATAGTTTAGCCACCATTTCACATTGTTAGTGGGAATTATTCAATCATTTAAATCTCAACAACTATTAGTTAGCTGATGATGTAAATGAGAACGTTTTTAAGATTGATTAACATTGGTTCTACCGATTTGTGTATAGAGACGTGATCTCAGATAACGCAGCTGGTCGTCATCAACTGTAGAATTGAGGCTCATTCTTGTAATGCCCTGTGAGTATATTTCCAGCCTTCCATTGACACCTACCCACCATCTTCCTACGACTGATGACTACCAATTAGATTAAAACGTACCATACACCGATAACGAGTTACATTTTTTATTTCAACAAAACTTCAGATCCCTCAAGTTTAAATAGAATTTAAGATAATGTCAAAAAAAAAAAACTATGAATCCAACAAAATCCACCTTTAAAAGAAAGAGATGATTCAGACTACTGTTCATCTTCCCTCAACAACCTTTTCCAATATTTAAATCTATGTGTACCTACTACATCTCATCCTGAGCACCCTTTCGGGTAATGACAGTCATACATTAAATATAACAAAATTTAATACATTTATTCCTAGACTTTCACCGTCCTTGTCATAATTACAATTAAGGCCTTTGGGAATCGAACACGTCATCATATTTTAGCCGCTCCTGATACATGAGGGTGTAGGAGGCATGGAGAAAAAATACTTTTAGGAGCCGATCTCTTTTAAACTTTGTATGATATTTATTGTGGGAATGAAAATGTGATTTTCTTCCTTGGCTTCCTCCAAACTATTTCCTGAGCGACCGCGTTTTCCTGAGCTTGTGGATGGTTCCTCTTCTGTCCTTGCTTCCTCCTTTGGTTGAAACTCTACTTCAACATCTAACTATGATGCATTAATTATATTAAAAAGTTTCATTGAGGAGCAGGCTTTCCTCCATCTAACTAAATAATTACGGCTTATTACGCACAGTTGTCTCTTTATGTCTTCGTTTTCCGACAAATTGTATTTAACAAGAATTTGTTTGCAAAATTCATAGCTTGAATTTGAATTCAATATCAAATGTCCCAAATCTCTTCTTGTCAGCAATTTATCTGTCCTACCTAAAATATTAATGAATGAACAATTATAGCTCAAGAATATTTATTTACTACACAAAAAATAAAATGCGTTTTAATTACTTCTGAAGAAAAGTAGTAAATGAGCAGTTGAAACTCATCACATAACTTTAACTTATCGTACTGATAATTGGTGCATACAGTGGCTAAGTGAAAGTATTATACATAAGTAAATACTTATCTATACTATTATAAACGTAAAATTGAATAATAAAATAAGTTTACCCCTACTATCTTCCAGCCATTATATCATGGTTTTCCCACGAAAGTCTTCTCTTGATCTGACATTTCCCGAAAGCGAACATTACACCATTCGATTTTCAGTTAGTTTCTCAAACATTTGGTAAAAAATCATCTTGAGGACACCTTCCCAAATATGAGTAATAGGTGTCAAAAAGTGTTTGTTTTAAAAATATATACCTAGTTCATAAGAAGGACTATTATAACTGTTAGGATGCTTCTGTATTGTTTATTCCGTTACAATCAGAGAGTCATAAATTAAAATTGATATATATCATCTGTCTTTTGATAGAAACATGTATCAAAAGGAATCGAGATGTTGGGAACTTGCAACTTTTAATTCACGTAGCTGTACCTTATTTAAGATACAACTATATTTTCAAGGTTCAGGATTAATTCAGAAACGAAGAAAATATAATTGGATGTTTTCCACTTCGATGGGGGGAATGGAAATACTTTCTTCTTCCTTAGTCCTTTCTCTGGGCCGAATCGTTCTGTTGTTACAGTCCCTATTACTTGTTGAATTGGACATTGATCATCTTCAGCATGAACCTTTATATACATATGTATCGACAATAGTCGATATATATGTAAAATTAAAGACCTCTTTAATGACTGAAGTTGCCACAGGGGTAATGGAGTATGTAGAAAGGACAAATTTAAGAGTTCGAAATATGTCCTTTATTATGAGTTGTATAGAACAATGTTTCCAGTTATGAAGATAACAAACATCCGAAAGTCCTCCTCGAGTAAACGAAACATATACACAGCCATTCTGAAATGCGGTGGTTATTAGAAAAATAAATGGCGTCAAGAGGCAAGGAGAAATCTCAGTTGTGACAATTTCCTGGCTATTTGATTTTCGTTTGCGTTGGTCATTATGAGTTTCACAAAATTATATTACTGGAAACAGGTTACTGATGATTCAAAATTTATCTATTAATCTTTTAGTGAAGGCCAAGAAAGTATAAATAAAAGATTTTACAGTCTTCAACAATCGGAAAAATAAAAAGATAAGTATTGAGAGATTCATCAGAAAATGATGAATGATGATTTCTTCGGAACTAATGGACAATTAAGAGTAATTAAAAATGTATTTATTTTCTACTCAGGCTCGGATTAAGCATACGAGTTATGGTGTTCGTGTTAGTAAACTTCGTAATCTTAGAGTCATAGATTCCCACGTGGAGAGTCAAAATTGATTTAGTGACGAACTCACAGAATAAATCACTATGACCCATCGACGATATCAGGGTGGTGACCTGTAGGTAACCTGATCCAATTAGTCTTTGTAAAGAGGATATTAATAAATGGCAAACAATTGTTTTTGATTGAAAAGAGTAATTTCATAACATTCTTTTGCTATTGAGTTCGTACTCATTAGGAGGTTTTAAAATACTTCTAACGTCCATTGATCCTACCTAGGACAAAACGAAAATAAGGTCCGTTCAAGAGTATATGGGTTTCGTTTCACATGTCATAGGCACCATAACTGCATTCTGTTTCTTTCGTGTATGTTTGCTTGTTTATTTGTTCCTTTTCACGCATAAACGGCTGAACCGAATTTTATGAAATTTGGTATGTATATTTCTACTAACCCAACTTACGTAGACTTTAGCCTATATTAATATTCTCTGAGACGAACAGGAGTGGGGGTTGTAAGGGAGGCCTGAAATTAAAAATAGCGATATTTCGTTTCCTATTGGTTTTTCTGCAAATATGCAGATAACTAAAGTTGGTTATTTTGTTATTTAGAGTAACTTTTGTTAATTACACTTTTGCCGTATATGGAAGTATAAATGAGTTATTATGAATGAAAAATATTGTGGACAGTGAAGCTTTACATAACAAATAATTTTATTATTAACAAATCCACAGCAACGACGGGTATACATCGGGAAATGTTAAAATATTGTGGAAAGTAAAGGCTTTCCAAAACAAAATACCATCATCATTAAACCTCGAATGAATTCCCAAGCGAAGCCGGGTAACTTATCAAGTATATATATATATATATATATACACTCACTTGTTTGTTGCCATTCTAGCTGTCACAATATTTGTTTTAGTTTTATAAGAAGAGCTTAAATATTCTGTGTGGTGTGGATTCACACACACTCTTGTCTTTTGCCGCTCAAGCAGTCGGAATAATTGTTCTGTCGTTCCATTTCGTGCAAAACTAAAGATCAAGTTCGTTGACGGCTGAAACAGAACCGAGGAAAAAAGATCTCTGAGTTTGATCGAATAGTTGTATAAAACCAATTTAATCTGCTTTAAGTATTGGTTGATATTCTTTTACTCAATCTCAAATGTTAACCGAGATATTTGCATAATTTAAATTTCAGTCTTCAGTAAAGCCTATTTCTAATCATCGCACGTTAGCAATAATCCAATATATCATGAAACATCTTATTACAAGCTTAAATACCAAATATTACTTGTCAACGTACCTTTCCTATGTGAGGTATGTGCAAATACGTTGTGAGATGTCGACGTTAAGTAGAAAATATTTCATGGCCTATACTGTTCTCGATATTTCAACGCTTCACACATATCTAAAGATCAATAGCTAGTGACAAACGAGGAATGGGGGAGGGGTGTTAGAGGGATGGAATTCAAAAATTCAAAATATCTCAGTTATTATGAATCAGATTAAAGAATATTATAGCAACAAAGTTGTAAAACACTTAATTGAAGGAGGTTTAAGGAGACACCAGCCGCAGACCATGCACCTCAAGAGCCCTACAGGACCCGATCCGGACGACCAGTGAAAAAAGTATGGTTTCCTGACTCCGTCATCAAGGAGGGGAATCCTGTAGCGGTTACTTTTTTAAAAAATAAAAAAAACATATGATAGATAAAATTAACACCATTGCTTGAAAAACATATGATATAAAAAATTATCTTAGTGCTAGGTTATCACCAAAAAAGTGCGTCTATCTCACGTCGGGGTCACCACTGTAAAGTTGTTATATTAAGACTTGAACTTAACCAGTAATTTTATGTAACACTTATATTTGAAAAAATAAAAGAAATAAACACATGCTAACACCATAACCTATAGAAACACATGCTAACACCATAACATATAGAAACACGTGCTAACACCATAACCTATAGTTGGTTATCAACCTCGACTCGGCTGAGATAGTTTTTGTAAATATAATATGTGACTCACTGGTGCTAGAGGCGGCTAAGCGTCCTTGTAGGCGTTCCACTCATGTTTCCTACAAATTACATTTAACGGTCAAAGTGGGCACACAACAGTTCCTTTTTTAAAATGTTTCTTAGTTTAGGCTCTTGTGAGATACACGCACTTTTTTTATGGTAACCTAGCACTAAGATAATTTTTTATATCATATGTTTTTTCAAGCAATGGTGTTAATTTTATCTATCATATGTTTTTTTTATTTTTTAAAAAAGTAACTGCTACAGATCGTTACCAGGCTCAATAATTAAACGTTTTATATCGGATAAATCGGACCAGTGGAAGGGGGGGGGTTTAGAGGGGGAGAATTTCGAAAATTCTTAATATGTCCGTTATAATGCTTCGGATCGAAAAATTGTATAGAACCAAACTTATTTCAAATGTAATGTTAAATAAATGTTGTTATGTATCTTGATTAATAACCGAGATATTTGCAATTTTCATGTATTGTCCAGTCTAATTCCAAGAGCCGTAAGGTCAAAATCCAAGACCTTCGGGCACTGACGATGATGGACTGCATCGAAAGCGCTCTGCTGTTTTAATAAATTGTTATAGTGGAAGCGTAGCCAATTATTTCGTCCTACCCACATTAGAAGTCACTTCCACCTGCCAGAATACCAACTTCCAATTTTCAGTTTTCGGCCTTCAGTAAACCCCCACTCCTACTCACTTCATATTAACAATACGTTGTTATGTTATGAAGCACTTTATTTGAAGCCTAAATATCAATTATTGTTTCTATTGAACTTTTACTGGACTTGGGAAATGTGCTTAGTTAACGCAGCCCTTGTGTGATGGACTTTATTGTTAATATATTAAGTATTGTGTGTTTCAGGTATGTTACTGGGGGGAGGCGGGAGCGGCGAGGAGGAGTGGGGGCGGTGGGCCTGCCAGATGCCAGAGTGGCGGGAGGAGGAGATGTCTGCCTTCTCCCTAGCTGGGCTCGATCTGGACCAAGGGCTGTTCCCCTTCAGCCCCATATCAACAGCCGTACCACATCAGCAGCAGCCCATCAACAACAACACCTCATACTACAGGTCAGTCTGCTATTAGTAGTCATCTCTCTCTCTTAAATTGCACTCATTCGGTCTAAAGTTTCACACTGTTTAAAAAATAAAATTTACGTTTCTAGTCCGTCAACTGATCATTTCTTCTCAATGATCTACGACCCATAAGTAACAAAGCGATCCTGGTTGCTGAAAAAATATCGTTTAAGCGCTAATCTTCATCCTTGAATTTTAATTATCTATTAACGTCCACTTTTTGCAACTAATGCTAATTGGGACGGGTTATCTGTAGGTTACCACTCTCTTCTAGCCAGGGCGGGACTAAAGACTATTTTATTTACTGAATTCCATCATGAATTCCATCACTAAATAAATTCCTTTGCCCAGGTGGGAATCGAACTTGTCACTCTAGGATTACCATGAGAGATTAAAGGCAACGCTTTAACTCACATGGCTCACCTGAACCCCATTCTTGAATTAAATGAATACTTTAATATCTAAAAAAAAACACCATTCAATCTCTTATCTTACGGTTAACCGGTTGTTTTAAACTTCGTCACGGGGAACTCACTCCTTGTGGAGGCCTAAAATCATTAGGAGCTGCTACAAGCGGAAATGAACACGACCACCAAGAAGAAGCCAACTGGAAAATCTGCAAAATATTGTTGGGTAATACTACCGACATCAGAGGAGATACGCTTTACTCGAAGACTGAAATCGTTAATATTTTTTAAATGATCAAAATAAACAATCCACATAGTTCTCCGAAATATTTAAAGCAATGTAACCGTGAAAAGCGTTATCATCATCATCCAGAAAAAATAAATAAAAAAAGAATAACTTTCCTGAGAATTTTTTTGGCTTTGAAATTTAAATTTCCAAAAAATCGTTTCGTTCGTTCAGCTTTTATAACTTTATTTTATACATATGTGACTTTTAGTGGATAGAGGGGCTTCCCCCCTAGTCATGATAGTCATCTGTAAGTAACGTGTTCTTCCCAGTACAGCTGATCTGTCAGATCGGATAAGCCCAGCAAACAGAGCAATTAAATGATATTAATGATAGGTACCTAGCCCGTTGAAATTCCGTTCTTCCTCAAAGCAAGAATGATTGAATTTAATAGTTTTAAGTTAAGCTTCTTTAATTGAACAAGTCCTCACAAAATTCACAGAAGATATTTCTATTACGGAAAAATTGTTCACTTTTTATGGTCTTTATGTGTATTTATTGCACAATCACTCACAAGTTACTGATGGGATAAGAGAAAAATAAAAATTTAGAAGGGTTCAATGAATTCGACTAATTTGGTTCCCTACTTTTTCATAATATTATTTATTTAGTTAAACACTGCTCATTCTATGTATTTTTGTAGAAAGTTTTGAAAAAAAGAAACCACAACAAAATTAAACAGTTTTGTATTCCTTCCTGTATTTCAAATGATTTAGGGATCCCCCTAGTATTTATAACATACTTGTTGAGAACGGGGGGAATTGGTTCGTCTGTTTTTATGTACAAATATATGTATTAGCACGTATTTCTTCCCTCTCCGTTGATCGCGTGCACTACTAGATGTACCTACCGGCAGGGGAACTTCCAAAAGACAGGTTGGTCTTTTATCACTTAGTCTACTATTGTAAATAGATGTGGGTAATTTTAGGCATTTTTGATTCGCCTTATTTAAACTGTAACTCCTTATTAGAACGTATAGTCCCTTAAGGTTGACTGATGATTTAAGTATATTATACACTTATTCAAAGCTGGATAATAAAAATAATCAAATAATTATGTAAAATAATGTAATTTCATGGCGTTTATGTGTGTGTGTGTGTGTGTGTGTGTGTGTGTGTGTGTGTGTGTGTGACTGTTGCCACTAGAGGTTGTAGTTCTGCTTCATTGTTACAAATTTCAATGATGTTTATGCAATTTATGTAAAACTAAAGATCAAGTCCATTAACGGCTGAAACTTGACTAGAAGATGGAGGGTTTAGACAAGAGGGACTCAAAATACCCCCTCATTGTGGTTTGAAAAATGTTATATAATTGATACTGTTGCAAATTTAAATTCCTATTATTGTTGTTCTTCACATATTTTTCCTCTATCGCAATATCAACAGAGATGCATTTTTTAGTTTACATTCCTCAGTAACCTCCTACTCCTTCTCACCTCTCAATAGCGATAAACCATTTTATCAGGAAGCGAAATATTTATAGTTTTTAGGGGTTTAGAAGATGAGTAAAATGAAAAAAATATTAATACTCCCGTTTTTATATGCTGGTTACGTAAATTTAATATTCTCGAACTGTTGTTCTATTTATAGATTTGTTCTCTAAAAATTTCGATTTTTTAGTTTTCAGATTTCCTTAAACCTCCACTAGTCCTACTAATGCGATTATCACTTACGGATCATATCATGTAAGCTCGACACACATTGAACTAAAATTTTGCCTGACCATTTTAGAACTTCCTAAAGTTTTGCATACTGTTAGTATGCATCGAGAATAAGAAAAATATCGAGTTTTAATTTTTTATCTCAAATGGTTTTCGAAATACAGCTTCAGAAACTTTTGAAAAAAAGTACCCAAAAATGCCGGACCGGCTTTTTTTTTGGAAATCGTTCTGGCCACGTTACGGTCGCTGGAGAAGGTTATGAAGTTGAATATGGACTGAAAAGATTATACAGGGTCGCAATGATGGTACACCAAGTCTCAGCCTTTGATTAATACAATTGGCGCTTTTAAGGGGGAAGAACTTGTGATATGTCGCTATCTGTATTATTAACGGAGATATTTGCATTTTTTAAATTTTCAGCCTTCAGTAAACCCCCGCTCCGACTCATGTCATATTAGCAATAAGCTGTTATATCATTAACCACTTTATTCCAAACTTAAATACAAAATATTGTTTCCATTGAACGTTTTCTGTGTGAGATACACACAAATACGCAATGTGATGAGGCTATCAATTAAGATTTAATTTCTTTACTCAAAAATGTTTTTCTATACCATAATTGATAAAAGTACGTCTCATAAAATTTTCATAATATTCCTAGGTGTAGGTTGTACTTAAGTTACAAATTTACAAAATTGTGCAATAAGATTGGATCTATACAAGTTTTCGATCCGACGTGCAGTAACGGAGATATTTTGAATTTTCGAAAATTCCCCTCTCTCTTTACCCCCACTCCCATTGATCCGATTTCGGCCATTAACGAACTTGATCTGTCTTTTATCCCAGGAGGGGTTACTAAAGGTTAAAACCAAGAAAGTACAAATAACTCGCTTAGTACTTGAGTTACGAAAAACTGCATAGAATAACAATTGTAGATCAGTATTTTAACAAGTTTGGTTTTTACGATCCGACTCATAATAACGCACGTATTTTTAATTTTCGAATCCACCCTCTCTCTCTAAACCACCACTACGGAAAATATTTATAGCTTAAAAAGATTGGCTCAATAACATTTTTAGATCCGGTTCAAAATAACTGAGATGATTTGGATTTTCAAAACCGCCCGCATCCTAATCCCCCCCCCCTCTCCTATAGCTAGTCTAACTTCAGACATTAATTAATATGATCTTTAGAGTTGAATGAAAAATAAAATATCGAGTATGGTATAGATAAAACAAACATTTTTGTGTCAATACAGTCAAATCTTCATTCATGGCATCTTACTATACATTTGCATGTATCTCTCATAATAAAGGCCCATTGAAAACAATATTCTATTTAAATTCGAAATAAGACGGTTAATGATATTTTGGTTTATTGTTAACGAGCGATGACTTATAGTAGGGGCCTACTGGAGGTAGGTATATTATATACTGTATGTATATTGTCATTATAAGGACCGCGACTCGGGACCCCGGCATTTATTAACTGACAATGAGATGTTGGCATTTTAGCCGATTTCCCTTAGGGGGAACCTCAATAGTTGAACACATGATGGGATTTGCGAAACATTTCTTCAAATTTCCACCTATCCCAACGGCAGCGCGGAGATTACGAAAATAAAGTCCGTTCAAAATTTTATATATATATATTCTGTTTTCGGTCTAAAGGTCGCAATTTTGGTGTTTACGTTTCCAAACCTTAAATATCAGGTTTGGAAACGTAAACACCAAAAACGTTTTATCTAAAAATAAAGATCAAGTTCGTTAACGGTTAAAACCAATCTGCTTAGTTAACGCTGCTCGCACCGTGACAAACTTTTTTTAATTTCAGCCTCCATTAGACTGCCACTATTAGTCATCGTAAGAATAATAAACCAATATATCATTAACCATCTTATTTCGAGTTTAAATGGCATATTGTTTTCAATGGGCTTTTATTATGTGTGTTACATGCAAATGTGTAGTGTGATGACGTCATGAATGAAGATTTGACTGTATTGACACAAAAAGGTTTGTTTTATCTATACCATACTCGATATTTTATTTTTCATTCAACACTAAAAATCATATTAATTAATGTCTGAAGTAGGACTTGGTATAGGAGGGGGGGGGGGTTGGAATGATGGCGGTTTCAAAAATTCAAATCATCTCAGTTATTTTGAGTCGGATCTAAAAATGTTATTGAGCCAATCTTTTTAAACTATTGGTGCTATACAACTGTTGTTCGATGCATTTTCTAGGAACTGAAAAATGTTAAGGGAGGATTTATTATTATTTTCTTGTTTTAAGCCTACGATAAACCTACACTTCTACTCAACGAATTTGGACTAGATTGAATATTTCAAAAATCGCGTCATGAGTACAACCTGAGTAGCTGATTTATCTTAAGTGAAACTTCTAAAAAAATGAAGTTTCATTACAATTATCTACATGAACTTACACGCATCAAGGTTATGACAGATTTTAACAATTTATTTTCCTTTTTGAATCAACTTGTATACCAAAATTCTCAGGACAATATTGATTTTTAGCATTAAAGTAAATACTGTAAAATATTGGCATACTTATCACTAAAAACTGAACGATTTCCATATGATGAGAAAAAGCCTCAATAAAGTTTGATTTGAGTTCAGAATTGCTAATAAAATCAAAGGCAGTCTGATACAACTAAATAATTACAAATGAAGACATGCTGCTACAAACGCGAATTGAACTTCAATTGGGCATATTCATATCGGTATTTAAAATTTTTTAAGGGGAGTAAATATTTTCATATTGACGACCACATAGAGCTACTATTAGGGGGGGGGGGGCTATGAAGACAATGTAACTCCTAAATTACTCTATTTGCATCGGATCAAAAAATCTCATAAACTTTAATTTGCATGTCCTTTTATTAGGAATATTCTTACAGGAATGAATGTGTTATGGACATAAATTTTGCCTATACTTCAAGAGGAATCAAAATGAATATTTTTCCCGAACTTCGGTTTACCTTTTGAACTTTTGAAGCATCGAAAGCTAAAGGGAAATTCGCTAATATTTTAGTTTTACTTCACTAATTTGTTTTGATGAATGTGATTATGCTCATGAGCACTAAGACTTTAAATGCAAAGTAACGTTAGAATACAAAAGCTATTTTTGCAGGTGTGAGAATGGTGTTACCAACGGGAATGGACCACAAGAGGTCGCTGATGTACTACTGTCTCTGAAGCATGCAGTTGTCCATCCTCCTTCTCCACCATATGTGCCCCCACCACCTCCTACTACCTTACAGGTAGCCACTGAGGTACGTAAGCAATGTAATTAATTTAAATTATAGGGTAATTCAAAGATATTGGTTCAAAAGACTTTGTCAAGACTTTTGTCAAAAGACGTTGTCACAAACTTTGTCAAAGAACTTGTGTCAAATGACATTTTCGGATCTCTTCAGCTAAGCGTGTGCTACACGTGAGCTTTCGCTCCAAGTGCTAACCTAGGACAATGTTGAGTAAACGGAAATAAGATTTAAGTGTATAGGGTAATTTATATGGAATAGACTATAAAAATGAAGGGATAATGAAGGGGAGAATAAAAAAAAAGTCCGTCACGCAGGAGCTGCGTAAACTAAGCAGTTAAACAATAGATAAATCTACAAACTGGTAACACAACTACACCGTAAATATTAAGTGAATAAATAAAAACGGTAATAAGAAATCTATTTTAAAATCCCCCAAAGGAAAGAGTCTTAAATGTAAACAAGCAGGTCTGCCAATATCTCACCGGAAAGAAAAACAGTTGCAGAAATATATCGGAAAATAACATCAATTTTATTGAAAAGTATTTACTATATCTAGTACTGTAATTTATAATGAATCAGGATAATTTTTATCGCAATCAATCAAATTTAAGAAGTCCAAGAACTTTAGGCTGGGTGCGGGCGGGGCAAGAGAACATATTTGCTCGTATAATAAAGGCCTCTTGAAAAGAATATTTGGTATTCAAGCTAAATAAAGTGGTTAATTACATGACAGTATTGTTTATGTGACTTGAGTAGAAGAGGGGATTTGCTGAATGTTGAAAACTGCAAATATCTCGGTTAATATACAAGATAGATAAATACATGCATATAACAAAGTTTATAGTTCATGTAATTTTAAATAATATTGGATCTATACAATTTTTTTGATCCGACGTATAGTAACAGAAATATTTCGAATTCTTGAAATTCGTTCTCTCCAACCCCCGCCCCTCCCCATAGGCTGATTTCAGCCGCGAATGAACTTGATCTTTAGTTTTGCATGGAACGCTTATATATCGAGTTTGGTAACGATAAAACAATATTTGCGACCGCTAGAGTGGTAACAGACATATTATATATATATATATATATATATATATATATATATATATATATACATATATACATACAGTTTTGATCGGACTTCATTTTCGTCATCTTTTAGGTAGGATCAATGGGCTTTTGATAAAAAAATTTCAAAACCGCTTCATGAGTACGACCTCAATAGCTGATATCTCTTAAGGGAATATGCTAAAACAAAGGGTAATAGACTAATTAAGGAAAATAGTAAGTCTAGGAATATAGCTTATATGCCGACTTACTCACAGAAAAGCACACATGAACACTCATAATCTTGATATGACTAGGATACACATGGAACTAAATGAGAGGGGAAATATAAGCAAAGGCGTTTTCAAAAAAGTCCGTCACGCAGGGGCTGCGTAAACTAAGCAGATTTCCCACATGAAGTTTTACAATAGAGAAATTTCACGAGAGCCGAGCCAGTGAAGGAAACAGCCGAACTAGCTTTTGGCGGGAAAGTAACTCGTCCGTAGGCGCCCCGATTGAATAAAAATGCAAATATCTAGGTTAATATTCAAGATAGGGAAAAAATGTATATGGCAATATTTATAGTAAATTTAATTTGAAATAAGATTGGTTCTGTACAATGTTTCGATCCGACGTATATATTTCGAATTTTCGAAAATCCTCCCCTCTAAACTCCCCCTCCCGCAATTTTAGCAGATTTCCCTTAAGGGAAATCAGCTATTGAGGTCGTACTCATGACGAGAGTTTCGAAAAATTTCTTCAAATGTCCATCGATCCTACCCAGGAGATGACGAAAATGAGGTCCGTTCAAAATTATATATATATATATATATATATATATATATATATATATATATATATATATTTGTCTGTTAACGCTCTAGCGGTCGCAATTTTCGTTTGATCGTTACCAAACTCGATATTTAAACCTTTTATGTAAAAAGACAGATCAAGTTCGTTAATGGCTGAAATCGGACCAGTGGGAGGGGGAGTTTAGAGGGGAGGATTTTCGAAAATTCAAAATATCTCCGTTACTATACGTCGGATCGAAAAATTATATAGAATCAATCTTATTGCAAATTAAATTTACTATAAATAGTGTTATATACATTTATTCTCTATCTTGAATATTAACCGAGATATTTGCATTTTTCTGTTTTCAGCTTCTGAGACGAGATCGGGTCCACTCGTGAGTTTCCGTCAAGAGCTAGTTCGGGTCGTTCGCGTAACTGTACGGCTCTCTATTCTGAAATTTCTCTATTCTAAAACTTCACAAGGGAAATCTGCTTAGTTTACGCAGCCCCTGCGTGACGGACTTTTATTTTTAGTTTGTTTTAATTCATATAAGGAAATAAAGAACGACTGGGGGTGGTTTTTACAAGACGGGTAACACAGCTAGTGTAGACGTAATTGTAATATTTGTATGTATTGATTCTTTTTTAAATTTACTCTTATATTTCGTTTTGATATGGAATTGATTTCAACAATTTTTGGCTTTAGTGTCTGTTTTCCTCTCTTGTTTGTTGTATTTTTACTCTCTTACACATGAACCGTATATAATGAAACGTGCTATTTGTATTACTATGAACCAATCATAGTCATTATTCTATATTATATATTCTTAGGAACGAACGGAGTTAGGGTTGTAATATAATGAATGCCTCAAAGTAAAATATCTGTTTTTTTTGTTTCTTATTGGTTTTACAATAAACAACGTAGTTTATTTATTAATTTAGAGGAATTTTCATAAACAAGTCTAAACGAGATATTTTCACAATAAACCAACAATTGAACGGCGAATTAAGGAGGAAATCGAATTGAGAATAAGGACTATAAACTAAATTAATATTTATGAAGGATTAACTAGAAAAGGGATTAAAGGAAAGATTAAAAATAAAAAAAAACAAGATATTTTGTTTTCAATCCTCCTCCTCTCCCTGCTATACTTCTACAACAATTTTGCACTGAAGAGGGATACCAACGATGTCCGAAACTGTCAGTACGTAAATAAACTCATCTATTGAGTACTTCTTTTAAGCCGATACCCGATCTTTTAGTATCATAACTCTAGATGTCAAATTCTCGGATTAAAGCGAAAAATTATGATGCTGATAGTATTACAGACATTCCTCGGGCCAATGTCTTTTTTTTTTTTTTTTTTTTTTTTTTTTTTTTTTTAAATGAATTTTATCTTTAATGGACTTTCCCAGAGATATATGAAAATATAGAAAGTTCAGATGATATGCCGAGTCAAGATGCTGCAACTCAATCCACGATATCCAAGTGAGTGGATCATATTCTGGTGGTACTTTTTTTTTCCCACCTCTGCCCCCGCTGTTTGGGTTTCCCCATACCAGCGGTCTCCATTTAATAAGAGATATAAAACTTTGAATAGATAAATTAAGCCAGGTAACTTAGCCTAACTCCCCGAACACGGCTAAGCATCATGTGCACCATTTGGGAGATTTAGTTCCAAAAAGTCCTAGGGGAACCCGCAGCTGCGACTCCTTTGCCTCTGTTCAAAGAAGTGGCAGCAAGAGCCTAACTAACTAGCCTACACACCTAAAGCCTAAATACTAACCTAAACTAACATAAAACAATACATATATACATATAATTTACAAATAAATTCAATTTTACTTGTCTTTCAACACCTCTTGGGCAAATGTCCTGAACGATGAAAATCTATAAGCGTCGTTTACAAACATATGGTAGCTCTCAGGTGGCCAGTTCAGATATGAGAAAGCACTCATTAGCCGAATACGCTTGCTGTTGAAACGCGGACATTGGAGGATCACGTGGTCAGCCGTATCCTACTCGCCACACGAGCTCAATGGGGATTCCTTTCATTTGAAGAAATGTAGTTTGTTATTGAAGTCCCCGTGACCACTGATAAGTTGGCTGGAGAAGAAATCTGGGACGTACCACGTCAGCTTAGTTTGTTTGGGGAAAATTTGTAGGTCATCCTATCTTTGCTGGAGTTGGTCCAGCTACTCTGCCAACTGTCCCAGATGGCTTCTTCAATATGGTGGAGTGTTTCTCTAAGGTCCTGTTGTCCTATTGTGAAGATACCATCTCCAATCTTGTAAGGTAACCCCCTGACTGTTTGGTATATTCCGACCCGCTTTGCTACCTCCAGGTCTATCGGAAGCTGGCCAGCCATCACCTGCAATGCATCGCTCGAAACTGTCCGATATGTCCTGGTTACCATGAGGAGAGCTCTTCTTTGGGCTTGGCATAGAAAGTTTTTGGTCGCTTTCGGCATCTTTTGGGCCAAGGATGGAGCTGCGTAGCACACTATAGGGACAAACAAAGTTTTATATAAAATGCTTCTGTTCTTATCGGTGATACCCCAAGTATTACGTGCTATTGTCCATAGGTGGTGAAATCGTCCGCTGTCCGCATCCCGGAGATAAGAAGCGTGAGGGTTGAGATTTATCTTCTCCCAGATGTGGACTCCTCGGTATATTACTTTGGGCTGCAGTTGAAGCCTGATCTGACCTAGTACCAACCTTGGGGCCACCTAGGACCAAGCTTTCCTGTTATCAAGATGCTCTGTGTTTTCTGGTCATTGAGCTGAAGTTTATTAATAAGCAGCACAGATCGTCTACATAAGCCGTAACCTCAATGCCAAGGGACCGCAACTTGAGGAGCAGCTCGTCAAACACCAGTGCCCAGATCTAAGGCCCCAGCACAGAGCCTTGTGCATAGCCCCGAGCTACTTCCCTCCTGATCATCTTCTTCAATCATGGGATCATATCTCATCTATTGCTTAAACAGCTCTTTAGTAATTTGTATAGATTTTCTGGGCACTGCCTTCTCCTGAGTGCTCTCAGGATGGATGGCCACCATAGGTTATCAAAGGCCCCTGTGATATCAAATAGTATCCCCAAATCGTGCTTTGTGTCGGAAATTTGCACTTTTTGGATCATATCTCGAATTGCTTCAGTGGTGGGGCCCACCTTTTTTGCACCCCAATTGACCTGCCGAGGCGTTGTTGTCCAAGATGCCCTTTAAACTGGCCACGATCAATCTTTCTAATACTTTGCCCAAATGCGGAAGAAGGCTTATCGCACGATATCCTGACTCCATCTGTTCGCTTGTTTTTAGAATTACGACCACCTCGGCCTCTTTCGTTTTCCGAGGGAAATATCATACCTTCAGACAGGCGTTAAAGAGAAGCCAGGTTCTCAAAACGTACCCACCGTGCTTTATAACTGCAGTTTCAATCATACCCAGTCCGGGTAACAGCATTCTGCAGTTTATCAAAGGCTATGTCGGTATCTATGCTATCCCATTCCGCAACATTTTCAGTCAGCAAAGGCTCTTCCTGTACGCCCCTGGCTATTTGCTGCTCCTCGGTTTCACCCAATATGGTGTCTTCTGGGAACGCCTTTCTCAGGATTTCTGTAATGGTATCTTTACAGGGTTGGGTGTAGCCGGTATTCCAGACAATAGTCTTATAGAAATCCTTGAGAGGGATTTTTTGTGCAACCGTTTTATAATGTAGGCCCCATACGTTCCTTGCTGACTCGCCCTCGACAAATGTTTCCCAGACTTTTTCTTTCGAGTTCTTGACCATTTTATTGAATAATTTATTTAACTCGTGTTAGTGGGCTTTTAATGACACACGTAAAATTGGGGTGCGAGATCTTTGAAAGACCCTGCGTGCTCTATTCTGGTGGTACTGCGTGACAAATATATGACGGTGGATTTCCGTTGTCCTTCTCGACAGAATGGGTTATTTTGTCAGAGTAAGATTTCGATACAAATGCCGGACGCGTCATGGGATATATATATATATATATATATATATATATATATATATATATATATTATTTATATTTGTCTGTTAACGCTCTAGCAGTCGCAATTTTTGTTTAATCATTACCAAACTCCACGGTATTTAATCGTTTTATGTAAAAAGAAAGATCAACTTCGTTAATGGGCGAAATCGGACCAGTGGGGGAGGGGGGATTTCGTCAATTCGAAATATCTCCGTTATTATGAGTCATATCGACAAATGATATGGAACCAATCTTATTGCAAATATAATGCTCGTTAAATGTCGTTATGTATTATTAATCGAGAAACTTGCATTTTTTAGGTTTCGGTCTTCATTATCCTCCATTTCTACTCATGTCATATTGACAGTAAGGTGTTATATAATGAAGCACATTATTTGAAGCCTAAGTACCAAATATTTTTCTCATTGAACTTTTACATTTTGAAATAAATGCAAATACGTGACGCAAGCGGGAATTCGCTTAATAAACACAGCCCCTGAGTGAGGGACTTTCTGTATTAGTATGGATATGCTAATTCCTTCACAAAACATGCTCGCTTTCTAAATTACATACTTTTCTATACTGAAATCATTTTCGTATTTTATTCAAAATAAAAATGTATGTGCAATTATAATATCTTTCTATATAGTTTATAGAAGTTCATATGATAAAATTATTTTGTTCCTGCAGAGTTGCGGAGGATACGGAACTCCAACCTTAGAACCTGTAGGATACTTTCCTCCACCATATCACGAGCAGCAACTTCAACCTTGCAATCAGGTAAGAGCAAACAGTGCACATTTATACATAATTATTTATTCATTAAATAAACGGCCATCTGTTGGTAAAACAGGCACCTCTTTATAGTGCCTATTTTCCTCTACTAAATATTATAAATTATCTTGTAGAAGAACAAATATTTATCTCAATTCATTGGACTCAATAAAATATACCAATTACATAAATTTAATGGTAAACAAATATTTGCAATAATTGTGTACCTCTGGAATATGCTGGATGGTAGAGGAAACAATTGATAGGGATCAATAAGAAGGACAAGTACTCTACTGTTTTTTAATATTATGCAGAGTGCACTTCCGGAGTCAACGCTCCATCCTCAAGGGCAAGAGTCGACCGGCGGTCGTGGTCCAGGCCACGCAGCTTTAATCAGCAGGCACTGAGGATGGAGGGTTGACTCCGAAAGTGCACTCTGCATAATATTAAAAAACAGTAGAGGACTTGGCCTTCTTATTGATCCTTATCAATTGTGTACCCTTCAAATAGTTTCATTATTGAACTGAAAACTAGAAAGTTGACGTTTTTATTTATGGAGAGTCTACAAAAAAAAAAAGTATGTCACGCAGGGACTGCGTAAACTAAGCTGATTTCCCATGTGCTAGTATAAAACGCTTGTAATCTCATCACACCACATATTATATATTTGTATGGAAAAAAAAACCCAATGAGAAAAAGGGGGGGGGGAGGGTTACTCAAGGCAAAAAAAAAGATAATAACTCGCTTAATACTTGAGTTACGAAAGAATTAACAAATGTAGGACATCAATGATTTAACAAGATTGGTTTTTACAATCCGACTCATAATAACTGAGATATGTTGAATTTTCGAAATCCTCCCCCCCCCCTCTCTAAACCCCCACTATTCCAGGCTCGATTTCCACCAATAACAATTATCATCAATAGTATTGACTGGAACGGTTAAATATCTAGTATTTTATAGATCAAATAAGATTTTTGAGTAAAGAACAAAGAGTCTAATTGATGGCGTCATCAAACAGCATATTGCATGTATCTCAGGTTCAATGAAAACCATATTTGGTATTTAACCTTGTAATGAAGAGGTTCATGATATAACAGCTTATTCTTAACTTGACATGAGTATGAGGGGGGGGGGTAGGCGGTACTTATGACCGAAATGTGGAAATATCTTGGTTAATATTCAATTAGTACATATGTATATAAAATTCCGTTTGCAATAATATTACTCTATAGAATTTTTGTATCCGACGCCTAACAACGGACATATTTCGAAGTCCGTCACGCAGGGGCTTAAACTAAGCAGATTTCCCACGTAAAGTTATACAATAGAGAAATCTCCATACGAGTGCCGATCTGCTATGGAAACGGCCAAACTAGCTTTCGGCGGGTATCATAGCACGTCCGTTACACTTATTAAAAATGAAAATATCTCGGTTAATATTCAAGATAGAGAATAAATGTATATAACAACATTTATTGTAAATTTAATTTGCAATAAGATTGGTTCTATACAATTTTTCGATCCAACTTATAGTAACGGAGATATGTCGAATTTTCAAAATTCTCCCCCTTTAAACACCCCCTCCCCCTGGTCCGATTTCAGCCGTTAACGAACTTGATCTTTTTATATACACAAAACGACTAAATATCGAGTTTGGTAACGATTAAACCAAAATTACGACCGCTAGAGCGGTACCAGACATATATATATATATATATATATATATATATATATATATATATATATATATATATATATATATACAGTTTTGAACGGACCTCAATTTCGTCATCTCCTAGGTAGGATCGATGGGCATTTGAAGAAAAAATTCGAATATTCCGTCATGAGTACAACCTCAATAGCTGTTTTCCCTTAAGGGAAATCTGCTAAAATTCTACCACTCTAAACCCTCCCTCCTACTTGTTCGATTTTAGCCGTTAACGAACTTGATCTTCATTTTTACATAAAACGTTTAAATATCTAGTTTGGTAACGATCAGACAAAAAATTCTAAACGGGCCTCATTTTCTTTATCTCCTGGTTAGTTAGGATCGATGGACATTTGCAGAAATTTTTCGAAAATTCCATCATGAGTACAACCTCAATAGCTGATTTCCTATCATGGAAATCTATTCATATCATATATAAACAGGACTTGAAATTTACTGAAACAGTCGCTTTAATTACTGCTTACTTGAGTAAATATGGGGTTAAATGAAGGCTGAAAACTAAAAAATACAAATATCTAGGTTAATAGCAGAAAGAAAAATAAGAATTGTAGCTCATTAGATTCCTAACAATATTGATTTGTAACAAATTGTTAGACACGGTTGCGAAGTTATTTTGATTTATTTATTTATTGCTCTTCCAACCACCCTCTCCTCCTTCTCCTTCCCCGTCCTCATTTTTCCAATTTCTGCCATTAATGAATTTGATCTTTGAAAATCGCTCCTCTTAAAGTAAACCACTCAGGATCAGAGTACCCTTGCCAAGGAGGCGCAGAAGATGGAGCATGTGCTCTGAAAGTGCTAATCCCAAAAACACATCATTGTGATCTATTAAGGCCTTTTTCTACGGCCCTGATCTGTATTCTTAACCTTTCAGCACTAGAGTTAGGAACTTGCACTTAGGATCTTCGTCCAACGTTTTAGGAAAAGAAAGTTATTGTCTTAATGCATTTATTCAGCAACACTTCATCTTTCTTTTCCTGAGTGCTGGATCCTGCAACATCACTGAACATCATACTTAAACGTTTATTATCAAATTTGGGAAATCTGGTGAAACTGGTTGCTAGAGAGGCAAAAAAAAATACATTCGCATACGAGGACGCACTAGTAGTTTTCTGTATCCCCATTCCATACTTCCTTCAACCAATTTTATAGTTATATCCAGGGCCCCCGCTACCATATGTGCAAAGTTGTGCAATGCACACGGGCGCCATCCATTAGGAGCGCCAAAACTAAGGGCCCAAAAAAATAAATTGCAAAACATTTTTATTTTATTCTGTTTATTTCATTTTGATATTTTAGTCTAAAAATAAATATGACTTTTAAAGTTCAGTTAATTGCTTTATTTCAAGCACCTACCTACCATAAAAAAATAAAAAATATAATTCAAAATGCCTTAAGGGGCGCCAAAATCCTTTTTTGCACAGTCGCCAGTAGCCCTTACGGGAACCCTGGTTATATCTTATTATTATTATCTTATAGTATTATATCTTATTATACATGAATATTCCAATATAATTTACAGCGTAAATTATAAAGGGAATTGAATTATTTGAACCATAAACTTGAAATCACTAGAATTAAGATCAGTAGAAGCGTGGGAGGAGAGAGGGGGTAGATTCTTAAAGGCAGGAAAACACGTGCCCTGTATTGTATCGAGCGGCTGCTATGGCAACAAGAAGTATGGCTTCCTATTTCCCCCTCTTAGCCTCAAGGATTAAATCAATTAGCAGGAGCCATTCATGCTCTTCTAGGGGACGATTGAACAACCCTACCTAAATAGATGTCAAATAAACATAGAGCCAATAAACCCGCCCGAAAATGTTAACTTCTCCAGGAAAGATTTATTTTTAGCAGATTTTCCTATTAGGATATCAGTGATGAAACTGTCGATAAGAAGCATTTTTTTTCAATTGTTTTTCCAAATATCCATGTATCTTATATAGTACAATTTATTGAGGGCTCCATGTGATGCCAAAGGCTAAGTTCGTTAATATCCGAAATCGAACCAGGATTGAAGGTTTGACAAAGAGGAAATGTAAAATCTATCTACATATCTATCTATCTATTTTTCATATATATATATATATATATATATATATATATATATATATATATATATATATATATATATACACTAGCTCAAATACCCGGCTTCGCCCGGGAATTCATTTGAGGCTGAATGGTGAGGGTATTTTTCAGCCGGCTGGACATTGCACCAGATTGTGACATTTACCCGTCCCAGTGTTTAGGGTTGATACCGTCGTTGCCGTGGATTTGCTAATAATAGAATTATTTGTTCGATAAGGCTTCACTGTCTTCGATATTTTTATATTTCCCGTTTTATACATGTAAATATAGTGAATTTTTATTTCAGGCCTCCCATCTTATAACCCCCCTCCCGTTCGAACCTAAAACTTTTAATATAACTTATAATCATGGAAGAATTAATGCTAATTGACATACCGAGTTTTGTTATTTTCGGTTCAGCCTTTAGTGCCCAATAAAATTGTTGGCTCCCGCTAAAGTAATAACGTATAACTCATTTATACTTAGGTATACGACAAAAGTGTATATACAAAAGCTACTCCAAATAACAAAATAAACAACTTTTGTTATGTTTATATTTGCGGAAAAACCAATAGGAAACGAAATACCGCTATTTTTAATTTCGGGCTTCCTTTATAACCCCCACTCCTGCCCGTCCATAAAAATGTTGGTATAGCTTATTATAATGAAGGAGTTAGTACTAATTCACATACCGAGTTTGGATTAATTCGGTTGAGTCTTTTTTGGCAAATAATATTGTTGACTCCCGCTATAATTTTTAGCGTATAACTCATTTATACTTAGGTATACAACAAAAGTGTATATAACAAAATAAACAACTTTTGTTATGTTTATATTTGCGGAAAAACCAATAGGAAACGAAATATCGCTATTTTTAATTTCAGGCTTCCCTCCTAAGACATGAGGAGGAAAACTAAAAAAAAAAAATATCTCCGTTAATACTAAAGATAGAGAATAAATGTATATAACAAATAAAGGGTTAGAACCGCTAGTATAATTTATACTGTTGTCATACCAGTCGGCGAAGACCGTCATCACTGGCTGATGATCAGTACAACTTTTGACGGGCTTGAAGATGGTGCCATTGCACCGAAAGTGCTTGACAACTGTACTCGATCATCAGCCAGTGACGACGGTCTTCGGCGACAGGTATGACATCAGTATATAACAATATTTACACTACATTATATTTGCAATACAATTGGTTCTATAAACTTTTTCAATAATGAGGGAGATATTTCCAATTTTCGAAATTCTCCACCTCTAAGCCACCCCCCCCCCTCCCACAGGTTCGATTTCAGCCATTAGCAGAATCGACCTTTCTCTTTGTATGAAACGCGTTTGAACTTTCTCTTTGTATATCGAGTTTGGCTGTGATCAAATAATAATTACGCACTCTATAGCGGTAACAGCCACACGCACGCGCTCTCTCTCTCACACACACACACACACACACTTGTCTGTTACCGCTCTAGCAGTCGGAATAATTGTTTCATCGTCCCATTTCATGCAAAACTAAAGATCAAGTTCATTGACGGCTGAAATAGAACCGAGGGAAAAATGTCTCTGAGTTTGATCGAATAGTTGTATAAAACAAATTGATTTTGCTTTAAGTGTTGGTTGTTATTCTTTTTCTCCATCTCAAATATTAACCCCCCCCCCCCCCCCACACACACACACATATATATATATATATATATATATATATATATATATATATATATATAAACTTTCGAATGGACTTCAATTTCGTCATCTCCTAGGTAGGATCGATGGACAAATGAGGAAATGTTTCGAAAATCGCGCCATGAGTACGACCTCAATAGCTGATTTCCCTTAAGGAAAATCAATAGTTATATCTAAATTTTTTGGGATTAATAAATGACGGATCTGAAAGACCACGATGAGAACTACAGCATTGGACTGATATCTCTAAGGGTTTAAAAGATATTCAATTGTGTCCACGGCCAATACGGCACACACTTTATTTTATGAAATATATGGTTGAAAGTAAACTTCTTATTACAGATGGGCTGGACAACTGGAAGCGGAGGGGGTTCACCCGCATACCAGGCCCAATACCCGCCAGTGTTCGCCGACTACCCGGACCCGACGGATCCATCGCTGAAGAGGAGCCCATCGCCGAGGCCGAACCTCTGCAGGATCTGCGGCAAGACCTACGCCAGACCTTCGACCCTCAAGACTCACCTCAGGACTCACAGCGGAGAGAAACCGTATCGCTGCGACGACTGCAACAAGAGCTTCAGCCAAGCAGCTAACTTGACGGCACACGTCAGGACACACTCGGGGGAGAAGCCATTCAGGTCAGTTACTAGCTTCAATAAAAAAAAAAACGTCCGTCACGCAGGGGCTGCGTAAACTAAACAGATTTCCCTCGTGAAGTTTAATAATAGACAAACCTACATACTGCTAACACAACACCACCGTGAACATTAAGTGAACAAATACTAACGGGAATAAGAAATCTTTCCCCTTCCGGGGGAAACGTCTGAAATGTAAACATACAGGTCTGACAACGGCTCACCGGAAAGAAAAACAATAACTGAAACATATCAGAATATAACATATTATTAATTTTATTGAAAACTATTTACTATATCTATCACACTTATATAGTTGACACGGTTTATGCAATGGTCAATTAGCAAATTTGACATTGGTAATGGTGAAAACAGCTTATTAGCAGATTTCCCTTAAGCAAATGAACTTATTTCACAAGCTAATATTTAGATGTTATATTAATTATTATTTGAATATCATTGGTAAAAGTGAAAGGACAATCATATATCACCTTATTTTTATTTCAGATGTCCGATCTGTGCAAGAAGGTTTTCCCAGTCGAGTTCTGTGACGACTCACATGAGGACCCATTCAGGAGAACGGCCGTACCGGTGTAGGCTTTGCAAGAAGGCCTTCTCCGACTCAAGCACCCTCACCAAGCACCTTAGGATACATTCGGGAGAAAAGCCCTACCAATGCAAGCTATGCCTTCTTAGGTAAACTAAACATACTATAAATGTTATTCCAACGAATTGTAACAGATTTCTTTTAAGGAAAATCAGCTGTTGAGGTTGTACTCATGACTATATATATATATATATATATATATATATATATATATATATATATATATTATAGTGAGAGAGAGAGAGAGAGAGAGAGAGAGAGAGAGAGAGACAGAGAGAGATTAAAAGCGACTTTTGTTCCATAGACTTAACATTGAACCAACCAAATATTGTCGCTTCCCTGGGTAAATCCGAGCTCTTTATAAACGTGTTCGACTATACATACATATATATACATATATATATATATATATATATATATATATATATATATATATATAATACTAGCTCAGTTACCCGGGTTCTCTCGGGAATTCATTTGAGGCTGAATGGTGATGGTATATTTTGGCAAGGCTTTACTTTGCACAATATTTTGACATTTACCCGTTCCAGTGTTTAGGGTTAATACCCGTTGTTGGCATTTGTTAATAATAAAATTATTTTTTTATGTAAGACTTCACTGTCCTGCATATTATCATTTCCCGTCTCCTGTGCATTATGCATAGATTTGAATTATTAAGGAGAAAATATTGACATACATTTGAATTAATTTTTTCAGGTGAGGTACCTGGTAGTTCATATTGAAAAGAAGTGTTGAGCAAATTTCTCTAAATAACAAAATAAACAACTTTTGTTATGTGCATATTTGCCGAAACCCCAATAGGAAATAATTATTATTAATTTCAGGCCTCCCTTATAACCCCCACTCCTGCCCGTCCCTAGAAATGTTAGTATGGCTTATTATAAGGAAGGCGTTAGTGCTAATACACATACTGAGTGTTTTATTTAGTTCGGTTGAGTCTTTTGTGCCAAATAAAATTGTTGTCTCCCGCTATAATTTTTAGCGTATAACACCTTTATACTTCGGTATACAATGATAGTGTATATAAAAAAAAGTTTCTCTAAATAACAAAATAAACAACTTTTGTTATATCCATATTTGCCGAAAAACCAATAGGAAACGAAATATCGCTATTTTTAATTTCAGGCCTTCCTTATAACCCCCACTCCTACCCGTCCCTAGAAATGTTAGTATAGCTTATTATAATGAAGGCGTTAGTACTAATTCACATACCGAGTTTGGTTTAATTCGGTTGAGTCTTTAGTGCCAAATAAAATTGTGGACTCCCGCTTTAGTTTATAGGGTATAACTCATTTATGCTTCCGTATACGGCAAAAGTGCTAAAATAAAACAAACGTTACTCTAAATGACAAAGTAAACAACTTTTGTTATGTGCACGTTTGTCGAAAAACGAATAGAAAACGAAATACCGCTATTTTTAAATTCCGGCCTCACTTACAACTCCCACTCCTGCCCGTCCCTAGAAATGTTGGTATGGCTCATTATAATGAAAGCGTTAGTGCTAATACACATACCGAGTTTTATTTAGTTCGGTTGGGTCTTTTATCCCAAATAAAATTGTTCGATTCCGCTATAGGTTTTAGCGTATATCTTGTTTATAATTCGGTATACGAAAAAGTGTATATAACAAACGTTACTCTAAATAACAAAATAAACAACTTTTGTTATGTGCATATTTGCCGAAAAACCAATAGGAAACGAAATATCGCTATTTTTAATTTCAGGCTTCCCTTATAACCCCCACTCCTGTTTGTCTTAGAGAATATTAATATAGCCTAAAGTCTAAGTTGGGTTAGCAGTAATATACATACTAAGTTTCATTATATTCGGTTCAGCCGTTTATGCGTGAAAAGGTAACAAACAAATAAACAAACACACACCAAAGAAACAAAGTGCAGTTATGGTGTCTATGACATGTGAAACGAAAAGTAATCGTGAAGTTTCGCGAAAAAATCAATGTACAGACAGAGGTTACAATTTTATATATATATAGTGTTGAAAATTAAATAGATGAATAATCCTTCAGAGAGAGAGAGAGAAGAGTCGCGTATTTGGAAAGTGTGACGTAGATCAAAGAGACCGACGGAGGGTCGGTCGAGACGATACTAGGCTCGTCTAGCCCAGCCTGGAATGAACTAGACAATTCCCCTTTGATGTATGCCGACAACCTATATAAAGAAGCTCGGGCCAGCCGTGAGCAGTCAGTTTTATTCTCTCCTGTCTTGATGTTCACATCAGTGCTACAGTGCGACTTAGTACAGTGCGGTAAAGTGTTTTTATAAGAAGAACAGTGTTGTGCCGTGACTGTAAGTAACAGTTTAGTGCCGTGTTTAAGACAGTGCAGTGCCGCGAAGTAAAGGACAGTGCAGTACCGCGAAGTAGAAGACAGTGCAGTGCCGTCTTTCTGTGAATTTCAGTGAATTATTGGACTGTGACTCATTGAAGAACAGTAACGCTATCAGTGTATACTGTGAGTAGTAATTAAGAATAATCACCAAGTTTATTGTGCATTGTGAAATAAATTTTGCAGTGATAAAAACTGTGAAACTTGCGAGTATTTAATTTTGCAATCCAAAAGAACTCTTATTAAAAACGTTTATTACTGGTTTTGGTAATAAAAAAACGTAACAACATATATATATATATATATATATATATATATATATATATATATATACATGTATATATATATATATATATATATATATATATATATATATATATATATATATATGTGACTGTTATCGCTCTAGCGGTCGAAATTTTTGTGTTATCGTTACCAAACTCGATATATAATCGTCTTAAGTAAAAAAAAAAGAACAAGTTCGTTAAGAGCGGAAATCGGACAAGTGGGAGGGGGGGGGGGTTAGAGGGGACGATTAAACATTGTTATATACATTTATTCTCTATCATGAATATTAACAGAGATGTTTGCATTTTTCTGTCTTCAGCCTTTAGTAAACCCGTACCCCTTCTCATGTCACATAAGCAATACTCTGTTATATGATAGACCACTTTATTCGAAACTTAAAATAAATATATATTGTTGTCAAGAGACATTTATTATACGAGATACATGCCAATATGTTTTAGTTGATCCCCTCCCCCCGTCTTAAGTTTTAGTATTACTAAAATTTGAGTGATTGAAATAAAAATTATTCTTGTTCATTATAAATTACAGTAATAGATATAGTGAATAGTTTTCAATAAAATTAATGTTATATTCAGATATATTCCAGAAATTGTTTTTATTTCTGGTGAAGAATATGTCTATCTACCTGTTCAGTCAGACAAAGGTTGGCTAACATGTTATTTTACAATTCAGACGCTTTTTAGACTATTATAATTGACTGAAAGATTTCTCATTACCATTTGCATATGTTCACGATGTTGTTGTGTTACCAGTATGCAGATTTATCTATAGCAGAACTCCACGTGGGAAATCTGCTTAGTTGATGCATCTCCTGCGTGACGGACCTTTCTCATAAGGGAATCCGAAATTGAGGTAATAATCATTATGCGATTTCTGAAATATATCTTCAAAGGTCCTAATCCAACCCAAACGATAAAAACTCCATAACGCAGAGGAAGCGAAAAAAAAGTAGACTTCCCAAGTGATGGTATTACACACTTGTGATCTCATCTCATCTCATCAAATATTCTCTATTTATATATTAAAAAACCGACGACTAGAAGGGGTGGGGGATTAATGAAGGTGGGAAGCAAAAAAGTACGAATAACAAAGTACTGCGTTTAACAAGACTGGTCTATAACAGATTAAGATCCAAGGACATAATGACTGAAATATTTTGAATTTTCGTATTCACCCCTCGCTCTAAACGTCCACTATTTCAGGTCCAATTTCAGCCAATAACAAATATGATATTGAGTGTTGAGAAAAACAGTGAAATATCGAGTATGGTATAGATCAAATAAACATTTACAAGAAAAGAACATAAAATCTAAATTGATGACGCCATCACAACAAATTTGCATGTGTCTCGAATAAAAAAGGTATCATGAAAACATTGCTTGCTACTTTAGCTTAGAGTGATTTGGTTCCCGATATAACAGCTTATTGTTAATATAACATGAGTAGGAGTGGGGGTTTACAGAAGGTTGAAAACCAAATATTGCTCTTAATATTCTTAATAGCGAAAATACGTATATAATAAATTTTATAGAACATTAAACGCCAATAAGATTGCTTGTGTACACTTCGATCCGATTTGTAACAACGGAGATATTCGAATTTTCGCGGACACGGAGCTGACGAAAATGAGGTCCGTTAAAAAAAATAAAATAAAATTTCGTTAATTGCAGAAGTCGGACAAGTGGGAGGGGGTAAACTTAAGTAGCTACTCCTAGAAGGCGTAAACAACATATTTTGTGATCGAATACACAATCAGTAAAGCCAGTCATCATTCAAATATGAAAATTTCATTCCCAGGCCCCAAATTAGTTGATTGGCAACTATATCTGTTTCTCATGCTAAGTCTGAAGGAATTTTTCAAGGTCGTACAAGGGAGGGGGGGAGGAGAGATAGCACCCAACTGTAAATAAGGGGCAAGTGTCTTTTGCCTCCTTCCACATCAAAAATTAAAAATATTAAATGAAAAATCAATAAGTAACATATTTAATTGTTAATTAAAAAAAAATCAATATGTAATATATTTGTTTTGTTAACATTATATTTTCAAATATATCTATATGGGAAGCAAATTATGATTAAAAATATCAATATCAAGCTTGTATATAAATTTATATTTAAATATACAGTGAAGAATTCAAAGCCCCAGAGTTGGGTTCAATTCCCATGTGGTCGATAGGAATTTATTTAGGGAAGAACTCATTAAATAAAATCCTAAGTCCCACCCTGGCTAGAAAAGGTGGCAACCTGTAGATCATCCTCCAAATTATTCATAGTAAAATAAAGCGGATTTTAATAAATAAATGTACTGTATTATATTTGTTGTGGATGTTATAATAATTATGTTGATAAATTGAAATGTCTTACAGAAAATGAATTTCTTTGTTTGGAAAGATACTTTCCAATTTATAAATACTATGAATTACAATCAATTTTTTTTCTAGTCCATCCCCCCCCCCATTAAAATAGAAAGTCTGTACCAATGTATACAACTAAACTCCTGGACAAAATAAGCGCACCACTTCATTTTTCAAATTATGTGATAGATAAACAACATCCTCCCATATTTGCCCTTAGAAATGTTATAATAAAGACCATTTTATGGTAGCATAAACAAAATCAGAATGGCAAATTAAGAAAGAAATGGTGGGAAATAAATACAAATCAAGAAAACGTTAAAAACAATTTTAATGAATCAAATTCACAAATAATTAATTTTTAAAAAATGTTTACCTATAGAGTCAGTATCTTGTAACACCTCCTCTTGCTTTTCTAACAGCTTCCAGTGATCTTGGCTTTGACCGGGGGATTATTTTGAAGGGATTATATCCTATTCTTCCAATATTGAGAATTCAAGTTCAGCAACTGGTCTTGGGGGATGATTCAGCATAACCCACATGTACTTTATCAGATTACAATCCGGAGTTCTTGCAGGAAGAGGTAGGAACATTAATTTCTTCTTCCTGGAAGAAATCAGTACAACAACACCAGTATGCGGTCACGCATTATCATGGCGATAAAGAAAATGTTTACCCTCAAATAGTGTAAATGGCATTATGTATTGCTCCGGGATATCCATCAATACCTATCCACAATCAGTGAACCCCTGTGTCGATTTTCCAAGGACTCTGCCTTTAGTAAAACTTATGTGTGAGCATCTTGTTCATACAAATGTATTATATTCATGTTTAATATCATGTTAGTAGCCCATTGAGGAAGAAAACTCTCGTCCTCCCATCTGGAGAATGTAAAGCAATCCTCAAATCATCATTGAACAAAACCGCTCCCCAATCAGCGATTGTCTAATTTACATATTGTTGTGGAAACTGAAGTCTGGCTTCTCAATGCTGTCTGTTGAGAAATGGGCCAGTGGGAGGGTGTCTGAAGGTCAAATTTGCTTGATTGAGGTGTCTCCTTATTGTTCAACTTGAAACACGTTTCTGGATGAATGAAGTTCATTCAGAATTTGAAGACTTGTTTGGAACCTCTGTCTTAAGGTCTGCCTCAATCGATGGAGTATGCGACTAACCAACAATTGGTTTATTCCAAAGCACAAGGCCACTTACCTTGGGGATTATCCTTCATCCAACAGTCAATGCTCAAACTGAAATTTCTTCAGATTTATCCATATTAAAATTTTAGAAAATGTAATAAAAATTTGAAGAAAATGAAAAATGATCTCTTAGATGGTAAGCTGCAGCCTCACGCAGTCAGAATAAATACTGAATAATACTATTGAGGTAATTTCTTCTTTTAACTAACAAAGATGAAAAAAGAGGATTAAGTAGAGATAATACTACACTAACAACAACAGTAACAATTATCATTGCTGATTAGATTGATTTCAATTAATTCTAATGAATAAGTAAACAAAGAAATATAAATAGAAAGTGATGCGCTAATTTTGTCCAAGTCTTAATTTTATATTATTCTTAAACAGTTATTTGGATTATCTATTAAAAGCTAGTTTACTGTTGAAAAACTAGTAAACACATTTTGAATTTGGAGATCCTTAACTTCACCACTGGTGCAACAGAATAGAAAGTTTCAATGTCCTGCTCAATGACAGAATTTCATTTCACTTTTTCAATCTTATTTTTTTCTTGCTGAGGATTGTAGAATACTATTTTCTTCTGTCTGGCTAAGTAGCTCTTACTTCTAAATTTTCACAAAGGATGGTCTAATTATATTAATTCTACCTTCTCCTATATCATGACTTTTATAAATATGCCTTTCTTGAAATTCTAGTCAAGTTATCCCTTGTATACTACTGCCTCTTTCAAGGTTAAAGTTTCCCATTTTGTGTACCAGGTTTGGTAGGATTTCAGAGATTAATTCAAGGGTTTGTAATCTAGTGTCTCTTGAGATGTGTACTACCCGTATGTACTGAATAAGAATTTCCTTTTGAGTATCAGGTTTTGTTGACACTATTTCCAGAAACTCTGGATTTTCTAAAGTTGTAATTCCACACCTTTCTCTCTTAATTTTGAGGTTAAATTTTATTTTTGGATAAATTCTGGGTCTCAAGTGAAAATCATTCTACTCTTCCACACACGGTAATAAATTTTTATTGGAAGGCCAACTTGCATCACCAATTGACTTCTCTATATTGAAGTTTGCTCAATATACTGCAGCTATCAATATTGGTTCCTTTTGTACTTGAACAGGGAGAGATGGAGGATTGAGAAAAGTATTACCTTCTGCATTTATACTGTTATCAATCCATTGTATATATAAAATGATCTACTTATTAGTATGTCTGTTTTTTTTTAGTTTCAGTTGGAATTTTTAAATATATAATACTATGTAGTTGCTATATAATGCAACATATGTACTATAGTTAGAACATTATTTATTAAGCTACTATGGCTAGCCTGTTCTAATTGGCCATAATAGCATAATGTGCATGTAAATAAATAGTATCTAACTAACTGCATGTTATCTTATGGTAGAATTATCTAATAATATAGATATATATTAAAGGTTTCAAACTGAAACTAAGAAAGGAGACATGAGGCCTGAAGCACTTAACAGGAATGGGAATAAAATTCCTCAGTAGCCTTTAGAACTTCTTGCTCCTTTTGATTCTTAAACCAACTACAACACTTACATAAATACTTTGGTACAAGATTCACTTTAGGCAATGGACCTGAACGCATTCTATAAAATACTTATTTTTATTTTATTAAATGTATATATCAATTAAACATCTTATTATATTTTTTAAATAGTATGTTTCAATTAATTTTATAAATTTTCAGGTTTTCACAGTCAGGAAACTTAAACAGGCATATGAGAGTCCACAGTGGAGTCCCATGCTGACAATATCTTCCTTTTAATGATCTTTTCTATGAACCTCCATCATTGAAAAGAGATTTTTCAAATGATAAATTTTTAAGTGCCCCTGAAGAATATAGAATAAAAAATGTGAATATTTTTATCACATCTGCATTTGAAGTGAACCAAATAAATATTTAGACTTATTTTGCTTAAGTAATAAAACAATAATGAAAATTGTATTAAATAATTCCATTCCATAAAATAAAGGTTTGTCTCAAAGCAGACTGATGGACTAGTTGTGCGTGTTATACAAAGTATTACATAGGTGCCTAAACACCATTCGTTACTGTATGTTATATGTAAATATTAGGGTCTTGTTTTTTATTTTCAAACATTTTCACTTATATATTTTTTATTTGTTGATATGTTACAATAAGTGTAGAGAGTAATAATTATATGGCTGAAATATACTATTAATTTGATTAGGGCAAATTATTTAAGAAATTAATATACATAGGTGTTTATTGCATTTTAACAATAAAAAACTTAGACTTTGTTTCTTATTTTGTGTATGTTGGACATCGGATACAGAACCCCTTTAAACAAATTACTAAGTTTTGATAAATTTATTGAATGCTTTTAGGGCCTGAAAGATTTTCAAAAACATAAAAGTTTCAATTAATTTCATAAATTTATTTTGTATGCATTAATTGAATATGAGTGGTTGCCTCAAACTCATTATCAGAAATTAATGGACAGCAATCATCCAAAAAATGATATGCTATTATGGTTAGTTATTACTTGATAATACAGTTGTTCTATCAAGCAGCAATTTATCTTAAATTGGATGTTTACATCAGTAATAATAAATAAATATAACAGGAGGGTAGTTGAAACTAGGTTTCACAATTTGGAATATTTATAACTAGGGCAGTTTTTGAACATTTCAGAACTAAGGTTTAAAAAGAAAAAAGTTAGTTAGTTCTTTGATTGGATGATATCAGTTAATTTCATTACATTCTATTATATTTAAGCTATTTCATTATATTTATTTTTTCTATTGAGGGAGGGTGAGGGAGGAGCAAATATTAGACTAAGAAATTGGCTAAAGTAGAATAGATCAATACGATAACCACATACCTTATCTTTCTGTAAATCTTTCAGACTTTAAAAAGGCAATAAACTCTTAGAAGGTAATTTTTTTTCTATTGATTCGTTTCCACTTTTTGAAGTATCCAAACATTGTAAGTATTTTTGTTCTACAAAAAATATTTAGTTTCCCGATAAATTTTTTAAATATATGAAACAAGTATAATTTAAATTTCAAGTATGTCATTGTTTCTGGTTCAAAAAGCAAATGTCTTTCACAGTATCCCATTCCAAGTTATCTGAAGTGTATAGTCATGACATCAACCTCTGGAAGAGAAAATTCATGTTTTTCTTTAACTAGATTGAAAGAATATAGAATGTAATTAAGAAATATGATACAAAAATTCCATTGTGTACAAAATTAAATTTTTTAACTATAAATTAAGGGTGCAATCAGCTAAAAAAAAAAACACATTTATAAGTTTCATGGTTTTCCTAATTTATGGCAATCAATAGGATTTATGAATGTTCCCTTGTGTAATGGCATAGAACAAAGCAATTAATTACCACTCGCAATCGTGTTTTTTAAATAGTGAAAACTATTTTAATATTTTATTGTTTGATTAAACACTAATCCTGCCTTTTATACCCATTTTATGTTAAGCTGTCAATAAGACATTACTTAAACATATTTTTTTAATTCTGTCCAATCTTTTTCTATAACATTATAAATGATACAAAACTTTAACGAGTAGACTTTTCACGCTAACCCGATGAAAAAAAGGAATTTGATCTAAATAGAAAAATTGTAGAGAAAATTTAAATTTTAGTTAGATACCATCTTTACTTTCCTATATTAAACAATAACAATTGTAATGGGAATGTTAAGTGATCAGAAGTAACAAAAATAATATAAAATGAAAGTATGAATACTTTATTTGAAATAAATAGCTTATTTTGTCATGGTGCATAATGTTTGTGTACTAATAACTGTTATGGATAAATACAGTAAAAAAAAGTATATAAATAATGGCTCATGTTAATCCTAGTAAAAGTGAATGTAAAAATATATTTATTTATTGTTTTAAAATCATTATAAGATTTTCCACTCAATAATGTATGTATTCCATAACTAGTTCTTAGTCGGTTATTATTTCAGCCATAGGAATACAGCAAACTTTTTATCTAGTCATAGTTACATATGTACTTTAACTGTGATAACAATTTTTTTACATTTAATTATTAACAAAACATTAAGAAAATATTTTATTGTAATCATAATTAGGCAATAAAATAAAGTAATTTCATGTAAATCGTAGATGGAAGGATGATTCTTGTAAAGTATGTGCTTTTATGAGAGGTTTCCTGTTAATAAAATTCTTTCTTTAAAGCCTCCATTAGTATAAAATACATAATTCGAGTGCAACATTTGTTCATTTGCATCCCTTTTTACCTATTCTAATAAAGCAATAATTTTTTATTTAATAATTTATTTCATTCCTACTACATAAAGTAATTATAATATCACCTATGCTTTATGAAACTTTACTCTTATTCAGGTCACTTTTAATTGTTATCAAATATTCTAAATGCTCAATAACCTTCAGTAATCGAATATACAGACCCTCACAGTTCATTACATCACTTCATTCCTAAAGCGACCACGGAATATATATATAAAATTGTAACCTCTGTCTGTACATTGATTTTTTTCTCGAAATTTCACAATAACTTTTCGTTTCACATGTCATAGACACCATAACTGCACTTTGTTTCTTTGGTGTGTGTTTGTTTATTTGTTTGTTACCTTTTCACGCATAAACGGCTGAACCGAATATAATGAAACTTGGTATGTATATTACTACTAACCCAACTTAGACTTTAGGCTATATTAATATTCTCTAAGACAAACAGGAGTGGGGGTTATAAGGGAGGCCTGAAATTAAAAATAGCGATATTTCGTTTCCTATTGGTTTTTTAGCAAATATGCAAAAAACAAAAATTGTTTATTTTGTTATTTAGAGTAACTTATGTTATATACACTTGCGTCGTATACCGAAGTGTAAATGCGTTATACGCTAAAAATTATAGCGGGAGTCAACAATATTATTTGGCACAAAAGACTGAACCGAACTAAATAAAACTCGGTATGTGTATTAGCACTAAAGCCTTAACTATCATAAGCCATATTAACTTTTCTAGGGATGGGCAGGAGTGGGGGTTGTAAGGGAGGCATGAAATTAAAAATAGAAATATTTCGTTTTCTATTCGATTTTCTGCAAATATGCTCATGACAAAAGTAGTTTATTTTTTTATTTGAAGTAACTTTTGTGATATTCAGTTTTGTCTTAAAACAAGGTATAAACGAGATATAAGCTGAAAACTTTAGCGGGAGCCAACAATTTTATTGGGCACTAACGATTGAACCGAACTTATCTAAACTCGGTATGTCAATTAGCATGAATACTTCCATGGTTATAAGCTATATTAAAATTTTTAGATTCGAACGGGAGTGGGTGTTATAAGGGAGGCCTGAAATAAAAATTCGCAATATTTCGTGGTCTATTTGTTTTTTGACAAACGTGAACATAAAAAAAGTTGTTTACTTTGTTATTTAGAGTAACTTTTGTTTTCTTTTTTTCGGGAACAATGTATGAAGCAAATAATTTGTGTATAATATTGATATGCTCATCAATTCTTTCCAATATGAACTACCAGGTACCTCAACTGGAAAAATTAATTCAAATCTATGTTAATATTTTGACCTTAATAATTCAAAGCTATGCATAATGCACAGGAGACGAGAAATATGACAATATGGAGGACAGTGAAGTCTTACATAAAAAATTAGTTTTATTATTAAAAAATCCACAGCAACGACGAGTATAAAAACCCTAAACACTGGGACGGGTAAATGTCAAAATATTGTACAAAGTAAAGCCTTGCCAAAAAAATACCATCACCATTCAGCCTCAAATGAATTCCTGTGCGAAGCCGGGTATCTGAGCTAGTATACATACATATCATATATATATATATATATATATATATATATACTAGCTCAGATACCCGGCTTCGCCCGGGAATTGATTTGAGGTTGAATGGTGATGGTATTTTTTTGGCAAGGCTTTATTTTGCACACTATTTTGACATTTACCCATCCCAGTGTTTAGGGTTTATATCCGTTGTTGGCATTTGTTAATAATAAAATTATTTTTTTATGAAAGACTTCACTGTCCTCCATATTGTCATATTTCCCGTCTTCTGTGCATTATGCATAAATTTCAGTTATTAAAGACAAAATATTAACGTAGATTTGAATTAATTTTTCCAGGTGAGGTACCTGATAGTTCAAATTGGAATGAATTGTGGAGCATATCAATATTTCTACGCCAATTACTTGCTCCACACATTGTTCCTGAAGAAATGTATAAAACAAAAGTTAATCTTAATAACAAAGAAAACAACTTTTGTTATGTGCATGTTTGTCGAAAAACAAATAGACAATGAAAAATCGCGAATTTTTATTTCAGGCCTCCCTTATAACCCCCACTCTCGTTCTAACCTAAACATTTTAATATAGCTTAAAATCATGGAAGAATTAATGCTAATTGACATACCGAGTTTTGTTAAGTTCGGTTAAGCCGTTAGTGCAAAATAAAATTGTTGGCTCCCGCTAAAGTTTTAACGTATAACTCATTTATACTTAGGTATACGACAAAAGTGTATATAACAAAAGTTACTCCAAATAACAAAATAAACAACTTTTGTTATTTTCATATTTGCGGAAAAACCAATAGGAAACGAAATATCACTATTTTTAATTTCAGGCCTCCCTTATAACCCCCACTCCTGCCCGTCCCTAGAAATGTTGGTATGGCTTATTACAATGAAGGCGTTAGTGCTAATGCACATACCGAGTTTTATTTAGTTCGGTTGAGTCTTTTTTGGCAAATAATATTGTTGACTCCCGCTATAATTTTTAGCGTATAACGCATTTAAACTTCGGTATACGACAAAAGTGTATATAACTAAAGTTACTCTAAATAACAAAATAAACAACTTTTGTTATGTGGATATTTGCCGAAAAACCAATAGAAAACGAAATATCGCTATTTTTAATTTCAGGCTTCCCTTATAACCCCCCACTCCTGTTCGCCTCAGAGAATATTAATATAGCCTAAAGTCTAAGTTGGGTTAGTAGTAATATACATACCAATTTTCATAAAATTCGGTTCAGCCGTTTATGCATGAAAAGGTAACAAACAAACAAACATACACGAAAGAAACAAAATGCAGATATGGTGTCTATGACATGTGAAACGAAAAGTTATCGTGAAATTTTGCGAAAAAAATCAATGTACAGACAGAGATTACAATTTTATATATATATATATATATATATATATATATATATATATATATATATGTATATATAAAGAATTGATGTGTTGATGTGCGTGCAAGTATATATATATATATATATATATATATATATATATATATTTACTTGCACGCACATCAATTCTTTACTTTGCATTTCTATTGTCAATATTATCAACTTTCAATATGAACTTGAATTAAGCTGACAGACAAGTGTGAGGTTGTTAATTCACCTCCTAAGTGGCCAAATCAATTAATATATTGTAAATAACACAATTATAAATAAAAAAATAATTAAAAATATAACCAAGGTTTGTAATTTAATTATAACAAAGGTGGTAATTTTTATATACAAATAAATTTATTTTTTACAGTTTTTACAATCACATAAATTAGCATAATATAAAACACATGTATTTTCCAAGTTCAATTAAACTACTAATATCTTTAGCTAAAAGGTTCAGGTGAAACATTTACGATAAACTTTTGATTTTGTCTATATACAGTCATCTTCAAATCACCACTACCCTCCAAAATTTTATAAACTGAACTAGCTCCAGTAATTGTTTGACCATTTATTTCAGTGACAATATCACCAGGCTGTAATCCAGCTCTACAAAAAAATAAAAAAATAACATTATTTGGACATTATCACTTAAATTTAAAATAGAACTTATGTGGAATCTGTTTGTCAACTTGGTAGTTGAAATAAAAATGATATAAAAGAAATCAAAGTTTCTTTTTCAGGTATATTTATATATTATGAAAGTTGATTTTGTGATATGAAATGTTTGATCCTTGGATCCATTAATAGCCTATGTTCTGGTATCTAAACATAATATTAAGTAAATTGTATTAAGTAATTTGAAGCCACACCTACATTTTGAATAATTACATTCTCTCTTTTTCGTGTCTATTCTATTTTTGCCCCATTTTATTGGGTTTGGATTTTTTACACATTTGGGGTCAAGATCCCTCAATTGTAAACTTAAAAAAGATAGTTCACTAATGATTTGGTAAAATTTTAATCCATACTGGGTCCGAATTAATCTATGAAATGGATAGATTCATTCCTAAGAAGTTTATACTTATTTACTAGGATCTACAGTCCATTCTGTAAATAAAACCTGTATGGGCATCTCAGATAGCTTTGAGGTTTCAAGGTGCTAAGGCATTATTATCACCAGTTCTATGTTAACTTGTTCTTGTTAGCTTGTTCTAGCCGAAGAATAAAAACTAATCCTGCATGTATCAAACACAACAGGGTCACACATCATACAGCGAATGCTGACAATGTACTGATAACTGGTAGAATCATTCCAGCATTGGCAAGTGCACACAATTTCTCAATAACGATAAAACAGAGTACATAACATCATCTAGAACAGATCAGAGGATTCTGTTGTTTATGGGAGTTCATTCTCTTCCTATTCATTATTTAAATATTTGCAGGACAAGATGCATCTTCAGAAAGCTCTCTGATTCAAGAACCTCTCATGGAATATAAGGGTTTATGAATATAAAAAATGACAAATATACTACATTAGCTAACAACAAGACTTCCTCAAAGAAAGAGAGCCCCAAGAATTTGCAGGGGTTCCTCTTGCTCTGATCTCTACGTGAAACAACAAAGACTAAAGAGTATAAAAACAAAGGCTTCAAGAAGTAGTACTTGACAACTAAGACGACTCCACTCAAAGTTGCTTGAGAACCAGGACCTCAGAATCATGTATATGCTAATGATTGATTCGTATTAACTAGTGAAAGAATGTGAAATATAAATTAACTCACAGGCTACCTGACTGACTGAAATATTTTTAAAAATTGCAACTTTACCTGAAAGCAGGAGAATTAATCATCACTTTCCAGACGAGAACTCCAGAATTAATGATAGCTGGGATAATTTCTTTCCTTTGTTGTAATGACCTTATTAGGTCCGGTGAAAGAGTTAACATAGTAATGCCAATAAATCTCGGAGGGTTTGTGATATCTGCTGATCTGGAAATACCTGTGAAGAAACAATATAGAGAAAATTTGAATGACCGTTTACTAAAGAGACAGTATAATTTATGTAGGGCATTGTAATTATCTAAAATGAACCCTTGTTTTCATAATGGACATGAGGACGAAATAAAAGAAAGGAATGAGGCATGTCTAAGAATGCCTGCAACGAAAAGAAGCACAAGTTACTTTCAATGCATGTTCTGATTTTGTGAAGAGCCTTCTGACAAAGAGCTGGAACTTCTACTTAGAGATTCAGTCTTAGAGATGATTCAATGATATACAAAATTTTGGAATAAGTTGGGGTGGAATAAGTTGGGGAGGTTATTTAAGAAGCTGAATCATCTGGTAGATGAGATCGAGGAAAATGTCCTTGTCTTTGAAAATAATAAAGTCCTAGAGCTGGATAAAATTCCTATGAGTAAATAAAGTATACAAAAGTTGTCATTATCTGGAAGGAGGTTTGTCCGTTAATTTATGACATAAGGATAAACAAAGGAGCTGTGTAACTAAGTAGATTTCCCACATGCTGGTATAGCACACTTTTGATCTCATCTCACCACATATTCTCTATTTATATGTAAAAACTAATGAGTAGAAGGGGAAGGGGGAGATGCTTGAAGAATGCTTCAAGTTGCTAATGAAATGCGCCTCTCCAAACAGACCGGAAAATAGCTTCATTAAAGCTTTGACAGCAGCAACTTCTTTGAAGACGATAATTCGGTCTGATGAAGAAGATTTTTGACAGTACTTAACACACAAATATAAATAGCTCTCTCATCTAAAATACAAAAATGAAAAATAAAAATAATTAAGCAAACAACAAGTGTTAATTTTTAACTCTAATAGAAATCCCTAACTATCCATCTTTCCTACCTAATCACTGATTAATTGTTTCTATAAAAAAATACAGGTATTTGATCACTTGACTCAATGCTGGATCAGTAAACTAAATCATATTGTTCCCTGTTTCGTGGAAATATTAACACATCTACCTATGCAAAGGTACATTACTGTTCTTAATGCTTCTTTGTAATGTAGGAACAAAAAAATGAATAAACTATAACAAGTAACATATGTGGACAAAGTAATCTAAAAAGTGTGATCTTCAAATGGGTAAAAAATAAATAAAGGCAAAAATAAAAATAGAGTGAAACAATTGTAGCAATAAAATGTAGTTTCTTCAACTACGCCCATAAGGAATACTCAACTCATATTTTTTCAATCAATACTAACAAATGTTTGCACCTTGAATGATAAATTTTGTTTACAACATCAATTTTCCAGCTACTAGTGGCTGAATATGAAAAAAGATCAGACATGCCAGAGAGAGCTGAAGTGACTATAGTTAGAATTATAGAATATACAAATAATTTGCTAATTTATGTCCTTGGGCTATAAACAGATAATAAAATATGAAAGACGACAAATGGATGTATGGACATAACATCAAGACTAAAATGATTCCTATCAGAAAAGCAGAAGAAACATCATCTTAATTTGAAATATGTCCTTTTCAATCTGGAAATAAATAGATCGCCTATGCTATGGAAGGTTACTTTCAGTAGCTAACTTCATTTCTAACTAATACTAATAGTAAGTTGAGCAATTGAGATGAGGCAATTAAGTAGCAGCCAAAAGGAGAAAATACTTTTTGTTAGTTTTGGTAGTTAGTCAAAAATATTAAAAGCTAATTTTAACACCTAGCAGTTAATTTAATTAACTCTATATGTTAAAAGTTCTTGTAGTTTTGTAATTACAAATATATAGTATTTTTTTTTTTAAAATGACATAACATGGGTCCTTTTTCTTAGTACCCATTTTCAATAAGCAACTAAATACTGATCCTTTTTTAAAAAAATAAAAAATGCATTACCTTTTCTCCTCTGGTCACTTTCTTTCAGAAATTCCTTTGCATATTCAATGGGGATAGCAAATGAAATGCCTGTGGATACCTTCATTGCATTGATCCCAATCACTTCTCCGTCCAAGTTAACCAGAGGCCCTCCAGAATTACCAAACTATAAATAAAATATATATTCAGGGATAACATATTTTTCCTTCAATGGTCAAAATACTTAAAACTATTATATCTTAGCTTATATAACAGGCAAAAAAAAGAAGCCTGAGAAGAATATGGTCAAATAAAATACCTGAGGACACATTTCTTATTCGTGATCAGCAAGTAAGGGATGAATTAAATGAACTTAAAGCTAAATCCCAACAAATTTATGTTAAGTCAGAAGCTATTGGAGGAAATACGTATCCCCCCCAGGAAGATTGCAAAATGTGTTTTGACATAACTTTTAATATTTTTTCGGTTCCTTTTGATATACATATACCTTTGATTATTACATACATTAGATACAAGCAAACCACCTGGTTTCACTCACAGCTTCTATGTGTCCATTATTTCTTTTCAGAGGAACACTGTACATATGAAATTGTAGCCTCATTTGTCAAATGGTGAAACTGTAACCTGACTTTTTTCAGGAAGTTTCACATTCCTTTTTCATTTCACATGGAATTTAAACTATTTTAGTAATTTTTGGCTATGGTGTCTGTTTTTTTTTTTGTTTGTCCTCTTCACACCTTATCGACTTTTCTAAAATTTATGAAACTTGATATGTATAATACTATTATGATTTATCTGGAGATGATACTCTGAAAAGAGAAATGGGATTCATTAGAAACCCCTTAATGTTTATTCTTCCTCACTCAACAATGGTAATCATTCTCAGTAGTTTCTAGAATGCTATTAAGGTTTTAGGCTTTTGGGAGAGGAAATGTAAATAGATTGAGTGCCTTGGAATGAACTAAAAATTTTCCAAGCAAAGCCATTTACCTCTACTAAGATACTCAACAACGATGAATGCTATCCATGATTGTGGTCTATATTGACCATAGTGTTTTGAACAGTGAATAGGGAATGATTAGGCTCTCGTTTTCATTTATTCTTCAAAAATATTTAAAAAAAACACAAATTTGCTGTGTAATCACTTACATAGATAAAGGACACTTATATAGGTAAAAGATATTACATTACAGAAACGGGAAGTGTACAAATATTGTAAGTAGCAAAGCCTTGTAAAAATACCATTATTTTTCAGACTCTAAAGATTTCCCTGATATACAAATTACTGACCAAGATTGTTAACACCTGATATGAATGAAGAAATGGGGACATAGAAAAAGGGGAAAATGCTAATATCTCCACTTAATATGTGGGATCAATCATTTTTAAAACAAAAACTCCCAATTCAAAGCTCTAACAGTTTATCATCATTGCCCACAGAAGATCAAATCGATATAACTGGTTTTCCGAGCATAGAACTGCCTGAAACATATCATTGCATTGTTTTCTTAATCACAGTTTCACATACCACACTAATGATTTCCAGCATCGATGAATTAAAAAATACCCTTTTCCCCCATGAAACACGAACATGACATGAATGTCTAAGGCTGGCAGATAAAAACGAATTAAATATTACATTTCAAAACAAAATTAAACACATGGTTAGAGAAATTTACAAAAATATGGTATAATACAGAAAATTACAATTTTGTTTCTTTAAAAATAAAATACATACAGTGATCATGGCATCAGTTTGAAGATATTGCATATCTTTTCCGAACAATCTCAAATCCTTAGAAGGCCTATGAACAGTAGATATGACACCAGTAGTAATTGTATTTGCTAAAGACAATGGACTGCCCATAGCAATAACGAATTCCCCTACTCTGGTATCCTGTGAGCTGCCCAATTTCATTGTAGGGAGTTTTTTCTGATACAAAAACCAACATGATATAAATTAGATAAATATAGCACTAATTAGCTTAAATAAAATTCCACAATACCTACTCCGGCATTTATTCGTACAGTAGCAAGGTCTGCTTTCAGGTCTACATCTTCAACAATTCCTTCATATGTAGAACCATCATAAAGTTTAATCTATTTAGAAATTAAACCAAAGTGATTATTAATTTATTTCAGACTGATTCTAAATTATTTCAGATTTGCTAATGCAGTTATTTACCTTCAACTTTGTCCTTGATCTTCTTGACATAACTACATGGGCATTAGTTAAAATCAACCCATCCTCATGAACAATAAAACCTGAGCCATTAGTTTCTGTAATACTCTGGCCAGTAAAAAAATCAACTCTAGAAAATGAGTGAATATGTATTTAATTAAGATCATAAACTATTTTAACTTAAAAGTAAAATTGCTAAGGGTCCAAAGATGAAAAAGCAATTAAATCATTATCACTTGTTAATTTTTCACTCCACAGGTTTCACATCAAGACTTACAAGATGAAGATGGTCCAAATCAGCTGTTATGCTCACATCATTATATATCATTTCTCATCACCTACACTTTATTATATCTGATCAAGGCTAATAGAAAGCATATTACTCTCCGATTATGAATCATAGCTTAGCAAGAAAGCATATATTAATTTCATCTTACACTGTCAACAACAAATGACAATGCAGCTATTTTTAGCAATTTTCCCACATTTACTAGTTATGTGAGGGGTTTAGAAACAGAAATTCTTTAAAGAACGAACTAAATGTTAACAAATTGAAATTATGAAAAATGAAGCTATTTAATTTCATACATACCTGGCACTATCAATAACTGCAATATTTACCAAGGCTGATACCGATTGCTCCACAACATCAGCAATAAAATTGAATTGCTTCCTTTTTGAAGAGAATGCAGCAACAGTTGGGAAAAGATCGTTTTTCATTTTATAGAAGTAATATGACAACAAACCAACTCCAACAAAGGCTGATGACCAAAACACAGAAGAGTTATTCCGCCTTTTTTCTTCTTTATTTATCTTAGGAGCGGTTTGCACAAAATTGGTGCTAGTTTTATAAACTAAAGAGTTAAAAGAAGAATTAAATAATCTAATAAATCGAAAAACACTGTTGTGTGAAGGAATCATTGAATCTAGTGTAGTTAACTCATGCTAAAAACTTTCGTAAAGGAACTGACACAGATTCGTAGCTTACAAGTAGTTTGCAACATTCAGGAAGGGCATGTTAAAATATTATACAAAGAGATAAAAGTAAACTCCGTAACTACATGTACATAAAGTAATGTAAAGAACTATCCTAAAAGGTCTATTATAATTTTTTAAAAAGAATACGGGTGTCAAAATGGTAATCAACTATTGTGGTAATCTACAGTAAGAAAATTGAAATGTAAATGTTCTTCAAGAACAATGATATGATAAATCGGTCGTTATTAATGAACCACGATGTCAGTGTACTTTCGATTGGTTTAAACAGAACACCATTTAAACATTGCAATAGTTTCATTTGGCTAAAGTGCAGTTTAGTCCGCCCCTATGCCGCCATCTTGTTTCGTTATAATCCCCGCCCTAAAACCACCGATGGCGTATTTTGGAAATTTTAGTGTTAAAAAATATAAAGTTAGAACTACAAACCTCCTACCCTCGGTTTTAACCACCGATGGCGTATTTTGGAAATTTTAAAATGTTAAAAAAGATAAAGTTAGAAAAACAAAATGGCTGCCGTCGTCATCGTGCGCCACCAAGGGGGGACTAAAATACACTTTCACCGTTTCATTTTTTTTCGAGAGCGGTCAGAAAGGAATCATAAAAATATTTTACATCTGATTTTCGTAACAAATCACGGTCTTCTTCATCTGTGGGGATATTAATCTATATATATGTATAAATATATATATATATATATATATATATATATATATATATATATATATAAAATTGTAACCTCTGTCTGTACATTGATTTTTTTCGCGAAGTTTCACGATAACTTTTCGTTTCACGCGTCATAGACACCATAACTGCATTTTGTTTCTTTCGTGTATGTTTTTTTGTTTGTTTGTTTGTTACCTTTTCACGCAACGGCTGAACAGAATTTTATGAAACTTGGTCTGTACATTACTACTGACCCAACTTAGACTTTAGGCTCTATTAAAATTCTCTGAAACGAACAGGAGTGGGGGTAATAAGGGAAGCCAGAAATTAAAAATAACGATATTTCTTTTCCTATTAGTTTTTCGGCAAATATGAACATAACAAAAGTTGTTTATTTTGTTATTTAGAGTAACTTTTGTTATATACACTTTTTTCGTATACCGAATTATAAACGAGATATACGCGTAAGCCTATAGCGAAAGTGAACAATTTTATTTAGGACAAAAGATCCAACCGAAATAAATAAAACTCGGTATATGTATTATCACTAACGCTTTAATAATAACAAACCATACCAACATTTCTAGAGACGGGCAGGAGTGGGGGTTATAAGGGATGCCAGAAATTAAAAATAGGAATATTTCGTTTCCTATTGGTTTTTTGGCAAATATGAACAGAACAAAAGTTGTTTATATAGTTATTTAGAGTAACTTTTTTTTATATACACTTTTGTTTTATAACCATGTATAAACGAGATATACGCTAAAAACTAAAGCGGAAGCAACTATTTTATTGGGCACTAACGGTAGAACCGAACTTAACAACACTCGGTATGTAAATTAGCATTAATTCTTCCATGATTATAAGCTATATTACAATTTTTAGGTTAGAATGGGAGTGGGGGGTTATAAGGGAGGCCTGAAATAAAAATTCGCGATATTTCATTGACTATTTGTTTTTCGGCAAACATGCACATAACAAAATTTGTTTACTTTGTTATTTAGATTAACTTTTTTTTTTTTTATACATTTCTCCAGAAACAATGTGTGGAGCAAGTAATTTGCGTAGAAATATTGATATGCTCCACAATTCATTCCTATTTGAACTATCAGGTACCTCAGCTGGAAAAATTAATTCAAATCAATGTTAATATGTTGTCCTTAATAGCTGAAATCTATGCATAATGCACATGAGACGGGAAATATGACAATTTGGAGGACAGTGAAGACTTACATAAACAATTAATTTTATTATTAACAAATGCCAACAACGGGTATTAACCCTAAACACTGGGACGGGTAAATGTCAAAATATTGTGCAAAGTAAAGCCTTGCCAAAAAAATAGCATCACCATTCAGTCTCAAATCAATTCCCGGGCGAAGCCAGGTATCTGAGCTAGTATTCTATATTAGACATTAGTGTTAATGCAAATTCTCTTACTAAGTTCTGTTTTATTTTAGCCACTAATTAATGCACCTTAAAATTACTGAATCGAGTTATAGTTTTATTTGAATATATTATTCATATAAAAAAAATGAGTTTGTTTTTATAGAAACGTATTTTCCAAGTTCCGACTTCTTAAAATATTGGGATGGTAAAATTCTTGTGTACCAATCCCCTTTTTCATACGTCCCTCTTAGTGATGGACGATTATTATATTACAATAAAAGTATGCTTATCAAATCAGTTTCAGATGACAAAATGAAAGTTTAAACTGTTATGTTAAACATGACGTACTGTTGTAAAAACCCTTATTATCCTCTGCTTTAGTTAACTTCGTCCTTCTTTGGCCTAAGTTACTGTGAATACAAAATATCAGTTCAAAGGAGAGGGGGGGGGTGTTTCCACCAAGGTTATTAGTTCCATTTTATTAGAATTTGGAAATCTGTTTTTGCAAAATGCATACCCACACACATTTCTGTTTGTGTGGAAGCCCTCATTTTATTATCTCACCCAATGTTTAGGTATAATTAAATATGCTGCATAATATTAATCTTTTTTAATTAACTGCTAAGTATTAAGATGAGTGAAATGATAAGAGGATGCGAAAAATGGGATTTCTAATTCTTTTGAGATTTTTTGACTCCAAGAGAGAGGTTAATAGTATTAAATCTCTATTACAGTTATTCAAGTCAAAGCAAATAGTTGCATTTTCAATTTTTCTATGAATTATTTAACTGGATGTTAAGCAATTTTTGGGAACGAAGGACGTTTACTCGCAAAGTCATTTTACTAAGGCTTTATTAGTTTTAAACCAAGAATTACAGTAAGAATTTAATTCAATATTATTAGCGGATATCTTAAAAATGACAACACTGTTAGTTCCATATCCCCTCCCTTTCGATTGGGAGATTTTATCTGTTATATGAGAGTAGTGTTTTCACCACCTTACTTGACAGTCTGTGTGGTTCAGTGGTGTCGGTCATCAGTGGTTCGTTAATTATGGTTACCAACATGCTTAGATTAGAGAAATCTCTTTTTGTTATATTCACTTTTATTTTCGTTGGTAAGCAATTTTATTTGAGATCATTGTATTAGATATACGATTAGATAAAGTGTTTATTTTGATGACATGCACTTTTAAAAATTACTTTCTACCCATTTATGTTGAGGAATAATTAGTGTTTTCGTTTTTTTCTTTTCTTTCTTAACTAACACGAAGTGACTCTTGTAATGACCTCCTGTGTATTTAATCAAATAACTGTTGAAATAAAAATTGATATATGAAATTTGTGTTTTTTACGGAGTACTCTGAATAATGATATTCGCATTGCCTCTTGTGTTGATTAGATTTTCTTTATTCATTTGGAATTATTTATATTTTTAAAATCTTTACAAACCTGTATATGTATAGTTGATGAATTATGTAAGAGTAAGCCTTCAGTGAATTATCTTTATTTAGACAGTTACATTATGCATATATTTTGGTAGAGTATACATTCAAATTTCTTCATTTAGAATCGACATTGGCGACAAAGAATTGAATGTATGCTGATTGAGTTTTTGTTTTGAACTCTTTATTTTGTTGAGCATTAACTTAATATTTTTACTATCAAGAATTAGATATTCTGGTGTTTTCCATATCCCATTTTTTAGTTTTCCGATATTTGAAAGTATGAAGAAAAAAATACCATCTAAATAAATATATACATTTTATGTTATTTTCATTTTCATTTATAGTGACTTAAATGCTTTATATTGACTTAGTACATTATCAAATTTAATTATATTCATAATAGCAAATACATTTAATATTTAGGAATATGTCAGACTTCACCTAATTTGAGCTCGATTTCGGAGAAATTTTAAACAATCCTTAACTCATTTAGGTATTTTATATTACAGGAGTGTCCTTTACTATTCATCTTTTATGAATTACTATATTTAATTCATAGACATCTTCGTATTTTATGCTTGCAATTATTATTATTATTATTTTTTTTTTAACAGTGGGAGGAAATATTCCAAATAAAGAACCCACTAATTCAGTGACTGAAACCAGTAAAATTAAGAGTGAGATTGAAGACTCATTGCCTGAAGAATTATCTGGAGGCATTAAAAATCTATTTGAACTCCCAGAAATCAATGAAGGTGAAGGTATGTTACAGGCAAAATGTCTTAAAAATGGAGGCAACGAGTCTTTTACTACTGCTTTGGTGAGTAATCATCATCGTTACATTTATATTTTCTGATCCATTGGTGCATTGTTTTTTGTGTGTCACATATTTTTGTAATTGAATTAACAAAGGCATTGAACTTCGCCCCTTGTAACTCTATAACAAAGGTAAAAATGTTATCAAGCTGATAAGGGTGTAATAGTTTGTCTTAGATAAAGTTCAACAGCATTTTTTATCCAGTAAATGTTGTACTCAATTTCTTTTATTTGTAGCTAATAAACAAATAAGGAATTATTATAAAAATAAAAACAAAAACAAGCATTTCAATAATTATCTTTGCAATTGATCTTGGAAATTTTTTCCAGACCATTGCTAAACATTTAAATTTTATGAGAATTAAGTTATTTTTATTTACAAAGATATTTTATTTTTATTTGGAATTTTATTATTTTTTCATTTTTGTTGTTATCAAATTGGACTGATTACAGTCCTTTGATTCTATTTTATATGTTGGCTATAAAAGACCAATAAAATTTTAATAAAACGCTAGAATATTGCAAAATATCTGATCAGTTTTTTCAATCTTAGTTAGAGGGCAACAATGAAAAATTAGGGACCAAATATATGTTGGCAGAGAATTGAGTGAAACCCAGGAGAAGAGACCAGATACAAAGAATAATAATTCTTTTACAACAATCGATATCTTAAATAGTGATGACCTGTGAATAGCTTGTCCCAGCTAGCTTTAAATAGATTAAAGTCTTAAAATTTTTAAGGGGCTCAGGCTAGCCATGTGAGTTAAAGCATTGCTTTTAATATCACATGTTAATCCTAGAGTGGTGAGTTCGATTCCTGCCTGGGCAAAGGAATTTATTTAGTGATGGAATTCATTAAATAAAATCCTTAGCCCCACCCTAGCTAGAAAAGGGTGGTAACCTGTTGATAACCCATCCCAATTTGGCTTAGTTGCAAAAAGAAGACATTAATAAATAAATAATTAAAATTCTTAAGTCAATGATTTGTTCTTGACAATTTAATGAGTTTGTAACTGAATGAACTCCTATTGCCCAGGTGGTAATCAAATCCAAGACTCTAGGTTTACCAAGTTCATCAAGACCAATGCCTTAAATCAAATGGCGGTCCGGAGCCCCATATGTTTATATAATAAATTTATAAAGATATCTTTTTAATTTTGTCAGTGGCCATCTCTCTAGCAAGAAGATTACCAGGTATTCCATATATCATCATTGTTTTAGTCTTTCTGGTTTGTTCTTTAACATAATACATGCTATAAACGTTATGGAATAATGCTATGATGATAGTAATGATAATGCAATTGGTATAGGATAGGTCATGAATAGTAAGGAAATGCTTTATTCTGAGTGCTTCAAATTTATAGAAGTACAACTAGGGTTTTCCCAAGACTTAAATATCAAGTCACCTATATAACATAGAATATTCTTATGTGTGGAGTTCAAGCCCTAGCAAATGACATTTGTTGGAGAGACATGGGATTAGATTGCAGATTGATGTGGTCCCGGACACATTGAGGTGGTGTTACAGAGCAACGGTTGATTCTCCATGTAGCTTCTCAATCGCTGCAGGATGCTGAGTTGGTTTTATACTGGGGGAATGGATAGGAGCCCATTTTTAATGCATAGCACAGCGAAATAAAATCGAGTGTAAAATATCCAGCTGTGAACCTGAACCTCTATTACAGAGTGGTATGTGTTGCCTACTATACAGCTGATTTCCTGGTATAAAGCAATACACATATGTTAATTAGGATAGTTGTGTATTGGAATCAATAAGCTCTCAATTAAAACATATGAGTCTATATTTTATTCTAATAGTTTCATGTTCTTGTGCAGCTCTTGTAAATTTTAAATTGAAACGAACCAAGACTTATCATTGGTTATCAGTTTATACCATGATCTAGGCTTCTTAGTATAATATATTATTGGGATATACATTGTGTCTCTCATTTTGTATTGGAATTTTTTTTATTGGAGAGAGGTTTTACTCCAAGTTGCAACTCCCTAGTCTACATATCCCAAAATTCTAAATAAGGTTTTATACCCCAACTACTGTATACTTAAATGTAGTGTTAAATACAACTTAAGTGTGGTTTCTCAATATTTCCATTTCTATCCCTATTTGCACATGACGAATGGCCTTGCAAGGTAATATTAGACTTACAACCTCTTAATTGAAACTAGTGATTTTATATTATTTTTGTTTTAATTTCATGCTAATCTGTAGTAGCTGTTGAGCATATTCATATTCCTTAAATATGTAAAATAATTATATTTTATTTATTATTTTAGCATCCAAGTTGTAGTTGTGTACCACAACCTGTTGATATTAGAATGGTAATAGAACAGTGTAATTGTGTTATTGGCATTCTAATACCATTCAGTTATTAAGAGTGTTTCATTACTAAGCTGAACTTTGTATTACAACAACCTTGGCAGTGGATATTGCTTGGGGGAAGGGTAAAAACCTGCTTGTCATTAATTGTACTTTGTATTGTTTAATAAGAGTCCGAGGAACACATCATTCCTTGTGTTTCTCACACTCTTAATATACAATACATCCTTCTGTATTCCCAAATTCATTATAACTCCTTTTAAATTTACCATTGTTTTCTGACTTATGTGTTGATAACATTTACTTTCTTATGAACTTTGAAGTCAAATTTTATAACCATAAGTGGTGAGGTTCATGAAATAATTAGTTGTTGTTCCTTAACAATTTAGCAGTTATGAAGAGGTGGATATTTTTGTCAAGATTCTTTATTCCTGGGTTATCTTGAAATCATTTCCCAAACAGTCATCGTGATGGCCTCCTACATTTATTATATGTATCTTGTATTTTTACTAATTTCAGTCATCCATATTTAATCATTAAAAAGTTAAATTTGTAATATTTTTAATATGCATTTCAATAAGGGCTTCTCCAAGAAGTTTCATGGGGCCACTCCAATGTTGTGTTTTTAATGAACAGAAATTGACTGTGATTACTAATGTATAATACTTTTTTTTTTTAAAACCTTCACTCCGGGGCTGTGAAAACTAATATTCCATATTTCTTTTTGTCTCGATCCCCACTTTCCATTACTGATTTTATTCTTTAATTTCTTGTAAAACATTTTTACAACACCTTTTTATGACATGCCTTTTGTTTTTAGACTATAATGATTATAATATTTAGTTTCCTATGAAACGTATAATATTGAGTTTTCTAATGGTTAAATACACTGCGATCTCTAGAATAGAATGGGCAAAAACAAAATAATTTTTTCGTGGACTGGGTATGGGTATGGCCACACATTCAAACAATCAAATATTTAAGTTTATGAATTTTTCCTCATTTCTAAACCTCCACTCCTCTTGGCCTGATTTCACCCATAAACAAAAATGAATTTTAGTTTAACATTTAACATTTAAATATTGGGTATGGCAATGCAGATAAAAATTATGACTGCTTCATCAATAACATACACATATGCATAAATAAATTTGATCCATTCTCATTTTATTCATGTCATTACTATCTAGAGATTTGAAGCCAATTTTCCAACATTTTATTTTAAAAGGTAAATCTTCTAAAAGAAAGTCTTAAAATGACAGTTTGGAGATCTTAACAACAAAGCATATGAAAATAACGTATTTTTTAAGCCCAGCAATATTTTAGAAATCTTAAGTTTTGAAAGTTACAATTCACAATTTTTTTGTGCATTTGCTTTGAGGTAGTGATTTAGCTTTGTCGAATGTGAAGAGATTAAGCGCTATTTATTAACACCCACTGCTTGCTTCTATGACTAATTGGGGGAGATTAATTAAAAAAATTGTTAATGGCTTCCTAAACGGCCCTTCAAGGCAAAACATCGAAGTGGTTAGGGAGTCTTGCAGGGTTATAAAATTAATGGCTGTAGTCCATTGCGGGTATTTCGAGAATCACTACAGCGTGTTCTCACGAATGCATCTTTCTGCTTACAAAGGTCAATTGATACTAGAATTGAAGCCTACTACAGCGAATAGTCTGGGCTGAATCGATCCAGGAGAGATTGCTGATTATTTTCAACAAAATAATCATCATTTGAATCCACAATTGACGTACCTCCCGAGAAACAATTCACTTACTGCACATCAAGATGTGTAGGCCATTGCGTTATTAACAGAATTCGTTTTACAAAAGTTCCCGATCCGACACATTAAGGAAATAACACTATAACTTAAACAAAACGGGCCATTTTTACTTACTAAACTCAATATTTATACGTTTTATGTAAAATAGAAGGAATATATATATATATATATATATATATATATATATATATATATATATATATATATATATAACGTGTTTTCATTTAGAACACTTGAAACACTATTCGTCTTATATCCAGTTTAAATTCCATTTCTGTTTTCACAGACGTTCTTCTTCCAGATTCCCACCCATTAATAACATCGTATTTTCGTACTTTATATTTATTAAAAAAACATTTTTTTTGTGTTCTGGTATGAATTTATTTGTAGTTTTATTTAATTTATTCGACTACCATAATAGTAAGTTTAAGGAGAAAAAAACAAAACAAAAATTCTATGTTACCTATTAAATGGAAAGAAATATTAATGGTTGTTGAAATTATAATCACGGCAAATAATAATAATAATCAGTTCGAACATGATTACATGATGAAGAATTAAGGCCGAGTTTTATCACTAATTAAACACTCGTGTATTAAATATCAGAGGTCAATTGTTTAATACTCTTCCATAGTAATTACTCTTCGTGTTGTAGCTCATTATTATAAAACCGACTCACATTCTCCGACCCCATATAAGTTATTTATACCATTTCTAAAACTTTTAAATTATTGAAATTGATTTTAGGGGGGGGGGTGCAATAACTGGAGTTTCACCCTCCAACTGTACTGGTACCCCTTATAAATTGTTATTAGTAACAGCCATTAAGAAGTTATCTATACAAATTGTACAATTTACTTATAGTCTTGTCTATTTGACATTCTGTTAATGAAGACCTTCACAAATATAGCGATAATCCGTTTACTAAGTATTGACAATCCTCTTGATGGATTCTAGACATCGATAGTCTATTTATAGATCCAAGACTTAAGAAAGTTAATAATTGTATCGCCATATAAACTTCTCTGAATCCGAATCTAATGTTAAGGCGTGGTTTGACAATTGGGTATCATAAAAATTGGTTAACTTGGACCCTGCCGAAAATTTTCCCTTCAAAAATAATGATATTGTATGTAAATACCAAAAAGTCCGTCACGCAGGGGCTGCGTAAACTAAGCAGATTTCCCACGTGAAGTTTTACAATAGAGAAATCTGCACACTAGTAACACAATACCACCGTGATTAGATAATGAGAAATCTTTCAGTAATGGGTAGGATCGATGGACATTTGAAGAAAATTTTCGAAAATCGCGTCATGAGTACGACCTCAATAGCTGATTTCCCTTAAGGGAAATCTGCTAAAACAGTTCAAGGTAATTTTAAAGGTAAAATTAATGATAAAACGATATCATGAAAATAATCAATACTTCATTACATATAAACTTGCTCGGCTAGATTACATTGGAATGGGCACTTTTGGCATATTTTTACTCATACGGATTTTTAAAAAAGTCCGTGATTTCAGCCATTAACGAACTTGATCTTTCTTTTTACATAAAACGACTAAGAGCGGTAACAGACAAATATATATATATATATATATATATATATATATATATATATATATATTATATATATACATACAAATGGCGAAAATTCCATCATGAGTACAACCTCAATAGCTGATTTCCCTTAAGGGAAATCTGGTAAAAAATCACGAGGTCCATTAAAACATCTAATATATAGTTCAGTTTTTATTTGATCCATACCATCCTCGATATTTAACCGTTGAATGTAAAAACAAAGATTCAGGTCTTTAATGGGCGAAATCAGATCAGTTCAAGCGTGGCACTAGAGAAGAGGACCATGCACAGTCAAAGTCAACCACAAATATCTCCGTTATTATAACTTCGGAAAAAAAATTGTGTGTTTGACAATCTTATGTACAACAATTATTGGTCTACAGATTTCGCTATACATAACTATTAACTGTTTTTTTTTCCATTGACATTTCGTATTCAGTAAACCTGTAATCCTATCCAAGTGAATTTAATATTGACCTTCTATTTCACTAAATATCTCATATTTACCTGAAGTCTCAAGTATTGAAACATAAAGTACTTGTAAAGGGAGTAATAACGATTTCAACGCGCAGATCACGTCATCTTTGCTTGTACTACAAACTTTTTTGTGTATCTGGGGAATATGCTTAGTTTACGAACCTCAGTGCTTTAATTAACAAACGGAATGTTGACGCTAACAAATATAGCAGTTACTGCAAAGATGAATATTTTAGGACGTTTCCCTTACATTAATTCACCCATTGATATTGTACCCTTGACGAGATTTTTTGAATCGTTTATATCTATGTTTGTACATGTATATGCATATTATGTTAGCAGATCTCCCTTAAGAGAAATCAGCTATTGAGGTACTCATCATTTCAAAAATGTCCATCGATCCTACCCAGGGGTTGACAAACAGTCAGTCACGCGGGTGTTGCGTAAACTAAGCAGGTTTCGCACATTAACCACGTTTTGCATTTATCTCAAAGAATTTCGTAAATTCTTAATATCTCAGTTATTATGAGTCGGATCGAAAAATTGTATAGAACCAATCTTGTTGGGACGTACGTTTTTTAATTATGGAGTTTTGTACCGAAAAATCTGTTTTTATTCGAATTGTGATTCACCAGCCCATTATTTTTGCTCACCCCTGCTAAGCTCTCCTGTCTTCTCCTGAAATAGGAAGCTATCAATGCATGCTGATCATGTGCCGAGATGTTATAAATAGTAAATAAGAAAGGTTTACAAAGCTTTTCGCCAAATATATTTTTGTACTTAGTTGAAGAATAATACTTTTTATGGATAAGGAAATAGCTTTGAGCTGCGTGACCAGGTTGATTGCGGCTGGCTCATTCATAGAACTGTGGCAGCATGCTTCGCCGAGTTCTTTGTTCAGTTGGTTGAATCACCTGGTTGTTACGTGTCCTTTTATATGTTGCAAAGCAGTCATTGTAAATTTCATCCACTCACACTGCTATTTCCTACAATTCATAGCTATTTAGTATCGTAAATAGGTAATTTTATACTTCACATTTCATATAAACATTGTTTACAAAGCACAATGAACCTCTGTCAGCATGTGTGGTAGATGTCGTGTATTGAGGTGGATTTTGGGTTTTATATTTCTCCTCTGCTATTTGCTAAAATACTTACCTTTAACGAAGTTTTGGGCTTTATTAGTATTATGAATATTTGAAAAACATTCTTGAAAATCGTGTCATAAGTAAAATTTCAATGACCGATTTCCTTTAGTCAAAATCTCCTATAAAGTTATTCTATTTTTACAACAGAGTACAGTTAATAATATATACTATTTTGTCTATCGAATTGGAGTTTTATATTTATTAAAGACTAAAATGTGGATAATACTATTCATGGAATTAATGAAATCAAAGATCATCATGTCGTAATTTCGTTGCTTATGAAATTGCATCTTATCAAATGCATTCCTTTATATTTTTCAGTTTGTGATTGCAGAAATTCAGTTGCACATTGCCATGTTCATCCAGGGCATTGATAAGATGAACTTTCAAATCTGGGAGAGTTAATAGGTTACGCCATATATTTCAACTAGATAAATTATTTAACAAGAAAGTCATTTTAAATTAACTTTACTTAAATCATAGTAACGAAACAGTTTGGATCACACTTGATAATATTTCAATTCTTGTTTTTTGTAGCCTAGTATCCTTAAGCTAAAGAAATTTATTTAAAATATTCTAGCAATGGTATTCATCTATAATATTTTAGTGACGTATTTTAATAATAAACTTTACTTTTAGTGAGAAGCAAAAAACGTTAAAAAAGAACATAATGTAATTGCAATAAAAGTGTTAAATAATGATCTTTAAACAGTATTAGAGAAATGAAATATATTTGAAATAAGATTCACCAAACTGATACAAATATATGAATGAAAAAAAAAACTATCATAAATAGGTCAAGTAATAGATATTAATCGAAATTGAGAGTTTTAAAATACTTTCTAGTTCTCGGATAACTTCTACGACTTAAATGTCAAACTATGCAATTCATAACTGGTGAGAAAAAACAGAACTGTCAGAACCACAAATCACTATTCTTATCGATTGATAATTCTTACAATCGGAACAAACTGCACTCTACACAATCATTTTTATTGAAACAAAACCGCTTCTATACATTGTTTCATTCAAGGTGAACTAGATTCGAGGAATTATTCGATGGCGTAATGAGTGAGCGCTAATAAATTGTATCCAATAAATTTAATGATTGATATATATATATATATATATATATATATATATATATCATATCTGTCGGTGAAGCCGTTGTTATTGGCTGATGATCGAGTACGTCTGGCAAGCGCTTTCTATGCGAATGCACCATCTTCAAGCCGTTTAGAGTTGTACTACTCTCTAGACGTATTCGGTCATCAGCTCTTCACCGACAGATATGACAACAGTATGATTTATACTGGCGGTTCCAACCCTTTATTTGATATATATATATATATATATATATATATATATGAAATAAATTAAGGGAAATCATATAAAAGCACGTCGCTCACTGCCAGCGTCTGGTGTCCCACGTGTTAGAATGACACGCTGATCATATGTTTGAACGACATATGTATATATCTTTAGTGGATATTTGCATTTTAGCAGATTTTCCTTAAGGAAAATCTGTTATTGAGGTCGTACTTATGACGTGATTTTTTACAAATTTTTCTTCAAATGTCGCTATTTAACTTTCGTTGTTTTTAATAATTACAAATTTTGCGATTTAATTATAATGCTCTACCTATTTTTTTCATTTCATTATGTTTTTTTTTTTTTTTTTTTTTTTAATAAATTGTATTATAATTACATTGTCGTATAATTTCATGTCTGATATCTATCGTTAAAAATTATGAACAATACTTTAAAATGCGTTAAGCTGTATTTGGAGTTGAAAAGCCCGTCAAGCGGGGGCTGCGTAAACTAAGCTAATTTCTTTGCAGCTATATTTTCTTCTTTCTAAGCAGTTATATCTTAGAAATAAGTCTGGGTTCCCTATCAATGTATTTTGTTTGAAGGTTATTTATTTATTTATGAGTCTGTTCAAATACTTCTGATCTAATATATATATATATATCAAAAAGTCCTTTATACATGGGCTGCGTAAGCTAAGGAGGTTTTCCAGATATTGGTATAACAGACATGTGATGTTATCTCACCCCATACTTTCCATTTCTATGTAAAAAACCGATGAGTAGTAGAAGGGGGGGGGTTACCGAAGTCTGAAAACAAGAAAGTACGAATAACTCGTTTAATACTTGAATTGTAGAATATCAATAGTTTAAAGATTGGTTTTATGACTTTTACGTACGAGTTAGACGTAATACCTAATGGATGACGTTATCACACAATGATTTTGCAAGATATCGCATAATAAAGGTCTCTTGAAACAATATTTGTTATATAAGCTTAGAATAAAGTGGTTCATGATATAACAGCTTATTGTTAACATGATATGTGAAGGAGTGGGGGTTTACTTCGGGCTGAAAACTAAAGAATCCAAATATCTCGGTTAATATTCATGATAAAGAAATTATGTATATAACAATATTTATAGGTAGTTTAATTTGCAATGAGATTGGTTCTATTCAATTTTTCGATCCGACGTATAGAAATGGAGATATTTTGAAATTTCGAAAGTCCCCCTTCCAAACTCCCCCTCCTACTTATCCAATTTCACCCATTAACGAACTGGACCTTTCTTTTTACAAAAAAACTATTAAATAACGAGTTTGATAACGATCAAACTAAAATAGCGACCGCTAGAGCGTTAACTGACCAATTATTTATTTATATATATATATATATATATATATATATATATATATATATATATATATATACTAGCTCAGATACCCGGCTTCGCCCGGGAATTCATTTGAGGCTGAATGGTGATGGTACCTTTTAGCAGGCTTTACATTGCACAATATTTTGACATTTACCCCGTCCCAGTGTTTAGGATTGATACCCCCCTCCCGTCGTTGCCATGGTGATTTGCTAATAATAGAAATATTTGTTCGATAAGTCTTCACTGTCTTTGATATTTTATATATTTCCCGTCTCTTATACATGTAAATAAGGTATCACTATTTTTATTTCAGGCCTTCCTTATAACCCTCCTCCCGTTCGACCCTAAAAATTTTAATATAACTTATAATCATGGAAGAATTAATGCTAATTGACATACCGAGCTTTGTTAAGTTCGTTAGTGCCCAATAAAATTGTTGGCTCCCGCTAATGTTTTAACGTAAAACTCATTTACACTTAGGTATACGACAAAAGTGTATATACCAAAAGTTACTCCAAATAACAAAATAAACCACTTTTGTTATGTTTATATTTGCGGAAAAACCAATAGGAAACGAAATATCGCTATTGCTAATTTCAGGCTTCCCTTATAACCCCCACTCCTGTTCGCCTCAGAGAAAATTAATATAGCCTAAAGTCTAAGTTGGGTTAGTAGTAATATACATACCAAGTTTCATAAAATTCGGTTAAGCCGTTTATGCGTGAAAAGGTAACAAACAAACAAACAAACAAACATACACGAAAGAAACAAAATGCAAATATGGTGTCTATGACATGTGAAACGAAAAGTTATCGTGAAATTTCGCGAAACAAATCAATGTACAGACAGAGGTTACAATTTTATATATATATAGATATAAAATTAATTTTGAACGTTCCTCATTTTTTCTTCATCCCCTGGGTAGGATCGATGGGCATTTAAGGAAATTTTTGAAATGATGAGTACAATGATTGCCTAATTAGCTGATTTATCCTAACGGAGTTCTGCTAACAGAATATACAAATACACGATTCAAAAATTGCGTCATGGGTACAATTTCAATGGTTGATGTCGTGTAAGGGAAATGTGTTAAAATATTCATCTTTGCAGTAGCTATATTTGTTAGCGTCGACGTTCCGCTTGTTAATTAAATAATATATTTATTAAACGTGAACCCATTCCTGGGAGCAAGGCCGACTGACTAATGCGGGTTCAAGAATCGAGGCGGAATGATAAACCCATGACTAGGTCATGATTCACAGGGATTGCCTTGTTCAATAGCAAGTAACGCCAATAACAAAAAACTCCGTCACGCAGGCGCTGCGTAAACTAAGCACATTTCCCACGGGAAGGTTTACAACAGATAAATCTACATACTGGTACCACCATCGTGAATGTTAAGGGAATAAATACAAACGATAAGACATCTTTCAGTAAATATACAATAAGTTATCTACAATATAAAGCAGGCGTGGGCAATCTTTGACATGTTGCAGGCCAAACTTTAGTGTGCAAATACGTTCCAGGCCGCTTTTAAAAGTAGTGTTCATAATTTTTAACGAAAGATATCAGACATGAAATTATAACGACGTTGTAATTTTAATACAATTTATTAAAATAACAAAATGGAATGAAAAAAATAGGTACAACATGGTACAATCAATGAGCTTGAATTTGAGAAATTAATCCATCGATGTTTGGATTAATTCCACTGATACAAAGACGAAAAGAATTTTCAAAATTATCGTCAGTCAGCCTTGTACGATGTTTTGATCTATTAACTTTCATCAATGAAAAGATCATTTCGCATTCATAAGTACTGCAAAACGTACAAATCTCTCCTCATCTTCCTCATTTGGCGTTAGTAGTGTAATATTTTTGTTTGATTGGATTTTTCTAAATGTCTCGCGGCCCGGATCAAACCTTACCGCGGGCCTGGGGTTACCCTCATATGATATAAAGCGTAATATCTACAACGGAAAGCGTCTGAATTATAAGCTAACAGGCCAACCACGCCAACGCTGAGTAGATATTCTAGACCAAGAAGAAAAACAATTAATTAAATATATCTGAATATAACATATTAATTTTATTGAAAACTAATTACTATAGCTAGTATTGTAATTAATAATGAATCAGTATCATTTTTATCTCATCACTCAACTTTAAGTAATCCAAGAACAAAAGAAGGGAGCGGATCAAAAGAACTTATTTTCATAAATCTCACAACGTAGAAGTTCAATGAAAACAATATTTGGTATTTAACCTTGGAATGAAGTGGTTCATGATATGACAGCTTATTTTTAAAATGACATGAGTAGGAGTGGGGATTTTGAAGCCTGAAAACTGAAAAATGCAAATATCTCGGTTAATACATGCAAATGTGTCAATGAGCCTGAACAGACATATAACCACCCCTTCTTATATGACTGGACATTACTTGACGGACCAAGAACAAAACTGTCCATTACCTTACAAAACGGCACTTCGCGACGGACAAACAGAAACGTTTACTCACATACAACAAGGGCATGCATTTATACAATAATTTGACACCATTTTGTAAATCTACTGTTCATACAGATATGTAATGTTTACATATTTTTTTTATTGTCCTTGTAATATTTATAATTATTGTATATTAACTATAATTGTGTAATTATTGAAATGTGTAGTATTCAAAGGATGGAGCACACAAAACTTAAATAAACTCTCACATTAGAGGGATAATCTGCTTAGAATACAAGAAATATCTCGGTTAATATTCAAGGTACAGAATAAATTTATATAACAATATTTACAGTTGCAATAAAATCGGTTCTATACAATTTTTCGATCCGACGTTTAGTATCGGATATATTTCGAATTTTCCAAATTCTCCACCTGTAAACCCCCGCTCCCCCTGGTCCGATTTTAGCCATTAACGAACTTGATCTTTAGTTTTACATGAAACGCTTATATATCGAGGTTGGTAAAGCTCATGCTGCTAGAGCTGTAACATATATGAAATGTGTACAATTTTAAACGGAACCCATTTTCGTCATCTCCTACGTAGGATCTATGGACATTTGTAGACATTTTTTGAAAATCGCGTTATGAGTACAACCTCAATAGCTGATTTCCCTTAAGGGAAATTTGCTAAAAGCCCGTCACGCTGGGGCTGGGTAAATTAAGTATTTCCACGCGCTACGGCTGATATGCATTTCCATTGCACACTGAAGATCTCAGTTCACCATATATGTTCCATTTCTCCCGCAGTCATAAGCCTACGTAAGCAGGAAATAAAATTTAAGCTAGTAGCTTATAAAGATGTTTAGTGACTATTTAAGCAAATTGAAAATCGGATGAGTTGAATTGGCGGATAACTAAAGGCTCTAACCATAAAAAAATACAAATATCTTAGCTCATATTAAAATTAGAGAAAACATGCATAGAACAATAGTTGTAGAAGACTAAATTTTCAGCAAGATGGGCCATATAATATTTTTCGATTCGAAATATTTCGAATTTTGGATTCCCCTCCCTCATTGAATCCCACTTTCTGGTTTTTAATTTTGCATCGGACAGTCGAGCAATCGAGTATCGATGATGTTCAATTAATAATTATGTAATCTAAAACGTAAAGTGTTAATCGTTGACGGCACATCTAACATAGATTTACATGTACTTATCTTACATAGCTAAAGTCTAACAATGTTTGGTGTCTAAGTATCGAGATAGACATTTCATATTGCCTATGAAGTGGGGTTTATCGTAGCCTTAAGAAAAAAAAAGGCCAAATAACTCGTCGGTTCATAATGGAAATATGGAAAAAAAGGAAGATAACAATTATAGAAAATTTTATATGGAACGAGATTCGTTATATAACTTTTTCGATCCGATTCATAAAAATGGATATTTTAGAATTGTTGGTTTTCTCTTTCTAAACCTACCTTTTTCCTGGTCCTATTTTAGCCATTTACAAACTTGTTCTTTAGTTTTATATAAAACTATTAAATACCGAGTTTATTAACGATCAAACAAAAACTTCAGCCGCTATAGGGGTAACAGACAATCATATATATAATTTTGAACGGACGTTGTTTTCGTCATCTCCCAGGTAGAATAGATGGACATTTGATGGAGTTATTCGAAAATTGTGTTATGAGTACAATCTCAATAGCTGGTTTCTCTTTTTGGGGAAATTTGTGAAGGGTTGGGCATTGTCATTCCACAAATGTAAGCTGAAGTTCAATAATAGTGAAAATGAGATCTGATATAGTGTTCGTGTACAAAAGAGTAGGATGTGTGTAGGTGAAATTATTATTTTTTTAAAACCAGGAGATCCTGAGAAACCATAGCTTCACCACAGTTTTTTGTGATAATAGAAAACAATGAGCTCAGATTATCCTTTTAAGTTAGGGTGTTGGTTTTAATCAACTGGAAACTTAAAATCATGGGTTCCATTCCCAGGTTGGCAATAGGAATTTATTTAATGATACTCGCTAAATAAAATCCCGAGTCTTCCTGATTAGCTCCAGTTGCACAAAATTTAGGTTAATAAATAACAACAAAAATAATATTTGTTTTATTTTACCAAGAATATGGTTTGACAATGTATATTGACGAGAGTCAGACTTTGTTCTTGAGGTGAATTGGTTATAATAATCCACCTTGAATGGCCTCTCGCCATAAACATCACAAGCAATGTCCTGTGTGTTTCGCCCATACTAATTGTCTTTCATTAAAGGGATATTTTCAATGGGATTCATGTTCTATTTCTATAGCTAAGTGCCCATGAAGATAATTCTAGTGTTTTGCTTGGAGCCAAGAGGGAGGGACATTTAACCTTGTGTAGTTAGAGGCAGGTGGCCTCCTCCTTAGCCTCTGATTGCTTGGTAACCTAGACGTCATCATTGGAATTCTTTTTTATTTCTCCTGCTTCCTAGCTATTAAATGTTCCTCGGCATGCCGTTAACCTCTAAGCAATTTGCATGTTTGACCTCAGGACCCCCCAACTCACAAAAGGATCATAAAATATAGACAAAATAATCACAGTCAATGAACTCGAACATGAATATTTTTTTTAAAACACGCTTCGGAGCGGAGGGTGGATTCGACCCCGTACATGGGAATTTATTTAGCACCGAATGCTCTAAATAAAGTCCCGAGTCTTACGATGAGTATTCTAAAGGACGACCTCTAAAAATCTACATCACACGCGTTTAATTGCCTGACGTCCTTTTCTACGGATTTCACCTTCACGGGGTAATTTGTTATCACTTCTTAATGTAACGTAACATTTAGTGCAATATTTAGTTTTGACGAGATACATCTGCATCCAAAATTTAAATTTTAAGTCTTGTTTAGGCCTCAAGATAATAAAGAACATTTCTTCATCTCTTTGTGATATTTCTTAATCTCAAATTCGTTTAAAGTACTTGAGGCGATCGGAACTCTACTATAAACCCTATGCAACGACCTAGTGCTCATTATGCATGTAGAGTGGAATCGATCTGCTCTTTATTGTGATTGCTACATAATTACAGACGAATTCCTTCCATTCTCAAGAGTCTATCTATGGCCTCCTTTACTGAATCATATTTATTTTTATAGTTTTGAAGACATTTTTCTTGAATACAACTTCAATAGCTGACTTCTTTTAGTTAATGTGTTATTTATTTGGCACAATAGCTTAGAGTGAAAATCAGATGATTATGACTAGGGTCTCCCTGAAAAGTAATAACTTTTAACATATGAATTAGAATAAAATTTATAGATCTTTTGTGGCAATACTTTGATCAAGAAAATTGGATGCCTTTTTGAATGGTCCCCTTAATAACTGAGATATTTATGATTTTACTTTTCATCCCTTCGTTAACCCCCCCTCCCTCTCCACCCAGAAGGGAAGATTTCCCCCAGTAATAAATTTGAACTTCTTACATAAAATATTTATTTTTATTAATTTCCACTGAAATTTTTAAATATCAAGTGTGAAATCAAATAAAAATTTCAGCTACTTGAGTAATGTCACTCACGCATATATTTTCATTTTTGTCGTTAGTCAATGGCCATTTGAGGACAGCTTTGAAAATGTGTTCATGAGGACAACTTCAATAGCTATTCTCTGTTCCTAAATGTTCCATCTTGGAAATATGACAGTGTTTTTAAAATTAAATCAACATTTTCTCTATTGGCTATAATAATCAGAATTTTTAAAATTGAAATAAGTTCCCATAACATTTGCTTAGCAGCAGCAGAACTTAATCCTTAGGTTAGACTCCAGTTAAGGAGATGGTTGGCTGATATGGAGTTTGTATTTTATCAATTTTATGCACAAATTTTACAAGGACTTTGGAATTCTTATGAGTTGTAAAACTTTTACTTGTTCTTATGAATTGTAAAATAGTATATTGCTATGAGGGTTATTATAAGTTATGATTTCAATTTCAATTCTGGACTTTGATTTACCAGTAACAAACTCTCTTTTAAATTATCACAACAATCTCTAAATTCAACTGTAAATTACTGAAACATTACTTTACACCGTATATAAAATTTGGATTTCACCTGTTGATATTGAAGTCTTATTTGCATAACATTATGAACTGGGTTGTAATCATGTCCATCAAGTTACATTAACATTTTTTGTTTAGTTTTATAAGGAAAATCCTGACGGAAGGAGAGCTATGCCGTTTAGTGGTTATAAAAGAATAAATTTCAATAAATAAATTGGAGGTCCTGGTTAGTTTCACGTTATTCTGGCTTCAAGGACTATAGCAAAAAATAAATTAAAACAAAGCTAACGGTATGAATAACTAGTCTCAAATAATGACATCCATATTCCCATGTTTATCTTACTCATTTAATAATAAGATCCATCAATTATGGTTTTTTTATTCTTATTCTTCCTTGGGTCGATGAAATTTAAACCATTATTTCCTTTGTTAAAATAATGATGGATTTTTCCCGTGATTTAAGAAAACTTATTTACTCATTATAAATTTTGGTTATTTACTTTTTTGTTTAAGAGAATTGGTAACAACCTCTATCCTATTTATGTGTAGTCTAATCTATCTTTCCCACAAGGTTCTGAAACCTAATGAAACTTAACAAGATGGATAATAAATCCTAATCTTTCTTTGAATTTATTATTTTGATCCTACAATTACTAAAATAAATACTATCTCTTAGTCGTAGGAAGTAACTGTGGCCACAATATCTTTAATTTTTAAACAATTTTTGAAATTTTAATCAGCTAATGCCTAGGTTTTTTTTTCTTCTTCTTTTCTTTCATATCCAAGGCATGTATTCTTTGATTTAGTATTATTATAATAATCATGCCTTGTGGACTCTGGATCGAACTATTAAAAAATTAATTTTATAATAATATGCAGCAATACCGTGATTATCAGAAAGTAATATAAGATGGAAATGGCTACCTTACTTGAGTATTACATTGTTCTGTGAGCCCAAGAAAATGAATATGGTTTGATATCGATGTTTAAGTTTATATAAAGCTTTATAAATTTAAATACTCCTTTTATCAACTTAGACTAGTTTTAGATAACATTTAAATTATTATTATTCTTAAATTAATTACAAAATGATTGGGTCTAATTTGTGTAATCACAGGGTTCCGTAACATTGAACATTGTCTTTAATCTTTGGGGGCTCAACTCTTTTTGAACATTTCTTTTAGCATTTTAGTTATTTGTAATTTAATTCCTTTTCTTTTGGAATTTTATTTACTGATTAAATGCATACATTTTATTTAAAATATTTAAGACATGAATTTTTGTTCTAAATAATACTCAGAGATGTATTGAGCCTCTTATTTCTGCTGTAAAAGCAATTAAGGCTTAAAATATATGTCATTATGTAGGACCAATTGTGTGTGGGGGGGGGGAATCGATAGTACATAACTGCTGATCATTTTAGGACACCTTTTCTGAGTGGGTTCCATCATCTGTAATTACTTCTCGTTGGCATGTCATTATTTTCTTCGAGGTCAACTAGTCTGTCATTTAATCGTTTATAATTTCCTTAAACGCCATTTGGCTTATAATTATCTATGAAATATCTTGTCAGTGGTGATTAAAGATTACAATTGCTTATAAAAAGGAGTTTTCTTAAAATGCATTTTAACATAGGATGCTAATCATAATTGTTTCAATTTATAGTTTATTAATAGAGTGAAAAGCAAAATCACCTTATTATTTAGTGCCAAACATACTAAATTTTTGGGACCATTATCACCAAATTTTTGAGTATTTCAATCTTTTAACTGTTTTTAGCATTTAATGCATGACAAGGTTCTAAATGAAATGTAGAGTGCAGGAAGAAATGTTTACACTGTGCTTTATTCTTTTTTCTACGAATAAGACGAATTTTCAATAATGATAACAATGATGAAACAATTGAAGAATATTTGATTGGTTTACTTAATACAATTGGAATTAATCAAACTCTTTATAAATTTAACAAATGTTTAAACTTACTGAGTTAAGACATACAACTAATAAATTAAGACGAAAATTCCAAAGGACCAGTGACCCCGAATTACGAAAGGAAAGACAGACTAATTACATTCAATCTAAATATATTTATGGTAAAATGATAAAAGAAGAAAAACTAAAATCTTGGAAAAGTTTCTGTGATAAAATTGACAAGACTAACCCTTGGACATGGATTTATAGATATACCACAGATAAATTGAAAACCAACATACAACTACGGACGATTCAGAAAAGCGACGGAACATTTACTACTGACACAAAAGAAACTATACAACAATTAATGACTACTTTCTTCATTGAAGACGACCCAAACACAGATTCTGACGTACACACTACAATGAGACGGGACAGTAATCTACTCCCTAATACAGATAATGACCTGCCTTTAACAGACATTGAAATAAGTAGTATTATTGAACAACTAAATCCAAACAAAGCAGGTGGTCATGACTTAATAACAGTTGATATATTCCAAAAACTATTTGAAATTTTTCCAAAATTTATAACAACATTATATAAAAAATGTTATCATAACGGAATATTTCCTGATATATGGAAAATATCAAAAGTAATTCCAGTACCCAAAAATCCAAAAGATTTAGGAAATTCTACTTATCGACCGATTAGTATTATTCCAGTTGGAGGTAAAATACTAGAAAAAATTATTAATTCCAGGCTTTCTGTTCACTTAAACAGACATGCTCCTCTACACCCAAATCAATATGGATTCACTCCCCAAACAAGTACTGTTGACACACTATACAGAATTACTAATTTACTACGAACGAATCTAACAGGAAAGAAACATATTGTGATCGTTTCGATGGATTTTAAAGGTGCCTTCGATCACGCCTGGTGGCCTTCGATATTCGAATCATTACATAAACAAAAATGCCCACTAAATATTTACAAATTACTTAGAGACTATCTCAATAATCGAGTTGTATACATGACCCTTCAAAACACCACTGTACACACTTCTCAAAATAGAGGCACGCCACAGGGCTCAGCTTGCTCACCTCTACTGTGGAAAATCATTTTAGACAGTCTACTTAAAACAATACTACCAGAAGGAACTGAAATTATTGCATTTGCTGACGACATTTTACTTATGGTTATTGGAATAGACTTAATTCAAATCACCCAACTTACTAACGCTGTTTTGGTACTAATCAATGAATGGGCTAAAAACACAAACTCAAATTTAATATAGAAAAAACATCATACACACTGTTTACAAGACAAAGACACACACCTACCTTAGACATTAAATTAAATGGTGTGACATTACAAGAAAAACATATCTTAAAATATCTTGGACTTCACATTGACAGGAAATTGAAATGGAACTATCACATTACTAACTTACAAACAAGACTGCTTTCAATAATAAACGGACTCTCGATGGCTGCTAGAGTGTCCTGGGGTCTTAAATCCGACGCTCTGACCACAATATATAAAGGGGCGATCGTTCCCATATTGACGTATGGAATTGAAATATGGGGCCATGCCTTGGTCGTGAAAAGAAATGTCAAAAAATTAGAAAGAGTGCAAAGGCTAATTGCGATAAAAATTGCTAAAGGATATTGTACTTTATCTTATGAGGCTTCATGTGTATTAGCAGACACATTCCCAATTTACATCAAAGCTGAGCAAATGATAAGGCAACATATGTTATTGAAATTGAATGAAATCCCACATGACTTTACATTACAAAATATTACATCGAACGAAATAGAAAAAGACGTGAGACATACTTACTGGTTACACCCAAAGGACTACACTAGACCATTAGACAACTTAGACATAACGTGGACATATCATATAAACACTGACGGAAGTAAAAACAAGGATGGCGTTGGGTGTGCGTACATTATTTTAAAAGACGGCATTATTATACAGAGAGGACAATACAGACTATCACCACTATGTACAAACAATCAAGCAGAAAACTTTCCAATTACTGAGGCACTCAAAACACTGTACGACATTTCAAGTGACAGAGAGACTAGTATAATCTATACGGACAGCAAAATTAACATAGACCGCATTTACAATAACGAAAACCATAACGAATAGACTGAACAGATGAGACGACTAATCACACTATGTAGACAGAAAAATGTAATAGTGGCAATAACATGGATAAAGGGACACTCCGGAAATTTAGGAAATGACACAGCAGACCAACTTGCAAATACAGCTTCAAGAGACGAAACGATACCTATTACATACTCTAAACTGACTAAACAGACCATTAAAACTATTTTGATAGACGAATCTTATAAAAAATGGGACGAAAGATGGACAAACACTACTAAAGGACGACAATTACATAAGTACATACCAACTGTATACCAGAGACAAAAAATAACACTTACCAATTCTAAACAAATACAATTTATATCAGGACATAGACCTACGAAGAGTTACTTGTACAAATTTAAACTAAAAAACACAAATACATGTAAATGTGACGATGAGACTGAACAGACATATGACCACCTCTTATATGACTGTACATTACTTGACGGACCAAGAACAAAACTCATCAAGTACATTACCTTACAAAACGGAACTTGGCTGACGGACAAACCGAAATTTCTACTCTAATTCAACAAGGGATTTAATGCATTTATTCAAGATTTGGACACCATTTTGTAGATATACACCTATTGTTGTACACATATGTAATGTTATGTTACATATGTTTTATTTTATTTTTATTTTTTTACTTTATTTTTGTTTTTATTTAATTAATTTATTGTTCTGTAATGTTTACAATTATTATATAAGAAATATTATAATGTAATGCTGAAATGTGTGTAGTATCCAATGGATGGAGCACACAACAAGAAAATAAATTCCCACGTTAGAGGGATACTCTGCGTGGAAAAAACAGAATAAGACCCTTTTCTTCAGTAAATTAGTTTATTTTTGCTGCACTCTGTTTCAGATGGGCAACAAGAAAAATGCCATTAATTCAGAATGCCTACGGTTTCATTAAATTCTTAAAAATAAAAACAAATTAAACCATTAACTATTGTCAAGTAAACCTAGAGTAGAGGGCAATAGGAATTAATTTAGTGATGTACACCATAAAATCCGTAGTCCCGTCCTGGCTAGACAAGGTTGGCATCCTATAGATAACTCATCCCAATTAGCCTCATTTGGTTAAAGTGGAAGTTAACAAATAACAATAACAATATTGTTAAGAAAGTGCATATGTTAAAACAATTTTAGAATAACGTTATATCTGAAAATGTTGTTTAAAAGTACAAATTTTGTAATCTAAGACTTGTGGTTTGTGAGTGCTGTGTCCTCTCATCCATTATTTACAATACTTGTTCGGGAAAGATAAACTGTATGTCATTTCTTTGATACTTATAACAAAGCAGCGTCCAAGATGAACTTTTATTGAACTTGTCGTTATAATATAAGTAATAGATCCTAAAATTACTTCAAGATGTTAAAAGTGGATGACGGTATTCAGAAAATGTATTACCTACCTAATCTTTTTTATTGATATTGTTTGACATATCATGTTCAAAAATATTACTTTTTACTAAAATATTTTTGTTGTTTTAGGCGGCAAGAGATAACTTTCAGCAGTGTGTTGCTGGCCTTGTTGATATCACTGCACTTAAGAAAGAAATTAATGCTGCCAAACCAACTGGAGATTTAGATACTGTGTTTAAGAAATATTGCAGGTCTGAATTTATTTAATTTACTAATTGATACATTAATGTTCTTCATTCACAAAAAGAGGTTCACTCCTCTCATAGTCAAAGTATACATTTTTTAGCAGATTGCCCTTAAGGGTAATTGGCTATTGGGGTTTTACTCATTAAGCGATTTCAGAAAGATTTCCTCAAATGTCCATCGAACCTATAGATATATTTGTCTGTTAACACTCTATCAGTCACAATTTTTGTTTAATCATTACCAAACTCAATGTCGACACTGTTTATGTAAAAGTAAAGATCAAGTTTGTTAATGGCTGAAATTTGTCCAGTGGGAGGGGAGAAAAATTGAAAATTCAAAATATCTCTGTTATTAAGCGTCAGATAAAAAAAATTTACCAATCTTATTGCAAATGTAATGGTCTATAAATGTTGTTATGCACATATTTTCTCAATATTAAATATTAACCGAGAAATGTGCATTTTTTAGATATCTGCATTCAGTAAACCCCCACTCCTACTAATGTCATATTTAAGATATATGCTGAATCGCTTTATTCGGAGCCTTAATACCAAATATGACAAACTTTTACTTTGTAAGATACATGCAAATACGTTATGTGATGATGTCATCAATTAAGATTTTTCATTCTTTATTTGGAAATTTTATTTGACCTGAACCATAGTCGATATTTAACCATTTCAGTCAATACTGAAGATCACATTTGTTATTGGCGGAAATCAGACCTGAAATCGTGAGGGTTTAAATTGGGTGGGGGGATTGGAAAATTCATACTAAAAGAAGTTGTTATTGAAGTCTTTCAGCTATCCACTCCAGCCGTCAAAGTTTCCCCACATCTGCAAATTATAAATGGCTTTACAATTTCTTCTTCTGGCAACTCTGTTAATGTACTTTTTTTTTAAAGGTGCTTGAGGAACCAAGGTAGGCACTCGTTCCTCGTGCTGCCCCCTATATTCTATCTAACCTGATTGTTTGATTAGATTTGTTCTGCTGGCTAATCGCTTCACTAGGTCTTGCTTTCAATGTTTCTGGAATTTTAGAACTGTCCATGCCATTCATTTTATTCCTCTCTGAAGGATCTCTTTAGTCTCCAGCACTAACCTTTTTTAAAAAAATTATGTTTGTTATGCAGCTGCCATTTTATCAAACAATTTGGTGAGAGGAGAAACTATCATTTTGGTTATTTCTAGATGTTTTGGTTCTGTTCTGTTTTAATTTTCTGTGAGCTGGACACCTTGTGGCCATTTTATAAAGCATTTAACCATAGCTTCATAAAGCAGATTTGAATGAAATGAAAGAAAAAGTGAAGAATTACTCATTTGAAATAATGTTTAATATATTTGTTGTACTAGATGTTGACACAAGAACTTTCACATATATGTTTAAAGTTTAAAAAAATTACTATGTGTTGAATGTTTTTATTATATTCTAGGAAAACTCCTACTTTAAAGGGTTGTATCCAGGATTTATTGGATGGAACTGCAAACTGTCTTGCTGATACTGAACAAACTCAAATGACTGTTTTCCAAAATATAACTGACTCTCTTATGAACTTTATTTGCTATAAAGAGGGAGATAGAATCGCATGTAAGTACCATTACGCATTAAGTGTTTTAAATGAAACGCTTTATATGTATGTTTGAACGGATCTTATTTACATCATATAGGTAGGTAGGTCAAAATAAACAGTTGAAATATCTCCATTATTAGGAGTTGGTTTGAAAAATGTTATATGATCAATATAAAGCAAATTTAATTTCCTGAATCATTGTATTATATGTGTGTTCTCCAATGCACATATTAATTGAGATATTTGAATTTTTAAAATTTTCGGTCTTTGTAATCACCCTATCCTACGAATGTGATTGTTTCTAGAGCACCTGAATAATTAAACATGTCTATCTTAAATTTCAACTGAAAGTCTTGCTTACATAGTTTTCATATTAGGAAAAATGGAGAAATGATAGTGTCAGATCAGAAGAATATCCAACATGTGATAAATCTGCTAAGCTAAAGGCAGCCGCATTATGGACTTCTATTAGTGTAGTCATCATTAAGCAATAATATTTATTTAATAAGAGAAAATGATTGATAATTTTATGTTTATATAAAATAATTAAATTAATGATAGTACAAAGAAAAAATGTTAGTGATTTTCGGTTATTATTCTGCTGAGATATTTTAGTTCATTATTTTCTTACACTTGGGAAAAAGTTAGTTAATTTTGATATAATAGAACAAGAAACAATTGAGGACAATTAGAGCATAGGTATATTTAAGAGTTTACAATTGATTCTTGCTAATGAAATTCTACAGGTTTCCCTAAAAGTGTTTAAGATATCATGGTGTTCGTATGTGGTCCATTTTTGATGAAATATTTTTCTTATTCCTATATTCATATTATTATTAATAATTTGGTTTTTCTAGTGTTCATTGCTGAAGGTGGCCCAGAATGTCTGACTAACAAAATGGAAAGTATCCAAAATTGTGTGAACTCTACTATGACATCTGCACAAGCCAATTTAAACAGCAAAAACATTTCTACTGATGAAATTCCTGAAATTGCTTTTGATTCAGAGAAATGCGGGTAAGATTACTATTACAATATACTTAATTTAATTTAATTTTTCAAACCATATCATGCAATCAATTATGAGTTTAGTAAACAATTACAATCATAAGATTTGTAAATCACTTTTATTTAGGTTTATGAATTACTTAAGTAAGGCATATTAAACCTATAACTGATCTGATCATAGTAGCACTAGAGTCAATTCTCTCTCTCATAAGTTTAAGATATCCATTAGTGATGGTAAGTTACCATGAATTCTCTACAATTGGAATTTTGGTGGCACTGTATCTGTATCATGGTTTTGCTGATTCATGAGCTCATAAGAAGCCTTGTTACCTCCTTAGGTAGTACATTCCTTGAAAGATCTGGCCTGTGATATCAATTTCCTAGTCACTCCTCGATTTCAATTTCTTGGTTAAGCTTCTCCAAGCACATCATAATACATCCTTATATAATGCTTCCTCGAGGCCTCCTTTGCCAGTGCTGAATCCTCTTTTATTTCCTGCAGCTTTTGTTCTTTGCAGCCAGCAGATTTCAATTTTTCCTGGTTTTCCAAACCTTACCTGCATATCCTTAAAAAGTAACATATTAATAAATTAATAAACTGCTGATGTCAGGATCATCAAAGTATAAGAACATTCATGTAGTAAGGTTTCTGATAAACCATTTATTTTACCTTTTCTGGGCTCCAATTTTCCCTAGGTTTCTTCGTTCTGAGACCAGTAGCACTCCCTTGTTTCTTTGAGAGAATTAATGTTTGACTGTCATATTTGACCACAGTAATAATCACTATTTTGTTTATGAATACACTTATATTCATAACGAGGTTGTTACTTAAAATAATTGTTGCCCTCTTTCTGCTTCTACCTTCAATGTTTACTGCTACAATTCCTTGTGACCATTCACAAGTTCCTTAACCCGTTCAGTGTTGATAATGCGTGAGGTGCGTCACGGGGCTTTCCCTCCCGGGCTCATTACGAGCTAGGCACGTCATCTCCTTTCTCAATTTCTACCAGCTCTCCTCGCCCTTAGCCCCTTGCTATTGACCTCAAATTTTCCATCAGCTCTCAGTATACTATCAACTTCCTTGCAGTGCAGTTCGTTAGTAATTTTTTTGTTTTCTTGAACCCAAGCAAGAAGCGAACCACAGCGTTTTTGCTGGTGATTGGTTTTGGTTATATCAACTCTTCAACCATGTTTTAGGTTAACACATAGTTATGAAAAATTGTAAATATGGTATTTTATTTTAGTTTACTGTTGGTAATGATTTAATTTTTAGCAATTTTAATATTTTTGTAAATATATATATAAATACAATTATGTTAGGTATATAATGTTATTAAATTTAAGCTTATCAAGTCATTATTTAAAACGTTTATATACAATTAATCATTAGGCCTATTTTAAAAATGAATTAGTATAAATTGTAAAATAAAAAAAAATTAAAAAATCAAATGGAAAAAAAAATGTCATGAGACAATAAAAAAAGTATTATACTAAGATAAAAAAGGTTTTAAATCAAATGCAGTTAAGGTAGTCTCATATCCCCAATGTACACAAACCCAACATCTTCGAAATGTATGAATTGTCTTGGGGTTGGCTAACTGTTGTGCATGATTGCCTATACTGTTTTTCCAGCTGATGTGCTTCACGTGTCTCGACCGGAAGTAAGCTTAAATATCCTATTCCTCCAAAAAGGTTAAAACATTTGTAGTTTCCAATCTATTTAATATTAAATGAACCAAAAAAAAAAAACACTTTAGCTCACGGTAAGACTAACCATTTTTGGTCAGCAACGAAAGTGTTAAATGATGGAAAGAAGGAATCGTTAACATCCAGAAATTGGGAAATCCACTGCCTCTCCTACAATGTTTTGTCAATCTCATGTTCTTCATCTTATATTTGTTAAAACAACTCTAAAGAGTGTGCTCACAAACTCTTGTGTTATAAAAGCTCATGCTAAAATATTTCTATCATTAATCAATACATAATTGGTATAGCATCAGGATTAGATTTTATCAATTTGGATTGTTATATCCAGAGTGAGGATAATGAGTCTTCTCGCCTTTGATCCTTCATAATTTCAAAGCTATTTATGCCATTTGGTTTTGATTTTATACAAAGCCCTTATAAGTGTCATACCTGTTAATCTGATAAACCGACAAGGTTTTTCTAGATACTATAATACTCCAACAACCATTACAACACTGTTATTGATGATTGACTTTTTTATTGAATATTTGATCAAACTAACATCATATTCACGTAATTTTTCTTACAAGTGCCTAGGTGCCAGAAGGTGATTGTCTTGGGTAAAACCACTCTGATATTTTCATTCTCTTCTGTGACCTGTTTTGTGGCCCTGTCTGCGTCTCTACTCTGAAAGGCCACAGACAGGATGTTTTAGTATGTGGGGAAGAACCACTATTCCATGATAATTCTCATATTTCAGATTATTGGCTTGTCCTATGAACACTCTTTAATCTACTTGAGTTTCATCCCTTCATAAGAGTTTTCTTTTTGAAGCTTCATAATTTTAGCACTCAATTTTGGCAGGTATAGCAATATACAGGGTCCGGCATGTTAATCTGACGATTTTGTAGTAATTGTTATGTTGGCACCTGACGATTTTTGAGGGATAATAATTAAAGTGTGTTTCGTACAATTAAAACATGTAATATATCAAATTGAAGATCAAATTTTGCAATTTACAGTGAATTACATAGTTTACTCACAAAGTTTTTTTATTTGAAGATTATGTCATCCAAATGTTTTCCGTTACTTCTCACACACTCACTTAGCCTAATTATAGATTTTAGAACTTTAATTTATAAAACACAATTTAATTATTATCCCTCAAAAATCGTCAGGTGCCAACATAACAATTACTACAAAATCGTCAGATTAATATGCCGGACCCTGTAGAAAGAGTACCTTCCAAATTGAACCTAGTGGTTGCAACTGACATTTTTTTCAAAAAAATGCATTTACAAATGATGATTCCCCCCCCCCCTTTGGTTCAATTCCTGCTGTGCTTCATTCATATTCTAATTAGCTTTTCACAGTTACTATTAAACCAAGGATTTTCTTGAGTACTGTATTGTCCAAAGGCTCCATGTGCTTGTTTTTTTGTAATTAACACTCTTAGCCTCTCTCACCTTTTCGGTCCAAACAAGAATTATTTTTCTAATACTAACACTTTTTTTTAAAAAAAACTATCCTTTTGATATATTATGGGAACATTGTCCAGCTTTTTTCTTCCTCAGTGGTAGCAGTTGTGTTCGTAGTTAGTGACCATGAAATGGACTGCAGTTAATTTAGCCATCTGTAGCTTTCTGCAAATGAAATGTAAAGGGAGTGAGAGATCTGGTTCGGCCATCCAGGTTTATCCTTGAATCTGTGAATCTCTTTTTGATGTTACATTACGCTCATTATTTGTCAGGTACAATACACTCCAGCTTGGAAACCGTTAGCACTGATGTCTATTAATAATGTTAAAAACATGTATCAAAAGATGTTTAAGACCCGTACATAATTACCTCCCAATTTCATAACTTTTTTTTTGTTTAATTATTACTAAATTAAAAATAATAATATTATTTTGTGTGGACAGTTTGATTTCCATCTATAGGAATTTATTTAGTGACAAACACATAAAATAAAATCCTTTGTCCCACCCTGGCTAGAAAAGGGTGGTAACCTTTGGATAACCCGTTCCTAATTAGCCGCAGTTGCAAAAAGGGGACATTCATAAATAATAATAATAAGATTACTAAAACAATAATAAAATGTGTTGTGTTAATACTGAGTCTGTAATTTTAAGAATTTATTTAATTAATAAATTTATGAAACGTCGAATTTCAGAATGAAATTTTAGAAATATTGTTCGTTCTTTTAACTTTAAACATAGTCAAAATCATAAAATATGTTATACCATGGTTTCTGTATTTTATTCTAATATTATGTTTTGTTTTCAGATATTTTACTCAAGTTCAAAAGTGTGTTGTTCAGGTCTTAGAAGATTGCTCTGAGCCAACTCCAGCAAATATTATTGGAAGTCTTTTTGATTTTGTCAGAAAGTCTACACCCTGTATAAACTATGTGAAAACTAGTGGTTCAAATGCGCTTGTCTTTTCAGCCATGTCATTTCTAGTACCTTTGGGAGCTATTCTGTTAAGAAAATTAAATCTTTAATTTAAATTCGTATAGAAAAATAAATTTTGAACAAATTATTTGTACCTTCTTTTTTACTGTTTCTGTTTATTAAATGAAATATATAAATATATTTATATTCAATGTAAATTTATTGTTTTTCTGTTATAGCTATTCTTCTGTTATTTGTTTTGTACATAAAATAAATTTATTGTGTAGCAACGACTCTTTACCAAAGGTGATAGTCTGTAGGCAAACTGAAATGTAGATATGCACTTACTAAACTTAATAAGCTCTCTAGATTGGTTTAAGACTCTAGAATTAATTATGTTTAAGGAAGATGTAACGTTTGAGTAAGTTACATAAATATGTAAGTATCTTTACAATGTGATATTATCATTTTAATTTAATTAAATTCACTCTTGCCCCCTTAAGGATAAATAACTTATATATGATAACCCAAAGTGCCTTATTATTGGGAGGGTTTATATTTTCTCCATAAATAATTTAAATCAAAACTATAGATATAAGCAAAATAATATCACTTGTGATCAAAACTTTCTTTCTATAGATAAGTATGTACTTTCTTTAAATGTGTATTGTAATATACATACTTACACTTTGGCTTGGAGCTTATTAGATGACATTGTGAACCTAATTTAGGTTAATTTGTCATTACATTCCAATTTATTAGGCTGTTGTTTTAGTCTGATTATTTTATATTATAGAGAAGGATGAAGGAAATTGTACATTATACAATACTTAATAAAATATTTTAGTTATTTATTTATTAATCACATTATTTTATTCCATTAATAGTTACCCACTTGTTAGTTTAATGTGTTCATTGCATGGATATACAGAAAGGATTTTAATCCAAAAGAAACAAGAAGACTTTTGAAATGGAACTTAGGCAAATCATTATTTTTTTGTGTTGTATTATCTCCAAGTAGAAAACTAAATATTATTCACTTAAAGTATACAACAAATATGTTTGAAACGCAAACATAAAAAAAAGGATCATGATTTTTCATTTGCTTTTTCTTTATTTATTTTACTCACTTTTGTTTAACTAAAACTTTTCTTAACTTTCCTGAATAGGTAAATTGATCAGTTCATAATATTTTAGTCAATGCACTGAGGGTTCATTTGTTTTTTCCATCTATTTTGGGGTCTAAAAGTAAGCTTATAGTGTCCTTAAAGAATTTAATTTAATTATTCTTGTGCTGAAAAGTTAATGTATGTATATTAACTATCATATGTTTAGATCAGCTATAAATTAATTGGATTATTATTTTTAACAAAACTGAACCTGGGCTTGAAAAACAGATTCTGAATAGAAATTCAGAATATAAAAGTCCATCACGCAGGGGCTGCGTAAACTAAGCAGATTTCCGTGAAGGTTTACAATAGAGAAATTTCACGAGAGCCAAGCAATCAGGGAAACGGCCGAACGAGCTTTTGGTGGGAAAGTCACTCTCGTCCGTTAGCTGTCAATTTAATAAAAAGTCCGTCACGCAGGGGCTGTGTAAACTAAGCAGATTTCCAACGTGATGTTTTACAATAGAGAAATTTCACGAGAGCCGAGCAGTTAAGGAGACGGCCGAACTAGCTTTTGGCTGGAAAGTCACTCGTCCATTAGCCGCCCAGATTTAATAAAAATGCAAATATCTCGGTTAATATTCAAGATAGAGAATAAATGTATATAACAATATTTGCAGTAAATTTAATTTGTAATAAGATTGATTCTGTACAATTTTTCGATCCAACGTATAGTAACGGAGATATTTTGAATTTTCGAAAATCCTCCCCTCTAACCCCCCCTCCCACTGGTCCGATTTCTGCCGTTAACGAACTTGATCATTCTTTTTACATAAAACGACTAAATATTGAGTTTGGTAAAGATCGAACAAAAATTGCGACCGCTAGAACGGTAACAGACAAATATATATATATATATATATATATATATATATATATATATATATATATATATATACACAGTTTTGAACGGACCTCATTTTCGTCATCTACTAGGTAGGATCGATGGACATTTGAAGAAAAATTTTTAAAATTCCATCATGAGTACAACCTCAATAAAATGTGTGTCTTCTAATGACTTTCATCACTTAAACAATCATGAATTCTATAACTGTCCACAAATTGCTTTTTTATAAATTCTTCAGGAGTTCAAAGTACAATAGTTTTAAAATAGGAACTAGATGATTACCTTGGAAAAATAACTTGTACTATTCAAACCACATGAAGCAAACAAAAGAATACCAAACAAAACAGATGAGACAAAAAATACTATATTTAACAATTTACAAACTATTGCTAACGGACAGGCTAAGCACTGTATATAGTTTGTTTCAGTGTGCTCCATAGTTCTGTAAGATGTGTAAGGATTTTGTAAATCCTAGTGACACATGTAATCGGTTGTTAGTCTCCAGGATTTTTTGGGTCACAATCTTTAACTATTAAATTGCCACATTGTTACATGGCTTTCATTATTGTGGAATATCCATAACCTGCATTGATATATATGAGGACAGGAAAACTTCGTTCATCTTATCTCCATACATTTGTTAAACCCATTTTTGGGGTGCCACAATCTAATATTCGATCCAGGTATCATCTTGATGAGGTATTTCAGTACATGAAATTGTGATAGTCATTGATTCCACTAATGAAAAGTCGAACAAATGCAACACTCTTGGTAATTGGTAGACAGTGTAATAAAATCTTTTCCACAACAGGAATTTTCTGTAATACGGTATATACTATTAAATATTGTAATACACGCTGAAAGAAGATCGTAAAGTATAATCCCACACAATCTCCTTTCTCTCCACTATTAACACATTTTCTTTAGGGAAATCAGCTATTGAGATTGTACTTATGACATGATAAATTTCTTCAAAGGTTTCTCAATCCTAGGAGATCTTGAAAATTATGTCTATTCAAAACTTTGTATTATTTGTTTGATCGTTAACAACCTCTATAGTTCAATGCTTTACATAAAATTAAAAATCAAGTTTATTAATGTGTGAAATCTAACCAACTAGAGGGGGAATGAAAAATATCTTTGTCTTTACTAGTTGATTCAAAAAATGTCATAGAACCAATCTTGTAAATTTTATTTCCTATAAATGTTATTCTATAGTTTTTTTTTTTTTTTTTCTTTTTTTTTTTTTTTTTTCTTCTTTTTCGTATTTCTAATATTAAGTGAGTTTTTTTAATTTCTATTTTCAATGACCCCTCACGTTAAGGATAAGCCAATATATCATGGAAGTCCTTATCCTAGGCTTAAATACCAAATATAGCTATCAACTTACATTATCATGTCAGATACATAAAAATTGTTATGTGTGATATCAATTAATATTTTTGTATACAACTATTTAAATTCCTCTTATTTGAATATTAAGTTTATTTCTATATTTTGGGGTTCATCCTTTATTAAACCCCAATTATAATCATCTAATTTTCACTTTGAGTTGCTGTGTTTTTAAATCAGCTATTATTTAAACTCCTGTTTATATAAGCTCTTTTTTTCTACAGGAGAAATAAGGAATAGATGGTGAGATGATGTGGAAAATTGCTCAGATTATGTAGCCCCTTGTGACAGTCTATTAAAAACTCATTATGTTTCAGTATACTCAATTGCCTGTTCAGGACTATTTGCCTAAAACTACACCCAGTGGATGCTCCTACCCAGGGAGCAACCAAGCCTAATTGAATCTGGCATAAGTTACCATCATACAAATGTCGTAGCATGTACATTCAGTTGTTATTCCTGGGAATATTAAATGGCAATTTAACAGATATATGTTTACAATAGCTGCTATGGTCAGTTGTTATTCCTGGGAATATTAAATGGCAATGTAACAGTTATATGTTTACAATAGCTGCTATGGTCAGTTGTTATTCCTGGGAATATTAAATGGCAATTTAACAGATTTATGTTTACAATAGCTGCTATGGTCAGTTGTTATTCCTGGGAATATTAAATGGAAATTTAACAGATTTATGTTTACAATAGCTGCTATGGCCAGTTGTTATTCCTGGGAATATTAAATGGCAATTTAACAGATTTATGTTTACAATAGCTGCTATGGTCAGTTGTTATTCCTGGGAATATTAAATGGCAATTTAACAGATTTATGTTTACAATAGCTGCTATGGTCAGTTGTTATTCCTGGGAATATTAAATGGCAATTTAACAGATTTATGTTTACAATAGCTGCTATGGTCAGTTGTTATTCCTGGGAATATTAAATGGCAATTTAACAGATATATGTTTACAATAGCTGCTATGGTCAGTTGTTATTCCTGGGAATATTAAATGGCAATTTAACAGATTTATGTTTACAATAGCTGCTATGGCCAGTTGTTATTCCTGGGAATATTAAATGGCAATTTAACAGATTTATGTTTACAATAGCTGCTATGGCCAGTTGTTATTCCTGGGAATATTAAATGGCAATTTAACAGATTTATGTTTACAATAGCTGCTATGGCCAATGAATTCAAGTAATAATACTTTACTGTCGAAGTATAGGTCGGATTAAATAAGCTCTAAATAGTTTCATTATTTTCAACAAATTATAGACATTATTTTATGCTGAAGCATGCACCGTCTTTCACCGAGGAGTGCCCGCTGCAACTGCAATACCATGGAAGAATGAGGAGGTGACCGAAGTCGAAAGAATCTATTTGCGTTACTCCTATTTGAAGTGTTCATTTAAAAATGGCACTTGAAAGCGAAAGCTGAAATTCATAAATCTAAATATTTTAGTCTAAAATTTATTGTTAACACAATTTGGTCTTGGCATTTTTCGGACAATATCTACCTATGTATATATGTATATGTGTGTATATATATATATATATATATATATATATATATATATTTGTGTGTGTGTGTATCTATACATACACACACAGATAAATAGAGGGAAGAGGGACAGAGAAATCAGAAATTATTTTAAACATTAGAATTTGTAGAAAACATCCCTAAAACAAATAAATATTTATTCTTTCATACTTATAGTAAACAAACAGATATATACGAGTATTTTAAAGTTGGAAAATATCTTATAAACGAGATCGTGGATAGCATTTCTTGTCAATTATGCTTGAGTAAGCAGTGTTTGGGGCCAAAGGTTGGTTGGTCACTTGATCCGTCTGTGTCTACAAGAGCTTGCGAATGAGTGCTTTTGAAATTTTTTATATTTTACATATGATTTGCATCCACATTCCTCAATGGCTTGGCAGGCCAGTGTCTAGGATTGAGTGGTGCCTGTACATAGGACGTCAGTAGGAACTTAATTCGTTTTCCAGTCTTTCCTCAAAACTAATTTTAAACAATTTTTTTCAAACATCAAGTTTTGAATGTGGCTTAAATCTCCTACATTGGCCCTGTAAATAATTTTATAATTTTTGAAGTGAAAACTTCTTTAGGCACGTTGTGCACCCCGTAAGGAAGCATTTGCGGGAGAGGAAAAAAGTATGAAATCGCCACCGCCACCGCTAGTACTAAAGTTTAGAAATAAAATCATATGGTATTTTATTACCTAATCATTTGATAGTTTATTTACAATTGAAGTGAAAACTTCTTTAGGCACGTTGTGCACCCCTAAGGAAGCATTGGCGGGAGAGGAAAAAAGTATGAAATCGCGACACCGCCACCGGCACCGCTAGTACTCAACTCAAAGCTAAAGGAGCTTCTTTTCTTCATAACTCCTGAACCAAATTAGCTAGAGTTTTCGTTCGCATACCATTTTAAAGAGGCCAAAACCAGCATCATTTCGTTCACAGATACTATATATCTACCATTTTTACTTTCATAGATATTTTAATCCGAAGTTTAAATAAATTCGAATATTTAAATAAATAAATTCGAATATTTAAATAAATTCCGATATTTAAATAAATTTGAATCAAAACTGTTTGTATCCTACTTTAGCTACCATATACCGATTGTATCAGTTTTAGAAATTGGTGATGATGCTGGCAGTGATGATGGTGCAAGAGTTGTTGAAATTATGGATAGAAATTGATTTTTCTGAGTGTACTTAACTTATTTTTGTAAAGCATTTGTAATAATTCTGAAATGTAATTTTTTTCTTTTATGTAAAATAACTGAAATAATTATGTATAGTATTTTATATTGATAAATAAAACAATTCGTGGTACATTATTTTTTTTTATCACTATTATTTTTGTCATTTCATTTTTTCATGTAAAATAGAACATAACTGTTACTTATTGATAAATAACTAAAAATATTTTTAAAATAAGACTTCGTAAAAAAAATTTCTCAGCAATGCCAAAATTGAGCGATCAAAGCTAAGAGTTTTCACTTCTACCGGCAGTCCCCTGACTGCTTTTTCTTTTTTTTGATTAAGGTATTTATTAACTTATAAACCTGCAATTTATATAAATTTTACAGCAAATATTAAGTAATCAAAAAGAAATGATACCTTGTGTTAAAATTGCAATTTTCGAAACTACAAACAATGGCTACTGGTACATGAGGAAAGACAAAATTGAGGGCCATTCAAAATTATATATATATACATATACTTATATGTCTGTTAACGCCCTAGCGGTCTTAATTTGTGTTTGATCGTTACAAAACTCCTTATTTAATAATTTAACTATATATTCTTTATAGTTTTGAATAGAAGTTCAAGTTCGTTAATGTCATAATTCGGACGAAGGGGGGGGGGTTAGATGGTGCAATTTCGAAAATCCAAGATGCCTCCTTTATTGTACGTCTGAATTTATGAACTGAACAGTGAACATAATTCTTCGGTCAATACCATGTAACAATATAGCCAGTTGTGCCATATAGCTAATATCGCAACTTCCATCAAGTGCCAAAGAATTTTGCAATATGTTCACGAAGCGTTGTTGCTATGTTCTCGGATAAGTCTTCAATTCTCCTTGCAATGGTGAATCTTGATAAACTAATGGTTGAAATAATATTTATTTTATCAGGAAATGCTATTTCTGCAGCAGCAGTCGGACATTCTTTTATTATCTCTCTATCCGCAAAGGGTTTCATTTTTTTCTGACAGTATTTGACTGACAATAAAACTAGCCTTAACTGCTGTATTTGAAAAATTAGCTTGATTTTTAAAAATAATCTGTTGTTTGTATCTATCCGGAGTTGTCCGGTTAAGTTTTTATATTGTTGTTCATGTTTTGTATCGTAATGCCTTTGTATGTTATATTCTTTTAATGTCGACACAGTCTCTGAGCATATTAAGCAAACAGCTTTATCTTTGACAAAAGTGGACAAATAACCAAATTTCCACATTTCTTGGTAATGCCTGTACTCGTCCGCAATCTCCGTTTTTTCATTTGTTTTTCCGGCATGCTATTATGGATTAAAAATTTGAAAGTTAAAAAAATGTGTAGGTAAACTTAATTTTGAGTAAAAAAACTAATATTGCACTCACGCCTTTCAAGAAACACAAGAATTTCTAATATTGCTAGTTAACAGCTTACCAGACTTATTCTGTGACAGAACCAAACACGAACAAGCAGAGACGCGGCACGTTCGTATTGAATGTTTGAACAAGTCGCCGATAAGTAAGTTACTCCTCACAAAAAATTGTTTCGGTTTATTATGTACTACCATTAAATTATAGTTAATTTTTTACAATATATTGATGGGAGAAAGTCGATAAAATAAATTCAATTTTATAAATGCTTGGCGGGCCGCATAAACATGTTAAAAGGGCCGCAAGCGGCCCGCGTGGCGCGTGTTGCTTATCCCTGTTCTAAGCCATGTATGAATAAAAGTTCTTTCCCTGAATGTTGTACAAAGCCCAATGGTGACAGCTGTTTTAGGTGCGTCAATACCGCTATAACCCCCACTCCCGTTCGAACCTAACAATTTTAATATAGCTTATAATCATAGAAGAATTAATGCTAATTCACATACCGAGTTTTGCTAAGTCCGGTTCAATCGTTAGTGACCAATAATATTGTTGGCTCCCGCTTTAGTTTTTAGTGTATATCTCGTTTATACTTGATATATGACAAAAGTTAATATAACAAAAGAGACTCTAAATAACAAAATAAACAACTTTTGCCATGTGCATATTTGCCGAAAAACCAATAGGAAACAAAATATCGCTATTTTTAATTAAAGGCCTCCCTTACAACCCCCACTCCTGCTCATCCTTAGAAATGTTGCTATGGCTTATTATAACGAAGGAGTTAGTGCTAATAAACATGCCGATTTTTATTTAGTTCGGTTGAGTGTTTTGTGCCAAATAAAATTGTTGACTCCCGCTATACTTTTTAGCGAATGACGCTTTTATAATTTGGTATTTGACGAAAGTGTGTATAACAAAAGTTACTCTAAATAACAAAACAAACACCTTTTGTTATGTTTATATTTGCCGAAACCCCAATAGGAAACGAAATATCTCTATTTTTAATTTCAGGGCTCCCTTATAACCCCCACTCCTGTTCGTCTCAGGGAATATTAATATAGCCTAAAGTCTAAGTTGGGTTAGTAGTAATATACATACCCAGTTTCATAAAATTCGGTTCAGCCGTTTATGCGTGAAAAGGTAACAAACAAACAAACAAACAAACATACACGAAAGAAACAAAATGCAGTTATGGTGTCTATGATATGTGAAACGAAAAGGAATCGTGAAATTTCGAGAAAAAAATCAACGTACAGACAGAGGTTACAATTATATATATATATATATATATATATATATATATATTATTTTTTTTTTTTTCGTTAATGCTCTAGTGGTGACAATTTTTGTTTAATCATTACCAAACACAATATTCAAACGTTTTATGTAATAATAAATACCGTATTCGTTAACGTCTGAAATCTGAATAGTGGGAGGGGTTGAATTTCAAAAACTTGTAATAGCTCCGTTATTATAAGTCTGATCGAACAATTTTACATGTCCAATCTTATTGCAAATTAAATTACCTATAAATGTTGTTATATAGATTCTTTCTCTATCTCTATATTTGCTCTTAATTTTCAGCCTTGAATAAACCTCCTTCTTTGTTACCTCACGTTATGAATAAGTCAACGTGGCATATAGAAATTATTATTTCAAGCAGAAACACCAAATATTGTGTTTAAAAAATCGTTTCTGGGTGAGATAGATGCATTTACGTTTTGATGACCTCTCCTGCCTTTTGTTCTTGGATTACAAAAATTAGGGTGATTTAGAAGGGGAATTTGCTAATAACCGCGCTGGTAAGATTAGTAATGAATAAATAAAAATCAGTCACCTTTTCTTCATCTAATGGAAAGTTGGTTTCAATGTGTCAGTAGCAGAAAACAAAGAATAGGTATTGACTTTAGGTAACTCGCTAATCGAAAAATTTTATAAAACTATTATAGGTCTTGGACTGTGATAAGATGTCCTGCTTTCTTATGAAAATCTCATTAGTCTCAAGTATTAATTTAATTATTTTATTATCTGCGATTGATATCATTACATGACAGCAATTTTAAATTATGCAGTTAATTTTTCTAGTTAAGATTTTAATTAAAACTCCTTCTGTTTTATCTAAAGAGGGAAGATTATTTTGATTTTTCTTTCAGTATAGATAGGAACCTTTCCTTGTTCATTACCTGTTCAATTGTCCAATCAATCAAGGTAAGAAGCTCAAACTAATGGACTAGTGTTTATTTGTTTTATTTTTGTTACAAAATACATAAAATCTGAACAATGGATGCTTTACGTGTTCTATATTCTCATAAGAGATACATATTTCATTCTACAAAATGGATCATGAAATTGGACGAAGGAGATTTTACAATAATGATTTTTGGGCAATAAAAGTCGATTAGTTTAATCCATTAGTACAGGAAAATTCTTTAATTGTTGAAAAAATCAAGATGCGGAAACCTAAATGAAAGGAATGGAATGAGAGTACAAAACTAGCAAAACTTGGTATGCCAATAGAGGTGAATCATAATCAACGAAATCTTTTTTTTAATAAACACGCAGTAAGTCAAATCTCTACACAAGCCCATATCAAATGTCATACAGAAGTCTAAAAGGTGGCAATAAGACCGAATTTATTTTTGCAGACGACATTTAAATGACACCGAAGAAGCAATGCATTCTCTTCCACAGATGTAGAAATTCGGGTTTTGCCCTTGCCATACCATATTTTCTATTTACTTTTTACTTACAAGTTAGTAATCTTTTATTTTTTAACAGAATCAATGAATTAGAATTCAAGACTGGTTGATGCGCTGAGTTTATATGACTTGACGTTCTATCAAATCTTTTTTTACTCCTCTATGACTCGCCCATGGATTTTAATGAGCCTAAATCATTAAAGAGAACCTATTCATGCATTAGCGCCATATTATATCTAGTTGTATAATTTCTCCTGTTACACTTAAACAATTTCTTTTTTTTTTTTTACTTCAAATCCTTCCAGCATTAAAATGAAGAGTTTTATGCATACACTCAGAATATTAATGTAATCTTAATCAAAAGCTGAAAACTAAAATAGCTCATTATGATAAACACGTAATAGATGTGAGTATCGAGAGAGTTCCGCAGAGTAAGTATCCCCATACCTTCCTAGGCTCAGTTTAGCCAACCTACCACACATTTAAGATCAAAATTCTGTTACATTAAATTAAGTTAACAATTCAGATTACATTATCTTCACAATACTAAAAGTGTTTATTCAAATAATTTTCATGTTTTATTCAAATAGAGTATTAACTACATTTAAGGGGAAACTGACATTTCTCATTAATTAATGTTTGGGAGAAGAGACGGTGGGAGGCAGTATACATTACTCTTGGCGCAACCTGTTTCTGGTGTTAAAAAAATAACATAGATTTGAATTATAAAGGATAAAGTATTAACGTAGCTTCGAATTAATATATCCAGGTGATGTCCCAGGTTGTCCATATATTAGAAAGAATTGTTGAGTGTATTAATATTTCTACGAAAATTACTTGATTCATACATTGTTATTCGAATAAATGTCAAAAACAAAAGTTACGCAAAATAACAAACAACTTTAGCTATGTGCACATTTGCCGAAAAATCTATAGAAAGCTAAATATCGCTATTTTTTATTTCAAGCCTCCCTTATAACTCCCACTCCTGTTAGAATCTATAAATTTTAATATAGCTTATAATCATGGAAGAGTTAATGCTAATTCATATACCGAGTTGTGTTAAGTTCGGTTCAATCGTTAGTGCCCAAAAAAATTGTTGGCTGCCTCATTTTCGTCATCTGGGTAGGATCGATGGACATTAGAAGAAATTTTTCTAAACTCGCGTCATGAGTACGACCTCAATAGCTGATTTCCCTTAAGGGAAATCTGCTAAAAAATAGCAATGCACAGACAAACGTTACAATTTTACATTTACCCCTAGTATTTTTTGAAGAATCGGAAATGTTGCCGTTCTTAGTGTGTTCATGCCTAAATGCAGATGTCCCTTAAGGGAAATCTGCTATCAAGTGGGGCCCCGCGATTCTGATTTAGAAAAGTCTCTGAAACTACGGTACCTGTCGCCTGTCAGTTGGAATTTGAATTGCCCAACTAAAGTGATATTTGGGGTATCGTTTATTCAGGGGCATGAAACTTTCCTTTTAACTATTAAAATATACAAAATACCCAGTTATACAAGGTTTGCAGAGACTGGCAGAAAATAAACTCAATAAAATTATACAAAATAATCTAGTATGCAGAGATAACGAGCTGACACTGTGTTAACTTTCAGCTTAACTATTACTTCTAAATTAATGATAATAATAATCTTATTTGTGATTCATTCTAAAATACAGCTGTATAATTATTTATTTGTAGCCTAATTATTGATTTATGACCTTAATAAGATAGGTGTTGTGAATCTTCTTGGAGTTCTTTCGTATCTTTATGGTATTTTTGTGTGTTTAGTAATACAATACCACATTCAAGAGCGATTTGAGGAACAATCCAACAACAAATAATTCCATGGATTTCGGGTTTAAGATAATGCACTTCCAGTATTTTTTTTAAGACATAGTCAGGAATAATGAATAAACCTAATTTAACTCGTATGTTTAGTACATTTCCCCCCTGTCCACACCCGTTCCTACGATCCATTATTTCCAATTTAGATCCTTTATAGTTTTGCCTTTCTGTCGGTCCGAATTGGTAGAATTTGTGGGAGTGTATGTTATATTCTTGTCAGTCATCTTAAATTAAAGAGTATATGTTCGATTTATAAACGTCCAACCATTAATGTATTTCTAAGTAACAAATTTTTTGTTTTTGAAGATATCATTTTTTTTTATTTAGACAACTTCTGATCATTTTTTGTTCTTATGTATATTATTAGTTCATTTCTCCTTCGTAGGGTGATACCAAACATATCCTTTATTTTACCGTTAGTTGCAAACCGTACATAATTTACGAAAGACAAATTATATGTTATGACAATAACTTAATTTTTATTAATTTGAGTAGTTTAAGTTAGAAAACATTTATCTTAATTTGTGACCAGGAGTTTGTTCATGTTGGCGAACATTCAAATATTTCAATTGTTAAGTACTTGAAAAGAATTTTATCAAACAAATCCCTTATCGACAATCATTAGGTCATAACATTATCAGGAAACAAAAATACACGAGTAAAAGGAAAACAAAATATTAATGAAGAAAGTTAAGTTTAGTATTAAGTGCTAAATGAATAGAATAGAAGAGAAAAACAGAATTCAATATTTAAATACTCCTCGATTAAACACAAATAAAGAAGGATGGCCAAACTTTTAGCATTACATTATTAACAAAATAAATAAATGCCAAATTAATTTAATAGACGATTTTACAGAATTTATAAAACGTGCTGCCAACCATTCTTTACTTAAAACCGCTCCATATCTTCAGAAAAATCCAGGTCCTTGGTGGAACGGAGAATGTGCCGCAGCTGAAGCGGAACCAAAGAGAGCATTTTGAATCTTCTCCAAAAGGTCCAAGCCCTTACGCCCTCTAACAAAACAAAAGGAAAAGTCTGTCACGCAGGGGTTCCGTAACCTGAGCAGATTTCCTACGGGGAGTTTAAACAATAGATAAATCTACATACTTTTACACTTAACACCACCATGAATATTAAGTGAACAAATAAAAATGACAACGAAAAATCTTTGAGTCTATTTACACATACTAATAACCTCTACAACGGAAAGCGTCTGAATTGAAAAGAAACAAGTCCTTCTGGTAAAAAACAAAAACAGCCAACCTCTCAGAGCCAAAGATAGAAATACTCTTGACCTGAAAGAAAAACAATTACTACAATATATATGAATATAGTATAACAGCCCCTGCGTGACGGGCGATTTTCATTGTACTTAAATATACGTAATTTTCAAGTAGTAACATAAGCCCTTCAGTAGTCCAATGGATGTGTGTTTATATATATATATATATATATATATATATATATATATATATATAGTGTTGCGAAAATTAAATAGATGAATAGCACAAATCCAGAGAGAGATGAAATCCAGAGAGAGATGAATAATCCTTCAGAGAGAGAGAGAGTTGCGTAATTGGAAAGTACGACGTAGATCAAAGCAGCCGACAGGAAAGTTCTAGCCTCTATAGACTCTTCTAACGCACCCTCGAATGAACGAGACAATTCCCCTTTGATATATGCCGACAACCTATAAAGAATCAGCCACCGTCTATGGAAGAGCCAAGGTTCGACTGACTATCGCCAACACTAGCGCCGATCATGTATTTGTTGTCGCCGACATAGTGGACGAAGTGATCATCGGTGCAGACTTCATGATAGCCCACGGTATCAATCTGCACATGGGTCAACAAGTTATGATCTGGCGCAACGTCGAGATACCCTTGGATGTAGGATATGAGAGCAAGACCACAGTAAGGAGGCTATTTACCGTCGGACGCCAGAAATTACCACCCCAGTCGGAAACCTTAGTATGGGCGCGTGTGGAAGAAGATTGTGAGGATAACCGGTTGTGGGTAATAGAACCTAAAGAACTTAAAGATGACATTATAACAGCTAAAGCCCTCGTGAAAACCTGCGACGATGGACGAGTTCCGGTGAGAGTACTTAACCTATCCAACAATGAGAAGATCATTAACAAAAATTTTGAAATAGGTCAATGTGAGCCAGCAGAAGCAATAATTAACTGTGCCAAAAATTCAGGATGCCCAAAAATGACAGACAAGGAGCGCGAACTACTTGCAGAAGAAGAGGAAAAGTGGATGAAAGAACTGACATCGCCTGAAAGAAACAAGGCAAAGGAGTTGCTAAGAGCACATGCATCCGTCTTCGCCCTAAGCAATAAAAGCCCAGGTAGAACAGCTGTAGTGAAACATGAAATAAATACCGGTGAAGCGAGACCTATAAAACAGGCACCCAGGAGTGTTCCCCTAGCGAAGCGGAACGAAGTTAAAGAACTTGTCAACGAAATGGAGCGGAATGGAGTCATTGAACCATCTTCGAGTCCGTGGAGCTCGCCAATAGTTCTAGTAAAGAAGAAAGACGGCAGGACCAGATTCTGCGTCGACTACAGAAAACTCAATGACGTCACCAAGAAAGACAGTTATCCGCTGCCAAGAATTGACGACACCTTAGACACGTTGTCTGGAACGAAATGGTTTTCTACCTTGGACTTGCAAAGCGGCTACTGGCAAGTAGAGATAGCCGATAAGGACAAAGAGAAAACCGCCTTTAGCGCTAGCAATGGTTTATGGCAGTTCAAGGTGATGCCATTTGGGCTCTGCAACGCCCCAGCTACTTTTGAGCGTTTAATGGAACGTGTGCTAAAGGGTCTCAATTGGAAGACATGCTTGGTGTATCTAGATGACATAATCGTTATGGGGAAGACTTTTGAAGAACATCTTAAAAACCTGGATGAAGTATTTAGTCGCATAACAGCAGCTGGGCTGAAGTAAAGCATAAAGAAATGTGCTCTGTTTCAGAAAGAGGTCAAATACTTGGGACATTGGGTAACAGCAGAGGGCATCTCCACTGACGAGGACAAAATACGGGCAGTAAAGGACTGGCCTCGACCACGAAATCTTCACGAGCTGCGTAGCTTCCTGGGGCTTTGCACATACTACAGGAGATTCGTGCCAAACTTCGCTCAGGTAGCTGCCAGCTTGCACGAGCTAACCAAAAAGTCGCGACCATACCACTGGAGTGAGGCAGCGGAAGATGCTTTCCAGAGGCTCAAGGAACTCTTGTGCACAGCACCTGTCCTTGCCTATCCAATCGCTGGACAGAAGTTCATAATTGATACGGACGCCAGTGGCTATGGAATAGGAGGAGTACTTTCTCAAGTAGTTAATGGAGCAGAAAGAGTCATTGGCTACTACAGCAGGGTACTCTCCAAGCCCGAAAGAAATTATTGTGTTACCCGACGGGAGCTTCTGGCAGTGTTGGAGTGCGTCAAACATTACCACAAATACTTGTATGGTCAACACTTCACCTTAAGAACAGACCACTCGGCACTACGTTGGCTGCTGCAGTTCAAGAACCCAGAAGGTCAGCTGGCACGATGGATTGAACGTCTGCAGAGCTATGATTTCAGCATCGAGCATCGAAAAGGTGGGAAACACAATAACGCTGATGCCCTTTCAAGACGGCCTTGTAACATAGAATGCAAACATTGTACTAAAGCCGAGAAAGAGGAAAGCGTGATTGATGTGCGACTTACCCGTATTGGCTCAGACGAGGACTGGTCGAAGGCTCAGAAAGATGACCCGATTCTGGCGAAGATTATATCGGCTAAGGAATGCAACAGGAAACCAACCCGAAATGAGACATCAGCTGAAAGCCCACTTGCGAAATCATACTGGGTTCAGGGGAATAGCCTAAAACTGGTAGAGGGCTGCTTATATCGATCTTGGGAGAGTGCAGATGGCAAAACCACAACCGACCTAATTGTCGTGCCCACTTCCAAGATAAATGAGGTATTGAAGCAGTTCCATAATGGTCCCAGCGGCGGCCATCTGGGCATTACAAAAACCCTGGAAAAGATAAAACAACGATTTTACTGGGTGGGATGTCAACAATCTGTAACCGATTGGATAGCCAATTGCGAGCAGTGCATTGCAGCCAAGGGTCCAACGAGAAGAAGTCGTGGCAAACTTCAGCTGTACAACGCAGGCGCCCCTTTCGAGCGGATAGCCATGGATGTTGCTGGTCCATTCCCTGTCAGTGAGGCTGGAAACCGGTATGTCCTAGTTGTAATGGACTACTTCAGTAAATGGCCCGAAGTATATGCCATCCCAAACCAGGAGTCGAAAACGGTTGTAGATGCCTTTGTAAATAATTGGGTGTGCCGATACGGGGTTCCAATAGAACTTCATTCTGACCAGGGCCGAAATTTCGAATCGGCCATATTCAAGTAATTGTGTGAATTGTATGGCATCAAAAAGACAAGGACGACACCGCTTCATCCACAATCTGATGGCATGGTCGAAAGATTTAATCGGACACTGGAGGAATACCTCAGAAAAGTGGTTAGCACACAACAAAGGGATTGGGATGTGCACATACCCAAATTACTATTGGCTTACCGGTCGGCAATCCATGATTCCACCTCACGTACTCCGGCAAAAATCTTATTTGGAGCAGAATTAAGACTACCAGCGGATTTGGAATTTGGGGCCAAACCCGGACCGTCCTGCGAAGACAATGGAAATACTCCCCAGGCACAGGAAGACCTGCATGAGCTCCATGAGTTTGTACGCAACCGTATTAAAATTGCAGGTGATAAGATGATAGCCAGATATGATCGGGCAGCAAATACGGAAGGATTCACTGAAGGGCAAATGGTTCTACTATTTAACCCACAACGAAAGAAAGGACTATCCCCGAAATTGCAAACGCACTGGGAGGGACCTTACAAGGTGATCAAGAGATTGAACGACGTTGTCTACCGGATACAGAGATACCACAATCCGAGGTCTAAAATGAAAGTGGTACACCTAGAGCGACTAGCCAAGTATGGCAACGGCGATATTGAGCCTATTCGGGACGAAAAGGCTTAAGTGGGCGGCAGTGTTGCGAAAATTAAATAGATGAATAATCCTTCAGAGAGAGAGAGAGTCGCGTATTTGGAAAGTGTGACGTAGATCAAAGCAGCCGTCAGGAAAGTTCTAGCCTCTATAGACTCTTCTAGCCCACCCTCGAATGAACTAGACAATTCCCCTTTGATATATGCCGACAACCTATAAAGAGCGGCCAGCTGCGAGCCAGTCAGTTTTATTGTCACCTGTCTCGATGTTCACATCAGTGCTTCAGTGCGACTTAGTGCAGTGCGGTAAAGTGTTTATAAAAGAAGAACAGTGTTGTGCCGTGACTGTAAGTAACAGTTTAGTGCCGTGTTTAAGACAGTGCAGTGCCGCGAAGTAAAGGACAGTGCAGTGCCGCGAAGTAAAGGACAGTGCAGTGCCGCGAAGTAAAGGACAGTGCAGTGCCGTCTTTCTGTGAATTTCAGTGAATTATTGGACTGTGACTCATTGAAGAACAGTAACGCTATCAGTGTATACTGTGAGTAGTAATTAAGAATAATCACCAAGTTTATTGTGCATTGTGAAATAAATTTTGCAGTGATAAAAACTGTGAAACTTGCGAGTATTTAATTTTGCAATCCAAAAGAACTCTTATTAAAAACGTTTATTACTGGTTTTGGTAATAAAAACGTAACAATATATATATCAAAATCAAACCGACGACATTGTATTCATATCTTGGACATGATCGATGGACATTTTTCGAATATCTCGTCATGAGTAAAACCTCAATAACTGATTTCCCTTAGTGTATATATATATATATATATATAAACACTTAAGCCACTAAGTGATCAGATTACTTGCCAATTATTTCACAACATTTTGAATATTATTTACCGTAAAAGATTACTTCATATCTTGACGGCATTACTCACGTCATAATGCACGTGCAAATACTTGATCTCAACCATAATCTTAACAATAAGAATGTCTGCTGTAGATGTGAGTGCATGTTTGTGTGTGTGTGGGGGGGGGGCACAAGTACGTGCTTCGGTTGATTGAAAATTTTATTAAATTGTTATTAACGTCCGCTTTTTGCAACTAATGCTAATTGGGACGGGTTATCTGCAGGTTACCACCCTTTTCTAGCCAAGGTGGGAATGAGGATTTTGTTTAATGAATTCCGTCACTAAATAAATTCCTTTGCCCAGGCGGGAATCGAACTCGCCACTCTAGGTTTACCATGTGATCCGGTTGATATATCGCAAAAATATTTCGACAAAACTGTATGTAACACACATCCATATTGTTAGGACTATGATTGAGATCAAGTAATTACACGTGCATAGTGACATGATAGCCACGTGATATAAAATTATCTTTACGGCAAATAATATTTAGCTTTGGATTTGGCAATAATATAAAAATTAATTAAATTTTATTTTCTATTATTCTTCTTCAGAAGATATATGTTTCCGTAGATTCCATTTAGGTGTTTCAGAAATTTTCACATAACTTCAGGAAGTGTTATTCACAATTTGGCAATATTTATAAATATGAATGATAAGCATCTATAATATTATTCGGAGTTACTGTCTCCAACAAATAACATTGCATTAATCTATTGCTTAAGATTAGTTGGGATTTATTAAACAGAATAAATAAGTAATTCACTAGTCTACCAATTAATAACCGAAAGTCAACCAATTAATTTTAGTCCATAAATTATAGTGATAATGACTATAGTTGGTAAATCCATTAAATGCAGCGAAAAATTAACATGATAAGACATTTAGGCGACATAGGCGATAGTCTTTAGTTGAGGCTGTTGCTTGTTCTGTTAAATTTCTATTAGATTAACCAAAGACTAGGAAATTATCAAATAATTAGCAGGTCCCAAACTTAAATGTACAAGCTCACCTAAGTTTATCGGCACACAAATATGGGAAATATGTGGATGATATTTAATCGTATTTTTCTTCAAGCGATAGGGTTAATAAAGTTATACAATTATCTGAATACCTAACACGAAAACAATACTTTACCAATCTATTTAGAGTTTCGTGAGAGTGATAAGAGCTACCCATTTGGGTGTTAATCGAAATCCTCCCATAAGAACTTACTACAACGCATTTGTACCAACTGTTCGGGTGCAATAAACACTCGGATCATAAATCCACAAGCTAGGATGGCGATTTCTGTTTAAATAATGAAATGATTTGTTAATATCTGTACACAGGAAATGACTACCGTCGTCAATGTTTTATCTAATCGATCAGTATAAGTACTAATTGCATCATAATGTAAAAACATTCCATCTACCTCGTAATACTAAATATTCAAATTACGTTGAAATTTTTTCTTTAACCTTGATTTGTGGTCATTTGCCTTTTATAGACATGTCTCATTGAAGGACTCTGCAATCTTTTAATGGACGACAATTAATTAGATTAACATCTTCCATTTAGTGGCATTTAATATAATTTCAACAACGATTTATGCATACAATTATATTGAAGCAATTAGTTCAATAAACTTCTTCAATACATCAAACTTTACATATTGGAACCAAATAATTTATTATAATTAATGAAAACTTTTTTACTTAATATATTATTTATCTCTAGTCAGACATTTGTCACCATAGGTTCGTAAATAATAGGGGCAGTGAAATACCAACTATGCCAACCATATTTTTCCCATTTTGGAAGGGTACTCTAAAAGCACTTTGGATTCATTAGAATTTAGATAATTTCTTTTAGGCAACCACTCTCCGCATTCGGACCCTCAAATGAAGAGTAAGAAGTAGCTTAAAAAAGTCACTATGAAAACGTAAAAGTACAGTAGGCAGACGGACGGACGTAATACCAAAACTACAAGGGTCCTTATTAGAGGAAACCGGTTATAAGCAATAATCCAGTAGCTCAACAGCTTAAGAAGGGTTAATCACATCAGGTGTTTAACACTTAACACTATCATTCCACAATTATCTTTTTTTCGGAATTGCTACCTTATCTACCATAGATTATCTTTGTTTTCCTCGTTTATAAACACAAATCGCAATTGGAAAATTTCTAATGACACCTAATAGAAGCTTGTTTAGACCTACTGCCCTATTTATTGAACATCAGTGACCCATTATACAAAAATTCGACATTGGCTGTTACCTTGATAGTTGGTCCATGATTTAACGAACAAACCGTTTAGTGGCGTACTACCAGACTATATTATTTTATTAATTCTCTGCACTCTGGATTTGGTTCAATCTGAAATGTTTAATCAAAACACTATACTTCATTTATATAAATAAAACTTTCCGGTTTGTCTGCATTTCCGTTAAACTGTGAGGGGATTAATATCTTAAGCGGGATAATATCGGAAGCCTTCAAACCCCATGTTCGTTATAAGGAAACTTCAAATTCTTCTATATCTTCCCTTCTGTCTGTTTGTTTGTCGGCCGATGTTTTGTTGCTTGATAACAAACACTTTAAAAAACCGAAATTACTGACAGTGCTATTACTGCTACTGTTTCTGTTACTCCAGCTGCTTTTACTGCTACTCCTACTATTAAGTTGTAGGACGTGGTCCATATCAGAGTATCCAATGTGATCAGAATATAGGGACCTCCGATTCTGGACATCTACTCATGTCCAATGATATCAGCATCGACGTACTAACCAAGTAGTTCGGCGTTACTTCGGATCTGCCATCCTTTCTGGTCTCTCATAGCCCCAAATGACTTAGAGCAACTCTATTCTTAGGCCAGGAGGGCCTCTGGTCTCTCTGGTTTGAGTCTATGTTTCACCGTGACACATAACCTTAAAGTAGAGGACTTTTTATAGTTATTCAGGCTATTACTATCCGTTACTACCCCCCCCCCCCAACTCCAATGCTGTACAACGAAAAGTGCTAGATTAATCATTTCAATATTTTCTTCCTGATTTTTTTTCTAGGTTTATCCAAAGGTACATTAACTTGGAATTAAATAAAAAGTTAAAACCCAATTTATTTTCTAATGTGAAACGTAGTGGGTGTAAACCTCGTTTGGATTTAAAATATTGTTCATTGGTTTATGATAGCACTAAATATTTCATGTTCAGCTAAAACTTTCGGTTCCACATAGTTCTTTCGACGGAAGAAATACAAAATATGAGCATGTGAGACGACATCATCATTGTGCCATTAAAACACTTGATAAAATTTGCATATTAATTTCTCTTTCAAAACATTTTTTTTTCTCATCTTAAAACAATTTATCAAATAAGAAGCAACTAAAAAATAAGAAAACATCCAAAGTAAACTTTTAACGGTTAATTGTCTAAAACCAAAATAAATTTTACGGAAAAAAATAAGGTTACATTATGGAGTAAATGATGCAGTAAAAGTGTTATTTCTTGCTTTATTAGGGATATTAGGTTTGAATAAATAGGCCTACTAAAATTAATCTTGAGATTTTTGGATAAATGTTTTGATTATTATTATTATAATATCCTGGGTCCTGCGATGAAAAAGTTATTCCTTGCTCTCACTACGCTGTAAACTGAATTCATCTGTATTCATGATAATTTTTAAGATAAAAATAGTAATCATATAGCAATACTAAATGAAATTGGAATGACTCGCCAATTTCAATGGAATGACACCTAATCAGATGACTGCGTAGCTACTCTTGCCTTCCATTCCATGTTTCTTCATCAGGAAGGCTGTACTATACATACTGTAAGAGTTACGGGAGACGTATTAGCTTAATGTGAATATCAGTTGATTGGGTGTGAAGGATTACTTACCTTGATAATATAATAAATACTAATAAAGCATCCGATATTTGAGACGCAGAACAATTGACTGTACATAAAGTTGAACAATTTTTACGTATTCGGCTGTTTTGGTGTGTACTGCTTAAGGCCTATTTAGGCCTGTATTAAGATAAAAACATGCAATTGAAGGTTTTATTAAAAAAAAAAAAATACGGTCCATACGGTTACAAATAGACTATGGAAGCATCGCATTCTCCTCTGCTAACCCTAACATTTTGAAAATGCTAGAAACCACCAAACACCAAAGCCTACGAATTTCAACTGGTGCATTTAAGTCCACACCAATTGCAGCCCTATATGCCGAAACGGGAGAAATACCACCATCACATAGACACTCTATCAACATTATAAAACATGGACTCAAAACACAATTTCTCAATACTTCATCACCTTACTATAATTTAATGTCTAACAATGAAAACATAAACAGATATTATATCAACATGAAGTTGAAGAGGCCTTTTTTCGTCAGACACTATGACGTATTACAGAGGTATAAATTAACCCAATGCAATATCTTTCCAATTAACTTTAGTAAAATTCCTCCATGGAGAATAAGAAATTTCGGAGTGAATTTAACTCTAAAACAAATTAATAAATAGGACCCTCAAGCGTCAACGTTTTATAATAAGGCCTATCAACAGTTCATTACAGACAACCACACACTTATTCATTTACACCGATGGTTCTAAAGATGATAACAAATGCGGTTCAGCCGCCATTCTTGAAAACACTGTTCACATGCTTCGTCTCCCAAATAGCTCAAGTAACTACACTGCTGAACAAGCAGCGATACATTTGGGACTCAAAGAAATTAACAATGCACCACACAACAACGACACATTATTTACAGACTCCTTGAGTTGTTTGTAAAAACTCTTAGCGGTTTACAAATATAATCCCGTGATAACGAATATAAAGGATAACTTACAGTTAAAAAATAAGAAAGTCACTTTATTTTGGTTACCTGGACATACGGGTATAACTGAGAGCACAATGATTGATACACAAGCCAAAATTGCAATAACCAAAAGTGACATCGACATAACTCAAATAACACTAACTGACGCACTACATTACTACAAAAACAAGATTATACAAAACTCGGAACAAGAATGGTTATCAATAGATTGCAAATTAAGGGAAATCAAAAATACAACGGTGGAGTGGCCATCAAGTAATCGAAGTTCAAGAAGAGAAGAAGTGGTTCTTGTTCGATTACGACATGGCCATTCCCGTCTAACACATAAGTACCTTATGGCAAAATCTGATCCGCCAACTTGTTCCCCATGTAATAGACTACTAACTATAAAACACTTACTTGCTGACTGCAAAAGACGACATAACATAGACTTACCTTACAATTTGGACGAACTTCTAAACAACGAAAATACATATCTAGACACTTTATTATCATATTTAAAACAAGCACATATTTACAAACTTATATACATAGTACCGTACTTCTTATTTCCTGAGAAATATAGTCATAAAGGTTTAATTCCGACACAATGTAATACGAAATGTAATACAAAATTACATTTTGTGCTGTCTTGTGTGTACATTCGTATGTGTGGGTGAGTGCGCGCTTATACGTGTGTGTGTGTGTGTGTGTGTGTGTGCAGGTGTTAAATTTTGAATGCTTGTATAAGATTTTACATACTTTTAAATAAATTCTTGTTTATAAATTATTACTAATTATACTTTTATTAACTTCTATTAAATATTTTGGTTTTTCGAATTTAACATTACGTTTTTGTTTTTTTATCAGTTATTCATGTTCTGTTTCTGTTTCCTTCCATAACTTTCTGTGTTCAATAATTTTCTCTGTTTTAATAGTTTTTATTTCCTATTTTATTTCCCGCTAATGTTATCGCCCAGCAGCAGGTATGAATTTTTATTAACTTTGAGTATATTCAATTATTTGGAGAAGTTTTTACCATTTGGTTTGCGTGATAAAGGGTGTATATCGCTATAATTATGATACACCAAACAAACAAATAAATAAATGTAAAATATGTCTAAGAAAATTTATGACAGTTGAATTGTATCCCACTTAATAACAGCAAATAAATTAAATAATAACTACTTATAAGTGTAGATTAATCATTGTGACACCATTCACATACTTTCTCACATAAGATAAAGCGATTATTTGGATTTACTACTTGATCCGTCTCGGATAGAAAAACAGTTAGTATTGATTCTACTTTTCCCCGATGTGCATGGTGAGATGGTGAGTTCATTATTTTGCTCTTTAATTTCATGATAGGAACATTTTCTTCCATCCATATATCTAGTACCAGTTATAATTTTCTAGAAAACACGTATTCTAAAAGTATCATGACTGTAAATAAAAGAATGATTACATCTGACAATAATTAAAATCTAACAAAACGTATTGAATTTAACATGAATAATCAAATTTAATCCGTATTTGATTAATATATTGACAAAACACATGCAAAGTATCAATGATGAAAAAAAATACTACTTCTTACCAGGAAGATTTCCGACGTGCTACAATGACTCATGGTGCAGGTTACTCCCAGCCCACATATTAATACGTGTGTCACACTAAGGAAAGAGCTGGCGTTGACAATATGTAGTACTTAAATTTATTTATTTATTTAGGTGTGTCGCAATTTAAGCGATTCACACATTTTCTTGTTATAGTACTTAAATTAAGTTATCCATTAACGTCCACTTTATGCAACTAATACTAATTGGAGCGGGTTATCTACAGGTTACCGGCCTTTTCTAGCCAGGGTGGGACTAAGGATTTGACTTATGCTCATGAAAACATGTTGTGATGTAATAGCTAATTGTGAGAATTATGTGAGTAGAGAGGAAACGTAGGTTTTAAACTAATGAACAAAAGTCCGTCACGCACGGGCTGCGTAAACTAAGCAGATTTCCCATGTGATGTTTTACAATAGAGAAATTTCAGGAGAGCCGAGCAGTTAAGGAAATGGCCGGGGGGGGGGGGTTAGTGCACCAGCACATGGAAAATCTGTTTAGTTTACTCAGTCCCTGCTTGACGGACTTTTTAAACTCTACAAGTTTCGCGTTCTTTACTTCAACATTGCACTTAGAATGTAGCATTCACTAAAGTGATTTATGGAGAATTGTATTTCTATCAATTCTGACCCTGTGCCTACGAGTGTTATTAGATCGGTGTTGTTGAGTCATTGATGTATCACAAATCGTTCCGTTAATATTTGAGCTAGAGCAAAGCAACAACAGTAATCGCATTTATTCCTCAGCAATCGGAGCAAACAGCTTGATGAAGTCGTTTTGTGTAATAACATTTTTCGATAGTTCGCATATCAGATGGTTTTAAACTTGTCCTTTTCCTGTCCCTTGCTTATCATCCCCACTGAAGAGAGTAATCTTTAATTTCGAATTAACTGTTAATATAATTTTTTTGGAACGCGATGATTTGGGAAAATGGTCTTATGAGGGCAATCTAAACAGCTTATTTAGTCTAATAGCAAATATTTTGCGGCTACTACCGGGGGTTTTCACTTCTCACTTTGACATTTCTACATTACCAATCAGATTCACGGATTTTGGACCAAATTCATACTTTATAATCAAAAAATATATATTTTTTTTCACATTTTACAATGTGCATTCCATTGATGGTGTGAATTTATTGAATAGATGCTGGCAGAACATCATTAAATAAAAACATATATATTTTCTTTTACTCAACTTCGTTTAAAATTGCCTCTTCACTGACATACTCCTGTAGGGGCTCTTTCAAAACATGTGTAGAGTTTGTTATAAAGACATGTGAAAGAAGCTACTATACTTTTTTGTTGTGAGTCTTTCTGCTCTCTTCTACTCAAATTGGTATTTTTATCGAGGATATATGTACTACGTGTTCTTTTGTATACTTACATCTATTGTAACAAAGAAAACTAATATACATAATGAACAAAAATGTTAAATTCAATCTTCTTCAATTGCAGACTCAGGTGCAGAACTAGAAGGAGAAAATTTCATCTCTATAAATAACAAAAAATAAGTCCCGTTAAATATGGTAGGCAATAGGTAAGATTCATTAATAACTTCTTTCTTACTTACATTTTTAATGCTGGGATATTAAATGGTGAGAAAAATTGGAGTTGTAATTGTTTTCAGAATAGCGACTAGCTTTTTTTTTTTTTTTTCATCCTTCATTTGTAATGTTTTGTTAATTACGAATCATTAAAAATTGTTGGTTTAGGGGCTTTGATTTTATGAAGATGTTTATGGTTTATAATATTCATTCTACAAAGGTTTCTGGAGAGTGAATTAAGTTAGCTTTGAGACCATTAAAGCTCTCAATAGTATTACTATGAAAAAGTTTGACTCTTTTCCTGCTTGACGCATTTATTACCGTATCTTAGTGGCATTCAGGCCTTGGTGGCTACTTCTTTAATTTTTAATCCCCATGATTGGGAGCATACCACACCTGCTATGCGGGTATCCTAACCTTCTAGACCCCCATGACATATTCATAAAATAATATTAGCTATGTCAATACATGGCCGCCTGCAGCTAATAACATAGCTGTTCCTGCAGTTTGATATCTTGTATCCTTGATCAGTTAACCAAAGGCCACAGTATTCATAATAAGTGACGTCACCTGGACTTTTAGGAAAACAAATTGTTCCTTAATTAGTTTATCTCCCAGTAGATAAAGTTTGAAGAGTTTGGACTCTCGTAACGTCTGTAAGTTACTACCATTGTAACTTACATTCCGTCTGGATCAGGTGCTGTCTTTTAGATCGTAAACATTACCTCTCCTCTTCCGACAAGCGTCCACAGCGCAATGTGTTCATCAGTAAGACCCAGCGCGATAGTCTGACCTTCATAAGGCTTTGAGTGGGTTTCCATAAGACCAAACTCAATGTCTTCAACTTTTACATGCTTTCACTGTACCAAGCTTCCAATGGAAATGTCTTTGATCACCATCATTCATCTGAGCATCTGAACTAGAGAATATTTGGTCCATACACCAGCTTTCATGGTTAATGGAAGAGGTTTTGGTATTTATAGCTATCCCATGGGTCTGCATTGCTCGCTCCGTCGTGTATGGACGAATCCTCAAGGAACGTCAGTTTCCATTCTAATCAACTGACTGCTCCACGTGGTAGGACAAATACATATATTGGTTTGATAGTGGGTTTAGAGAAAGCCTCTTACCCGATCAAGTCATCCAGATAGCTGGAAGATCCTTCAACCCTATAAGCTATTGAGATTTTACTCTTGATTCGATTTTCGAAAAATGTCCATCGACCTACCTAGTAGATAAGGGAAATGAGGTCTGTTAAATTGATATTAGTATGTATATAATAGCTAAGGTACCCCGTTTCGCCTGGGAATTCACTTGAGGCTGAATGATGATATTTTATTTTTTTACTATGCACAATATCTTTACATTTCCTCATGCCAGTGTTTAGGGTTTATGCATGAGTAACCTGTGCTGTGGATATGTTAGTAATAAAAGTATTTGTTATGTAAGGCTTTACTATCTTCAATATTTTGATATTACCCGTCTCGTGCGCATGTAGATGTTCCAACCATGTATGAATAAACGTTCCTTTCCCTACAAGCGGTCCAAAGCGTAACGACGACAGCTGCTTTAGGTACGCAATATCCACAATTAAAAATACTCTTTAGCAAGTCTGGAAAGTTCACTACATTCATATTGGTACAAAGTGTGTTCAGTAAAGTGTAACATATATTAATGGAACAGAGTTAGTTAATACCAAAAATAACTGGATGCACCTCCCCAGCGTTCATTCAAGCTGTTAATGGCTTTAAAAAATTAATATGGATTTGAGAATTTTAATGAAAGTGTGATCATTTATCTGGATACCAAGTTTAATAAATTCATACATGGGAACGAATTGGTGACTAACAAAATTTCATTGTAAATTACTTGCTTTATAAATTGTAATACGACAAAAATGAATATAACAAAAGTTAGTCTCAATAACGAAATAAACAACTTTTGTTATGTGCACATTAATCGAAAAATCTATAGTAAACGAAATATGGCGATTTTTCATTTCATGCCTCATTTGCAACCCCCACTTCTGTGCGATCCTAAAAATGTTAATATAGCTTAAAATCAAGGAGGCGTTAATACTAACCCACATATGGAGTTTCGTTGAATTCGGTTTTGTCTTTTGTATCCTTTTAAAATTATTGACCCCCTTCTTAAAGTTTTTAAGTTTTTAGTGTATATCTCATTTCTACTGCGTGGTATTTACCGTGTGCATATAACAAAAGTTACTTTAAATAAGAAATTAAACAACTAGGTGCACATTTACGGAAAACCCAATAGTTTACGAAATATCACGATTTTTCATTTCATACCTATCTTATAACCGTTCTATTTGTTTTTGGGAATAATAATGTAGCCTAAAGACTAAGCGGGGTTAGTAGTAATACACGTCCGAGTTTCATAAAATTCGGGTCAGAAGCTAAAGATTTAAATGGTAACAAACCGACACCAAAACCAAAAATAGTTGAAATCGTTTCAATTCCATGTAAAACGAAAACTATCATAAAATTATGGAAAAATAAATGCTCAGACAGTGTTACAATTTTATATGTATAGAATGCTGACCTATAAAATTTTCTCCAATTTGAATTAGGAGGGCGATAATCTCCCTCCAACTTGAATATTAGAGAAGTTATACGTAGTTTTACGCTTAATGTCTTCATAAAACCACAACTAATACTAATGCGTTATTTACTTGAGCTACTATGTCACTAAACATTTTATACTCACCTTAAATTTCCCCTTTTTTATATAGAATACTTAGAGAGGGAGAGATTATAATGTCCAGGTGATGTCAACTGCACTGATATGACTCAATTTAACGTCAAGGTGTACCATTACTGAAAGTGGGAAATCTGCTCCGTAAAACGGAATTTAATTTGATATAGATAAAATGCTTTTTTTAGTCTTCCGCCTAGTCTTGCAACCAATCAAGCAATAACCACAGGGCATTCAGTAAAACCTTCAGCTTTAAATGCCATCTGGAGACTATTTTCTACATTTTTTAACCTTCTCATTCTGGACCCAATATTATTTATATATTCTTCAAATTTTATGACAAGGGTCTTCAATAAAAAACATTGCACCGAAAAAAATGTTTTTAGTTGGAGACCCATGCCTTAAAATTTGAAGAATACATTTTTTAATGTTAGGCAATTTTAGTCAAAAAGTATTAAAATTTAATCGTTAATTTTAAATGATTATTACAAAATAATTTTAATAAGGTATAATCAATTTAATTTACTGAAATAATTGTTTAAAAGCATCAAGTAGTTTTGTCTCATTATAATTTATGGAACTACATCAACAATTATATGAAGTTTCTAACTTACAGTATGAGAAGGTTTTCAGTCCAGAAAACTGTGGAAACTACAGAAAATTCTACTAATAGAGACGCCCCAAGAAAGGTAAGCATATATGAAAAATATATTTAAACTTAACAAATTTTATTTTTATGCGTTCAGGCTTTTACAAATAATTTCAATTCAAACTCTGACCTACATTTGACCCTTTTTGGGTAAAACATTCATCATCAGAGGAAAACAAAATCGTGTTTTGTAGATGTTTTCTTTTTGATTAGAAATGCAGAATAAAATAGTCCAAATCAATAAAATTACGTTATACAACTAAACAACAGCTCACATACATAATAACTCTAAATACGTCAAAAGTCTTTTAGTTAGGTATTTGTTGTATTGCTTCCACCCCTAAGGGCCATTGGCAAACGCGTCGAAAAGTAAAACGAAAATCTTTCGTACGAAAGACAATCTTCTATTAATAAGGCCTTCGTCATTCTTTAGAGCATCCGAAAATTTTCATATACATGGCACACAAATGAGTTAATCAGGAGGTAATCATGGCGTGGCCCAGTCTTAATATTGCCAGAACTACCTCACAACGAGAATTGTTTCCAATTCCCTGTTTTCCATTGGAGGGGATTTCTTTTTACTCTTGTCAAATGGTAAAGTACCCACTTTTATAACTTCTGAGGATGGAACCAGAGGGTGGTGTTTTGTACTGTTTCGCTAACTGTTAGTTAAACTGGGCTCACATGGAAAAATATTGATGGTTGTTATTATTATTATATTGGCGACCACGTTTTGATACTATGGCTAATTGGGATTCATTATTTATAAGTTTTCTAGCCAGGACGGGAGTTAGGATATTATGAGTTCATCATTAAATAAATTCCTATTGCTCCGCCGGGAATCGAATTCACCAGATTTACTAGGTGAGATTAAGAGCAACGCTTTAACTCACATGGCTCACCTGAGCCCCTATGTACAACCAAAAATCTTTAATAGCGGAGTAATATGAATCAATGTTTGAAGTCTTCATGCAAAAATAATTGGTTAAACAAAATTACACGGGATTCGATTTAGTCATGTGAGCTAAGGCATTGTACTTTATACACTTGGTGTACCTAAGGTTGTGGGTTCGATTCTCGTTTCGCCCCCCACCACGAGGCCAAAAGGGAGGAACCCGCCCAATTAGCCTTAATGACCTCAAGATACAACTTTGTTAAGATATCTTTGAATATTTCATTTAATTCTTAAAGAAATAGGTTCTACTCAATACTTATGTAATTTCAGATAAGCATGCCTGACCCCTCAGCTTTAAAGTTCCGTAAAATGTCCATTGATCAAAAGAATGGCATGCCAGTGGAAATCAACAATAACAACATAAGAAAGTAAGAATAAGACATTACTCCTTATATTGATGAGATATATTGTATTAAATAAAACAAATTCTTATACCAATAGTTATAGAAAATAACTGTACAAAATGTATACTATTAAAAAATATTAATGTCTACTTCTTCTTTTTAAAAAATAAGTAATTTTCAATATTTTCTGTTCTCTAAAGAATTTTTTAAAGAATCCCATGAACTGATTTTGATGCAACCAAAGAGCTACAAGACAACACCTTCAATCCTTCACCTGTGTTCCTTCAAAACTTGTGGAGGAATGAGGGAGTTGCTTACTTTTAGGTCACTATGGATTGCTCTTCACTTCTATCTTAAACCACCCATTATAAAATAGTATTTATAATTACTTTCACAGTAGACATTGAGATAAAATAGGATTTGGGTAATACTTATGGACATTGAATATTTTGTTCTAGATTAATTGTCAAGTATATTTTTTTCTGTTTTCTTGATCATAGAGAATCTCTGAAGTCCATTTCTGTGAAGGAGCCTCAAATTACAGAGAAGGAATATGACCCATATGATCATAGAGATGTCAAACATTCAAACTCGTAAGTTATGATTTTCCAAATGATGAAATATATATATATATATATATATATATATATATATATATATATATATATATATATATATGTTCTTTGACAGATCAACATACGATATCATAATCCATTTAAAATTCTGACTAAAAATATTTAGTAAAATTGAATTTTAGAACACTATAGAAACACAAATCAACTAAAATTTGATTTCCATTACTATTAAAGATAAATATGGCGGGAAATTCCCGATTAGCCGCAGTTTCATAAAATGTATGTAAATAAATAATGACTATTAAATTATCATTTGGTTTTTAACTTCATCAGAAAATTAATGGAATCATACAAGTTCCATTAAAATAAAATGCAAATGTTGCCACTAACTTTACATATTTATATTTGAATCAAACATTATTATTATTATTTATTAACGTCCACTTTTTGCAACTTTGGCTAATTGGGACGGGTTATCTACAGGTTACCGTCCTATTCTAGTCAGGGTGGGATTTTAGGATGTTATTTAATGAATTTCGTCAAACATTATTATAAATTAATTTAAAATTTTAATTGGCAATATGATCAAATCAAGTTTTAGATAAGCAGCAAAATCGTACTCTCGGCCGAAGAGACACATGATGGACTTGAACATTTATGTAAATTACAGTTTACACGTTGAAATATTATCTCCATTAATGCTGTTTTTAATTTTTAAAAATCTTTTCGTTTTCTAGATCATTTTAACCTTCAATATAAATGTATTTTTCATGCAATACCTCTTTCTCGAGGTAATTAAAAGTTCATCTGTTGTTAAAAGTGTGGTTTATTGCGATTTTGGTGGTGGCCCCTTCAGGGCACATCACATAGGAAAAAATTATTGGTATAAAATCTTATTAAAATTTTATTTCTTTGGCAATCCTTCATTAAAAATATGCCTTTTCAATACCAGAGTTAGGTGCGCTGCTGGAAAAGGTTAGTAAGTCGACTTCGCCAATAAAATAGACTTCATTCTCATATAAGGCCTACGAAGTTTCACTTTTATATTCTGAAAACTCTTTTTTTTTAAAATAAATGGGGGGCAGGAAGTATGAAACATCCTGTATATTCTCACCAAAATGGGCACAAATATTTCAATTATGGTACTCATTTCAATGAATTTGGGTAAAGGTAGTTTTAGATAACTGTCCCTCAAGTCAGTGTGTTTATGCAATAATTAAAATATCTTCAAATCCCTATTTTTATAAATTTTCATGACTGGCGACCCTAATATACGATTTTTCATTAGACAACCTATCTTAAAAAAAAATAATCATCACTTTCGTAACATTATGACTTATAGAGTATAAATAAATGAATGATTTTGTGTCTATTATATTTTACTTTTTGATTAAGATTACAACAAAGCAATTTCAGTTTTGCAGGAACTCTGACACACCTGTTAAAAGGTTCTATGGGCACTGGAATCCTTGCCATGCCATATGCCTTCTCCAATGCTGGTTATATCCTTGGAACTTTTGGCACTATATTTATGGGTGCCCTCTGTACCTACGCTATACATATTTTGGTAAGTTCAAATACTCCTACAATATAGTTTTAGAGTAATAGTTTTTAAAACCAAATACAACAGCGATTCTAGGTTTCATCTGATCTCTTTTTCGTAGCTGTGGATAATTACCATTCTACAAAGAATAGGTAGTTCGAAATGCATTATATTTTAATTATTCTCTCCGTGAATCCAAAATTCTGTCCATGAACAGTAATATATGTTATGTAACTTGTCGTTTTGATCAACTGCAGTCTACTAATGCTAAATTAAACTGAGCAACTCAGATAAAACTGTTATTTATATTTTAAAATTTCGAAAATCTATGGAATCAGAGCCCATTAACTTAAACGAAATACATTTTACATTAAGAAATCAGCTGTTTTTTGGAGATTTGGAAAATAAAGACAACTCAGAGTATATGTGGAGCTAATACCAGGCTTTCTTTAAAGTTATTTTCATCTTATCCTCCATTATCCAATGTATAAATTGATAGCACTAATCAGAACTACTAATAATTATCATATAAAATTCAGAGTAAATTACATTATCTACCCCATAAAACCTGAAACATGCAAACATGGACTCTCTCCAGTCAGGAGGAGCAAGAGGATATACGGACGGGTACGTCTATCATACAATTCTATTCTATTCTTCTCTATTGCCCAATTTACTAAGCCTTAAAGCTCAAACTCATGAATAATAATGCTCCTATATATAGATAATAATAAGTGGTTCCTTGAAGTTATTAACAGTTCACCTCGAGACGACCTAATGCTACTTTATAAATATATTACGAGTGTGGTCAAATTAATGTCATCATCATTAATTTTGTAATATTTTTTTTCTGCATCAATTATTTTTGGTTGTATTTTTTTTTTTTTTGTTTTTTTTACGGTTGTCTTCAATCATCTTATTTTTATTATTGCTTATGTTTAACTGAGAAAGTTATTTTTTCCTAGATCAAGTACTTGTTATTATAAAATAATAATAATATAGTCATAATATATTTTTCTGTTTCCGTACTTGTAAATAATAGATATATTTTTTTTTTTAAGTCTATTTTATTCCACAAAAAATTTTGATGAATTCTCAGGGCATTATTTCGCCGACACCGTTCCTTATACTGCTGATATAAAAATTAGCTTTATTCGAAATAACCCGCTTCAGTTATCTCTCCAAAGAACTTAGCCGTCTAGATTAAACTTGAGGTCGTAAAAATGTCGTATTTTTTGATAAGATAGATAATTAATAACTGGAAAGATTTTGGTTGTCTCTGATTGCTCAAATGTTTTTGAATGAAAACGTTTAACAGTAATTGGTTAATCTTAAAATTAATTCTTAAAGGCCACGTCCAATGGAAACTTCTGGAAACACCTTTCGTCTTGCGATTGTACAAAACATGTCATCTTCAGATCAAGGTTGAGTTTATGAAACATGAACTACGTTCTTTTCATAAATTTTCGTTAACAGGCTGATTATTTGCATTCATGGGACGAATAATACATTAACACGGATTACAATATTTGTGCTTTTTGTTCGTTTATGTAATTTCTATTACGTTTTATACTCTTTTTTAAAAACTATAGGTATAATAATTATAAATAGCTAATAGAAACTATTGTACTCTCCATTTCAAGTAAAATATCTATGGTATGAATGTCTGTAATATAAAATTAAGTTGCTCTTCGTTTTTAGATTTCATCAGCATATGAGCTTTGCAAGAGGACCAAGGTGCCATCAATGAGCTATCCGGAGACAGCTCGCGCAGCTCTAGCTCATGGACCAAAACAATTCAGAAGTTTATCGAAATACGCTCCGTGAGTGAAACCATATGCCTATGATCTTTATTTGGGACAGATTATAAGTTTGTCTATGTAGTTGTTGATGGCAATTCAAAAGCTACAGATTAACCACTTTTAACTTGTTGAAAAGCAATTTTCACTAACTTCCTTTCAACCAGATAAAAATCAGTTTATATAAATTGACAAGGTATCTGACAAGTTAGATAAAGAATAAAGGCAGTACAAATACAAGCCCTATGATCTTTATTTGGGACAAATTATAAGTAAGTCTATGTAGTTGGTGATGGCAATTCAAAAGCTACAGATTAACCACTTTTAACTGGCTGAAAAGCAATGTTCACGAACTTCCTTTCAATCAGATAAAAATCAGTTTATATAAATTGACAAGGTATCTGACAAGTTAGATAAAGAATAAAGGCAGTACAAATACAAGCCCTATGATCTTTATTTGGGACAAATTATAAGTAAGTCTATGTAGTTGGTGATGGCAATTCAAAAGCTACAGATTAACCACTTTTAACTGGCTGAAAAGCAATGTTCACGAACTTCCTTTCAATCAGATAAAAATTAGTTTACATAAATTGACAAGGTATCTGACAAGTTAGATAAAGAATAAAGGCAGTACAAATACAAGCCCTATGATCTTTATTTCGGACCGATTATAAGTTAGTCTATGTAGTTGTTGATGGCAATTCAAAAGCTACAGATTAACCACTTTTAACTTGTTGAAAAGCAATTTTCACTAACTTCCTTTCAACCAGATAAAAATCAGTTTATATAAATTGACAAGGTATCTGACAAGTTAGATAAAGAATAAAGGCAGTACAAATACAAGCCCTATGATCTTTATTTGGGACAAATTATAAGTAAGTCTATGTAGTTGGTGATGGCAATTCAAAAGCTACAGATTAACCACTTTTAACTGGCTGAAAAGCAATGTTCACGAACTTCCTTTCAATCAGATAAAAATCAGTTTATATAAATTGACAAGGTATCTGACAAGTTAGATAAAGAATAAAGGCAGTACAAATACAAGCCCTATGATCTTTATTTGGGACAAATTATAAGTAAGTCTATGTAGTTGGTGATGGCAATTCAAAAGCTACAGATTAACCACTTTTAACTGGCTGAAAAGCAATGTTCACGAACTTCCTTTCAATCAGATAAAAATTAGTTTACATAAATTGACAAGGTATCTGACAAGTTAGATAAAGAATAAAGGCAGTACAAATACAAGCCCTATGATCTTTATTTCGGACCGATTATAAGTTAGTCTATGTAGTTGTTGATGGCAATTCAAAAGCTACAGATTAACCACTTTTAACTGGCTGAAAAGCAATGTTCACGAACTTCCTTTCAATCAGATAAAAATCAGTTTATATAAATTGACAAGGTATCTGACAAGTTAGATAAAGAATAAAGGCAGTACAAATACAAGCCCTATGATCTTTATTTGGGACAAATTATAAGTAAGTCTATGTAGTTGGTGATGGCAATTCAAAAGCTACAGATTAACCACTTTTAACTGGCTGAAAAGCAATGTTCACGAACTTCCTTTCAATCAGATAAAAATTAGTTTACATAAATTGACAAGGTATCTGACAAGTTAGATAAAGAATAAAGGCAGTACAAATACAAGCCCTATGATCTTTATTTCGGACCGATTATAAGTTAGTCTATGTAGTTGTTGATGGCAATTCAAAAGCTACAGATTAACCACTTTTAACTTGTTGAAAAGCAATTTTCACTAACTTCCTTTCAACCAGATAAAAATCAGTTTATATAAATTGACAAGGTATCTGACAAGTTAGATAAAGAATAAAGGCAGTACAAATACAAGCCCTATGATCTTTATTTGGGACAAATTATAAGTAAGTCTATGTAGTTGGTGATGGCAATTCAAAAGCTACAGATTAACCACTTTTAACTGGCTGAAAAGCAATGTTCACGAACTTCCTTTCAATCAGATAAAAATTAGTTTACATAAATTGACAAGGTATCTGACAAGTTAGATAAAGAATAAAGGCAGTACAAATACAAGCCCTATGATCTTTATTTGGGACAGATTATAAGTTTGTCTATGTAGTTGGTGATGGCAATTCAAAAGCTAAAGATTAACCACTTTTAACTGGTTGAAAAGCAATTTTCACGAACTTCCTTTTAACCAGATAAAAATCAGTTTACATAAATTGACAAGGTATCTGACAAGTTAGATAAAGAATAAAGGCAGTACAAATACAAGCCCTAACTTAGCGTTTATGTATATCAAGTTTATAACATAATTTTATCGGTTGGCATTGAAGGCCTTCTTTAGCCATCCCTCGAAGACTCCCAGACTCCATTGATTAGTGATCAGTTTTACCTATCAAGTTGACATAATACAACCAACATTAACCAAAGATGACTTGGAACCAGTTGTCAAGAATGGACTGTCTTTACACCTAGTGGAAGGCTTGTGGTCCGATCACTAACAACCAGTTTGCTAATTGGTCTGATCTAGAAGAGCTATACTGACGGGATATCAGACCGATTTACTAACTAGGCTCTCGACAATTCACTACCTCCGGGACCCCAGCGCACTCTATTAGCGAATTGGTGTATTAACTCCGCGGACGCTCATTCAAATGCTGACCATGATCAATTTTGCTTAGGTTAGTTAAAGTCTGACACTGGTATATGCCGCCCCATAAAAAAAAAAATACGCTAATTTATCAGTAGGAATAAAGTGAATCCATTGTATAAGGAATGGGATATGAAAATATAAAAATAAATAACTGAAAGATATGAACAAAGAATAACAATTACCCAGCTTGTAGGAAAATAATTTATTTTCCTGATTTGTTTCTTTGGGTAAACCACCTAATATTTTACCGAGTATTTTTGTAATGCAGACTCACGATGACCCTAACCAGTATTCACTAATTTTTCTATTTTATTTCTTACTATTTATTATTTAAAATATTTGAAATTATCCTTCTAAATTGAAAAAACGTCAGTATTTTCCCTACTTGCTAAGTGGAAGTTAGTCAAATTCTTGAATTATTACATTTTCTTACTGTAATTTTTGTTCTAGAGTAACTCGGCCACTCCGCCAAGCGGAAGCCCAGGATGTTATGATTTTATTTTTAATTATTTAGTAGATACGTTAGGGGCTTATATTTGCTTCGTCTCCTGAGTTTAAATGCTAGTTGATATAAACGACATTTTAACTCTTAAAGGAGAACTCCTTAAAGTGAGGGGAAAAAATTACTCTATTAAAAAAAAATTGTATTCAACATTGTGGCATTGTATTTTAGTGTTAAATAAAGTATTACATTTTTTAAATATTGTAGCACATATTCTTAGGTCAGGGAGCATTGGTAGCTATAGCAATGCAATTTATTGGTGATACCATCTTGGATAGCACATAGAATTCTTGAAAAATTAATAAAGTCTTAAATTTCATTCGTTTGAGAATAAGCCTAAAGCAGCATTGTTTTAAGCTATAATTTTGCTCCAATTTATACTCAATTTATTAACTCAACCTAAAACCTACACAACTCCCTAATTCCATAAATGTAAATATCGTACGTCTTTAATAGCCAAGATGTCGCTTGAACCAATTACTCTTTTCATACTTGTCTCATATTTGTCTTTTCATCTTCATTTGAAAAAATGCTCATTTTTGTTTTAGGCATGCATGCAACGTGATGTTGGTTTCGTTTTTAGTAGGATCAGCGGGCATATATATAGTGTTTATTTCATCGAATCTCAAAGATGTAAGTAGAATTTTTTGTAGTCAAACCCTGGTCATTTATCGTATTTAGATACTTAAGGATACCCAATATGAAATTTTTTTTTCAGTTCTGAGTACAGAAACAATTTAATAATAGACTCAAAAAAGTTTAAAATAATTAATCTCATTTAATTGAAAAACTTGTTCTACATGTTTCATGTTCGCTTTAATGGGAAATCAGCTATTGAGGTTGTACTCATTGAAACATTTCTTCAAATATCCATCGATCCCACCCAAAAGATGACGAAAATGAGTTTTTTTTCAAAACTATATATACTTATACTCTGTGCGGATGTGTGTCTGTTAACACTCTAGCAGTCGCAGTTTATGTTTCATAGTTACCACGCTCGATATTTAAACATTTTGTGTAAAAATAACGATTAAGTTTGTTAATCTCTGCAATCAGACCTGTGGGAGGGGGGGGGGGTTAGAGGGAAGACTTTCGAAAATTCGAAATATATCCGTTATCATAAGGCGGATTGAAAACTTGTATAGGAGCAATCTTATTGAAAATTAAATGTACTATACATATTGTTATATACATTTATTCTCTATCTTCAATAATAAGAGGGATATATGCATTATTTAAATTTTAGCCTTCAGTATCCACTCTCACGCATGTCATAATAACAATACGCTGTCATATCTTGAACTAAATTATTCTAAGCTTAAAAACCAAATATTGTTTTCAAGAGACCTTCATTATGGGAGATACATGAAAATCCGTTGTGATAACGTCATCAACCAACATTCTACGTTCTTGTTTCGAATATGTTGATCTATACCATACTCGACATTTAACCATTACAGTCAACACTAAAGATCACATTTGTTATTGTGAGGAATCGGAGTGTAGAGGGGTGGGGGAGGATTCGAAAAATCCAAATATTTCCGTTATTATGAGTGTGATCCGTAAACTGTTATAGAACCAATCTTGTTCAACTATTGATGCTCGTTATTCGTTCTTTCTTGCTTTCAGATTTCAGTGACCCCCCCTCCCCTACAATTCATCGGTTTTTTATGTAGAAATAGAAAGCATGGTGAAATAATATCACCTGGGAAATCTGCTTAGTTTAAGCAGCTCCTGCCTGGCAAAGTTTTTCTTTTTCACCTTTTAGTAAATCCCCTTCCTACTCAGGTCATATACAACGATAAGCATTTATATTATTAACCTCTATATTCGAATTTTAAATACCAAATGTTTTTAGAATGAACTTCTCTGTATGAAATGCATGCATGCACTGTTGTGTCTAAACCTCATGAATTAAGGTTACTTTCTTAACTTGAAAATTATTATTTGATCTATACCATATTAGGTATTTAACTGTTTCATTCAACACTAAAGTTCATAGTTGTCAATGACCGTCAAAGATGAATAACAAAGTTTTCTAATTTCTTCCGACTTGCTTAACGGTTCATAAATTCGTCTATGGTATTATAGCAGAATACCAGAACAAAAGTTTTTCGTACGTTTTTCAGAAAATCACGTCATGAGTACAAGCTGATTTCTCATGAGGCTAATAGAAGCAATAGTTGGAATTAGCATAAAGGAAACAAATTTGTTCTGTTACTGATATTTATAATACTTGATTATGATAAACATAACATAAATCTTAATTATTAATTGATTTATTTGTAACAGATTGATTCGTTCATTTTTAGGAGGATTTTTGAAAACAGTGGTAGAAATAATATTTTATTTTGTCGTTATTGTTATTTTAACATTTAAACTCAGTTAAAAATGGCTTTTCTTGCACAAAATGTAATATCAATTATAAAATTAAAGTTTTTACTACACTTTTACGAAAATCGTAATTTCTTATCTAGCAATTCTGTAATTTTCGAAATGCACAGAACATAGTACATTTCTAAGAGGCTTAAAGATAGAATACTCCTTTCTACGATATTTTATAACATGCCTCAAATTAATTTCACTTTGGATAGGGGAACTCTGAATATTGAGTTAGGATTGAAGATTATGAAGTTTTATCTACTAACATGGCTGTATCAACAGTGAGAAATATAAGTGGATTCTTATTAAAACCTTATTTAAGTTTTGATATTTTTTGAAAAAAGAAAAGAAGAATAGGTACTTGAATTGTTGCGCAACGAAATGGAATATTAATTGTTATTATTTATTTACGTCCACTTTGGGCGTTAATAAATAACAATGGTGACTATTAATTAAGGCCACTTAATCAATGGCAAACACAGATGTCCTCTCAAAAAGTCGATGAATATCTTAAAAGTTTGGTTTGTGATTTTTTTTTGTAATGTTAAAGTACATGAAGGCAAAAAGACTAAATTCCTCGCATTTCCAGATGTGTTCTCGGGACAAGACAGGGGATATGCTGTTACTTTGCTGGTTCATAGTATTCCGATAAGGAATTGGTTGTGATGGGTGAACATTCACGACTATCATTCTGTGTGATAAATGCTACTAAAATCATATTTATGTACCCAAGTTTATAAATGTTACAAACTACTCATAAAATTAAATTTAGATTAAATGTCATGGAAATGTTGTTGTTTTAATGTCACAAACTGAGCCCCTTGTCAGGTTGGCCGTGCGAGTTAGGGCGTTGGTCCTAATCTCGCATGGTAGACCTAGAGTGGCGGGTTCGATTCCCGCCCTGGGCAGTAGAAATTTATTTAGTGACAGACTCATTAAATAAACTCCTTGGGCCCACCCTGGCTAGAAAAGGGTGGTAACCTGTAGATAACCCGTCCCGATTAGCCTAGTAGCATAAAGCGGACGTAAATAATAATAAACAACACAATAATCTCATTTAAGACATTTTCAATTATTGAGATATTTGATATTATTACTATATTTGATTCAATAATAAATTTGATTATTTATTTTTTTGTTTCTTATTTTTAGGTTATAGATCATTATCAAGATCCGAAGGACCAGTGGGAATTGAGATGGTATTGCCTGATTATATTAGGACCGTTAATATTATTGAATTTGATCAGAAGGTTCAAATATCTTGTTCCACTGTCGCTCTTAGCAACTGTTTTAACTTCGATTTCTTTCGTTATTGTCTTTTACTATGTTTTCTCAGATATTCCTGATCTATCTAAAAGAACTCCAATAGCACCAGTTGGAAAAATTCCTCTGTTTTTGGCTACAGTTATATTTGCTATGGAAGCCATTGGAGTAGTAAGTTTTCATGATTTTTTTTTTGATTTTTTCCCTAAACTGTATATTTCATTTTGTTCCTGTTTAACCCCGTAGAGTTAATTCTCATGCTTGCTTGCTGATAAACTGGCGTTAGAGCTACAGGTTGCTGAATCACCTTAGCCTCAAATACTGAAAACATCTAAAGCCCTGATGGAAAAGAAAGTGAAATCGGAAGTTCAGATTTTTGCTGATGTGAATTATTGGGAAATCAGTTTATTCATCATCAGTTTCTTTCGTGAAACTAGGGAGTTCAAGAAGATATTATTAAGAGAATATTTGTCTTTTCGAGCTATTAAATATGCCCTCATATGTGCATTTGTATTTTGCATAAAACAATGGAAGTAGACCTCAATAAGCTACCCCCGTAACTATTCTTTTGACCTGTCGTTGAGGTTCACATTAACTTAAGAGGAAGCAAAAGGGAATGCTCTAAATCACATATTTTCGCAAGATGAAACTTATAAATGTAGTGCTGTTCATAAAGGTGTCAAAGAACAAGTATGGTTTCGCCGAAATGCGAGGACAGATAATTATAGTTATCACGAAGAAGTGCCCAGGCCAAGTCAATATCCAGGGCACCATAGCCTCCTGGAATGTATCGATGGACGATCTGCTAAAACCTAAAGGATAACTAAAAATAGCTCTAGTAAGGTACCGAAATCATACTTTTGGTCATGCATCCTGCAATAATGGTAGACAATCTTGGAATCATTGGCTGAAAAGAGAGAGGGGTGGAGTAATTCTATGAAAATTAAATTAATTCACATTAATGTCTGCCTAACGTTAGAAGAGGTTTGCCCAAAAGGTTTGGTCACAGACCATTCGACCTAGGACAGAACATCAATTATAAGGTGCCCAAATATCAGTGTATTAATAATCCAAGATGTCACAAGCTAGTGGAAGAGTATTCTCTTATAAAATGACCACTGGCTATCTTTGAAAAATTTCCCAGGAACGAGGCTATTTATCTTCCATAATTGTGAGGGCTGTATAATATACTGTTCTTTGTAAATATTTATTTCATATGTATTTATGACCGGGCATCATATTTTTTAAAGAAATTTATTCACTGATAATAATTTTAGATGTTTTTGACTATAAATAGAAATCGCAAAGAAGGTACAATTGCCGGGCCCCGTTTGAACATTTTTGTGCCAAGTTGTATAACATCCAGAGACATGGATGGAACTGAATACGTAAGTCTTGCGAAATCTCTATACTGGGGTATCCTATTCCAATCAAAATTTAATGTATAACTTAGAAAATCCGCTGGAACTGGGAAGGGTGGAAACGTTTTTCTAATTTTTTTTTTTTAGCTCCTACCTGATATGACTTGTGCAATCTTAGTTGAAATGCATCTACTTAGTTGAAATGCTTGATTTCCAATACAAATTTGCAAAAATGATGTTACCGTAGCTAACTAACATAAATACACTCTACCCATGGCAGTAATGGCTTACAATCTCTAAACATTTATTAGAAATACAGTATTTTTTCAGGTTTTGCCTCTTGAAAATGAAATGAAAAATCCTAAACAGTTTAATTCATTGTTTGGTGTACTAAATTGTGCTATGCTGCCTATCACTTTCCTGTATACTTCTTTAGGATTGTTGGGATATCTTAAGTACGGAGACGACGTAAAAGGAAGTATAACACTTTCTTTGCCTGATGATGAAAAGTAAGTACCTACAAGTAATGGTTTAAATATATTGGGGGGAAATGCAGTTATCTAAAAAAAATAATCCTGATTTCTCTTTGTACTTAAATGTAAGGAATGAAATAATCTGGGCTAAAGTCAGTTCCTTTTTTATAACTGTGTGAACCAGAAATTTTGGGAACCTATAGGAGTGTGGTCATTGAGGCACCTTTTACTGGCAGGAAAGCTTATAAAGTGGGCTGTGGTGAGTGGACACACCCGTTGGTCTGTACTAGGCGACATTCGATACAGAGAGATGAAGAAACTGTTGTGGAAGGAGTTAATTAACCTGGCAGTTGTCAAGCTATTAAGAGCTTGGCTGAGGGTTGTTGGATTAGGTTTAATTGAATCACCAGCCCGAGTGAAGTGGTATTTAATATATTTATATGTACTAGTTAGTATCTATCGACTTTTCCGCAAAAATGCGTTAAAAATTGATTAGCTTTATCTTATTAGAAGTAAGACCTTCTTATAGCATTAAACTAATGTTAATTCCTATAAAATTGATTCATTTTATTTCTAATAAATGGAAGTTTTGAATAAGATTCAGCAAGTCGGTCAATGATAAAATATTCCAATAATTGTACTGACATTGTTGTTGTAACAGTGTTGAGATTTGATAAACCATATCCAATTAAATAGTTTAATGAAGTTAATACTAAATTGGGAAAAGTCCGTCACAGCACTGAAGGCTTCCCACATAATGGAACGACATCCTTCCTACTGATCTCACCTCATTATATGTTCTCTATTTGCAAAAAAGAAATTCGATGAGTACAAGTTGTCGGTCAATAAAAGCATACATGATTACGTCATCCCACTAACTATTTAAATGCATCTCACTTAATAAAGGTCCGTTGAAAAAAATATTTGGTATCTATGCTAGGAATAAGATTTTCCATTTTGGCTCTTTATTGAAGTGCGATGTCAAAAAGTGGGTGCTTACTGCAGGCTGAAAACTAAGAAATGTCAATATCTCGGTTACTGTTGAATATAGAGAAAACATGTGTATCACAACATTTATAGAAAATTATATTTTCAATAGGATTGCAACTAAACAATTTTTCAATACGACATATAATAATGGAGATATTTCAAATTTTGGAATTTCCCCTCCTCTAACCGCTCCCCCCCTACCCCTAGTTATATTTCATTCGTTAACGAACATGATCTTTAGATTTATATGAAACGCTTATATATCGAGTTTGGTAACGATACAACAAAACTTGTGACCCCTAGAGCGGTGACAGACAAGTAAATATATATATATATATATATATATATAATTTTGAACGGACTTGATTTTCGCCACATCCTAGGTAGGATCGATGGGGATTTGAGGAAATTTTTCGAAAATGGCGTCATGAGTACAATCTTAATAGTTGATTTCCCTGAAGAGAAATCTGCCAAAAGAACAATGCTATAAATAATCTACCTGAAAGAAATGAAATAACAACGAGGAATAAGTGTGTTGCATCTGTGAAATAGAGAACTTTTATCTATAAAGAGGCTGTGATGAAAGCTGAGATCCTGTGGGCCATGGAATTTACTCAACTAGTCAGGGTGAGTCATATTGAACTTTTCGATTTCAATAAGGTGTGTATTAAAAACAAAGCGACATGCAGTAAAAATTATTTTATTGTTTGAAAGTACATAACATGCAGTTTTAATTTAGTTGGTTTTAAAAATGATATCCTGTAAATGTCTACCTCCATTGTTCACACACTGCTGAACCCTTTCCCGGAAGTTGTCAATTACTCGTCGAGTGATATTCAGCGGAATAGCATTGATTTCTTCCGTGATTGCAGCCTTCAGTTCATCGATGGTTCGGGGACGATGCGTGTAGACCTTTTCCTTCAGGTAACCCCAAAGAAAAAAATTGCAGGGGGTTAAATCAGGTGATCTCGGCGGCCACCCAACGTCACCTCGTCGCACGCTGTGTTGTGATCACGGAGCCGCCATTTTTAATAAACTCTTCAACTACGAACGCACGATGTTGTCCCGACCAAGCCATTGCTCACACTAACACTGCATGTCATGGCGCGTCTAATGACGCCATCCCCACCCTTCTACTCCTTCCCTTCTTCGTGCAACGCCCTTCCAAAACCGGAAAGTTCAATATGACTCACCCTGTACAATATCATCAAGGGCATTTCTTATTTTTAGTCAATACAATTTTCAGTTGACCTTCACATGATAACGAGCAATGTAAAAAACAAATGACGAGATATTTTCAGTCGATTTATGTGTCTGAAAACTCACGTATAAACCAAATACTATGAGTGAGCCATATATTTAATTTAAGAAATACCAGAAATTACCTCTGTCTTTATTATTACTAAATAAGTAATACATAAATCTGAGTGAAACTTTCTATATGTTTTCAGATTGGCCCAATCTGTGAGAGTAATGCTGTCGATTGCTATCTTTTTCACTCATGCACTTTGTATAACTCCAGCCACTGCAACAGTCTTTGAGGAATACGTAAAACCTAGAGTATCTAAAAGGCTCGTTCTTTGGGAATACATAACACGGGTTACTCTGGTTTTGGTGGCATGTAAGTAAATCATACTCCAGCTTTAATTATATGTTAATTATTCTTTTTAATTTGTCTAAAAATGTAACACACCATCACCTAAAACCTATATCACAGTAAATTTTCAACAATTGCTCTAAATGTATCACGTTTTTCAATTTACTTATTCTAAAATGAATCCCTGCACATCCATTTAAGCTAGTCTATCCGTGCGTGTGCCACACTTGAATATTATGATTCTGTTTTATCTCACATGGTAAACCTAGAGTGGCGAGTTCGATTCCCGCTTGGGCATGGAATTTATTCCCGTGAATGACGGAATTCATTAAATAAAATCCTTTGCCCCACCCTGACTATAACCCTGTAGATAACCCGTCCCAATCAGCCTTAGTTGCAAAAAGTAGACGTTAATAAATAAATTAATTTTAATTTAACTTTTGTTTTATGTCTATCTTTGGCTACTGTATAAAATTTATTTGTTTTTAATGAAAACAGTATTGAAAAATGTGAATAATTAACCACTATGGCAAAGTCAACCTTCATATATAAGAAGAATTGATCAGTTAAGAGACAGAATGAAGTTGTCTGAGAAATAAGTAATATTTTAAGAGAAGAAATAAAGCTTCATAAAATGTATTTTTAATCAACATGGTTCAGAGTGATATATATATATATATATATATATATATATATATATATATATATATACACATATATATGCACAAACACATACATATTTATACAAAATTACGTATTAGTTGTGAGGAAATATATATATATATATATATATATATATATATATATATATATCTATATATATATAGCGTCAGAAGTAGACAATGTGTCAGAAAATTTCCAACTTACTATAAGACCAACCGAACAAAACCAATTAAATTATGCGGTTTTATACAATACTAACATATAGAATTACATTGATGAAAAACTGTAGGCAACATTGGCGAAAACGTTTCAAGCTCTCTTACCTCCTACACCCCGAATAAGTGGTGGAAGGAATTAGTATGACCAAAGGGAAAGACCATTTACAATGAGGTATGAATGCATGTCACATTTGATACATTTATTTTTACTTTTAAATATATAAAAGTGTGAGGGATGGATGAGCGCATCGAAACTTTAAGGAGACAACTGTTTCTCCACTGTCTCAAATCTACTGTTCAAGTTAGTGGGAACAACGCCTCTCAAATTCCTATTCGAATCTACACTTTCAAATGGAAAGTGATAAACTGCAATAAGAACCATTTCAACCGTTGCTCAGGTTAGCCATGTAAGTCGAGGCGCAGTTCTTACTAAATTAGGAACCTAGAGTCATAGGTCTCCAAGATTGGGCAAATGTTTAGGAAGAAGTCGCTAAATGAAAACCTTAGTCTCAACCTGGCTAGAAAAGGTTTGTCACATAGATAACTCGTCACGTTTACCTTCAGTAACTCATAGTTGACGTTAAAAAATAACAACTTCATTTGAATCAGCTGATTAGAACTGATACACGGTATGAAAATCCGGCCTGCTGATTATGTCATTGACCTTTTGATGAAAATGTTCTGTTATCTTGTTTGTTACATTCAATTCTGTCAATACTGTTTCCTTGTAATTCTCGTATATAATTCAACTAAAATCAAATTATCTGTTCAAACCTTAGCTAGACAGCATTATAGATAGTTCAAAATTTCTGTCAGTATATGTATATGTAAGTCTAACTATGTATACGAAAAATGGGTTTGCTACACGCAATGAAGCATCTGAACTTGTCGAGATCGATTCCCTAAAAAAATGTTAACAACATGGTTGCAGCGTCATATTGTATGTCCAACCTGATACATTGCAATGGCTTGTTCAGAATGATTCTATTAGTAAAGACATTATTATTATTATTATTGGTTCCATAAAAACTTAAAAACAGCTCATAAAATATAATATGAATTAAAAACTGATATAACAGATTAAGATGTGTATAATTAAATATAAACTCAATAAGTGCAGTAGCTAAATATCGCTGAAAATACGAAACAAAACAAATTTCGCAATAGAATCCTCTTTATTGCAGTCTAGATGGAAGGTGTATTACAGAATACCATTTTATCATTAAATAAATACTTTTTGATATCTCATTACTATATAACAATTTCATTATATCATACGATGTAATCAATAACATAAGCAGTAGGTTACTACTAGATTCAGACAAAAGTTGGAAAGTATTTTTTAATAATACAACTGTAGAAATCAATTTATCTATACTCTTTCACCAGAAATTTGCAGTATCTAGCACGAACATTACACGGACACGAGTACATTCTACTAGAACCTATTTTCCGCCATTTTACAAAAGTAACACTTACTCATCAATAAACATTCTATGCAATTGGCATACTCAATACAAAATACAATATACAACAGAAGAAACAATTAACTAGCCCAATGACATTCTGGAATACATACAAAATATCTGACTAACGTTGCTAATGGCCTTAGATAGTGTTGTGACGCCAATTAAAAATAATAAATAAAATCGTGTGTTGAACTAAAAATCTCCTTTTTTTTAGTTGTAATGGCGATATGTGTTCCATACCTGGATCTCTTCATTTCTCTGATTGGTGCATTATGTATATCAATGCTTGGAATGTTGTTTCCTGCAATAATACAGACTTGCACATTCTGGCATGATTACTCTGGCTTCTCTTTTACTGTATTTTGTCTCAAGAATTTGACGTTGGCTCTCGTTGCTGGATACGGTCTGGTGTTTGGAGTTAAAATAACTGTAGAGGAAATGGTCTTAAGATTTACACAAGGAGAATAAACCATATTCATTCTATGTTTCAGTTTCCTAAAACGTCTTCTCTGTAAATAAAATGTTGTTACTTTTTTTTCACTCGATAATTCAATATACCTTACATCCCAACAAGATTGCACCATATTTAGCTTCAATAGCAAATTACATTTCATCGTTATAAATCAAAAGGTTTTATCACTCAACTTTTTCCAATTTCAGTAACAAATTGTTCCTATTTATGCTTGGAAACATATTAGTATAGTCTGAAAATAGAGTAGTCTGTTACATGAATTATGGAGTGATTACCTTTTTTAGTTGTTCTAGCCAAAAAAGAGTGGCCATCAATGGATATACAGTAGAACTACTAGAACGAGTCAGAATTCGAATATAAGAATAAATAAAAAACCAATATCGCTCTACAAGCTCCCGTGATCATTAGTGGCTGCTTCACTGTTCTAGCAGCAATAGGAGTTTTGTTGTCGGGTATATTTTTTAAATTCTGTATTTCTCTATATTATTATTATTTATTTTATTCTTATTTACCTCTTTGCACTTATTTTGCCCCATAAATTCCACTTCCACTTTTTATGTACCCAAGTATATTTATATAGGTATAGCTATCATGATATTCTTTTATACGAAACACATGATTCATTTGGTCTAAGAGTTGGAGTTGATAGTGACGCAGAGAAATTCGCTCCTCACGCAAAATGGAAACTTGGAAACTGTCATCTTGATTCTGTTTAACACTCAAGTATACTCTGTATAATGATTTTAAGATTCCTGTATTAGTGCTATACACATATGGTGGGCTCTTGGTTTCAGTTCAAATAGATATATTTTTGGCTGCCAAGGCCATGATCGAGAGGTATCCGAACTGGCAACGAGGGAGGAATATTCCATTCTGAGATTTGGGATTGGGGCAATAAAGGAGCGTTTCCATTTGAGTAGCAGTATTCCTCGAATCAAAATGATTATATAATCTCAGTGCCAGGGATTTTACTTTTTCGGACCGGAGTCAACTCTTGGTGATGACTATAATCAGACCCAGGTAAGTTATTTCAACTTGCAGAGAGCACCCTTATAGCTGCTGTGCTAGATATAGGGCGGTTGTATTTTGAGTTGCTTTCATTACTAGATTAAATATATGCTCATAAAACGATTCTTTATACAAAACGTACGAGCAACGCAAATCGCTTGGCTCTGCTAACCTCTTAAGTAGTCCACTTCAGTAGAGCACTACTCCAAGAATAGCTGACGTGACTTTGCTAAAGTTTTGAGTATCGATTTATAACCGTGTGCGGCCGAAGTTGTGGACCCCAGTCAGGTTTATGGATTACCCGCCTCCACAAGCTGGTTTATATTATTATATGATATTAAAACGGCATGCTGAAATAGTCATCAGAGACGAACTATGAGCCTGAACACAAAAAAGACGATCTATGTGAGAAATTAAATGAAGCCTTTATAATTATTAACATTTTTTTTTTCAATAGAAAAATGGCCAAAGTGAGAATTTTTGAGTTCATCTGAGCATAGTTTTTGTTCATTTATTCCTTTATTGCACGTGTTCAACAGTTTTCATTCTCTTTTTTCAAGTGTTATTTGCATCCAGACAGCTCCTCCACAGGTTTTCCTCATTTCTTCATCCCACCTGTACTTTGGTCTTCCTCTGCCTCTTTTCTCTGTCCTTAACTACCATTCCAATAGGAGGATTGACCAGCTGTTATCCCCCCTTCTTACAATGTGACCAGCCCACCTCCTCTATGTGAAAAAGTCCGTCACTCAGGGGCTGTGTAAACTAAGCAGATTTCCCCTGTGAAGCTTTACAATAGAGAAATCTGCATACTGGTAACACAACACCACCGTGATTAAATACAAATGGTCATGAGAAATCTTTCAGTTAATTAAAATTAATTCCCAACTGAAACGGCTTCTGAATTGTAAGAATAATTTATATTTTAATAACTCAAATTTTAGTAGTCCATGACCTAAACAAGGGGGGGCGGATGAACAGAACATATTTGCATAAATCTCACAAAGTAACGAAGGTAAGGTAAGATTAGGAACGACAGGTAAGGTTAGAAGGAACTTCCACCTGAGCCGATCAGTTACGGAAACGGTCGACCTAATTCGAAGTACCCGACCACAGACTTCATAAAAATGCAAATATCTCGGTTAATATTCAAGATAGAGAATAAATGTACATAACAATGTTTCTAGTAAATTCAATTTGCAATAAGATTGGTTCTATATAATTTTTCGATCTAATGCATAATAACGGAGATATTTTGAATTTTCGAAAATCCCCCCCCCTCCCTCTAGTCCAATTTCAGCCATTAACGAACTTGATCTGTCTTTTTACGTAAAACGGTTAAATATCGAGTTTCGTAACGATCAAACAAAAATTGCGACCGCTAGAGCGTTAACAGACAAATAAATAAATATATATATAGATATATATATATATATATATATATATATATATATATATATATATATATAATTCCCTTGAGAGCAATCTGCTAAAAGAGATGAATAACCACGGTTGTCTGGGTAGCGTTGTGCAAAATCAATTTTATAAAATTCTTCTCGATAAGTGTGAATAGATATTTACTGCCTCCATGCAGTGTTATTTGCTCAACTATTTTCTCTTAATTGTCCTCTCAGTGAACAGCTTTGCTGCAGAATGCATTGTATAAGCAAAATTAACGAGGAATAAAAGCATGAAAAGATGTGTTGTTGAGATAGCACTGCAAATAATTTATTTAAGAGATAAATTGAGAGCAGATACAAATAGAAGGCCCGACAAAGTCAACTTTTAATCTCAGACTGTAGACAAACCACATAGTATGTCTTACTCTATGGAGATAATTAAATTCGTTATTACGGCTGTTTGTCATAAAGGAAGCCTAAATAAACAGAGATTGGGCTTTAAGTTGGACAAGAATTGTTCACTGTTACAGTTCCTTAAAGTGAAAATCGCATCGATAGAAGTGAAATTTCACTGGAGGGTAAATACAAACAACTGTTTATAGCTCAGTTAATATTCGGGGAAAATGTCTACGACAACAATTATAATACGTTACTTTACTAATAATTTTGTGTATACAACATTTTTCGACCCGACGGTAAATAGTGAAGACATATAAACATAAATAAGATTTTGCATTTTTCTGTTTAATTAAATAGCCAATCCCCATAGGTCTATTTTAATAATAAACAAAAAATACATTTATTATTACTCGAAACGGCTAAATATCGACTATGGCATCGATAAAATGAAAATTGGTTCCTCCTCATCGTAGAATATAAACCAGAAACGTCGCGTCTTGTAAAATTCACATACAAATCAGCTGTTCAGAGTTACCCTAACCTGAGAGGAAAGAAGGGAGGAGAGGCATCCGACCGTCTTTCAGCACTTAGCTATTTATTATTATTTCTCCAGCGGTACTATCGCTTTAATGTGCTACTTGTATAGCACACGGTTTCTCTGCCGAACTGTTCAAAGATGGAGGTGAGCAATTGATATATCAGGTAATCTGGAGAGAGGAATGCATCCCGGATGACTGGAACACAGGCATATATGTCCAATCCTGAAGAAAGGCTCCATTAATGAATGTGTAAACTACAGAGGTATCATTCTGCTCCCAGGTACGTACAAAATCCTGACATACATAATGTTTAATAGAATGACCCCGTACTAGGAGAGGGCTCTAGAGGATTAACAGGCAGGGTTCAGTGGAGGAAGAAGCACGTCGGATCAAATATTTGAGAAGCGGCGGGATGTATAGCAACATGAATACGCCGTTCGTTGAATTGAAAGTAGCTTATGATAGAAAATGTCATTGGAAAATAATGACAGAACCGGGATTTCCAAGGAAACTTGTCAGAGTGAAAAGGGTGTGCATCAATGGCTCCCGCTGTCAGGATTTCCGGAAAAATGAAGTATTCTACGTTGAGTCAGCATTAAGGCATATGCTTGTTTATTTCCCCTTGTTCAACGTAGCCTGGGAAAAGGTAAAACGTAAAGCTTCCAAGGTGAATGGAGGAGTACATGTAGGAAAGATACACAAATTCCTCGCATGTGCAGATGTGTAGCTGACCTCGAGAGCAAGAAAGAGGATATGCTGTCTCTTGAAAGTTCCTTGATATCAGCGGCGAAAGTAAACAAAGATAGAGATAACAAAGACGAAGTACATGGCAGTGAACCGTAACCGTTATCTCGAAAGCAGCTTGAGCTTAGGAGGCTTATCTTTCCCAAATGTAGAATGCTTCAAATACCGCGGAGTTACAATGGCGACTATCTCGACCAGGTTACTGAAATCAACCAAAGAATAACTTGTGCTTACTGAACTTTCTTCCACCTTTATTGAGTCTTAAGATCAAGAAAAATCCACTCACAAGCCTTCAAACTTAGGGCTTATAACTCCATTATCAATCGTGTACTCATGTATGGGGATTGACGGGTACTCTGGAAAAAGAGGTTGAAAGGTTTCTGCGTAAGGTTCTTAGAGACATAATAGGACCTAAATGGAATGGTAATAAGGACTTCAGAGAAGAATGCCAGTTGATACAGTAGATTATATCTTTAGCGAGACGTGATTTCACATGATATGAAAGCTAAGAAGGGTGGGACATGTGACAAGAAGTAACCCAACCAGCAAAGACAATGAATTCGACAGTGGTGGGTACCCGGCCACCAGGGAGACTTAAGATGAGACGGGGAAGTAAAGTGAAAAAAACGATAGTAGAATGGAAAGCCATAGGCCATGAAAGACTGAGATGAAGGTGACTTGTAATGGCAGATAAAAATCTCCAAGGCCTGTAAAGTCAACCAAAAAAAATAAGAAAATATAATATATGTATAAATTCCTCGTTTTCATCATCTATTAGTTAGGATTGCAGTAGGTTTAAAAATCGCGCCGTGAGGACTACCTCACTTGGCTGATTTGTGGTCTTTAGAAAACACTGTGACAGTGCAGCAATGTCATTTTACATATGTTATTGGGCAATATTTCTTATCTAGATAATCTTGTATTCAACCCTTTCTTTATTATTATAGTGACATTACAGTGTCAAAAAAGCACATGTAATCATGAGACATTGAAACGGCAGTAAATAATCAATCAAACAAACAAGATAGAAGTATCTCAATTGCCACATCAAAGGAATTGGACCTCATCAATTTTGGAAATAATAATAATAAAGAACTTCCATAAATAAATTTGGATCTGAATCTTAAAGACATTGGCAAATATTAACACAACACCCAGATGTTTGGCAAACACAATTCAAATTTATTAATTAATGTCCACTTTATGCTACTACAGCTAATAGGAATGAGTTAATACTCTTTTTCTATAAAAAGGGATCTTGAGGAAACTAATTATTTTATTTAGTGATTTAGTCATTTAGTCACGTCCTATTGTCACATGGGACCCGAACCCACGAGCTAGGTTTACCAAATATATAAAGAGCCTTAACTAAAAAGGCTAATCTTGTGAGACTCTGGCATATATAGTTTATTTATATATAGAAATTTATAATATATATGATACAGGACGATATTTTGGACAAGAGTAATAGTGCGCTGAACTGGAAATTGTGTTCACTCACATTAAATGTTTTCGATATATGTTTTCCAAAAAGTGAAAAAATAAATTTCACCTAAAATGATTATAATTTCAATCAGGGTTATATTTAATTTAGAAATACATTTTGTATTATGTACATTTCTTTTATTATAATTATTAGAAAAGTCATTCATTGAAATATATTACTTTATTAGCCCTTGTTTCCCAGAAAGCCACAACATAAAACACATAAATGGTAAATCTATGAACCCACGACTTTTAAACACAGACTCCTTAGGTTTACGGTAAATACCCAAAAAAAAAAAAAAAAAAAAAAAAAAACAATTAAAAAAACCTATAACATTATTTTTATTGGTTATTCTCAATGCCAGGAAAGACGAAAAACTTGAAATTTAGCTTAAAAAGAATTGTAGCTATTAGCGATAAAGTACAGATAAAGTAAAAATCGCAACTAAGCAGGGAAAGGGAGGAAATTTCACAAGCCCTGTCATGAGTACCTACTTAATTGCCTTTCCATAAGGAAAATCTTTAATTACTTAATTAAAGTACGTTTTAAATTATGGTAAAAGTACAGAAATCCTCAATGCATATTAGAATAAATCAAATAAACATCTACTAATATAAAAAACTCTTATAGGTTCAAGATCTTTAACGTGGTGTAGTGGTATCCACAGATTTGCTAATTTTCAAGGTTCCATTGTTTTTTCTTCTTCTTCGTGTGTATTAAGTGTACACATCATGAGTAAGTTAAATTTTGCGAGTGCGACTATTATTAATGATTATGAATTATAATTCAAATAAATGGGAAATTTACGCGAAATAAGCCAACTTGTTACAAAGATATAAAGAAGAGCAGACAAGACGGTGGTGAGAACTAGGGCCCTTGGCTGATAGAATAGATTCTCTGAGAGGTTTCATAACGTAGAAAGAATGTAGAAGATAAAATGCATGTCATAGAGCAGTTCTTGCTTATCATACGACGATCTACAGACATGGCTTTGGGGAAATGTGCATTATAACTGATGGAATTGTTTTAAAAAAAAATGTCAAATTAAATCCTTTTATTGCGTGGAATTGTAAATGTGTTCATATTCTAAGATAAATTTGAAGTATTAGTAATTATGTGAGTAATGAATTTTTTAAATGATTATGGAAATCTTAAATGATTTCATTTGGTCGAAACATTTCATTTTCTTGAAAAAAATTTCCATTTGTTCAAAAAAGGTCTTTGTTGCTTGAAAAAGTGTGGTGTGACCTCATGACTACCATGTACATCAATTAAATTAGACAAGAAATGTGTTTTGCAGCACTTCACATAAAACTAATTCGTTTGAAAGTGATTTATGATAAATAAAATCCAAAAATATCCTAGAACACAGAATATTTGAGATAAAAAAAATCGTCCTATTAAAATCTTCTGTGTCTTCAAGAGAGATGCAGAAATTTGTAATCCCCCGCCCCATTATGTTATTAAGATCAAAAGAGGAGTTACGCAACAAGACAATCCTACTGTTCTTAATATATAATTTCCACATTCTAACGATAGACACATCACACCAAAACTAATCAAATTATATTTAGGGATGTTCTAAACGGATATTTCTGTTGAAATCTAAATACTGCAATTTAGAATACATCCTTTATTGCGTACAAGAAAGTAAAAAGGTTTCATTTGACTGAAAAAGTGAGTTAAGGCGTTGCTTATTCTTGGTAATCCTAGATTCTTGGGTTTCAGGAAATTAATAACATTTACATCCTTCAGTAATAATCCACTAATAATAAATAAAAACATCAAAATTCTTCTTTATCACATAATATTCATTGGTCAAACTTTTAATAAAACTAAATAAAATCTTTAATAAAAGTTAATGAAATAAATTAATCTATCCCATTTATATTTAAAACTAGCTAAGGTACCCGGCTTTGCCCGGGTAATCATTTTAGGCTGAGTGATGATGGTATTTTTTGCGGGGGCTTTACTTTGTACAATATTTTTACAGTTTCCAGTCTCAATGCTTAGGATTTACACCCCGAGTCCGGAGTGCTGGGGATATGTTAGTAATAAAAGTATTTGTTATGAGCTTAATTCTTCAAAATAAACAATATTTTTATATTAACCGTTTCCTGTGCATGTATCTTTTTTTATAAATAACATAATCATATATTACCATTGTCCAAAATACGGAGTTTCGTTGATTTCGATTTAGTTTTTCGAGTCCCATAACATTGTTGACCCCTTCTATAGTTTTTCGTGTATACCTCATTTATACTTCGTTATATGGAAAAAGTCCATATATCAAAAGTTACTTTAAATAACAAAATAAACAACTTTTGTTATGTGCATAATGGCCGAAAAACCAATAGGAAACGAAACATCGGTATTTTTAATTTCAGACCTCCCGTGCAACCCCTACTCCTGTGCGTACCTCGAAATTTTAATATAAATTATAATCAGGGAGGTGTTAATACCAAATCACATACGGAGTTACGGTTAATTCGGCTGAGTCCTTTTGTGCCATATAAAATTGTTGACTCCCACTATTGTTTTTACGTATAACTCATTTATACTTCGGTATATGACAAGAGAATATATTACAAATGTTACTCTAAATAACAAAATAAACAACTTTTGTTATGTGCATATTTGCCAAAAACCAATTGGAGACTAAATATCGCTATTTATAATTTCAGGCTTCCCTTGTAACCCCCACTCCTGTTCGTCTCAGAGAATACTAATATAGCCAGAAACCTAGCCTGAGTTAGTAGTAATATACATACCAAGTTTCATAAAATTCGGTTCAGCCGTTTATGAGTCTATAAAGGACATACAGACAAACATTCATTTTTATATATAAGATATGTTCTAATGATAATTTCTACTTTTTGGAACACTAAAAGTTGGGCTATACAATAAAATGTGTTCTAAGATTTGAATAATAAATTTTTGCACCATCTGCACCTTCCCTAGTAATTTGAAAGATATTATTAAAAAGTTTCAAATTATCAGTAGGCACCTGAAATTCTTAGTTGATTGTCAACTTTAAAGTTATTTTCATTGAAATGAAAAGTTAAATATTCTTAAAGTCGAAGTCTGCTGAATGACAGGTTGAAAATCCTATCAATGCCTAGAGAATGAAGATGATTGTTTACTTTTTCAATTATTATGAATTTGATTGCCAAGAAATATTTTGGATTTCGGTGTTAAAAAACATGTTTCATCAATGCAACTATCTGTTGCTTTTTTTTTAATTTGTGGGACCCAGTTAAAACTTACATCACGCTTTTTTGTATCTAATTACTGGAGTCTATAACACACTTGCGTGGCAACCGGTTATCAGGCAGTAGTTTAACAGAGAAATTCCTCTAGGTTAAATGGTTACTCTAAGTCGAATTCAATATATTCTACTTTTTTTATCTTGCCAGAAAATGGGTTTTAAGTTTTCAGTCAGTGTGATTTATGAAATGCCAAAGTTTTTGACCTCTGTGAGTTAAATATAAGCAAGGGATACTTTAGGGATTATTTCCCACCATACATTTTAACTTTAGCTTTGATCAGTGATCTTATTATAGATCGACAAATCATGTTATTCTAATAATAGAGTTTGTTAATTTATATCTAGTGATATACGTACACCTTTTAGGTCGCTGACCGTGTTAAAATATATCAGTTACTAGCTAAGGTACCCGGCGATGCCCGGGAAATCATTGCTGACTGACTAATGATGGTATTTTTATAGCAAGACTTCAATGTGTACAATTGCACTTCCCTCCACGATGTATTGTTTTTTCAAAACAGCCAATCCTAAAGTGTAACTTTCAGGGTTAATAGAATAGAAATTTTAGTTTTGAAGAATATATGAAAATGGGTTCCTAATTTATCCCTCACGACTTTTTGACTCACGGTTTTTGAATAATTCAAACCATAATCATGGGTAGCATTTATCACAATTAAATGTCATCTATAAAGAATATATTTACTGCCAAAAATCAAACCAAGCACATATAGTTTTATCCATAAGATTATATTCGTATTAGTAAGCCTCAATGGAAATCACTTCCCGTCGTGGCAGCATTCCACAGGAAATAACTAAACTCAATTACCTCCCGTCCATTTCCGCTCTCGCAGGAGCGTTATCATCGTTGTTTTCCTTAGAATATTGATTCAGAATATTATTTTAATAATTTATCTCCCTAATGGAACTAAATAATAGATCCCTAAACATAATTTCATTTATGTTCAAAAAGCTAGATGAGGGGAAGAGAGCCCCCCTGCAACCTAGTAATACTTTAAACATTCATATCGAGTATATATTAAATACCAGAAATGCTCTTATAGTTTATATTCTATTAGAAATAAATAAAAAAGTTATTGGAAAATAAATAAATAAATGAGGAGGCGACGGAGATTTATAAGCTCACTAATCCGAATCATACTTGCAACTATCATATAAGACTAAAACATAACATCTTTTGTCATAATATCCATTTATTAAAAACACTTAAATAAGCACTAATAAAATTAATGACTCCCGCAATGGATTTAGCGTATATGCCGTGTTAACTTCATTTACGGCAAAAGTGAATACAACAAAAGATACTTTAAATAACAAAAGTAAACAACTTTTGCTATGTGCACGTTAGCCAAAAAAAAATAGAAAATGAAAATTGCGAATTTTTATCTCAGGCCTGTCTTATAACCCCCACTCCCGTTTGAACCTAAACATTTTAATATAGCTTATAATCATGGAAGAATTAATGCTAATTCGCATACCAAGTTTTGTTATATTCGGTTCAATCGTTTGAGCTCAACAAAATTGTTGGCTTCCGCTTTAGATTTTAACGCATATCTCGTTTATGTTATACAGCAAAAGTGAACATAACCAAAGTTACTTTAAATAACAAAATAAACAACTTTTGTCATGTGCATATTTGCAGAAAAACCAGTAGAAAAAGAAATATTGCTATTTTTAATTTCAGGCCTCCCTTATAGCCCCCACTCCTGCCCGTCCCTAGAAATATTGGTATGGCTTATGATAATTAAGGCGTCAGAGATAATACACATACCCAGTTTTATTTAGTTCGGTGGACTCTTTTGTGCCAAATAATATTCCTGACACCCGCTATAATTTTTAGCGTAGAACGCCTTTATAATTCGGTATTCGACGATAGTGTATATAACAAAAGTTTCTCTAAATAACAAAATAAACAACTTTTCTTATGTGCATATTAGCCGAAACACCAATAGGAAACGGAATATCACTATTTTTAATTTCAGGCGTGCCTTATAACCCCCCACTCCTGCCCGTTCCTAGAAATGTTTGTATGGCTTATTATAAGGAAGGCGTTAGTGCTAATACACATACCGAGTTTTATTTAGTTCGGTTGAGTCTGTGTGCCAAATAAAATTGTTGACTCCCGCTATAATTTTTAGCGTATAACGCCTTTATAGTTCGGTATACGAAAAAAGTGTATATAACAAAAGTTATTCTAAATAACAAAATAAACAACTTTTGTTATATGCATATTTGCCAAAAAACCAATAGGAAACGAAATATCACTATTTTTAATTTTAGGCCTCCCTTATAACCCCCACTCCTGTTCGTCTCAGAGAATATTAATATAGCCTAAAGTCTCAGTTGGGTTAGTAGTAATACACATCCCAAGTTTCATAAAATTCGGTTCAGCCGTTTATGCGTGAAAAGGTAACAAACAAACAAACAAACAAACAGACACCAAAGAAACAAAATGCAGTTATGGTGTCTATGACATGTGAAACGAAAAGTTATCGTGAAATTTCGCGAAAAAAATCAATGTACAGACAGAGGTTACAATTTTATATATATACTAGCTCAGATACCCGGCTTCGCCCGGGAATTCATTTGAGGCTGAATGGTGATGGTATTTTTTAGCAGGCTTTACATTGCACAATATTTTGACATTTACCCGTCCCAGTGTTTAGGATTGATACCCGTCGTTGCCGTGGATTTGCTAATAATAGAATTATTTGTTCGATAAGGCTTCACAGTCTTCGATATTTTTATATTTCCCGTCTCTTATACATGTAAATATGGTAAATTTTTATTTAAGGCCTCCCTTTTAATCCCCCTCCCGTTCGAACCTAAACATTTTAATATAACTTATAATCATGGAAGAATTAATGCTAATTGACATACCGAGTTATGTTAAGTTCGGTTCAGCCGTTAGTGCCCGCTAAAGTTTTGACGTATAACTCATTTATACTTAGGTATACGACAAAAGTGTATATAACAAAAGTTACTCCAAATAACAAAATAAACAACTTTTGTTATGTTTATATTTGCGGAAAAACCAATAGGAAACGAAATATTGCTATTTTTAATTTCAGGCTTCCCTTATAACCCCCACTCTTGCCAGTCCATAGAAATGTTGGTATGGCTCATTATAATGAAGGCCTCACTGCTAATACACATACCGAGTTTTATTTAGTTCGGTTGAGTCTTTTTTGGCAAATAATACCTATTGTTGACTCCCGCTATAATTTTTAGCGTACAACGCATTTAAACTTCGGTATACGACAAAAGTGTATATAACAAAAGTTACTCTAAATAACAAAATAAACAACTTTTGTTATGTGCATATTTACCGAAAAACCAATAGAAAACGAAATATTGCTATTTTTAATTTCAGGCTTCCCTTATAACCCCCACTCCTGTTTGTCTCAGAGAAAATTAATATAGCCTAAAGTCTAAGTTGGGTTAGTAGTAATATACATACCAAATTTCATAAAATTCGGTTCAGCCGTTTATGCGTGAAAAGGTAACAAACAAACAAACAAACAAACAAACAAACAAACATACACCAAAGAAACAAAATGCAGTTATGGTGTCTATGACATGTGAAACGAAAAGTTATCGTGAAATTTCGCGAAAAAAATCAATGTACAGACAGAGGTTACAATTTTATATATATATAGATAGATTTAGCTGACTAGATACAATATGTATTGTCCTAGGAATTGATTTCAGTTGCTGTGTGCTTCAACGTCTCAATGTAATTGAGTAGCCCCACAAATTGTAAATTACTTTATACAATAAACTGATTCTCTTTTAATTATTTTATAGGCAACTTGGAAATGGGGATAAGGAAAATTCGAAATACCCCCCCCCCCCCGTTGTTATGCATCGAATCGAAAAATTGAATAGAACCAATCTTATTGCAAATGAAATGTTCTATAAATGTTGTTATACATGTTATTTCACTATCTCGATTATTAAACGAGATATTTGCGGGTTTTATCCCTCACACCCATACCATATTGACAATTAGTTGTTACATCATTGGCCACCTTATTCAAAGCTTAAATACCAAATATTGCCTTCATTGAACTTTTACGGTGTGAGATACATGTAAATATGAAATGACGACATCAATTAAGATTTTCCGGACTTGATTCGAATATAATTATTTGAACTATACCATCCTCAATATTTAATGGTTTAATTCAACTCTAATGCTCGTATTTGTTAATGGCTGAAATCGGACAAGGAATAACAGGGATGGAGGTTAGAGGGGAGAGGTTCGAAATTTCCAAATATCTCCTTTATTATGAATCGGATGAAAAAATGTTACAGAGTTAATCTTGTTAAAATATAGATGCTCTACTATTGTTGCGAACTCATATATTAAGAGAGTTATTAGTATTTCATTATTTCAGCCTTCTATTAGCCCCTAATTTTACTCATTAAATGAGATCAGTAGTGTGCTATATCAACCCGTGGGAAAAATGCTTAGTTTACGCAGGCCCTGTTTGTCGGACGTTTTATTCATATAGAGCATGCTCCGATTCTTCATAGTTTCCTAATAGATATAGGAAATTTTTGAATTAGCAATATCTCACTACTTTTCCTCGTATGTAAAAAGCCGTCATCGAATTCCTGGGCTAACGGATGCATCTATGGAGCAAAAAGCTTCAACTTCTCATCCAGTTGGTACCGAACTAAAGCAGACCATACAAGTACATACCATCTCCTATGAACTCCGCTCAACGTTGTTTACAGCTCTCAAACAAAACGCTTTTCACGCTAAGTCAGATGAGGTGTCAACATTGAAAACTATTGTAACATTGAATGTCTGCCTGCATGAAGTTCGAATACACATCATGTGTTTGTACTACTCACACATGGGAGTGTTTGGCATTCAGTTTGATATCATTTACAACACCATAAACTAAATAAATACCAACAAGATATTTGTCTGCATTACATTTGTTTGCATAAATTTCTTGTTTTATTTGCGTATAAACGATAAGACTAATCCAAGTTCATCATAAGAAGTTTTCAGTATGATTGTACCATTGGCAGACCAGTTACTACCGTTCCATGGGATTCTATCATATTTTTCATTTCTTTCAGCCATCTTAAGTAGTTGTTGTCAGCAAAGTTAAGAAGGGTAAGTATCAGTCTTATGAAAATTACAGTTATACTGCTAGAGAAGGAAAAAAAAAACCGATGTGCATTGTCGAGAAAAAAAGTCAGAGTAATGTATTTTCGTTGCATGTGCCACCAAAGGTTTCATAAATAGAAAGAATAGGTACTCATAAATAGAATAAGTATTTTCATTTAAGACATAGAAATTACAAAAGTTTTCAATTATTTATTTCATTTAATTTATTCAATTATTTATTTATTTTAGTGCTGCATCAGATTGGGTTTATTTCAATTAAAGTGTAATATGATTTATTCATTCTTTGTAATGTATTCCATTTACTATTGAAGCTCAGAGAAGAATATAAGTGATACAAAGAATGCTTTCTTTGGAACGGACTGCACCTATTTTCCTTCAATTTTGGTTCCTCAGCTTTCGAGAGCCAACTCTCTGACCATTGAGCCTCCATGATACAATTTTCAATAGATTTCGTCAAACGTCCATTGATCCTATCCAGGAGATGACAAAAATCCTGTCCATTAAAATTTGGTATATATCCGTTATTATGAGTTAGGACAAATAAGTTCATAAACTCAAGCTTGATAACATATTGATGCTCCACATTTTTTCGTAGCTCGAATATTATGCAAATTTTCGTACTTTCTTGTATTCAGCCTTCAGTAAACCCCACTTGTATTCACCGGAGTTTTACTTAGAAATAGAATATATATGTTCAGAATAGTTCAAGACTGTGCCAATCTGCTGTGGGAAATCTGCTTAGTTTCCGAAGCCGCTGCGTGATAAGACTCGTTTACTTCTGCAAAGATACTACAAATGTTAAAACGTGTGTCTAAAGGCCAACCTGTCGTGCATCATTATTTCAACGACTGCTTAAAGCACTTCTCTTACCTAAGCAACTTGAACTCTATCAATGATCCCCAATGTTGTTACTGTAAATTGCATACAACATTCCTTTCCTATTTTTGTTCGGTTGGCATTATAGACATATTGGCACCCCTGAGCTAGAGTTACATACCAAATTTCATAAAATTCGGTTCAGCCGTTTATGCGTGAAAAGGTAACAAACAAACAAACAAACAAACAAACAAACAAACAAACAAACATACACGAAAGAAACAAAATGCAGATATGGTGTCTATGACATGTGAAACGAAAAGTTATCGTGTAATTTCGCGAAAAAAATCAATGTACAGACAGAGGTTACAATTTTATATATATATAGATAAACGGCACTGATTATCATGAGAATACCACCATTTTATTGCTGCTGTGAGAATAAGGATTTTATTGAGTTTTTTACTAAATAAATTGCTAATGCCCCCAAGACTATAAATAAATTAAAAACATTCTTTTCTAACCCACGGACTCTAGATTTATTAAGTGTATTAAGAACAACGTTTAATGCACACGGCTAATCTGTGTCACATTTAAGATATATGTTATTTATTATACTCAATTTTATGCCAATTGGGAGGAGGGAGTCAACAGGTTACCACTCTTTTCTATCCCGTATGGGATTTTATTTAGTTCGTCACTAAAGAAATTCCTATTGCCCAAATAGGAGTCGAATCCTATCTCCAGGTTTAACAAGACCTAACTGACATGACTAACCAGTGCTTCAGTTTAGTTAATACCATTTTAACGTTGTAATCATATGTATTGGTTGGAGCATAGTAGATTTTATTTTTATTAATAGTTTGTAGACATTATGATTTCTTTTCAAATAGTCATCTAAACAAATGAATTATGCTAATTGCCAGAGATAAACACAATCATTTTGATTTGTTAATAAAAAAACACAGACACCTTATTGCAATTCTTTTGGGTTCCAAATTCTTATAACCTTACAAGAGAGTCAGTAAACAACTTCAACCATCAATGTATGTTTTCTCTTTGTTTATTGTAAAAAATAATTTCATGTATATATATATATATATATATATATATATATATATATATATATATAGCAGGTTTAATTTTAACATTGTAAATCATACTATGATGACATATAGGATGCCCGACTCTGTCAAGAGAAATACACTAAATATTTTTTCAATTTTGGAAGATAGCTTAACGGAATTATATCACAGCTCGACAGGCAATAAGAGATCTGTACAAGTTAAGGTGGCTTTTCATTGAACAGAACGGAAAACTAACAAGAAAAAGAGTTTTGGAGACAGATAAGCTGCAATAATAGACATTGTTGGCAAATTTATCTTATTGTTCTAACGTTCTATGTACATTAGTACGGTTATCAGGTCTTCTTGCACTGGCATTTAAATGTTATCTAAGTAACACCTGACTCAATATAGTAAACTGCAAATGCTTCAGTCATCAATAGCTATTTATTTTCAGTCACTTGATTTCATGGCAAGTTTAATAGAATTTTGATTAGAAAAATATCATCTCATGATAAATCAGCTATTGAAGTTGTACTCATGGCACGAATTTCGAAACAATCTTTTGATATTACCTAGGAATTGACGAAAATGAGGTCCGTTTAAGCTGTGTGTTTATTTGTTAGTTGTCACTCTAGTGGTCATAATTTTTGTTTCATATTTATATTCATATATATATATATATATTTTATATAAAACTGAAGAGTAAGTTGGTTAATGACTGAACTCGTCCCAGGAATAGGGTAGTTTTTAAGGCAAGGGGAATTAAAAAATTCAAAATATCTCCGATATTATGAGTCACATCGCCTTCAGTAAACCCCTAACTATTAGTCATCGTACTTTTACAAAAGCGAATAGATCAATGGAAATGGGTTCTTCCAAGCTTAAATGCCAAATATTGTTTTCAGCAGATCTTTACTACATGAGATCCACGCAAATACGTTGTGGCGACGCCATTTTCCTTAAAAACCTCAAAAATGTTTATTTGTTCTATACCATGCTTCATATTTAGCCGTTATAGTCAACATTAAAGATCTTAATCGTTAATGCTTAAATCGGAACAGGAATAAGGGTGGTTCAAAAAACGGGGATTAAAAATCCACTATATGTCCGTTATTATGATTCCGATCGATAAATATATTGTCTTTGTATCTCAAATATTTAGCGAGTTACTAAATTTCAGTCTTCTATAACCCCTATTTCTCTTAACCTCACGTTAACAATAAGCCAATATTGCCACGGATTTAAGGCATGAAGTTTTATTCCAAGCTTAAATACATAAAATTATTTTCAATTGAGGTTTACTTTGTTGGTTACGTACAAATAAGTTGGGGTTTATTTCATCAATACCATACTCGATATTTAACCGTTTCATTCAACACTAAAGATCATATTAGTTAATGTCGGAATTTCGTCAAGGAATATGAGTTCAAAGTACAATTCCATGCCAAGGAAGAACTCAGCTACCAGTTATTAACTCCGTTCAGGGTATCAAGTCTGGTTAAGTACAATTTTCAGGGGCCTATGGTCCTATATAATATTTAAAATACTTAATATTTAAAGTAGATAATTGGGATATCTATGTTATGGTAAACATCGAAAAAAGTTACATAACCAAGATTATTGGAAATGCTATGTCCTACAAGTTAGTTATGTTCTATACATTACAGAGTTATTGGCATTTTTTTAGTTTTTAACTTAGAGTAAACAAGAACACCAGATATTTTCTACAATATATCACGACGATTTAATAATTATTGTTCAAATTGGCCCTATAGTGAGAGGGAAAGATAAAATTTAAATTGCGATGTGTTAGCTAACTGACGTCAAATGCCTGTCTTTTCCGTGAAAGAACTACGTGTTTGGTTATTGGAAATGTATCAAGGATATTATAGAATATAAGTATATATATATATATATATATATATATATATATATATATATATATATGTATATATATTATAGAATACACATGGGAAATTGGCTTTCTTTATATACTTACGACATAGTGTTTAGTACCGTCGACCACAACTATTTAATGCCATCCATTGCCTAGTCTCCATGTACTAACTAAATGGAAAAGCTAAAATTTAAATTTAGTTTAAATTGTTTTTAATAATTATCTTTTTCAGAAAGAATACTCCTAACGTTATAATTATAGATGTATATTAGAATATAAAAATTGAAGAAAAGAGTCAAGCATTATAAATATGTCCCCAGACAAACTGAGCAATGGAAAATCTACTCCCGAAAATACCAGTGAAAGGTAGGTGACCCCACTAACATGTTTAACATTTACGTTTTGTTATAACAAGCCTGATACTTTTATAAAGCTTTTAGCTAATGCAAAGCTATTTACTATTTATAAAATAACTCCTTTTTCACGAATATTTAAAATTGCTTTTCAAACTATAGAGTTTGCTATTTCTAAGGATATAAAAAGGTAATATTTTTAATGTAAACCACAATATTTTCTGAAAAGAATTTTTAAAAAAAACACTATGATATGCAACATGACAAATATAGGAACCTAATAGACCACGTTTTAATAGTCCCTAGATATCCCTCATATATTTCTGACGCAGGAGATATTAAGACCAACCACTTCGTGTTATTGGCTAAATGTAAACAACTACTGCCCCAGATAAATAGAACTGAATGCAATCTGAGAACACTATTATAATAAACAGTACGCAGCTAAGCAAGGAGGAGCTCCAGCATTGGGAGGAAATAAATGTCCGTATAAAAAAGAGTGGACAAAATTTAAAACATGTGTCTTTTGACGTATTTGGAAAGATAAATATGAAGCATGGAAACCCTTGGTTTAAAGTGAACGTTGGATGGTCCTTAAGAGGGAGGGGGGGGGGGACAAGACTCGGCCGAAAATGTTACAAAGGAAAACGGGCAACAATTAAAGCAATATTCCAAAAAGACTACATAAGAACACTTGATAATTAGAAACACGAAAATATGCTGAATCATTATCAAACACACATTACTCTCTAATGCTTTTCGAAACCATGAAAACCTTTTCAAAACCAGACAGGCAGGATCCTATCGGAATCCACTGTAACCTTCTCACTAATTAAATCGAGGTTTGGTGGACACTATTTGAAGTATATGTGAAATGAAACCTATTCCATTGAGTACGTCCATGAGACCAATAGTACACTGAGGTAGCTCAAAAATATCTACATGGAAACTATAACAATATTAATCTTTCAAAATGTCTTTAACTGCCATTTACAGATGTCAGAAGGGTAAATCCTTACTGACCTTGTTGCAGCATTAACAGAAATATGTCAGGATTCATTGGTGTTCCACGATAGGTGAAAGTTCTACAGCACACAACAATATACAAGTAAATGCGAGCCATCGCATTAACAGTGTAATGAAATTGACATTGCATTACATAAGCCCCTTATAAATGACCATATATTTTATATTGTGAGTATTCCCAGCACAGAACGCATTAAGATTATTATGTATGAATGTTTAAATGTATTGTTTTTACCTTTAAATAAGAATTATATCCAATTTGGAGTGAACTCACCATGTGCTCTAGCATTTTCAAAGATAACGATGGATTTTGATAATAACATTCACAGCTCTTAACATCGGTACACTAAGTAATAACACGGATGGATTTCGATAATTAATTCCCGTTAAATGCACTTTTTGAGCGTATTTCGATCGGCAGTTCAAAGTTCACTCCCGGATTAGCCCTATATAAGGAGCCCCTCACGACGGATTAAGTTCAGTCATATTCGGCATTCTCTGGAGGGGAGACCCTTGTTGGGTGGCTCGCCAACTCGCTAATTCTCCAACTTGTTCCGGTCTGCCTAGCCTGTTCTACCTCTCACGGCTAAGTCAGCACTTCCATTAAACAGCTAAGTGTTTCAATTGTAATATAGTCTAAGTGTAATTGTCTAAGTGCCCCCCTTTATATTTTCAAAGGTGCCTCTTCATTTTAATTATTAATAAATATTATTGGAGAATATTTTAATTATAAATAAATTTATATATTTGAATTTTGACTTGAGTCGATTATTGGTGGCCCTTCCTAAATTCTTGTTAGTGGTTTGGTTGTGGGTTTTTTCATATATTACAGCTTCCACTGCTTATCGCCGCAGCCAGACCGCAACAACAGATAAGGGAACTGTAATTTTGGTAGGAACACGTAGTTTTGGTGAGATATTGTAGTTTGAACAGCAATAGGGGTCTTGGATTCCAATAGCAGTGATGGATATAAATGTCAGAATGGACTCAGAGCTTAATGTATTTTGTTCTGCAAGACGCTGATTGAATACTCAATGAGAAGATATGAATGTCATAGAAAGGTATGCTTCTAAAACACGCCTCTTACAAAAGAAAACAAAAAAGATTTGCTGATTTAGAAATCTCCGAAGAAAAAATGATTTTCACAGCAACACCCTACTAGCTTATTGCAGGCATCATCTATAGCGGATGAGATAAGTAAAACTAATGAATCTCGAGCTAGAAAGGTGCTGTAGTCTCGAAACTCATGTGCGAGGATTTATTGATATAAACACCATAGGAAGTATTGACTTCTTGCTCTACAGACTTAATATGACCTCTTTAGAAGCCGTTTCTTTTACAATGACAAAATACACATAAATTTGATCTCTAGATGTAAGTTTTACGAGCACTCCATTATATAAATCAATGGAATCTAAAAAAAAATTGTATTAAAACCACGAGACAAGTAGGTGAAAAACAATTAAAACTTATAATTAAAGAAATGGTTTGTTTTACCGCCCGAATGTCAAACAAAAGAATGTTGCACAGTCGGGCCAAATGAACTATCAAGGACCGCAATTCTCCATAAGACATATGATGCTAAAGTGAGAGGGAGCCCAGACAGCTGGGGGATTACAACTTGTGGACTTGATAAGACCTAAGTATCCTAAATTGATGGAGATTAGCTGAGGTAAGCGAGATTACAGACGATAAGATAAGACCAAGTCCCAAATGAACTGTAGTACTTTTTGGTAAGAACTGAAAATATTTGTTGGCATACCTGAGTGAGTTACACCCTCGAAGGATGCTAGAGTTTTGATCCAAAATGTCAAAATAGAGGCAAAAAACATTTGTTTAACTTATGTTAAAAATACATACGCACAGTCATGTTGACATACCTGTCGTTAGAGACCGTCGTCACTGGCTGATGACTACAGCTGACAAGGGCTTTTGATGCGAGTGCAACTTCTTCAAGCCCATCAAAAATCGTTCTGAGTCAATTATCCGTGAGTCAGTGGTTTTATACATCCCAAGAATAACTAATTCAGTACAACTTTTGACGGGCTTGAAGAAGGTGCTCCTGCATCGAAAGAACTTGCCAGCAGTATCCGATGACCAGCCAGTGACGAAGGCCTCCAGAGACCTATATTATCATATATGCCTATATTATCATATACTGGTGGTACTAACCCTTTATACGATATACACACACACACACATATGGTTTTATTTTTTTATTTTTTCCAGTGACGCGGCAGAATCTGTATACACGATCTCATTAAGCAATACTATAACATTACCGGAGAAAGATTATGATCCTTACCTACACAGAAAGGTTGAGCATCCTACCTCGTGAGTACAATGTTCAAGGTATACCATATTTACAACTGATGCATTTTTATTTAATTGAATACAATTTTATTACAGCTTCTTCGAAACACTTATGCACCTTATGAAATGTTCGTTGGGGACCGGGATCCTTGCTATGCCTTCTGCATTTTCAAATGCCGGCTATTTAATAGGAATAATAGGAACTCTTTTCATAGGATTGATGTGCACACACTCAGTGCATGTTCTAGTAACTACAAAATTTTATCACACGTATACACTTTTTAAACAATTTCACGATGAGTCATTAAATTTATTTCTATTTACAGATTTCTTCCGAATATGAGCTGTGTAAGAGGAAAAAAAAACCTTCTTTGACATACCAAGAAACAGCACAAGCTGCAGTTTTAGAAGGGCCTCCACAAACGAAATGGATGGCAAAATATGCACCGTAAGTAATTGGCGAAACATGTTTTCACAATATCAGTATGGAATTACTGTTGCCTCTGAAACAACCAAAGGTACATTCAACATTAATTAAAAAAAAAAACAGTGGGGAAAAGATTTGGGCAGTGGCGGCTCGTGTATAGGCACTGCAGCACCCCCAATTTCCACTTGATATTATCTATAACATTTAATATAATGAGCCTTTTTTCTTTAATTCTTTCTTTATACTTGTATAATATATAATCCTTATGCTTAATGCAGTAACCATCCCTCAGTTTATGAAAAAAAGATACAAAAATCTTTGTATGGAACTGTGAGCTTCACAGTGCCAGCGGCGAGGTGTTTGACTGTTGTGCGCAGGCGCACACAGGAAGCTCCAGGCGAGGCTGTAAGGGAGAGAGAGCACTGTCCTTTCCGCAGATCCGTGTTTGCTGTTTGGAGGTGATGTAACGTGGACAAAAGATGGTTTTAGAAATATAAACTTTGAAACGCCCTTGCGTGAACATGATGAAAAAGAAGATTCAATAAATCCAGGGGTATTTAGAGGATTATTAAATTTTTCGCTTAGAAACTTAGCTTCAGATTTGAAGAATCACTTAGAAACCAGTACAGTCTTCAAAGGTGTTTCTAAAACCATTCAGAATGAGATACTTGACTGCCTGCTACAAATATACCATGAGGAGATAAGGACGGAAATTAGAAAAGCTTCCTTTGTAGCTGTCATGGCTGATGACACAACAGATGTTTCGGAACACACTCAAATGGTCCTTGTTCTACGGTACGTATTGAATGGAGAAATATTTGAGCGTTTTGGGGAATTCTTCTTTCCAGAAAATCAAACTGCAGATGGCTTATCAAAACGTGTTTTAGAACAATTGGGCATAATCCTTCAAGGAAATGGACAAAAGCTGATAGCTCAGACATTTGATGGTGCGAATGTCATGAAAGACAAAAAAGCAGGGGTTCAAGCAAAAATAAAAGCAGTTTATAGTAATGCACATTTCATGCACTGTTATGCACATCAACTTAATTCAATAATGAGAAATGCAGCAAGTATTGCACGAAACACAAGAATATTTTTCTCTAACATTCTGGCTATTCCAACATTCTTCTCAAGATCACCGAAACGTGTGTCCATTCTCAAGAAGCATATGGAAGTCAGCATTCCACGTCCGTCTTCTACAAGGTGGAACTTCAACATACGGACCATAAACAGAGTTCATGAAACTTTGCAACCTTTAAAAAACTGCCTTACTGAAATTCAATCAGCATCAAATGTAGATCAAACCATTGCAGAAGCAACAGGAATTTTAAAATTCTTGAATGATGATAATTTCAATTTTTTGTTAGAGCTTTTTCATCAGATTATGCCTCATGTTGAAATAATTTACAACCAAATGCAATCTCGAGAAATTAGTGTATTTATAGTTAATGAATATATAACAAATTTCAGAACTGCTATTTTAGAATTGAGAAACTCAAAGTACTGTGAGAATCCTTCAAAGATTCTCATGGCAGAAGCTAAGGAAGTGTGTGACGGTATATGTGTTGATATAATGGACAGATATTCTTCCACTAAACACTTAGTAGCTGCTAAATTGTTTAACAAGAATTGCTTCACTAGTTTTAAGAATGAACATCCCTCAAAAGAGATAGTACTGACCACTGAAGCATATCCCACGATCGACAAAGAAAAGCTTGAAACTGAACTAAAAGTATTCTATTGTAGGTCTGATATTCATGAATATTGCAAATGAATTGAGCTGCTGAAATTTATCTTGGAAAATAATCTAGATGATGTTTTTAGTGAAATTACGAAACTGATAAAAATCCTCTTGACAATTCCTATGACTACATCAGAGGCAGAACGCTACATTTCAACATTGAAAAGAATAAAAACTTTTCTAAGGAGCACTATGAATTCGGAAAGACTAAATGCGTTTGCAGTGCTTTCAATGGAGAAAAATTTCCTCAGTTGTCATCCAGAGATCAAGGAGAAAATTATTGATCTTTTCAAGAACAAGAAGAATGGATTTCATTTTTAAATGAATAGATATGCTTGAACTTTAACAATTTAGGATAAAGTAAGTAACAAATATTTAATTTGGTTCTTTTAGGATTTTATCAAGTTTCTGAATAAATTTTCTTTTTATACAAGTTTGTTTTCTTTTACACAATTGTAAAACAAAAGGCTAAACATTTTCAGGAGCAGCACCCCCACTAATTTTAGCCACGAGCCACCACTGGATTTGGGAGCCCTATACCCACCTTTAAAAAAAGAAGGTGTACTTAATATTGTTTAGATACTATTCTTGGAAACGTATTAAAAAAAGTAGTCGAAAATACTTAATGAAGCCTTTGTATTTCAAATAAAATATGAGTTTGTCTCTAGTTTTTCTAGTATATTCAAGTTAACAAGTTCCCTATGGATTTCCTATGGCACAAACTAGATGCCACCACTGACATCAGATTTATAGGAGTTAAAACTGTCTACTGCATTATTTTCTACCCAAAGATTATTTTTATTGTATAAATTTTAATTTGTATGCATACATGATTAGAACATAATTTTCAGGTCAGCTTGTGATCTTTTCCTCATTATGTACGAGATAGGAACTTGCTCAGTTTATATGATCTTTGTTGCTACAAACGTAAAAGATGTAAGTCTAATTCTAGAAATGTAGTGTTACTGTATAACTTTTAAAGACATGAAAAAGGATGTATAGTGATTTGTAACAATTTGTGATTGATGGAATGAACGCTGGGTTATCAGAAAATCACCATTGACTTTATGGGTGCTTAGTTTATTATGAAAAAAAAAAAATGTCATTTTTTTTAAAAACACTAAATTACTAATATTTAATAGTATCTATTGTTAAATTCCTTAATTATATCTATTATCCCTACTGTAGATAATAGGATTTTATTATTAAGTGAAGAACTAACTAAATAAAATCCTTAGTCCCCTCCCGGCTATGAAAAGGTAACCCATCCTAATTAGCCTCAGTAGCACAAAGTGAATATTGATAAATAATAACTATAGATAAATACTATGCACTTAGTAATATAAACAGAGGCCAAACATAACTTCAGTATTGATGAAGTTTGTTGAGAATACAATTACATAACTGGCATAACATTAAATATTCGAATATAATATTTTAGCCACACATTTTGGGTCAAGGTCCATTGATTGTAAACTAAAAAAAGTCAGTTCTCTCATGAATTGGTGTAATTTCAGACCATATTCCGATTTACTTTTTATGAAATGAATAGATTCATTCCTAAGATGTTTATACTTACTAAGCTCTACAGTCCATTCTGTATAGTAAAAAGTCCGTCACGCAGGGGCTGCGTAAACTAAGCAGATTTCCACGTGAAGTTTTACAATAGAGAAATCTGCCTTATGCCAACTGTAGTAGTAAGAAACCTCTTAACCTAAAACATTATTTAGGGCGTAATAACCCAGTAGTTTCTAGCCCCAAAAAACAGTTAACCTAACCTCTAAACCTATTCACGAGGGACGAATAGTTATGGAAATGGCCACCAGAGCTTTCGGCGGAAAGTCCGAACATAGCCTACTGGCCACCACACGCAGAATACAAATGCAAATATCTCGGTTAATATTCAAGATAAAGAATAAATGTATATAACATTATTTATAGTAAATTTAATTTGCAATAAGATTGGTTCTATACAATTTTACGATCCGATGCATAATAACGGAGATATTTCGAATTTTTGAAAATCCCCCCTCTAAACCCCCCCTCCCACTGGTCCGATTTTAGCCGTTAACGAACTTGATCTTCCTTTTTACATGAAACGATTAAATACCGAGTTTGGTGATGATTAAACAAAAATTGCGACCGCTAGAGTGTTAACAGACAAATATATATATATATATATATATATATATATATATATATATATATAGTTTTGAACGGACCTCATTTTCGTCATCTCCTGGGTAGGATCGATGGACATTTGAAGAAATTTTTCGAAAATCGCGTCATGAGTACGACCTCAATAGCTGATTTCCCTTAAGGGAAATCTGCTAAAACCAGTGTGGACATCTCAGATTTTGGATGAGCGTCGAAAGCCAACCATCGATGTTTCCCATCGAAACGACCTCCTTACCTATCGATGTTTAGTTTGGAAAAATCGTGAATTACTTACGTTCCATCGTCCGTTTATGTACATAAATATGATAGTAAAACTATTTTTTCTAAAAAACTTTAAATGTTTCTATATTATTATGTATTTATTAGACGTCTAAGATTGGTTTACTTATATTCATAAAAACTATTCTTTCTAAAATGTTTGGAAAAGTGTAGTTTAGTCCCCCCCCCCCTTGATGGCGCACTTTTCAAAATGACGACCGCGGCCATTTTGGTTTTCTAGCTTTATCTTTTTTAACACTTTAGACTTTAGTGACCGCATTCAAAAATTTCCAAAGTACGCCATCGGTGGTTTAAACCGAGGGTGGAGATTTTTATTTTTTTTAACTCACCTAATTTGTTGGATCCTTAGACGGCGACGAAACAAGATGGCGTACGGGGGGGCCAAACTACACTTTAGCCAAATGTTTCCTAAAATCAATGTACTGATTAAAGACTTCCTATATTGTGTTTATTAAGCGACAAAGATTGGGTCACTTACGTAATTATATGCATTTCCCAATTATTTCTTCTACAATGCGACCAACACTTGTTAAAAGTCTTTAATAACCTACTTATTTATTAAAAAAAACAGAATTTACACAAAGAAAAACTTACCACCAGTCAAGATTTTTAGTGTGAAGAAAGATAAATACGTTTCAGTTTAAATGAAATAACTGAATTATCTGTGTTGTATCTTATCAAGCTTTAGACCAGACCTTCGAATGGTCAATAATCATGGATAATTCAAGAACATCGGTTTCCCGACCATTGTTGGCAAAACATGGACCATCGATGCTCATCCCTATCTCAGATAGCTTCCAGGTTACTTGGAGTCTAACGCGTTATTATCAGTAGTGCTATTTAAACATTCTAGAAGTAAAATCAGAGGAATAAAAAACTAATCCTGCTTGTATCAAATACAACAGTGGCACACACTATATAACACCGACAATGTATTGATTACTGGCAGAATGGACGTTAATTGTGGTGTACGTTAATAAATAATTTTTTAGCTACAATATTTTAACAACCTGTTTTAATTTTTTAGGTTGTTGATCAATACCAAGCTCCTGAAAATCAGTTCAACGTTCGGTATTACTGTATTTTTATTCTGCCGGCTTTTCTCATTGTACAGTTCATAACCAACTACAAACATTTAGCCCCACTTTCAACAATTGCTATATTTGTATCAGGGGTTTCCCTTGGAATTATATGCTACTTCTTGCTTAATGACTTGTCGGAAACACCAGTAAGATATGCAGTTGCACCTTTTGAAAAGATACCTATATTTTTTGGGACAGTCATGTTTGCCATGGAGGCTATTGGAGTGGTGAGCATATATTCTACATACTTATGTACCAATGTCCTAGCTATACTGTAAATAAATTTTAATATCGAATTCTCAAGGATAAATACTTGTTCCCAAACATAAAAAGTAAAACATATTAAAAGAGTTGAGAGTAAAGGTGGAGTGATGATTAATAGATGATAATCACGTGAAATATCTTCCACTTATTTATTTATTTCCTCTAAACATTTCTATTATTTTCTGTGTGTCTAAGTTGGTACTCTTGGTGCTTTGGGTTTTGTTTTAAATGAACATAGTTTAAACAACCTATAATTAGAATGTATTCACATATTACAATATATCTTTAGAGCTATAAGAGCTTCCTTTCTAACATTTTTGTGATTCCAGGTTTTTCCATTAGAAAATGAGATGAAAAATCCAAAGAAATTCAATAGCATATGTGGAGTCCTTAATTGTGCTATGGTGCCTATTTGCCTTATGTATACTGGAGTTGGGTTAATTGGTTTCCTCAAATATGGCGAAGGAGTTGAACCAAGTATAACCCTGTCCTTGCCGAGAGATTATATGTAAGTACTAAAAGCACCATTTTTCAGTTTTAGAACTTATGAAAATGGACTCAAACAATGAAATACTCCTCTTCAAAGAAAACCTACGTACCAGATGTTTCCTTCTACATTTATCACTTTTAATACTTCAATTTTAAAACTAAATTCAGTAATATCTATGTAACACCTTCAATTTTAGACTTATATTAATGAACCTCGTTATACCTAACTTATTAAATGAGTGATATAACGTGTCACTTTGGTTGGGAGAATATACACCGAGTGTCCTCTATATTAGAATTATGTACTTAGATTCCAGTATATCGTTTTACTAACCCTTATGTTACCATGTGATAGTACGTTGCCCATGCCAAGTTTAATTTACAAGATTTTAAGGGATCAATAGAAAAAATAACTCCCTCCAGAGCAGCGAGTTTGAAACGTATATATACGTTGTGAGTATGCAACCATCCCTACTTTTAGCAGATTTCCCTCAAGGGAAATCAGCTATTGAGGTCGTACTCATGACGCGATTTTCGTAAAATTTTCTTCAAATGTCCATCGATCCTACCCAGGAGATGACGAAAATGAGGTCCGTTCAAAATTATATATATATATATATATATATATATATATATATATATATATATATATATATATATATATAAAATTGTAACCTCTGTCTGTACATTGATTTTTTTCGCGAAATTTCACGATAACTTTTCGTTTCACATGTCATAGACACCATAACTGCATTTTGTTTCTTTGGTGTCTGTTTGTTTAATTGTTTGTTTGTTTGATACCTTTTCACGCATAAACGGCTGAACCTAATTTTATGAAACTTGGTATGTATATTACTACTAACCCAACTTAGACTTTAGGCTATATTAATATCCTCTGAGATGAGGAGGAGTGGGGGTTATAAGGGAAGCCAGAAATTAAAAATAGCGATATTTCGTTTCCTATTGGTTTTTCGGCAAAAATGAACATGACAAAAGTTGTTTATTTTGTAATTTAGAGTAACTTTTTTTATATACACTTTTTTCGTATATCGAATTATAAACGAGATATACGCTAAAACCTATAGCGGAAGTGAACAATTTTATTTGGGACAAAAGACCCAACCGAAATAAATAAAACTCGGTATATGTATTAGCACTAACGCTTTCATTATAATAAGCCATACCAACATTTCTAGGGACGGGCAGAAGTGGTGGTTATAAGGGAAGCAAGAAATTAAAAATGGCGATATTTCGTTTCCTATTGGGGTTTCGGCATATATGCACATGTTGTTTACTTTGTTATTTAGAGTAACTTTTGTTATATACACTTTCGTCGTATACCTAAGTATAAATGAGTTATAAGCTAAAATTTATAGCGGGAGTCAACAATTTTATTTGGCACAAAAGTCTCAACTGAACTAAATAAAACTTTCGGTATGTGATTAGCAATAACGTTTTCCTTATAATAAGCCATACTAACATTTCTAGGGACGGGCAGGAGTTGGGGTTATAAGGGAGGCCTGAAATTAAAAATAGTGATATTTCGTTTCCTATTGGGGTTTCGGCAAATATGTACATAACAAAAGTTGTTTATTTAGTTATTTAGAGAAATTTGCTAAACAATTCTTTTTAATATGAACTACCAGGTATAGTTGAGTTCATAAGACGTGAGACAGTGGCTAGGATGCGCAGTAGCAAAGAAGGCTATTGCGCATGCTCCCGTTATCAGTCTGTTAACCACTCTCGTGAGCTACGGATATGTATCGGGCGTCATGAAAACATTAGCCCTCAGTGTGTATGTAGTGTAGCTTTAAGATAAAATCTAACCCTATCTTGGTTATGTAGGAAGAAATGTCGATATAAATCCCTGCAAGGTCTTGCTCTAACCTCAAGTTACTACGTTGCAACAATTATTTTTGTTTTTAAAAAAAGAAATCGGTTTTCGATACTTGAATTTTAATATCGAAATACCGATATATCGGGGGGGGGGGGGGAATATCAGGTAATAATTTAGATATTTTCTGTGGGAAATATTGATATTTTTTCACCATCCCTAGTGTACCTGTCAATAAGTCGCCATTTAAATTTAAATTGACAGTGATAGTGACATACATTCAAGCGGCGATGATAATGACGATGATGATGAGCCCTTAAGCGGCATTGAGGAGATGGCGTTGTCATTTGACCAATTTTAAAGCAATTATATATACAATATAAAAAAAAAAAAAAGTTAACGTGTTATATTTTATTTAACTTCTATTAATTTAGGTGGTAAATAAATTATTTTGATATTTTTTGAAATGTAATTTTGGTAAGAAAATTATCTGTAGGTTTTTAAAAAGTTATTTGTAAGTTTTAAGTATCACAAATCATTGTGTAATTTATAAAAAAAATTAACTTTACATTTTTAAAAATATATCTTTCAGTATTAAAAATAATTATTTGTAAGTTTATAAATTATCTTTAAGTTTCTAAACAAATATCCATAAGTTTTAAGTATAAATTATTATCTGCAAGTTTAAAAAAAAATTTAAATAATAATGTCAAAATATTATTTATGTAAACTATGCAAGTATATGCAATTCCACTAACTTTCTATTATTACTAATCAATAATAAATTACGTTTTTTGTGCATTAAATAAATTATTATTTTATTTTTTTATTCATGTTTGATTTTTAATAATGTTTAATCAATGCTGCTGCTTCTCATTTTCTGCACTATATTTTTATATAAATTAGGAAAAGTAGAACATATACTAGAGGAAGGTTAGACTGCAGGTACTCAGTATCGGTACTTAAAGGGCTGGAGCAAGTGTACGGCATGCTGGCAAATATGTTCAGCTTGGGTAGTACACGTCCTCTCATCCCCACCAAGCCTACCACCCATCCCCACCCCCATGCGCGGACTGTCTCACGTCTCATGAACTTAACTATACCTCACCTGGAAAAATTAATTCAAATGTATGTTAATATTTTGTCCTTAATAATCCAAATCTATGCATAATGCACAGGAAACGGGAAATATGACAATATAGAAGACAGTGAAGTCTTAAATAAAAAATTAATTTTATTATTAACAAATCCACAGAAACGACGGGTATTAACCCTAAACACTGGGACGGGCAAATATCAAAATATTGTGCAAAGTAAAGCCTTGCCAAAAATTACCATCACCATTCAGCCTCAAATCAATTCCCGGGCGAAGCCGGGTATCTGAGCTAGTATATCTATCTATCTATCTATATATATATATATATATATATATATATATATATATATATATATATATATATATATATATACAGGGCCGGCTCAAGGCAAAATACTGACTCGGGCAAACAACCGTTTTGTCGCCCCCCCCTCTAAAAAAGGGGGGTCCGGGGGCCCTCCCCCGGAAATTTGTTCAAAATAGGGTTTAGAATACTGAGTTTTGAGGCATCTTAAGTGGTAGTTATCAATCAAAATATTATCATATTTTCAAGTGAAAAGATAAGATGACTGAAAAAGTATGTAGGCCATCACCTTTTTGCATACATTATAGTAGGCTATACGTAATACATTGTGTGTTTTTGAGTTAGTTTATATTAAAAAAGTGTATAAAAGAAATTTACGCAAGAGAATACAAAATATTAACTTTATAAAATCGAAAACGAAATTTTTCACTACTTGGGCGTTTGGTCGCCCCCCTGGCTGCGTCGCCCGGGTTGCCCGGCCCTTAAGCCCCCCCTGTATATATATATATATATATATATATATATATATATATATATATATATATATATATATATATTTGTCTGTTAACGCTCTAGCGGTCGTAATTTTTGTTTGATCGTTACGAAACTCGATATTTAACCGTTTTATGTAAAAAGACAGATCAAGTTCGTTAATGGCTGAAATCGGACTAGAGGGAGGGGAGGGGGTTTAGAGGGGGATTTTCGAAAATTCAAAATATCTCCGTTATTATGCATCGGATCGAAAAATTATGGTTATTGGTACATAACCAAACTTATTGCAAATTAAATTTACTATAAATATTGTTATATACATTTATTCTCTATCTTGAATATTAACCGAGATATTTGCATTTTTATAAAGTCTATGGGACATGTGGTGGAGGGGTATGTTCGGATTAGTTCGACTGTTTCGTTAAATGTTGGGGTCAGGTGGAAGCTTCTTCTAACTTACCTGTGGATTCTAACCTTACCTTACCTTCCTTACTTTGTGAAATTTATGGAAATACGTTCTGTTCATCCGCCCCCCCCCCTTCTTTAGTTCTTGGACTACTAAAATTTGAGTTATTAAAATATAAATTATTCTTACAATTCAGAAGCCGTTTCAGTTGGGAATTTATTTTAATTAACTGAAAGATTTCTCATTATCCTTTGTAATTTATCACGGTGGTATTGTGTTATTAGTATGCAGAATTTTCTATTGTAAAACTTCACATGGGAAATCTGCTTAGTTTACGCAAGCCCCTGAACCACTGAACACCTCATATCTAGCTTAACTTTCAAGTCCTGTTTACATAGGCTTCTTATTACAGAAAAAATGCAGAATAGAGTTAAGAGGCCTAAGTGTCCAAGCTTCTTTGTTCAAGAAGGTAACCAAATTTCCTGGAGATTCTTTTATAAAATTTAAAAGCTTGCAGTTTAATTCTTAAGTAAATATGCCTGTCCTTTTATTTTCCATTATTTCTGTAATACTTATGGAAAAGAAAAATGACAATTGTCTGCAATAAGGAATATTACTAAAAGGCTTAATATTATCTTATTAGATTTATAGTTTACCATAATTGTATATTTTAATTACATTTATTTCCAGATATTATATTATCTTCTCAATGATTTATTTTCTGTGTTTAAAATTTCAGAATCGCCCAAGCTGTGCGGATAATGTTGTCAATGTCTGTCTTTGTGTCTTGTACTCTATTTTTACAAGCAGTTTCTGATGTGGTGTGGGATAATTATGTAAAACAAATTGTTAAGTCACATACTAATTTTTGGCATTACACTGTGCGTTTCTCTGGAGTAATTCTCACCTGTGAGTATTCTCAAGAATAATTTAATAGCTTTACATAATAAGAAATAATGGTGCATGCACTGTGAGTTTGCATTAATGAATAGATGAAGAATATTTAAAGTAGGATCGCATGTCAAAGAAGGTCAACATTATAAAATGATGAAAGCAAAAATGTTAAGTGTGAATTAGTAATCAGATTATGTTTTTCATTGAGCTATCCAATAATCCCGCCTTTCAGGGACAACAGAACTAGATAAAACCAATGACAAAATAAATTCATCTAGAATTACAATGATTTTTAAAAATTTTAGAACAAACTCAAATTGGTTTAAAGGTTTAGGAAGTTAACATTTTCCCCAAGAGGTACTCCTCCACCATGATAAGTAGCCCTCTGACACAAGTCTGGGTTACGTGAATGAATTGACGATATACCTAGTCGGAAGGATTAAAATGTCTAATGAAAAATCTGATACAAGTGGTTTTTGACCTCCTCTTCCTTTCGGAACTTTTTGGTGACAAGTGAAGGTGGGGCAAAAGGTCCCATTCAAGGCTCAATAATTTGTTGCGAGTTACAAATGAGTGGTGAGACCTAGCGTTATCTTGGTGGAACATAACACCCATTTGCCAAGTTCTGGGCATTTATTTTTAATCGATTGATCCAATTTGTTAATTGGGATCAGTATAGAGTTGAATCAATTGTTTGTCCTTTTGGCAATAGTTCATTGAAATCCCCCATATGGAAAGCATTATCTTCTTTGGATGCAATCCAGGTTTTGACATTCTTCTAGGAGCCTCACTAATAGGTCCCCAAGATTTTCTACAGACTAACGTAAAAATATCCATTTTTCATCTCCTGTTACCAACCTTTTCAAAAATGTTTCTGTTTCCATAGCGAATCACAAACAGAAGTGCATGTTGCCAAGTTGACTTTGGTTAGAGAGTGAGGAGCCCAAGCATTAAGCCTAGAAATATAGCCGAGCTTGTGCAAGTGGTTTTCTACACTTGTGTGCGACACATTTAGGGCCATACCAAGTTCTCACACTGACTGCGTGGGATTTTGATCAGCATTACTTGTTTCAATTTTACATGGGCGACCAGACAATTGAGCATGATTGATGTCAAAATTTTCTGAATGAAATTTGGTAAGCCAATTTTGACAGGCACGTTCGGTTAAGGCATCATCACCATAAACACTACAAATTTTTCTATGAGCTTCTGGAGCATGCTTACCGTTTTTAAAATAATACACCAAAATATGCCGATAATGAATGATATTTTCTCCCATATTCACAGTGCAATAGCAAACACATTGCTAAGCTAGTTTCAACAAGAGTTAACATATATAGTAGTTGGCATATTACAAACAGGATAAACAATCCACCTTAGGAATTAATTTATCAGATAAGAAGTGTATCATAGTGACATAAAAATGAACAGGAAACCCGAAAAAACTTATTTACCAACCCAATATGTCAAACTCACGAGAAGTAGTAGCTTTCAGAACTAGAGTAGAAGTTAGGAAACTACAATTTGAAGCTGAGATCAATGATTCATTACCCAATGAACAGTGCCCAGGACTTAAAAGAATTATAAGGTCATTTAGAAAGTAAATCTGTTATAATAAGTAATCTAACATTTTAAAGTAAAATGTAAGTAACATTTTAAAGTAAAATGTAAGTAACATTTTAAATAAATATTATCCTCACTAATTGACTTTAACTATTTCAGTTATCTTGGCTGTTGCAGTTCCATATTTAGAGCAATTTATTGCACTAATAGGAGCATTGTGCTTGTCAACATTGGGTCTAACATTTCCTGTAATAATTGAGACATTTACTTTTTGGTATAAGTACAAAGGAATCTGGTTTACTTTACTACTACTAAAAAATGCTGTTATATGTTTTATGTCTACAATGGGCTTAGTGGTTGGGTCTTACGTCAGTATAGAGGAAATGGTTGAGAAAATCAATGGAAATATATGATATATAAACTTTTTTTGGTTTATTTATTTTTTCTACCTAAACAAGTTTTTTTATTAGTTCAATTATAGTGTTTTTGACATCATGGACATTTATAAATACATTTTTATGGATATTAAAAATTATATAGTACAAATTTGATGAACTCAAACGTTCCTTACAAATCATTGAAGATAACTAAAGCATATGAAAATCAGATTAGAAAGGTGAGAATGGTTTCTTTATCCTTATATATTATGCAAATTCATCTAATGAAAATAATAATAATTTTATACCTTTATTATAGAAATCATTAAATTACAAACACATATATAATGAAATTTAATTTAACTTAATTATATTATAACAAAGTAAAACAATAATCACAATGAATAGTAACATGTACTAAGCTCACAGATCACAGACTAAATAGAATAAACTTAACATAGTAAACAAGAACAATAACATATTATATATCATTATATTAAATCATCATGCAGCCTTATAGATATATTAATGGTTTTCCTATTGTCTCTTGAATGAAAAGAGCATCAAGAATGACACTTTGTGATAAGAAAATTTAGAGTAATTTGAAGTCAAATCTTCCTTTAACATTTTTCTATTTACCAAAAGCTGTTTTCGAATTAAGTCATGTATTATACTTTTTCTGATTTCAAGAACAGAAACGAGACCACAAAAGTATAATTAAATTATTTTCATAATGCCATAAACTGATTTTTTTGTTTGCTTTTCTCAATGAAAAAGAGTGTAGTTAGAAGTGATAATATAAACATAAACACTCCTACAACCTTTGACTCTATACCAATACCCCTACAATAGAACCTCATAACTCCACAAGAAATATACTGCAGTTTTGAAGTTTATTATTAAAGTAACAATGTACTGATTACTAACTGGTCTACTTTCAGCAGGCAATTAGTGAGGTCATTAAAAACATAAAAGGTTTAATTGATTTCATTATAAGAACATTAATTTAGCCAAATCTATTTCATCTTGTAAATCATAATGGTAGATCATTGCTACAAAAAATATTTTTAATATCCTTATTATTGAAAGTCTGATTAAAAAATTTTAGAATTTATATATTGATTTTAAAAAATGGACATTTTTAATGTTTATTTTTGCATTTGCATCTATTTGGCAGGTGCAACAAGGTACTCTGCAGACCATCTATTTATTATTTTGGAGAAACTGGAATTCTTATTGACTAAATTTTAATAAATGAAATTTTGCAATTTTTAACTTAACTATTTGACATATTACTTGAAGACATATTGAATTATATCTTTATGATTTCCATATATATTTTAAACATGTTTTATTTCATAGTACCTTCTCCCCCCCCCGGTCATTTATTTTTTGTTTTTATTCCTTTAAAATTTAAATGATTGAATTAAATTATATTTTATTAATAGTCTATTGTACATAAATTAAATATTAAAATACTAAGGTGGATGGGACTTATAGAAAAGGGAAGGGTTACTTCAAAGAGGAAAAAAAATGTATTTATGCATATTATGGGCAAAAAGGATGGTAAGCTTTTAATTTATTTGCACCAAAATAAAACTTTGTTTCAGAGGATTGAGTAGTTGAGCAGCAGTACTTACATTCCTCTTTATAATTAACCTATATGATTGCTAATTATTGTCAGCCAACCAATATGGCAGAAGACGACAAATAATTGAAGACTTAATATTTGTTATATATGGCTAATTCCATGCTAATTTATCTATTATAATGAACCATGTTATTTCATCCTACTTTTGAATAACACACATACATTTCTTACATACAAATACTTATATTTTTACAGACAAATAATCACACATATTTTATATATAACTAATACTGATATGCAATATATTTCATGTCTAATGAAAAACAAGTGGAAAAAAAATATGTATAGTGTAGCTCAGAATAAAATCAGTAATTTTATTTCACCTATTGAAAGGATTGACATTCAATGGTAGCTATTTTTCGTAAGCATCTCAAATTATGTAACAACACTAATATAATATCAATTAGATTAGGAACCTCATTTAATTAATTTTAAGGATTAATTAATTTAATTGTAATAATAGATCACACAGTTCTATTTTTTCTTACAATGTACTGTCAATAATGGTATAAAAGCAAATGAAAGAAAAACAAATCAAATAAAATAAAAATCACTGAATTTAAGAAAAAATGAAATGAGACACAACAGATTTGGGGGCATAGAAGAAAATCAGTCATTGACATGAAGGATAATAAGTCAGAGAAAAAAAGAGGTCTTTAGAACAGCAACAATATCAACAAAAAAAAATCATATTCCATTTTAAACTACAGATCTATTTTCTATGAGTAAAAACATATTTTTTCTCTCTGGAGTTTTTCATGAAAAAATTATAGTCTTCTCATTTTAAAGGTAAATCAAAGTCCCTTTCAAACCCCATTATTATTTTAGGTAAGTTTACTGCAACGGGTTGCAGAGCCAAATTTTGCCTATTTTCATTCATTAAATAGTTATAAAAAAACTAAAGTTTCCATTCCGGTAAAAAAATACCATTGTTTTTTTATTTACGATTACTTGCAGCTGAACAGTAAAACTTGCCCTTACAATTTTGGTGTTGGATATGCAAAAGCATGCGGAGGGCATTGTACATAGTGTAAATTTATAATTTTTGTGTAGATACTTCTCACATGAGTAGGTCCTATTCAATTAGTCAGCCAACATTCTAAATGCCGAATAAAGTGTGATTACATTTTATGTGAATGCTTCAATGTTAAATATATTTCTCTATTCAACAAATATTGTTTACTGATAAAGTATTTATTATATGAGTGGAATTTTTATGTAATGTAGAATACTTTTAAGTTGTGTTTATTTCTGTTAACAATGCAGTGGGCAATGAGAAGTTCCTGTTGTATAGGGGTATATTTATATTTTATATTTATATGTGTATGCGTCACCCATGGAATTAACCATATAATTCAACAAAACTGTCTGTATAAATCATACATTACTGTTCGCTTTATGCAAATAAGGATGGGTTATCTTCAGGTTACTCACTAACCAAGGTGGACAAGGATATTATTTAGTAAAGCATTCACTAAATAAAATCCCTTTGCCCACAAGAGAATCAAACCCATGACTCGAAAGTTACCCAAGTCAATTAAGACTAATGCCTTAACACCCATGTCTAAAGTGAGGCTCCCCTACAAATGAATTTCACAGTCAATTCTTCTGTTAAATTTCAAATAATTCTGCTGTTAAAAGCAAGATACAAATCAATGATTTAAATGATCTATAAGAATTGAATAAATATGCTTAAATCAAATATCAAACATTTAGTTGAAACAATCACATGAAAAAAGACATTGTAGGCAAGCTCCCATTATACCTAACGCAAGAAAGACCTAAAGTAATATTTTACAGTAAAATTTATTTGGTTCTTTTATTTCTAGTTAGTCTAAAAATATAACAATTAATTTTTAAAAAATTAAATTTCTTTGGAAAATTTCATGATGGAACTCTTGTAATAGGAATCTCCTATCATATCATAAAAACATTGTTTCTACGGTCTACAGCTAATTAAAAGTAATTGGTAAATGGTAACATATATTTTTAAATTAATAATTACATTTATACAGCTATTAAATGATTTTAATAAATAAAAGATCTAGTTAAGTATACAAGAACTTGCAATTATCATAGATCTAAAGAATATAATTTGCTCATGGCTATTATAACTAATTGATAAAGCTCTTAATTATTTCAATAAATATAAAGCTTTATTCTTTGGTAGATACTTTATGGAATAAAGATATTAATGGATAAATGTAATCAGACAAGTGAGAAATATAATTAGAAGAACTATTCTACCACAATGTGAACCATTTTGATTGTATTTGGAAATGTAAAATCAAATTCAGTTATTTGTTAAATAATAGAAAAATATCATTTTCAGCCTTAATTATTAACTGCAATATGTGTACAAGCAAACTAGTTATTATAAAATGATTCAATACAGGAAACCTAGTTTAAAAAATTTAATAACCCTTATAACCAGAAGAGGGAGAAATAAAAAATAAGATTTTACATTTTTACTCAAAGATCGTAAAAGACAATTTTTAAACTTATGAATAATGATAGCTTTCATAAATCAGCACAGTAAGCATGATGAATTTTTCACATGCAATGTTATGTTGAAGAAATTTTTGAAATTAAAAGATTATAAAACTGGAGTCTATAAAGTCACTATTTTATGACCCTAAAATATAATGCATCAAAAAATAATATTCTATCCAAACCCAACAATCTAACTCTACTTTTTACACACCATCTGCTAAAATATTTTTCAATTTTGATGAGACACTAAAAATAATAAACCAATAATGACAGCTATTTAATGCATAATAATAATGCAGAGAATTGATCAATCAACTTTTAGTCAAAAATGAATAGTGATTCAGAATTTCCAGGCTAACTTCCTCAGCAGTCTGATATCTGCTGAAAAAGCAGATAGCCTAGAACTTTAATCCTATACCAGCAATGTGGGTTAAAGAATAGAAGTTATTATGAAATCAGTGTTCCAAATATATTTAAAAACTATTTACATGTTTCTAAGGCCAAGTGAAGTTGTGGAAAGAGATAAAATTATATGATGTGGGTTTTTTTTTTTTGTATTTAGAATCAAGTAAGAACCATGGAGAGATAACACATTTCCAATAAGTTACAAGAAGAAACTCCAATTTACAAAAATAACACAATCTTTTTTACTAATGAGTCAAGTAATTACAAAATTTAAGAAAATTTGAATTTTATAAAACATACATGGAATGTTTGATTCTTGGAATGCATAATATACAAAATGTAAAACAAAAAATACATTTGCATTTTCCCCTGATTACAATAAGGTGGTAAAAAAAATATGTTGCATTTTGTATTCTAATTACGTATTTTGTAGTAAGTTTTAATAATTATATATGTAAAAAATAAAATCAAATAAAAAATTAAAAATCAATTTAAGTAATCAAAGGTTAGTTTATTTATTTATCTTTAATGGAAATAAATGTAATAAATTTGGAATTATTGATGTCTTCTTTCCACCAGTTACTTTCTTAATCATTAAAAACAACTGGAATGGTGTATATGTCAAATATCTCAAATTACTACAGGCTAATAAATAACTCTTGTTCAAAGTAGGTGGAATTTTTCAATTTTGGAAGTAGGTTTTAATAATTGGGTTTCCTAACAAAGCCCAACCTCCATGTCATTTAATTCCTCCAAAAATTTAACTGAATGGAATAGCAAATGAACATTTATAACACTGGTCTTGATAGAAACGACAATACAGAAGGTTTAATAATATTATTTAGTGCTCAAGCTAATATAATTTTTATATTTCTATGAGAAACACTTTTATTTCAACCTCGCAGTATTGCAACAAAGTTAGTAATGAATAAATGTGAAAACAAAACATTTATAAAATAAACTATAAAGAAAATATAACAAATAAATAAAAGAGGTTTTAATAATTATGGTTTTTTTCAGATTCTGCTATTAAATCACCTATAAACCATAGTTATAAAATTAAAGTAAACTTGATATGCCATACTATAGTCAGGTTTAAAAAACTTTGAACTATTTGTAAAATTAATTCTTAATATCACTGAAGTAAGGCTATGATAAAAACCAACAACTTCCAAAAATTAGAAAACTAAATTCTAACCACACTATTGTAATATATTAGTAATTATTTAATTATCATTACTACTATTTATAAAAAATAACATCAACATTGCACAATTAACACTAACTGGAATAGGTTATCTAAAGGTTTCTACCAAGGGTTCATGACTTAGAATTTCATTTGGTAATCTAATATTAACCAAACTCCCATGTCCATTCACGAACTGAGCCTGACTCAAAATGTAACTACAAGCCTTATGGATTCTACCTCAATGCCCAAAACTACTTCAATCCCCCTTACTATGGTAATATTCTCAATATTAAAGTAATTATTTGTAAGTTAAAACAATTAATATTCTCTCTATAAAAATCAAATTAATTTATATTACTAATTTTCTGCTAATAAGATATATATATTTTTTTATTTCTAAATATTAGAATTTAACAAAACACTACTTATTTAATTTATGATCAAATCACTGATATGTAAAATTAAATGAATTAAATTAATAATAATAAATAAGTCATATATCATATAGCATGTTTTCACTGATAATAAGCTAGAAGACGGAATCTGGAGAAATATATAAAAATACATTTTGTGAGACTTAATAGATCTGTTTTTTTTTTTTTTAATATATTAATTTTTTTTTGTTGAAAGAGTCATAGAGGATGCGAAACATGTAGAGGAAAATAAATCAATGATATAGTTCACGTGTTTTTTACCTATTGACCTTCAGCCATTGCTCCTTCAACAAGGATTGAATTGAAGTCACATTTTAAGGCATAACTTTTTTTCTATTTATTGTTGGACTCAATGGTTTTATAACATTTGGAATTAGTTATTTCTTTAATATTATTTCAAGAGTTCAAAAAAAAATATATTTATTTATTTAACATAAGAGATCAAAGTTTCTAATGACTTTAACAATTAGTTATGAAATGGACAATCTGTAATATAGTCCTTCCTACTTCAACAAGACAATAGTCACTCAACATAGTTTGGGAAACCCAGCAACTACTATGGTAATCCAAAATAAAATTGATATGTTAAATATAAGTAAGGCTTTTTTGCAAGTATATTAATTAAACTTTTACATTTTATATAAATTAAACACACTCTTTTTCTAGTGTTTAGAATATGGTCAGGTGACTGGCCACTAAGTGTTACTTAAACCAAATTGTAGTTAAGAGACAAGTATCAGGAGGTAATTAATGACTTAATATGATCATAAAAATAATATTATTGGGGTAAATAAACCAACCATGAATCCAAGTAGAGAATAGCAATACCACCACCACTCTGAAACAAAAACAGGTATGAGACGTTTTGCCCTAAGTTGACTACCGATATACATTTCAATTCATTTTTATAAATATGCCAAACTGAGACTAACAGATAACTTTATATGTTAGAATTCTGGTTATAGAGTTAGTTATAATTTATGATTAAAATAATATCACAAAGAAGTTATAAATAAAATAATTATCAAATGAGAGGCAAGAAGTACATTGAATATCATGACTTACATAACAATGATATGGGATTTAAATATATTTACTACCATTCGAAAGCTGATCTATTGAGAAAATAACCACTGAGCTTCACCTGATGCAGGTAATATACCTGTAAATGTCATACTTTACTAATTATAAATAACAACTACTTAATCAATCAAGGTATCCTGTTCTTCACGAAGTAATAGGTTGTCTCTAGGAGCTGGTCCTCCGCTCAGGATACTCCGAGCACCTTTCTTCTTCTTGCCTGTGAAAACTCTGGCCAGCTGAGAAAATTTTTTTCGTGATACTGAAAATTTGAAAATTGACTTAATTGGATGCATCAATATATTTAAATAAAAAAGTTCACTAAGCATTTATGCATGTAGTCAATCTAAATATTAAAAATTGAAACCTTCAGAATAGTTCTCTGTAAAACAATTATGCTCTAGGACTAAAATGTTCCTCATCTGTTCAATTATAGTCTGTTAACATAACAGGAGATAGGGTAGCATTTTATATTTTGACTCAGGACCATCACCTTCCACATACAGCTCCAAACTATTCTTTTCACTAACAGTTCTAGGGAATCAGTGTTTAAAGAGAGCCATCTTTGTGGACAAGGAGATAAAAGTACATAATTAATTTTTAATTTTTCATTTGTCATTAGTTTCAGTAAACACGTATTAATACTATATTGCGTTTAGAATGTATTTCTGAAATTAATAAGTACTATGTAGATAAAAAAAGTTAGAAATGTGATTTCCAGTAATCGAAGTATCTATCTGTACTATAAATTAAGTATTATATCTCCTGGGCCTTCTATTAAACTAAACAAGTTTTATTTATATAAATTTGAACAGACCACATTTAGTCATCTCTTAGGCATCTCGATGGACATATGAAGATGAAAAATCGCATCATGAATACAATCTCAATAGTGCATTTCCCTCAAGAACAGATAGGATTAACTATTGAACTAAAGAACTCCTTTATTTTTGTTTCATAACACGAACACCCTTTATTTTCATCAGTTATTCATTTTTAAACCAGTAAAGTAAAAAGAGAAGATTAGACAAATGTTAAAGAATTTATGTCTAAAATGGCTGTTACTTGACAATAAAAATTGGGAGGGAGAATGGTTTCTTATAGAAATATAAACTTAAGCACTAAATAATTTTTATTACACACTGAAAATGTTCTTTCTGCACAGCCATTATCTGGTTTGAAGCATGGCTATGAGGTAAATATTAATGAGTTTATACACGTTCATAGGATCAAATAAATATTTTTTCCATTCAAAATACCACGGTTGCTTCATCTTAGTATTAGTTGAAAGAATACGTTAAAATTCTGCTCAGGTATTCTGTTGTAATATCAAAAAGTGATAATATTTAATGATCTGAAGCCTAATGCCGTAATTTTGAAATTCATAGATCTAAACAATATTTTAGGACTTTGAAATACATCCTAAACACAATTTGCAAGTTTCAAGTAAAATATAATTAATGTGCTCAAAGGAAGGTCAATCATTTATCCTAAAATGCTAGATATAGTAAAGAATTTAGCCACACCAGTAGATATTAATAAATAAAAAAAAAAAAGTTTAAACAAACTTACATTTCCCCATATTACGAAGTCTTTCCTTAAAAAGAGCATCATCATCAGAGATCCTCATTGGAAATGCAGAAAGACGCTCTTCTGGTGGACTCTCTGGACAAAAAAAAAATCTAGAAATATATAATTCTCAATGATAAAAAAATGTAAATATTATAATTATTTGCAAATTTTTGCATCTCAAAAAATTATAGTTTCCGTATTTGATAAAAGTTACTCTAAGCTATATAAAGTTTATTTTTAGTTATACTGTGCTATGTTTAGCTATATTGAACTTGCTAATAAACAAGTTAGGCACTCAGAAGTACAACATTGTAAATGACGCTAAATATTAGTTCAGTTTTCTAAGGATGTTTTTATTAGCAAAAAAAAATAGTTTGAGGATGAGATAGTTAATTTAAATTTGGTTGTAAACTCATTATTTCCTCACTAAAAAGGGTTCTAAACTTATAATTAGAATCAGTATATCAGTTTTGTAACACATTCTAACTATACTGTTTTATTTCTGAATGCTTCAAGAAGTTGAAAGTATTCTTCTTTCATCTCCTTCTTTTCCCTAAATGCTGGATCCTGCAACATTGATCACTCTACACTATATTAAAATTATTATTTAAGTTAAAACTAAACAAGCCTAATACTTTATAAAGGGGCTCTACGACTTGACTGGAAGGGGGGGGGAATCAAAATTTACACGTACGGCCAAAAGATTAGTGCCTAAAACAATGCACCTGATCAGTACGGGTTATGTAAAGATTATCCACTCTACTCTCGATAACTTAAAGCAACTAAAAATAATATTTATTTAGCACTTTCAAAGCAGTCTAAAATTTCAAGAACTAGCAATATTTTAAAATAATTCAGATTAATTTTAAATACCTACCTCTACCTACCAGGTGAACATCTGTAAAAACATTTTAACGCTATAGATACAGAGAAAAAAACAAAACCTCATATAAATATGTTTCTTTGACAAAAAATTTATATTTGTAATATATTCTAATATTCCTGGCACCATAATTCAGGAAGTTACAATCTGTAGCAAGTTAGTAAAACGTTTGCCTCTAAAATGATGTAAGAATTTTTGAAATGGCTGCAGTACATAACTCAAAAACAACAAGCCTTTGAATGCTATAATTTCATATTTGGGATTTTTGTATAGCCTACTTGTGCCTCCCCTTTTAGATGAGCGAATAAGGCAGGGTGGGGGTGATTTCAAATCTCTCTGTACTTATCAGAGACACAGAAAATTTGTATCTGACCTTTTTTGATTATCATAAAAAGGTCTATACATTATGTTCTATGACAATGTTCAATCCGATGCAATGCTACAGGGATATTGTATATCACTTTCAAATGAATAAAAATTTTAAAGGGGGGGAGAGGGTGAGGTAGTCAGCTCTCCCTAACTTTAGCATTATTAACTTTTTTTTTAATATCTAAATGCTATAAATTTGAATTTTATAATATTTACATACATATTAAAAGTTATTATTCCAATCTCATTAGTTTCCAAATGAATGTTGCCATTAATATACACTAAAGTTTTATAAAACACAGGACATCTTATGTACATTATGGGCCATATGTTATTTTCTCGCAATACTTGTCCACACCTATATAAAATATTTAAGCTGACATACCATTATTAAGTGCTGTCAGGAAATCTTTATTCCACCTAAGCTCAGACATGAATTCCTCATTCTGAAGAAGCATGGCTATCCTTTCATCTTCTAAATCTGCTTCGATCTGAAAGCATTAGAAATTAAAAGTTTATTATTGCAGAAGGCTTAATAATAAGGCTACTTGAAGTTAGCTAGGAGCCAGAAAAAATTAACTCAGAGAAAATACAACTTTTGAATTGATTGGCCGAAGTATACATTAACCATAGAAGAAAACTTCTACAATGAACTCGTGAAGTTGGTTAATGAAGTCTGAGATCATGGATATAGAAACTTATAGGGGAGTATGTTTTAGTCATGATCCAGATAGATTATTTGTTATTTAAAAACAATTGGAACAAAAAGTTCGGCAAACAGGGGTTTCATAAAGTAAGCATGTATTCATAAACTAAGCAGATATCCCTCATGCTTGCAAGGCACTACTGATCTTATCTTACAAGGTTAAGGTTACTTTTTCAAATATGTAAATATCTTAGTGGGGAGTTCGATTCTCACCTGGGCAATAGGAATTTACTTAGTGCCGGAATTCATTAAATAAAATCCATAGTCCCACCCTGGCTAGAAATGGGTGGTACCTGTAGATAATCCGTCCCAATTAGCCATAGTTGCAAAAAAGTGGACATTAATAAATAATAATAAATATCTTAGTTCATACTTTAGATAGAGAAAAAGTGAATAAAACAACATTTATAGAAAATTAAATTCGTTACAACATTATTACAATGCTGACAATGGTAAGCAAAGCATCAACTCCACCAAAAGAAGCACCACTCATCAGAACATCTTCAGTACATGTTAACCTGTTAATGACCAGAACTGAAAGAGTTAGTGTTAACCAGCCAATGACCGGGAATTGAATAAGAATGACAGATTGAATAGTCCACACACAGATAACTGGCAGAGACAAAACCTTTTCAGCTTCTCCAATTTACAGTAAGGAACAAACTAAATAGTTTAAGATGTTCACAAATGCCCAGATCCTGCAAGGCCTGAAGCGCCTTGCAATAAGGGGGATTTTAATGATTGACAACCTTTTAGCAGATTTCCCTTAAGAGCTATTGAAGTTGTACTGATGACTTGATTTTCAAAATATTTCTTCAAATGTCCATCGATCCTACCTAGGAGATGACGAAAATGAGGTCCATTCAAAATTGTATAGGTATATGTTTGTCGTTATTGCTCTAGTGGTTGCAATTAATGTTTTATCGTTACCAAACTCGATACATAAGCGTTTCATACCAAACTAAAGATCAAGTTCATTAACAACTAAAATCAGACAGAAGGAGGGGGGGAGTTTGGAGGAGAGAATTTTGAAATGTCTACGTTATTGTTTGTTGGACCCGAAAAAGTGTATAGAATTAACCTTATTGTAAATTTAATTGTCTATAAATGTTGTTATATACACATTTTCTCTAAGGTTAATATCGACCGAGATATTTGAAATATTTAGGTTTCAGCATTCCCCCACCTCCCTCCACTCCAACTTATGTCCTAATAGTAATAAGCTGTTTGAACCTCTTTATTCTAAGGTTAAATACCAAATATTGTTTCTATGGGACCTTTATTATACGAGATACATGCAAATTCGTTGTGTGATGACATCATCAATGAAGGTTTTACGTCCTTGTCTTTAAATTGTTCATTTGATCTTTACCGATATTTAACCGTTTTATTCAACACTAAAGATCATATTTGTGATTGGCAGAAATCGAACCAGGATTAGGGGGGTTTAGAGAGGAAGGGGAATTTGAAAATTCTACATATCTACGTTATTATTAGTCAGATCATAAAATGTTGTAGATTCAATCTTGTCAAACTATTGAAGCTTTACAATTTTCATTTCATGCATTTTTTCGAAACTAAAGTACTAAGCCAGTTATTCGTACTTTTTTCTTTTCAGTAACTCCCCCCCCCCCATTCTACTCCATAGTTTTTCCCCCATAGAAACAGAGAATATAGTAAGATGAGATCAGTTGTTATGCCACCACGTGGGAAATCTGCTAAATTTACGCACACCCTGCGTGACGAACTTTTTAGTTACCTTATGTACACCTTTTCTAGTTATGTTAGGTACGAGTTCCAGGAATGAGATTGATTTGCATAAGAACACAGGAACTATTTTGGCTCAAGTAGCATTTTTATATTTACAAGTAGTATTAAGATGATGTGAATTAATTAAATAATTTATTCCACTCCAAAAATATAATAATTATAAAGCCACAAAGCTGTTGATATACTATCCTTTTCAATCAAATGCCTTCCTACAAATAATCTAACAGAATGATTTTCAGAGTTCACTAATATATATAAAGAGATGAAAGAGGGAGTTAAGTGAGCCTGATTGAAGTTAATAGTTATGGGTCAGGCGGTTATAGTGCTTCCCTTTACTAAAAAGATCACAACTATACTAGTTTAGTTTACCTGAAATATTTAATCAATTTAATGAACTATTTAGTGAATAAACTGAATAATGTTATTTAAAAAAAAATAGAAAGAGATAAATGTTTAATTTTACAAGGTAAATAAAATAAACCATTAATTCTGTTGAATATATTTTAATTTTAAAAAATAAGATAAATAACATTAGATAGGGCAAATAACAGTTAAATTAATTGTGTTAAAATATAAGCTTCAAAGACTAGTATCTTTTTAAATTCAGACAAATTTGTGAAGTTAAAGCCTAAACTTCATTAATTTTATTAAGTGATACATTTTCCACTACCTTGTAGGATTTTACCCACCTAAATAACAACCATTTTCAAAGATTAAACAACTTTTTATTTATATAAAAATAATAAATAAATATATTAATCAGCAACAAAAATGAAGACCTGCTTGTTTTTGCCTGATATTTTATTTTTCCAAACTCAAATTCTGCACTGTCTTTTTATAGTTTTTGGATCATTTTAATCTACACTACAGATTACTTGCATTGAGAAATTTGTAATAAGTACTTAGGGTATCCAGAAGCAGTCCAAGAGGTTTGCTATGTCCTGAGTCTCAAAACTCTAATGCATCAAAGTAAACTCATGATCTCATAACAGTTGAAAGCTATTTAAGAAAACTGAAATGGATAAAAGTAAATTTTATAGAATCCATATGTTCTAGAAATAAGATACTCTTTTATTTACTTCATTTAGACGATATAAAGTATCTATAGACAATGTTGTAAGTTGTTAGTTTCTACTGACCAAGATAAAGCCAATCTCCGCTTTTATTCGCCTCCGTTCTCTTTTCTTCCATCGCTGGCGAAGCCTAAACCTGTTCCAAAGCCCAGTAAACCACATTAGAGTGAGGGTGTTTGTGAAGGCTAGAGGCAGGGAGCATTACCCCCTCCCATCATGCTCTTTTCATCAATTAAACTTTATGAATTAACTGGCTACTTAAAAACAGTTACCAAAAGCTAAAATCATATTTTAGTTCTTCAACACTTCCCTCTTGAAAATGTTATGGTATAAGTAGGTATCAGTTTAGAAACTGTAATTAAAATATGGAAAAAGGAACTTTAATAGGCAGTTAATACAAACAAGTGTGTAAGGAGTTACTTTATAAGAAACAAAGCTCACAAATAATATTTAAAAGTTTATATACTTCATATCTAAAACTGAAAAATCTCTATTTAGCTAGGTACAATACAGCAGAAACTAAAAGTCAAACACCACTCTTTACTTATGTTTTGAGCTATTCAATCATTAAGTGACAATTTTTTCCCCTAACTGAAGAGAAAAAGTTTATTTATTACATGACCCGTTAATGTACATTTCAATGAATTTGAATTACATTTAATATTATATAATATCAACATTTAATAAGTACTAAAAGTAATGACCTAGAAAAGGAGCTATAATGATCTTTGCATTTTTATAAAATAGTTAACATACCTGCCTCTGGTCAGCAGCAAGTCGAAGGAAGCCAGGAGGCAAAGGTTGCAACATTGCCGGTTTCCAACCTTTAATTACACACAAAGGCTCATTATCTGGGAATGTTGGATTAACAACTCTGAAATATTTATAAAAATTATTTAGTAGTTGTAAATATAAAGATTAATTATTTGACAACAATGAGGCATGCATAGTGTTTAGCCTTACTCAGGAGTTTCGGATATCAAATCATTTTGTATACTTTGTCTAGCTTTTTCATTTTCATTGTCTGAGCTCATTGAAAGAAGCTGATCTATAGTTGCATCAACAGCCCCCTGATTTGACCTCAAAACCACCTGAATTAAAAAAAAAAAAAAATACATTTTTATATTCAGGAGGAATGTATTCTACAAACAAACTACATAAATCATAGAATGGTGACATATTTGTAGTAACGTTTGAAATGCATTGAATATAAGTGAAACAAATAGTAAAATGAAATAGAGAGAAAATTAATTTTAAAATATTGCCCAAAACTTCTCCTGCTCTTATAACATTTGGACAAAATTTATTACCATTATAGACCAACAAAATACAAATAATGCAAAAACATTATAATCCAAAAATTATATAATAAAGCCATACTTTTTTTTCCTTTATGTGATTTGTGTTTTGTAGGCCTTGATAATGACAATAAATTTTGTTGAAACATGATTAAGTATTACTTTTTTATTTTTTGTAGACAATTTTCCACAACAATTTTAAATCAAATTCAATTTTGTCAATTTTTATGTTTTGATTAAAATAATATTCCCATTCTACGATTCTTAGTATTTAGGATACTAACTAGGGATATAATTTAAATACAAAATAAGCGAGTTTTCTTTACAACCTTAACAAGTAGTGTTAAAAGCACACCCAAGTAATAGGAAGCATAAAATAGAATAAAATCCTTGGAAATTAAGTCTAATTGTATGTCAAACCAGGTAGTAAGGCCAAAAAACACCAAATATAAGACTACTAACCTGATTTGGACATGAAAAAATGTCAATTGATGACTTGCTAAAACCATATAGGGGACCAAACCTGAGGAAGACAAATGGATATAGTTCTTTTAGTATAGGCCTAAACATGAATTTTTCTCATATTCTATAATTTTGAAGATGACAGTGTCTGTCCTTGTTTGATTACGTATATTTCAGAATAATACAAGTACAAGCAATATACTTTTTTTTTTCTTTTCAGCAGGATGGAGAGATTATTTGAAATATTTGGTTAACAAATTAAAAAAAAAAAAAAAAAAAAAAAAAAAAAGTCTTCCAAGATCAATATTTTTGACACGTTGAGTATAATAAAATGGACTCAAAAGAATATAGTTTCCCTTTTTTTTTTAAATTGTAAGAATGGACGACAGTACATTCCAAATGAATAACTCATTCCTCATTCAAATTAATCTACTAATCACATTATGTTACAAAAAACAAAAAAAAAACAAAAAAAACTGCTTATAGCTTTCATGACGAAAAAGGGAAATTCTAGCAAAACATTCTCAGAGGAACTTCAACTACGTGAAACATTGGGGAGGGAAAGCCAATAGTTTTGAAGTTCTTACAATTTTTCTATAAAACCAATAGCTGAGACAGTAACAAATTTATTTTTTTGCTTATAAAAACAAGTTAAATAAAGAAAGTCAATGAAAGCACCCTCAATCTAATTTTCAACAGAGAAATATTTTATTGTATACTTTTCCTTGAGTTTACCATAAAATATCTTGTGATATATATTTAGTTGTATATCACAAGTCTAATTATCAAGTCGCTTATGCTTGTATTGTGATTGTGTCAAAGCAAAAATGGACATGAAATAGAATTAGAACCCCCTTAACTTAAAAATAAATAAAGAATGACATTATAGCAGAAATTACAAACTACAATAAGTACATGAATCTTTTCTAAAAAAGTTTAAATAATTCATTTAGTAAATTAAAGCAATATCTAAAATTACCTCTATCACATCCCCATCCATTGTTGGAAACATAGTTTTAAAGTCTTGCATTGCTTGATTAAATTCAAGCTCAGTAGTTTGTTGAATTGTTTCCATTTTGGGATTATTTATTTATAAGCTTATCCTTTCTCTAAGTATTATACAGTCTACAATAAGAATATATATATTTTATTAAAAGTAATGTAACATTAAATTAGTCAAATTAAACTATGTATAGACAAATTAAAGCAAGAAAATTACATTTTAAAGTTCCATTTAATTATATAATAATTGAATTATAATAGATTAAATATAGAATATAGTAGAATTTTACTTTAATAAAGTAACATGCAAATTAAGAAGGAAAAATATCTCAATCCATACAAATGCATTGCAACCTATGAACATTTAAGGGAGGAAATTCTAAGGTTTCCCTGTCAGCTGTCAATTTACAAGGAGACATGACAGATCAGGAGCAGTAAATATTTGCTTGGTAAACATATCCATTAGATTAATAAGTCTAATGAGTTTTTCTGATAAATGGGTGGCTTAAAAACGCAGTATTTTTAGAAATGCATTATTCTAATTTTTATTTTATTGATGTGAAATGTTGATATAAAAATTGCTTAAAATAAATATTTTTCAAAAATATAATGTTTACTTATATTTGTTTCTTCCTTATTATCTCCCTTTTTGTATTTCTAATACACTATCCATGAGATAGCTAAACACATTGTGTGTATTACTTTAATAAATTATTTCATAATAAAAGTATTTTACTATGAATTTAATGACAAGGAGAAGTTTATTTTGGATCATATTTTTATATGGATAACATTAATAGAACAAAATAAATGCTGACAATATCTTCCAATTAGACATATTTCAGCACTGTTGACTTACTGGAATTCCAGTCTGAAAGGCAGTGACTGGTACTGGATAAGTCTCCAGTTTATTGATTAGGTCACATCATTTTGTCATGCCTCAGGTCTGTATTTTTCTGGGTGTTATTTCATGTTTATCGAAAATGTAGATAGAGAAGTAAGGGGAACTTATTTAGCATTAGTATAGTAAATTATTGTAGTATTTAATAAAATTGAGTTGTGACAATCATGCATTATTGCGAAAACATTTCTTTTCGACTTGTACTGCTATAGTTATTTATTTATTTTAATAGACTTTCCTTTAAAATATTAAACGCATATTTTCTCCTTGTTAAAGGCAAAGGACTCCTCTTTTGTGATTTGAGGGTGAAAATCATTATTACAAACTTTGAAACAGAAAAAAGTGGGTAAATTAACTTACTAACAACTCGCCAGTTCCATTGAGCTGTGTGTGGACAGAATTTTAAATATAGCTTGATTTATAATTTTATATACTGTTGTAGTAGCTCCTGTCAAATTTAATCTCTGTTTAAACAGAGAACATTTTTAACATTTACTACAGTTTGAGCATCTAGGTATCATATTTCTCTATTATGAAATTCATGAGACTTTAAAACAGTTACAATTGAAAGTTACCAAAAATAAGCATGGAATAACTGCTTCTTTTGGTATTTTCTTGCATATGGTAAGAATTAACCATGTGTCTAGCAAATCAATGCTAATGACAATCCCAAGAATGTTAGTTTTACTTCTCTGAACATTAATATTACAGTGTACCAGGAAAAACAAAATTATTTTTAATCATCTTGAAGAGCAATATAAATCATGATGTTTGATAGAATTATTTACTAATTTTATCAAGAATTATAATTTTTTTTCTGTTATTGTTTTCAAAATTGAATCATATTGTCTTCATGATGTTTTATAAAACAAATAAATTATTTAATCCAACATCATAAAGTTGCTTTCAAAATGATTAATTAGAATTTACTGTAAAGATTTAAGTAACAAGGGCTAGGCTAATGCCCATTTATATAAACATTTTTAGTGTATTTACATAACTAATAGCAATAAATAATTGACGAAATAAAAATAAAATATATATATATAAGGAGAAACCCTAGTGGCACTACGTACAGCAGACTGGCATAGCACATGGCATATGTATGCTTATGATGTATTGCTCATTGCTAGAATTACTGACAAATTATTTGGTACTTTGGGAGAGATCACAAGAGCAGCACAAGGTCTAGGAGTTGGAATAACTATGGAAGAGTATATGAGAACCTCTAGACTGACCAGGAAGTTTGGCAGTTATATCAAGTTAAGGGATTTTGCATTTCCTACTTTCAAAAAATTTAGATATAGGACAGTTGCAGAGAATAAAAGTGTGAAACCATATATAAAAGCCAAAATGGGGTATGCTCAAGATACACCTATGGGCTATGAAAAGCCCTCCACTTTAAGAGACAAAAAATTGAAATATACAAGATGGTCAACAGACTTCCAAGTATATATGACATTAAATCATAGATTCTCTCCAAGAAAACAGGAGTGCCATGAGAATGATATTTGGAGTAATGTGAGAACAGCAAAGATAGGAAATCTGAAACAATACTTAACTGATCAGTGTGAGGCATCTGTGTTAAAAGGAAATGCTTATTGTGATGGATAGGGTACATGGAGAGAATAGACTCCAAGAGATTGCCCAGGAAAATATTGTATGGCATTCAATGTAAGTTGAGGAAGGGCCCAGACAAACAGAGACTGCTGGTTGGGCTGAACGAAGATTTAGAGAAACTGTGGGTCCGAAATTAGATGAGCCTTGCAGACAAGAAAATATTTTCTTTACAACATAAGCAACATTGACCGGGAGTCTACATTACTTCCAATATAATGTTATACAATATTTTTAAAAGCTCGGAAGCTCAGAATGACCCCATAGAAGACTCATAAGCTGATTCTACGATTGCTAAAGATCTACTGTGGGATGAAATCACATGCAGTAGGAAAGTAACAAGAGTATGCAAGTTGAAACTTGTCCAATGATGATTAATTAGGCATTTACTTTTTTCTTTCTGTTTTATGAATTTCCTCTTTATCAACTTGTCTAAATATTTTATTAACCTAAGAAAACAAAAGCCTCATTGCTTCACAGTTATTTATTCTATGCGATAGAGTGCTTTCAGAACATGCAGTCCTTCATCAGTGGCCCTCTTCAAAGAATGCTACTGGAACAAAGGATTTCCCTTGACTTCCTTCATGAGAGTCACAGGGAATCTTTGGTTTCAGTAGCACCTTGTGAAGAGGACACTGATGGAGTGTACGTTTACATACCTGAGATACCAGATTCCTTCGCCTTCCAGTATCTCAAAAATGAATTTTATTACCCTATCAAAATTAGGGGAAAAAACTATAAATAAGAAGGAAAAAATAAATCATTTTTTGGTGTTATAGAGAAATAATAATAAGCAAACATTTATTTGATTATATTTTATATGGTTACAATTGATATTTAGAATTTAAATAATCTATAAAATCTGATTTTTATAGAATTATCTGATTCATATATAATCCACCTTTACAATCAATCATGGCTTTCTGAGTCGGAAGTAGTTTAGGTTATTGTTAGTTATTATAAGTGATATTAACCTCCTGGAGATGCTTCATTTGAAGTGAAAAATGTAGTGATGAAGAAAACCTGTGCTAAAGAAGAGAAGTACTAATTGACCTTCACCAATCTATTCATCATTGAATGATATAGAGTCTACTTAAGTTGATTTTTGGTATAAATTCAGAAAATCAAATTTTGGAATTAAAGGACTTAGTATGAAGGGGTTGAGTTGGGCATTGTAATCATTTTTGGACTTGAAATTGTGCCCACAATTTATATTTTGGTCCATTTTTAGTAGAATCTAGTTATTATTATTTATTAACGTCCACTTTTAGCAACTAAGGCTATTTGGGACGGGTTATCTACAGGTTACCACCCTTTTAGCCAGGATGGGATAGAATCTAGTTAGAATTCATCAATTTTTGATGGTAAATTTGTTAATCTTTGAGCCTTCTTTTCAACATGAACTGGTTCTACTTTTCCTTCTGCTCAATCCCCACTTTCCAATCCTCATTCCCTTGATTAGAGTTCATGAAGATCCAAATAATAAATCTAGGGTATAGAAAACTATTTTTGTATTTTCCTTTTCTTTTTTTTTTGTTCTAGTCCCTAGTCCTTTACAGTTGGTCATGGACAGGGCCTTGCACAGAAAATATGAAAGACCTCTACACAGAGAAGACAGTTATAACCCCTAATTAATTGTGACCTTAATTGGCACCTCTTCAAGCAATTGACACACAGCATGGAACTTGGAGATTTTGCCTTCAGCAGAAGAATTCTTTTGTGTACTCATTGCTTAGTTAGTAAAAGATTGGGTTAGATATCCAAGGCTCAGGGTCAAAGTATGCAGGTGCAAATATTTTTTGTCTCATATAAAAAAAAATAATTATTTATTACTTACTGAAGCTGTATCCTATGCTTAACACTAATAAAACATAGCCTTAATCTCTGTTTTAGGTGAAAAATGTACTATGAAGTTCAAAGAGAAAAAATTGGACATTCAAACTGGTTTTAATTGAGGTTTCTATTCTGTTTATATATTCATTATTTCTTTACTCAAAAAGATTTTGAGAACATTAAACTGGTTACAGGGTTATGGAATTAAATGGAAACTGTGCTGTATCGAGTGAAAGTGTTGAGGATTTGAGTGAATATACTGATGCAGATGAGAGTATTTCGGCCCCAACTGAAATTCTTGCTGAGGTGAGTTTGTTAAGTTATTTTTAGCTGATTGGAATTAAAGAAATACAAAATACATAATGCAGTGCTAAATAGAATAAGTGGAGCAATACAAAAGCAGTATTCCTCCAGTTATTCTATTTAGCACCATTTGATGTTTTGTAAATTAAAGGAGGAATACTGTTTTTAAAGCTCAAAATATATTGTCCCCTAAAATTTGTTTAGAGTTATTTGTTAAGGATTAATTGATTCAAAGACTGTATAAACCAAAAACTGCCAATTGTTTAATCAAGTGTTCTCTCTTTTGACACTCTTTTATCACTTTTCAGTTGTAAAGGACAAAGAAATAGCTAAGTAATGTTGGCAACTTTTTCCAGAAATTTTTAATTGATAAGTGGTTTTTAATGTGTTAACATTGGGAGGCTGACATTCTTCTGGCTCATTCATTAAATACTATCATCCAATTGATTTTCTAATTATTCTTTATTTAGAGCCATCTTTCAGTTATCTTAGAAAATAATCACTAACCTAATACTTTCAGTAAGCTCATACCTATGAGTGCTGCTTTAGTGGAGTCTCTAATAGTGATTGTTGATAAAGATATTTAATCATCCTACCACTACAAAAGATATGACCATTATATTTTGGCAGATTTTTCTTTTGTCCTTTTTTTTTTGTTTTATTTCTTATTATAAATATTTATATTGGTATTAGAGTGCCTTCACATGATTTAATATATTTACCAATAATTTACAGCATCTCTATACCGCAAATTGTTTCTATATTTACTTGCAAAGAACAAAAAATATGTATTCCTCATTCTGATAAAATATATTTTGGTGTGCATTCAATTATAGGATATCATAATCAGAAACTTTCGGATACGAAATGATATTTGAATTAGTTTGATGTTAATAAGTATTTAATTATTTTGAATTCTTTTGCTCCAAATAATATTATTTTTCATCTTACAGTTCTTATCTGCAGTCATGCTGAAAGATTATGAAACAGCACTAAAATACTGCAAAATGAGTAAGTGTTGTTGCTTTATGTTTATTTCACTTGTATGTTAAGGAATAAAAATAGTGTTAGTTGGAACATGGATGGGATAAGAAATATGGACCCTACTTGACAATACCTTCTTCTCCTGTCCCAGAGCATTCTACATACAGTAATTTCCAACTCTTGTATTACACTTTAACAAACTTAATTACAGTGAAATGGGAGAACAAAATTCACACAATGTAAGCTCAAAACTGCTTTATTATGCATCCCGTCAATCCTGACTCAGCTCATTAGGGCCATTTCATTCTCTTCTTAAAGAGCATTGCTTTTAATAATTTATTGTTATTTCTTAATGTCAACTTTGTGCTACTAAGGCTAAATGGGATGGGCTATCTACAGGTTACCGCCCTTTTCTTGCCAGGATGGAACTAAGGATTTTATTTAATGAGTACTAAATAAATTTCTATTGCCCAGGTGAGAATCAAACTCAGATTAAGGCCAACGCTTAATTCACATGGCTAACCTGAGCTCCTTTTAGTATTTTACATAATATATAATAATACAAATAATTTAATAAAAAGTGATGGTAATACATTACCCTCTTCCATCACTAATCTAGCACTCTGAGCCATATAAAAGTAAACCTCAACAAATTAAATAGTAAAAAAACTGCTACTACAGATATTTTTCAGACCCAGGAACTGATTCTTTTTAATTAAGTTAAAACTGAATGATTCATAGTGAAGCTCTTTTCATAGCTTTGTAAGAACAATTTCTGAACATTTTTTATTTTCGAAGTTGATATCTTCCAGTCATTGCATTATCTCAAAACAATAGTAACAGGTAGTTAGGGCATATATAGTAATCATCATTCATTATTTTATTTATTTATTAATGTCCAGTTTTTGCTACTATGGCTAATTGGGTAGGGCTATCTACTGGTTACTACCCTTTTCTAGCCAGGGTGGGACTAAGGATTTTATTTAATGAGTTTTTCACTAAATAAATTCCTATTTGCCCGGGTGGGAATCGAATTCGCAACTCTATGATTACCAAGTGAGATTAAGGCCAAAGCTTAACCACTAAATAACTCAAAGCCTCTAATATTTCATGATGTACTTAATATGCAATTTAGAGTATCTGATGAAAGGCTCTTTTTTTTTTTTTTGTTTATTTATTCATTTTATTTTTTTTTTTTTTATAGCAACTTCTGATAATTTTGTGAAATTGTTATTTTGTGGTATTCCAATGGGGTTTGTGGTTTTTATTTCTTCCTTGTACAAAGTAAATTTTATTAAAGATAATAGACCCTATGAATATTATCAAATTACTGGTATAGCATAAATTATGATAAAAATCAAGAAATTAAAATGGCTTTTAGTCAGTATTCAGGAAATTTAATGTACACAGTTAGCAATATTTTTAGATTTTAGAATGAGATTTTTGTTAGGCAGAGGTTATAATTAATAAGCACATTGAATAATTCGCAGTTTGTATTATTGAAAAAACATAACTACACAGCATCGTGGGGAAAAAATGTGGAGAGACCATACTAAAATGCCGGGAGAATAAAGCATCAAACTACAAGTGCTATATGGCAGTATTTTATACGAACCATAACAATTTCTGATCTTCATGTACAATGTAAGTGTACATTGAAAGTCGATTTCGAAAATATTTTTTTTTAAATTCTCTATATTATATGTATTCCTATTTATTTTAATGTGAAATTGTTTTTCTTCTAAAGCTAATGTTATAATATAACAATTCCTTTATAACATTCTGTATTACTAATTATTTTTTTATAGTCTTGCAGTATGAACCCAACCATGCTACTGCTAAGGAATTCTACCCTTTGATTTTAGAAAAATTGATTCAAGGTGAGTTGTATTCATCATTTAAAATTAAAATTCTGAGTTGGTATTCTGGCGGGTGGAAGTGACTTCTAATGTAGGTAGGATGAAAAAATGTAGGCTACGCTCCCACTATAATAATTTAATAACACGGCAAAGCGCTTTCGATGCTGTGCATCATCGTCAGTGCCCGAAGGTTTTCGATGTTGACCTGTCGGCTCTTGGAGCTAACCGAGATATTTGCATTTTTATTAAATCTGGGCGGCTAACGGACGAAGTGTCTTTCCCGCCAAAAGCTATTTTGGCCTTTTCATTAACTGCTCGGCTCTCGTGAAATTTCTCTATTGTAAAACTTCACGTGGGAAATCTGCTTAGTTTACGCAGCCCCTGCGTGATGGACTTTTTTAATATCTATATGCCATTTCTTATTCTTGATTATCTAAATAGCTTTAATCAAAAAAGAACATTCGATTTTTTAAATATTATATTTAATCTGTTCTAAATATAACTAATCTGTGATATCTCTAAAATTATTTTTGACATAATTCCAGGCAACTTGTCCCTCTTTGTGGAAAATAATTTTAAGTTTCTGACATAGTTCAGGATTTTAATTGACTGTTTATATATGTACTTTTAAATGGAAATCTCTGTGAATTTTGAAGAAAAAGTTTCTTCATCCAAAAATACGAACATTGCATTTTATTTTTCTCTTAATTTTAATTTATTTCTATTTTCATCCTGAACATTACAGCTATTTTTAACCATAACAACTTCACCCTTTTGGGTTTATGCATGTGTTTCGTGAAAGATAATTTTTTTATTGTTCATTTTTTTTATCGTTCTATCATCCTGAACTGTGATTTTCCTTTTCCTTCTTCTTTCTTGATTTATTATTATTATTTATTAACATCCACTTTTTGCAACTTAGGCTAATTGGGACGGGTTATCTACAGGTTACCATCCTTTTCTAGGTAGGGTGGGACAAAGGATGTTATTTAATGAATTCCGCCACTAAATAATTTCCTTTGCCCAGGTGAGAATCGAACTCGCCACTCTAGATTTACCATGTGAGATTAAAGTCAATGCTTTAACACACATGGCTAACCTGAGCCCCTTTCTTGATTTCTAATTTATTCCAGTATGACCACTGTTTAAAAGATAAGCACATCTTTCATAAAGATTTTAGAATAAGAATGAAATATACTTAATTTTAAAGAACAAAGAGAAAGTTGTAAAAAAAAAAAAAAAAAAAAAAAAAATTGAGACATGAAAGTTTAAACAATATTTTAAAAATCTTCTGAATAATAAATTGAAATTCTATTCTAGAAATAACATTTTTTTAAAATTTAGCAATCTTTTTCTGAATCTTTTTCTTTCTGCATTGATTATTCTTCATACTCAATTCCAATTAAAATCTGCAAATGGATGTATCAGCCAACTTAGTTTTGGTTAGTTGACAGTCACCGTACAAGGATGTCCTTTATCTACAATCTAGATTAGTATTAAATTATGCGTAAGTTGTGAAGCTAAAGAGGAGCCCTAAAATTTGAAATATATAAAATTATAAAATTGTTCTTTAATTTATATATTCTAGCATCAGCCGAATCTAATGGTTCTGAAGAGTCAGTGGAATCCAGTGAATCGAGCGACGAAGATGGTGGAGGCGGAGAAAGTGGGGACGAAGCTAGTAGTTCAAGTGGTGCAGATATTGAATCTTGTGGTAAGAGGGTTGTTTATCATTATTAATTAAAGTTGAGAATTGATTATAAATAACTCAGAGTGAATAATTTAATAAATCAAAGACTCAAGGACATATTATTGCAATGAGGAATGATGAAGTTTTATCAACAGGGAGTATATGATTCTGCATTGATCTAAACCATTAGCATATTCTTTGTTAACCTTAGAACAAATTTTGGTCATTCCTTTTGTATATTAATTTACAGACAACCTTGTTTTCAGTGGTTCCATTATGTGTGCACATTGGTTAATGTGGTTATTACAGCATATGATATTAATCCAGTGGTGAATAATACTTCTGAAAGCCAATACTCTTTTTTCTCCAATCCTTTATCGATTGGTGCATACTCCTAGCATTTTTAAATATCCATCTCTATCCCATATATATCATCTACCTTCATGTTTACTAATAGCCCAAATTAATTTTAATCATAAACTATATCACAAATATTTCCTTCTATTATAAATTTCTGACCTTTATTAAGAATAGCAGTAACAAAATAAATTAATTTTAAATTTGGGAACATAAAGCACATTTCTTAGGATTCCAGAAAACCAATGTTTACCATTACAAATTTTAATTGATGCACTACCAGTTGTCTTATCAACAAGAAAAATTTTTAATTTTAACAGTTTTTAGAAAATCAAAGAAATTGTCTTGATCATATGTTCAGTTGTACCACTTTCATCCAACCCAAATGTTATTATTTTTTGAAGTATAGATATTCTCCTTAAGTTTTTCTTCTTTTCTTTCAAAGCTAAAATTTTAATAGTTAATAAAGTGCCCAAGTTCTTTACAATAAAATCAGATTTGAGTTTTAATCTATTGTTATGTTTTACATTCTTTTATTTATTTCTAAAACAATCATTGGGCTCAGGTTAGCCATGTGAGTTAAAGCGTTGACCTTTATCTCACAAGGTAAAACTAGAGTGGCGAGTTCGATTCTCGCCTGGGCAAAGGAAATTATTTAGTGACGGAATTCATTAAATAACATCCTAATCCTACCCTGGCTAGAAAAGGGTGGTAACCTGTAGATAACCCGTCCCATAAGCCTTAGTTGTATTGAAAATTCCAGAGTTTGGTGCTCGGAGAAGAACTGAAAGAGGCTAAAAATGTAGTACAATTGTTGTACTATAAACATTTTTCTTACTTCAATAATGACAAAGATATTTTGGTAATAACCATAAAATTTGTTTATTATTCTAGTGAATGATCACTGATCCTAGTGAATGGTTGCTGTGTAGCCAGGAACTTGATGTATTGGGCAGCCTCCTTATTAATATGTCAATTAAGAAAATGTTTTCTGTTTTGCTTTTTTCAGCTTTCACGTATACCCTATCATAAATAACTTTATAATTCATGTAAATACTACTTCATAATAAAATAAGAAAAACTGGATTTTTTTATGCTTATAATCTATTTTTATTATTTGAAGGGGATGAGAAACAGTCTTCTGACTCAGATGGAACAACCGCAAGTTATTCAAGCTTAGAAGATGAAGTTGCTCCTTCAGTAGGCCCATCAAAACATTTAGACAACTACATGCCACCAACCTCTGAAAATGGTAACCCTCCTCCAACAGATGACTCTGAGAGTCCAACAGAACCTGTTAGCCAACTCATAAGGTCATTTGCCCGCCTAAATTAAACTGTAAAACTGATCTATTAATGGCAATTCAAACTTAGAATGAATATATTTGAAGAACGTGATATTAGAATAATGTACATGTATATATTTTTTTTTTTGGTTTATAAAGTTTTTACACGTTAGAAACCATTGTTACTTGAGGGTTAGCTAATTGCTTTCATATAATAAATAATTACTTGTTTTGAAACAAGTATGGATGAACTACTTAAGATCTTTCTTATTTTGGAAACACTTTTAGTAATCTACCTGAAGTAATTTACTTTATTTTCTTACATAATTTTACTCAAACTACTTATTATTCTACATTCAAGCACTTTTAGTATAAAAATGCAATGTTGTATTAACGATGAAGTCAGAAGATCAATAATAAACTCCAATAATCAAGTGCACAACTCAACCTAACCTCCTGCTAGCATCATTAATATGACACTGCATTTATTTTGGTGAAAATACTTGAATATGAAATGTAAAGCAGGATTTATTTGTATAAGCAAAGAATGTAGCTTACTAGAAGTGTTTTAAAAATAAGATTTGATTATGATAAAGCCTTGTATACTTTAAAAGTATATTTAGACTCCACATTAAACATAGTAAGTTATTCTTAGATATTTGGTAATATTTTATTTTTTTTAAAAACTATGCTAGTGTTACTACTTGGTCCCATAAATGCTCATTTTAAAAGCACTCAGTATTTTCTAGGCTTTGTCAGCATTGCTTCTTGGGCAGCGTTCAAAATTACTTAGTTTAGATCATTTTAGTTGTGTTTTCTCCGTAAACTTTTCCTCATACTGCCATTTTATACTCTGTCCATTATTAAACTAACCTTCTGTATTTACTAATGATTTTGCACTTCCCTTTGATGGGTTGGGTGTTATAGGCTATAAACATCTCCAGCTGAGAACATTATGTAGTAATGAAAACAAAACCTAATACCTCTGTAGTCATCCAGTACTGCTGTCAGTAGTTTGTGTTTTCCTCGTACTGGATCAAGTCCCAGCAATATTGACACCTCCCAGGAAATGTGTGTCATTATTAGCAATACATGATTTCTTTTTTTTCACAGAACATAGATTCATACTAATTGAAGGCACTTAAATGAGTAGATGATTGAATCCAGTTTTTAATATAACATTTTGGCTGCTACCTGAATCTCTGAGAGTTCTTTTGTGGTTAATTACTTAGATGTAGGAGAACCAACAGATAAGATCTCAATATGCAGAAACACTCTTGTGACATACAGATGGCAGTGTTAAAAACTTATTATTCATCAATTGATAATGTTATTTAGGATTTCTTCAAAGTTTGAATTACCTCTGTATATGAACAGATCTAAGTATTATAATAAGAAATATGCATGTCAACAGGTCTATATTTACGTTTTACTGGAATTATTTTTATAAAGAAAAATTGTGTCTTAGACAGAAACAGGCAGTTTCAACAAAATATTAATGACATATGATATTAAAACAGAAGCATAATAATTTATATTTTTATATGTCTGATGTGACTACTTAGGAAATGTAAATAACAAAATTAAGACTTCAATTAATTTATTATGGTCAATGATTTTAGCTATCATATATTTTTAAATTTAAATCTCTATTTTCAAATTTTTATTTCATTATATTTTACATATATATATTTTTCCAAATGTAGACATACTTTGTTTTAGAATTTGTTAAAAGAATTCTCTTTTTCATGAGTAAACTCAAAAATATATTTTCTTATATTTTTAATTATTCAATTCATTTATTATAAATATATTTTATATAGCATTTCCAAGCTAATTGGAAAATTTCCAAATCAAATTCAAAATTTGTTTTAACAAAATGAAGAACTCTTTGTGAAATCTTTTAGTGCTTCAATGAATAATGGTATTGTATAGGGTAGTGAATACCTCATTCACAATAATCTACTCAAGAAGAACTAGCTAAATAATAAATAACCTTTTGTCAAAATGTCAATTTATTTAAGGCATTCATTGTAATTGGTATTGGTTTCCTACTATAAACATAAATCTAATGGAAACCAACATCCTTTTATAAACCATATTTAACTTTTTCCTGGGTATTATATACATTCTTTTTTATCTCTCATTCTAAGTTACCAATTCAAATCGTTCTATTTCTATTTTAAAAAAATATTGTGTTTTTCATTATTTCGTCAAATCTCTTCAGCCCAGCAATCGTATTAATTTTTGGTCATAAATTACCCAGTACTTCATTCACCAATTTTAAATATGTTTCCTTTGCTACTTTACTTATTTAAGTCACAACACTATTTATTGTAGAAGCACTAAAATATTTCAATTCCAACACAGCTCTTAATTTGATCAGATGTAATTCGGATATACTGTTATGAAATGAAAGCGAAGTTCATGAAGTCGAGAGTTAAAGCACTGATTTTGATATTCTTGGTGAACCTTGCCCCCCCCCCCCCAGGGCCTTCAATTGTATATGGCATAGTGTCTTAAAATAAAACTCATACTCTCATACTGAGCAGAAAGGATGGTTATCGATTAATAAATCAGGACATCAATTGAATAGGATCAGGACCACAGAAGTTTACGAGTATATGAAAATATATTTGCTTTAAAATTAGAAGGATAATTTTTTTTATCAGTCTCATGTTTATGTTGTGAAGTTATTAATGGTTTTTTTAGTTCCTATTTGATTTCTAAGTATATACTCTTGTTGTCTTTCTGTTTGTCAAATATGTTTCAAAGTATTTTTGATTAAAGAAAGTTGCAGTTCTTTTATAGTAATTATAATAATCTCTCTCTTTTTTTCCTTTCTCTCTTCTGTTGAGAATAAAGAATAAACAAAGATTAAAATGTTTAAAAATGATTTAATTAGGATAACACTTTTTACATTGCTGATAATACATGCAGGAAACAACATCGCAATAAAGAAATAATAAAATACTACAAAAAGGTAAAATGAAAATTTCCAATCAATCCCAGCTCCATAATTTTAATTTTTCAAAAGAAAAAAATGGATAATACAAGACAATAAAAAGCATTTACTTAAATCTATTTATTCAACACTTACTTTAGATTTATTGGTATTAAGATTTTTTTTTAATAAAGTCCACTTGTTTTCAGAAAGAATACATTCAATACCAACTATTTTATTTTTAGCATGTTTCCTAGCAAAATGATGTCTCACATCTAGATGTTTCAATCTCATAATTTGAGAGATCCATTACACCCTCGTTATCACAAAAAAAAACTTGATCGGTCTAGTCACCACACTCAGGTCAATGCCTTTGATGGAATTCCATTTTATATAAAAAAAATTAAAAATGACAAAAATTAGAACATAATGGTTTCAAAATAATAACATAGAATAGGGAATATCAACTGGATTTAACTTGTCTAACCCAATTAAAAATATTTAACACTCATCTAAACCTGGAATAGGTTGGAATAAAGAAATCTCTATATATAAACCCCTTTTTTTAAATTGCCTTATATTTTTAAACCATAGCCACCTCAATCATTTCATGTCAGGTCATAAAGATTGATTTTGTAATGTAGAAATAATTAGAACAAATATTTAACTATAGGTTTTTGTGATTCACAATCCATTTTTTGTTTACTTTGTTCTTATGTCCAGTTTTTCTGATAGTTGCATAGCTATGCCTTGTCTGAATAGCCTTTCAGTATACTTGTCACCATAATTAGTTTATAGATTTTTAAATTTCTAATGTCAAATAAACATTAGAGGGGGGGGGAATATTATTCTAAATTACGTCGCATAAAATGTACTTCTATCTAACTCACTTAGTAAAGGTCTATTGAAGCCAATATTTGGTATTTAAGCTTGGAATAAAGCATTTCATGATATGTCGGCTTATTGTTAACATGGGATGAGTAGTGGTGGTTACTGGTAGCTGAAAACAAATAAATACAAATAATTTGCTTAATATTTGAGATGAGAAAAAAATGTATAGAACAACAATTATAGAGAATTAAATATTTAACAAGACTAGTTATCTATCCAACTTATAATAACATCATATTAATATATGATTTATTTCAAATTTTTGTTTCCCCTTCCCCTTGTAACTACTCTCCTGCTGGTCCAATTTCAGCCAGTATATATATATATATATATACACCCCCTAGTACTTCCATAGTAACTAATAATATCCTGATAATTAATACCTATAGTAACTAATGTTGCCCAGATAATTGATTTTTATTAATAAGCCTGTGATTTTCTTTATTCTATTTAGAATATTTTAAAATTTCATTTGTCCTAAACCAAAATCTGTGATATGTTATTCTTCAAAAATATACAGTTTGCATTATAATAATATATTAATTGCAAAACTCCGATATTCTTATATATATATATATATATATATATATATATATATATATATATATATATATATATAGACACACACACTCAAATAATATATAACATTAGTAAATGGAATATAAAAAGACCACTGAAGATAGTCATTGACCAATAAGGTATTGAATAAAAATACTTGGAATGAGAAAGTTTTCAAACCTGAATGATAGAAATTTTCTAAACCCCTGCATCAATTATCCCCTCTAAAACTCATTTTGACAGAAGTTAAGACAGTGAAGTTCCAGTTAATTAAATTGATATTCAAATAATACTCAGACATATAAAAATCAAGATAATTGTTTTTTTTGTCAGATCAACTATATAAAAATTAATGATGAGTAAAATCGAAAACAGTAAAGTTAAACCTACTTATTTGCTATTTACTTCTTCATATGTCTTGTTTACTTTGATGTCAGAATAGTGAAATATAATCCATTTCAAACTTAAATCTTATCAATCTTTTCTTTAGAGTTTCATGACAGCCCAAACAAATTTCTACAGTAAATAATTTGGAGGGCTTTAAATATGATCATGTTTAATTGGTGGACACATTGATTTCTTTGGCATAGTTTTTATAAAATTTAATTTTTTTCACACAGAAATAAAATGATATAACTGCAACTTTTCTCATATTTTGAAATTTACTCATAAAAAAAAAATTGGAATTGATCTTTTCACTTGTGATCTAATAATTTAAATATATCAGAGAATTATAATGAGAGACATCTTATAACGTAACATCTCAAATTCAAGCTTATTGAGACTGGCATATCAAATAGTGGGTAGGTTCTGCCAGTATATATAATACCAATGTCATACCTATCAGTAGATGCTGTCATTACAGGCAGATCATCTAGTACTCGACAATCAGTGAGTAATGCCGGCATCTGCTGACAGGTATGGCAATAGTTAAGAACTTGTGTCATTTTCCTTTGATAGCTCCTCGAATCACTCTTAAAAAATCCATTTATTGTTAACATTCACCTCGTATAAACTTTATTAATATAATAACTCTTTCCTACTAAATTTAATCTTCTTGAGAGTAATAATGAATGAGATTACTCCTATCTTCTTGGGCTATTGATTTTAGCCAGAACTTCAATAGAAAATGGTAAAATTCACTTTACTGGGAATCAAGGTAAATGAAAGTAATTGTTTAAATATATTCTTTTTCACAATAAAATGTTAATCCTGCCATTTGAGCTCTGACCATTTAAACAATAAGGTTTACAGTCTTATTGTCTGAGTTTGCAGATTAGAAAGCATGACATTAGACAGATATAATTTAACGCTTCCTTATGCATTTAATTAATTTTTCGAATGTACTGATGTAGATTTAAGTCTAAACAGACTACTTGATATTCAGCTGCTTAATCAACATTGTATCAATAATCAACACTGTTAATAACAGTCTTCTATGAATGCCTTAATCAAAGTTTCTTTATAATCTAGGTGATATTTTTAAAGGTGTTCATTAAATATAAAATTTCCAAAATATAGCATTATTGACATGTAGGTACAATGAAAATATGAATTAATATCTACCCTTCTTTATTTTCATCTTATACAATTTTAGGTATTATTTGAGGGTTTTTAGAGGATGTAGGATTAATGTACTGTAATTGTAAAACTATTTGATGAGAGCTTCTGAATATCATTCAGTCTTTTCTTACAATAAGACTGACATAGGTAGAAAACCTAATTTATTTTCACTTTAGGGTTAAATATCATTTTTTTAGCTTGGATAAAATGTACAAACATGAAGAAAGTTACTATCTAATTAAGAACTTCCTGACTGAGTTTAAATCACTTGTTAATTCATGAAAATATTTAACATGTTATTTTAAATAAAATATATAACTTGCAAGGACTGAATTGGTGTTCTTAAGTCTGCTTAGAATGAATTTAATTATTGAAGGAATGCAGTATTATACTGAAAATAGGGTAAAAATGATATTATTTGTAACCAATTTTTATGGTTTATACTAATAATAGATCCAGTAATAGATTAAGATTTTTGCCTAATAATTTTTGAACTATTGTCAATGTAATAAACTCCAAAATGAAATTATATTTACAATCGAGTATTAAGTATATTTCTTGCTTTAATCCACTATGTAATAAAATACTAATATTTACTATATTGAGAATTACTCTGGGCATGAAATTTTATAAAACACAGATTATTAAAATAAGGTATTTAACAATAATGTATGTGATATATTACCACTGAGACATATGTATCATGTCTAGTCATCTCTCTAACTAGAATATAGATATTATTCATAAGTTCCATGTGTTAGAAAAAGGGTAGTGTTGTGTTAGCCAATTGTGCCAATGCATAAGAAGAGGGCATATCTATTGTTATACACTAGAATATTAAGGAAATATTGATAATTTATTTTGTAATATGTTTTTTAGAATAATGCATCTCACTTTATTTTTGTTATTTAATCCACACTTTTTGTCATAATTTAATGTGAAATCATTCATTGATAGTTTTTATTAACTAAAACAAAATGGTATAGTTTTAAGATGAAAGTTAACTGATGAAAGCAAACTATTAAATATGAAAATCAATAATTTTCAGAAAATGTCATAAATTTACTCAATACCTAACATAAAAGAAATTGAGTATTTCTTTTAGATTTCAAAAAGATTTGTAGATATGAATTATTTAATTTGGTGGCATTATTTTTGAAGCAGTTGTTGGAGAAGGTTTCTATTTATTTGATTACTTTTTTATTATACTTCCTTTTATTTTATGGGTGATACCAGTGGTCCAATTTTGCTATTGCACAAATTACAATTATTTAATATTATTTATGATAAAGAATTAATTATTTTGTTGAAGAATTCTTTTTTCAGTTATTAAGAAATTGTCATTTAAGAATAATGCAACAGAAAACATTGTATTATTTAATTTTGAACTAGAAGCTTTATCCATTTTCTTGGTCCCTATTTATCAATCAGCTTTGGATATAAATTATCTGTTTAAATACCTCATACTACTGTTAGTTTTTTTCCCAGTTTTTATTACTATTATTATTTATTAAGGAATATTTTAATACCACTGCCCATATATAAATATTACCAGGGAACTCCATTCATTAAATATTGATATGGTTTATTCTGTTGTGTTACAAAATCATTATATGTTTATTTGAACATAATTGTCCCTTAGTTCCATTGTCTGTCGAAAAAATAGACATAGTTTATCTACATAAAACTAATAATAGAAATGATGTAAGACCTAAATAGGAAATTAGGAACATTACATTCTGGAAAGAGGATCAACTTGAGGCTTTCAAGTCTCATAGAAAAGATAAATTTAATAGTTTTGATGTTAAAAATGTTTTATAAGAAAATGTGATAGAGGTTTTCCAAGATAATTTTGACTGGTAGAGTAAAATTGATACTTGTATTGTATACTTACCATATCAGATGATTTTGTACAACATAAAATGTTTGTTTAAATCAAAATGATATATTGTTTTGTTATAAAGTGTGTATCTTCTAATTAAAACTTCAATTTTGGACATTGATTTTTTTTGTTTGCCTGTTTACTACATAAATTTATAAGCCTACTTATGTTTACTACTAATAAGATCAATCTATGCATGGGACACTCAAAACAGTCATTTCCCAGATTGAGTGGATATTATATTTTGCAGATTTTCCTTAAGGGAAATCAGCTATTGAGGTTGTACTCATGATACTATTTTCAAAAATTTCTTCAAATGTCCATCGATCCTACCTATGAGATGACGAAAATGATATATATATTTGTCTGTTACGCTCTAGCTGTCGCAATGTTTACCAAACTCAATATTTAAATGTTTATGTAAAAATGAAGATTAAGTTCTTTAACGGCTAAAATCGGTCAGTTGGAGTGGGGGGGGGTTAGAAGGGAATTTCAAGAATTCAAAATACCTCCGTTATTATGTGTCAAATTGAAAATTTGTATAGAATCACTCTTATTGTAAATGTGATGTTCTATCCATTTTGTTATGTACATATTTTCATTATCTTGATTATTAACCAAGATATTTGCTTTAGTTTTCGGTCCAACTCCTACTCATTTCATATTAACAATAAGCTGTTGTATTGTGAAGCCCTCCATTTAAATCCTAAATAGCAAATATGGTTCTCATTGAACTTTTATGTTTAGAGATAAATACAAATACGTGGAAAATCTGCTTAGTTAACACAGCTCCTGCATGACAGACTTTTTTACTCTTTCCAGTCCTCTGCCTGGAACTCCTGATCCTGAAAGATGTCATCCAACCCACCAACCGCTACTGCCGCCCTCTCCTCCGATTCCTAACATAAAAGTAGATTTTCCACGTACTGGCATAATCCACTAGTATAGAATAGTAGTAGCAGTGTCATCTCTCCATATATTCCCAATTTTAAAGCCTAAATTCGATACGTAGTAGTGGGGTAGTATTTCATGTATACAGCACTGAAAACATGAAAGCACTCGCTATTGGAACCATAACATTTTCAACATCAAACATTAATATAAAATCTTAATTGATAATGTCATCACAATGTATTTGCAAGCATCCCACATAATAAAGGCCCAAACAATATTTTGTGTTTAAGCTTCAAATAAAGTGGTTCATGATATAACAATTTATTGTAAATATGACTTCAGTGGGAGTGGGGGTTTACTAAAGCCTGAAAAGTAAAAAATGCAAATATTTCAATTAATATTCAAGATAGAATATATATATATATATATATATATATATATATATATATATATATATATATATATAAAACATCTATAGGAAAGTTAATTTGTAATTTATACAAATATTTTCAATCCGACTCATAATAACGGAGATATTTGGAATTGTCCAAATTCCCACTCTAAACCCCCTTTCACTGCTATGGTTCGTTAACGAACTTCGAATTTAGTTTTAAATAAAACGTTTAAATATCGAATTCGGAACCAATCAAACAAAAATTGCAACCGCTAGAGCATTAACACGTGTATGTATTACCAGATTTCCCTTAAGAGAAATCAGCTATTGATGTTATACTGGAGTTTAGAGGGAGTAGATTTGAAAATTCAAAATATCTCCGTTATTATGAGTCGGATCATAAAATGTTATAGATCCAATCTTGTTAAACTGTTGAAGGTCTAGAATTCCTGTTCTATGCATTACTTAGTAATTCAAGTATAAGTGAGTTCTTGGTACTTTCTTGCATTCTGCCTTCGGATGAGGCAATCGGGACCATTGTGCGTAGAACCAAAAAATTTATATAGAGCCATTCTTACTTAACATTTTATTACCTATAAATATTTTTATATACATGTTTCCTCTATCTTGAATATTAACTGAGATATTTGCATTGAAAAAAATCTTCAAGTAACTGCTTGTTGTGAGTTTGCAGAACAAATCGCAACATCTTATGAGAAAACTGTGACACCCCAAAGCATGAGGCATAACTATATCAAGCAGGAAATAAGGGTTGAGCGACAAGAAAAAAAAAAACCCCTTTAATAAATGAAAAAAATATTGTTAACCCGGGAGCATCTAAATAGGCCATTTTTATTTTGGAGAAATTACTTGTTTTCCAATGAAAGCAAATTGAATATATTTGGATTAGATGAAAGGAAATTGGTTTGGCGGCCAAAGGGGAAAGTATTTGAACTTAAAAATCTGCAACCAACTCTGAAGCATGACTGAGGTAATGTTATGATTTGGGGTTGCATGAATTCTAAAGGGGTAGGTAAATTACAAATTATTGATGTGATTGTGAATGCTGAGGAGTACGTGAAAGTGTTGTGAAGTAATTTAAAAAAAAAGAAAAAAAAGTGTACTTTTTTAGTACTAAACTAGGAATTGAAGGCAGATATTTGTCTCAAAACGATATGACCCGAAATTTACGGCCAAGAAAAGCAAATGGTTGCTATATAATGTTCACTAAATGCTCCACAATTACCACCATCTTAACAGATCTACCATCTACTTATTAACCACAATTACCACCAATTACCAGATCTTAACCCGATCGCACATTTATGGGCCTTATTGGATTTAAAAATTTGAAAACGTAGTTAATACTGCATTTTTAATTCCTTATTAAGTGTATGAATAATTTTTTTGCCTTTAAAAATTCAAATTTAAGTTATTAAAAAAAATGTTTTTATTTCTAATTTTTCTGATGAATAAAGTTACTGGGAAACGTTGTTCCTTATCGCTTTGGCCAATAAACTATGTGTATGAATAACATTTTTACTCACTGTACATACAAATACATTGGATTATGCGTTAATAGATATTTTTATTTGATCTTTACCGTACTTGATATTTTAAGCTTTCACGCTGAAGATCATATTCCTTAATGGCTGAAATCGGGCCGGAATAGAGGGTGGTGATAGAGGAAGGGGGAATTCGATAATTTAAAATATCTCCATTATTACGAGTCGGGCGAAAAATGTTATAGGAGAAATCTTTTTAAACTAGTGATGTTCTACAACTCTTGTTATATACATTTTTTTATGCACCATAGGTAGATGGCAAATACTTCAATTCCCCCCCCCCCATTTCTATCACTCAAATTTAATAAATCTTTCTTTTTAGTTTTTATTGTAATAACCAGATTTCAAGGAGCCTTAACTTTATCTTATTAAAAGCTTGTCCATGATTCATTGAATTTTTATCCATGATTCAATTTATAAATTTCAACTTCTAACTCAGAAATTCGATTGGCAATACTAAGATAAGTGTTGCAACGTAAGTGGAACAAAACAGCTGATTCAAGGTGGTTGTCTGCGTAGTTGCTGTTTGTTGTGACATATATTAAAAGTCATTCTTTGTTTAATCGAATTAAGTATAATGAAGTTCCAATACAAAGAAGAACATCCTTTTGAGAAAAGGAAAGCTGAAGGCGAGAAAATCAGGCGAAAATATGCTGATAGAGTGCCAGTAAGTTTATGTTAAATTAGACCTTGAGAACAAACCCAAACAAAGGTTTTCAGGATTTTATTTTTGTTTTCAATATTTTAATTTTTTGATATTTCTGATGTTGTTTCCTTCAATAGCCTTTTATTTAAAGTCTCATTTCTATTATTCTTAATTATTTATTACACAAAAATAGATATTTCACATTATTTACTTAAATAAGGATTTATATTAAATTATTATTTTTATTTTAGTAACTTAATGCTATAGTTTTTAAAGTAGTGGCAAAATAGTGATTACGTTTTCTTCTTTTGAAACAAATATCTTAAAGGAAATTAATTTTAACTAATCGTAAATCATTTGATGTTATTTATATATTTTGTTTTTAATTATAGGTGCATGAGCATCCTTCATTTTTATTTAAACGTCTTGCATATTTTATTTTTGGTTGGTGAGGTTTCAGCATTTTTGATATTTGCCTGTTTTTGTATGTTTTCAGTGTAGTCTAATCAGTCTTGTTTTAACTAGCTTATTTTATAATAATGGAAATTGATTTATCAGATTCTTGTGACTACCATCAATTCTAAAACTTGATGAAAATGTGTTAATTAAGAAACCAACTTAAAAGGACTTGTATTGCTGTTATTTTTTTTTGTTCTTTTAAAAAAGTTTAACAAATGCTCGTTTTTAGCTTTCCCATGAAAATAATTATAGTAATTTAAATAAACCTGCCTTGGAAAGTTTTATATTTAGGGAGATTATATTCTTTTTACTTTTATTAATTCTGAATTTATGAGAACAGGGTATTTAATTAATTTCTTTGTGAATTGACTTCTTCGCTAAGAAAATTTATTTATCATGCCTTATAGTACACGTTTATTTTCAGTTTTTACATATATTCAACACTGATGAAATATTAAGCAGTATGAATTATTCAACTTTTACATGTCTAAATACATCATCTATTGTTCTTTGTTTGACCCAGGACAGATGTGCAATTGTTACCTTTTCTGCCTTGCAACTCACAAATAATAAATTCAGCAAAACACATTTGTGTCTTAAGGGGTCAATATCAATTATAAATATCCACAAAAAAATGTGTATATTTTATCCATAGGAGTTTGGATTTGTTTTTTTAATTTAACTGATTTTATCTGAGACATTGTTCTTTATGCTAAGATGTTAGAATAAATTCCCAAAGTCTGAAAATATACATATTTCTCTCCATTTGCATGTTTTTCTGTTTCTTCTTTGAAGTTTATATACTTTTCTTCTATAAGTCAAGTAACTTCACTTTCATAAGTCATGTAACAATTTATTTTATTGTAACAACTTAATTCTGATCCTCCCCCCCCCCCGCCTCTTTATTTTTCTTTCTTCTATCTAAAATATACATTCTCTTGTATGTTGTCCATTGCACTTGTTTCCAAGAAATAAACTTAAATTAATGTAATTTCATTTGTACAATTCCTTGTTTGTTGTGTATTTGACTTATATTCCTTTTCTGTTTTATTTTACTATTTAAGGAGTATTTTATATATTCCATCCTATTAATTAATTCTTTGTTGTACATTCATTTATTTTTTCAACTTCCTTTGAATCATTCCGTTCGAATACCATTCATTTTATTTATTTTTTAAGTAATTTTTCTGAATATTTTATTTTTATGTAAATATATGTTGCATTTATATACCAATTAAAGGAGGATTAAATACAGGATTGAAAATGAAAACACAAATTTACTTTTTCTCTCTTTTTTCTTAACTATAAAAGTTTCTATTAGTTTTTTTAGCTTGAAATGTTTGAGTTTTAAAAAATATATTCATAATTAGGTTATTTATTATTGACTGATTTTTAATTTAATGAAATATTTATTGTTATTCTATTGCCATTCTCTAAATAGTGGTATAATCAGAAGTTTAATACATAAAATGTGTCATGTTTTCTATTATGAATTGATTTAGTGAAGGTCTTTCTACTGTTTTGGGTTTTCGTGAATTACAAATTTTGGAAAGCGGAAGTAAAAATCTGTACATAACAATTTTTAATCACTAGAGGATCTAACTTCTACTTAGGGTCTGCAAGAACCATTCATTTTTTTGCTACTTCAGTGGGAATGTTAGAACATTAGACATTTGATGAGTTATTTATTGAAGGCTTCTATCTCAATTCTTTATAAGCAAAATCTAAAATTCAAATGATGTTCTTAAACATATTTATAAAAATCAAAACAATGTAGGGTTGTGTGATAAAAGTCTTGTTTTAGGGTTAGAACCCAAGTTGATTCCTTTTGCAATAATAGATGTTTTTTTTTTGTTTCTTAATTTCCTGTTTGAAGCAACTCTTTAAAGAAGAGGTATTGAGAGAGAGAGATTTATTCTAACTTTCTTATGATTTAGGTGATTGTTGAAAAAGCACCGAAAGCAAGAATAGGAGATCTTGACAAGAAAAAGTACTTGGTCCCTTCTGATCTCACAGTTGGCCAATTTTATTTTCTTATCAGAAAAAGGGTTCAGCTTCGTCCTGACGATGCTCTCTTCTTCTTTGTCAACAATGTCATTCCCCCAACTAGTGCAACAATGGGATCACTCTACCAGGTGATGTTTTTATATATATATATTTTTATGTTTACACATTATAAATTATTTTAAAAAAAAACTTCAATGGATAAGCTCATTTTTCACACTGCATTAAGTATTCACTATAACCAATATATCACTTTTAGTAACCAGTTTATTATTTGTAATTATTATATTGCTTATAATAAAAGGGATTCATAATGCTCAAGTGGGTGGAAAATCCCTTAGAAAATGTATCCCTGGATTAGAATGGGAAAAAGGAAGAAGAATTTGAATCAATAAAAGCCAGACACAGTTACTGTTGCACAAGCTGATGATGCCATTCTATATTCTATTCTCTATTTCTGCTTTATAGAAGCCTTTATAAAATGAACTTGAATTTATGTTGGACACTATATGGTTATCATAACAGTTGCTTTAAGGGAAAATCAACTCAATAAAAGTAAAGTTTGAAAAATAAAAATATCTCGGTTAATATTAGAGTTAGAGATAAAATGCATAGAGCAACAATTGTATAAAATGAAATTTGCAATATGATTTTTTATACAATATTTTTAAACCCGAGTCATAATAAGAAAATATTTTAATTTTTTTTTATTTTTCCATTCTAAACTGCCTCTCCTCATGGTTTGAATGCACCTGTTAAATAACTTTATCTTTAGTTTTGCAGGAAATTCTTAAATATCACATTTGGTTACGAAAAAACAAAAATTAGGACCCCTAAAGTGGTAACAGATATGTGTGTATGTGTATACTGAATTTTGAAGGGAAATCTGCTATAAGAAAAAGGGTAGATATCTGTTTGCAACCAGAGACAGTAATCTGTGAATTTAAGGGAAAATAAAAAATGTCGCATACATGTATAGCAATTTTCTTACCTATGTTTGATTTCTCATACTATCATTATCTTGCTAATGATTTTATTTTATTTTTTATGTAATTATTTTTAAAATTGTGCATGAAAATATTAAACATTTGTAAATAATAATATGTTATTTATTAAAATCTGCTTTTAGCTAATTGTGACAGGTTAGCTACAGTATACCACCCTCTTTTAGCCATCATTCTAACAAATACAATTTCTATTTTCAAAATGTGACGTGAAAAACAGAAGCATGAGTAGGAGATGTTATAATTTTAGTGATATTGATTTTCTTCTGTTTCATTGGTGTTTCTTTTGAAGTGAATTTTTTATTCAACTGGGCACACATTCTTGATTTTGGAATTTGTTTTACATAATAAATTTTTTTTTTCAAGCTTTATTAGGACATGGTCCAGTGTCCAACATTATTTTTTTTGTTATCTTCCAATGTTTAAAGATGTCATTAAAGTGTGGAATATACCTGCCTAAATAACTGCATTCATCTAAATATTTGTGTTTTAACTTATTAACTTTTCATAATTTTTTAATCATTGAAATAAATATTTTGGAGAGATAAAGGTTTAGTTCCGCCAGTATATATGATACAACCGTCATACCTGAAGACCGCCCTTCACTGGCTGATGATCGAGCACAATTGGTAAGTGCGTTCCATGTGAGAGCACCATCTTCGAGCCTGTGAAAAGTTGCACTCTGTACAGTAGTCATTATTTTGACGGGCTTGAAGATGGTGCCATCGCATCGAAAGCACTTACCAGCTGTACTCGATCAGCCAGTGACAATGGTCTTCAACAACAAAATATTTCTAAAATTAATTTTACATTTTTATTAAAAATGTCCTACATTATATTCAATTAAATAAATAAAGAATATATCCCCCCCCCAAAAAAAATCCCATTACCATAATCTTACATAAATAAATTCAATGCATGTATAGATACATGTTATACACAAAACGGTGAATTTAAAATGAAAACATTAAAAACAAGTTGTCATGCGGGGCAGTATAAACTAAGCAGAATTTCCACGTGCTCGTATAACACAGTAGTGATCTCATTCTCTATTTCAATATAAAAAAATACTATGAATAAAAGGGTTGTTTGGGGGGGGGGGTGGTTACTGAAGGGTGAAATCAAGAAAGAACAAATAACTCGTTTAGTACTTGAGTTTCAAAAAATTATATAAAATAACAACTGTAGAACACCAATAGCTTAACAACATTGGTCATATAAAATTTTGTGATATGACTCATTATAATGGCAATATTTTGAATTTTCAAAATCCCCCCCTTTTCTACCCCTTGATTTCAGCCATTAACTTATACAGTCTTTAGTGTGTAATGAAACAGTTAAATATTGAGTATGGTTGTAGAAGAAATAAATATTTTTGATTCACAACCTCAAAATCTTAGTTGATGACATCATTACACTTCATATTTGCATGTATATCACATAGTAAACATTTAATGAAAACAATATTTGGTATTTCAGCTTGGAATAAAGTTTTTCATGATATAACACAGCTTAGTGCTAATATGGCATGAGTCAGGGTAGAGTTTACTGAAGGCTGAAAACTAAAAATGCCTGTAATGCAGGGGCTGCATAAACTAAGCAAACATCTCACGTGAAGTTTTACAATTGATAAATCTACATACTTTTACACTTAACACACCATGGATATTAAGTACACAAATACAAATCACAATGAAAATTCTTTCGGTCTATTTAAATTTAAAAACCTCCAGAGCGGTCTGAATTGTAAAGAAACCAGGCCAGCCAACCTCTCAGAGCTGAAAGAAAGAAAAATTCTTGGCTGAAAAGAAAAACAATTACTAAAATATATCTGTATATAATAAATTAATTTTATTGAAAACTTTACTTATAATTTATAATGAACCAGAATAATTTTCAATGTTCTATTGCTTAGTAAGATTTTCTTCAATTTGATGACAAATAATAATTAATCACTCAACCAGGACTATTTGTTTTTCGCACCTAAAGAAGTATTGAATTTTCTAATCTATTGATATGGTACATTTTGATTATTCTATCAAATTTTGTTATCAATTTATTTGTCATCTGGATGTGGGGCCAAAATCATATCTTTTTATGGTTTTGTCCTGATTAGTTTTATTATATGCCCAGTAATGGGGCTATAAACAGTGGCCTTCGTCCCAGCCTCTTATCCACAGGCACACCAATCTCTCCATTCTTGCCTTATCCCATTCTTTACCCCCCCTTCTTTTATTACATATTATTTGTGACCAGTGTTTTATCTAAACTATATTAATAAAGCAATAATTTAGTTTATTCATTAATTAATTGCAGCTAATATCTGATATACACTGCATGTCAAAAGTTTGAGACCACTTATATCAATCAACTTACTTTAATCATGCATAACCTTAATTTTACCTAATTATCAATATGTAGTTACGAAATATAGGTATCTTATTATTATTTGTATTTATAAACAAAATTGGTAATTAGGTATAAGAAAGGTTTGGGACTATCATAAATAACAAGAAAATAATTTGATTTAACCTAATTATCACTGCATCTACTAACATGATAAATTAAATAAGAATAAACAATATATTTGTTGTGTCTAGAGTTTTACTTATAGTCTAGTAATCTCCTAAGAGGAATTAATATGATAAATTTTATTTTTAGTTTGATTTATTGATTTCTCGACTGCCAAGTTGTAAGAAGTTTACTGTAAAAGTAATTTTTGTTTTTTCAATAATGGCTAAAAAGAAAGAATTTTCCATTGAATTGCATAGTGCAATGCTCAAACTACACAAAGAGAACAAATCTAAGTGCCAAATTGCTGCGCGACTAAAAATTTAAAAACTGGGGTTCTTAAAGCAATCACGTCACACCTCTATCTGGATGACCTACAATAACGTCTACTCAATTTATTATTTAAGAAAGCAAGAGAAATAGAAGACTCGTTGGTCCCGAGATTCGAGCTGATGCCAACAGCTCCTTGAAAAAGTCTGTATATCTTCTTTCCGTGAAAAGAAGACTCAGTGGATTTATTTGGACGATTCGGTATGCTAAAACCACTTCTAAGACCAGCCAATAAGAAGAAAAGGTAACTTTGGGCCCTTGCTTACATGGATGTTACTGTACAGGATAGTAGAAAGGTGCTTTAAACAGACAAATCAAAGTTTCAGACGTTTGGAACTAATTGTAGGATTGTGGTTCATCGAACAAGTTCATTTCTCAGTGCATAAATTCCAACAGTAAAGCGTAGAGGAGGGTCATTTTTTGTGTGGGGATGTGGAATGTTTTGTCACCCTTTTGACAAGGGGATCTTATACAAATCACAGGAATATTTAATAAAAGACTTCTGATCTACATTTAATTCTAATTTTATTATGCAACAGGACAGCGAACCCAAACACTTATCTAGACTGTGCAGGGGTATTTACAAGACAAAGAAAATGACAGTATCTTGAATAATATGAATCGGCCGGCTCAATCACCCGATTTCAATCCATTTGAGCGTTTTTGGAAAGATCTTGATAGGAAGGTCAGAAATATTGCTTTAGCTTTACAAAAGCACCTTTGGGAGCATCTTAAAAGTTGTTGGGATAATTTGCCATTTAAAACATGATATAAACTAATTAAAAGAATGAGCGGTCAAAGCCATTTTGAAAAGCAAGGGAGGATTTTTTTCCGAAAAGAAAGTATAACTGCTATTGTATATATTTTCAAATTGTGTTTTCATAAAGTATTATACTATTTATTATGTGTTTATAATAAATTATTTATTCTCTTATTTATTATTTTATTAAATCTTCATTTAGTTTTGATTTATTTTGTTTGATATACTCCAAATTTTTCCAAAAAAATGAAGAGGTCTGAAACTATTGACTGGGATTGTAATTTTACTTTTGTTTAATTGAAAGAGGATTACTGAATTGTTAAGTATACATCTATAAATATTATTTGAACGACTTGTTATAACAACTGCTGCTTGACTCCGCTCTAGGTTCAAAGATGGTCAAAATAATAACCCAAATTGTTTGAAAATTCAGGTAGAAAAGAGTCCAGGTTATATACCTGAACAGGTGGGAAGTAATGGACCAGTTAAGAACAGCACGCATATGCCACCTGTTTGGAAGAAACATAATTAGAATTGACAGTTGTAACCATCAGATAACTGTCAAGGTCAGAGGACTAAACACAAATAGACATTCAAATAGTAGAGAGAATGTGTAAACTCCGACTCATTCAAGAGCTTTGAGAAACAAAAATTCCAAATGACTTTACACATGCTTATAAAGGGTTGATATAAGTATTTTTCTTATTTATAACAGTTTTATTCATTTCATCAGCTCTGATATTTAGCTCTTTATTCTTTAAATATACCTTTTTAGAATTTAATTTACTAAATTTTAGTTTATTAGCAAGAGGAATATTTATGACACTTGGGAGCTGCATGAAAATGAAATGTTTCAGTGTATATGCTCTACATCTCAGATATTCTATAATTTGGCACTAAGAGATAAAAATTGTAATATTTTTCCTTGACAGATTAATTACTGAAACTTTATTAAATTTAACACTGGCATCATCTAAAACTTTTTTTATTTTTTTTAAGATTATATTACATACATCCTTTTCATTCTATTATAAAAGTATATAATACTTATACACATAAAACATTTCAGATTCAGAAGTTTGACATAACACATTTTTTAAATTAAATTAAATTATTTATTAACGCCCACTTTTTGCAACTAAGACTTAATTGGGACGGGTTATCTACAGGTTACCACCCTTTTCTAGCCAGGGTGGGACTTTTAAATTTTTTAATTTTATTCTGAGTTGGTATTCTGGCAGGTGGAAGTGACTTCTAATTTTTAATTTTAACTTCATTACATTTGATTATTTTTTTTAATTATGGTAGTTTGTACATATTTCTAAATTTAAAAGTTTATACTTACAGAAACTTTAATTGAGTAATTTAAACAATGTTCTACTCTCATTCACAATAAATTTGGAAAATCCTCGAGTTCCTTGCTTATATTAAAAAATAAAATTTATTCCATAGGGATGATGATATTTTCATTTTGACACCCAAATTTAACATCTTTAGCTCTTATTCAGTGAAGTTATTCCCAAAAATATCTAAATAGTTCCCTCCTTTTATAGCAAGTTATGTTAGGTGTAATCTTAACCAAGCTTTTTCATTAATTGATTTTTCATACCATGCATGGAAGTTATCTGTTACTATACATCAGATCGAAAAATGGTATAGAACCAATCTTATTGCAAATTAAATCTACTATACATATTTTTATATACTTTTATTCTCTATCTTGAATATTAACTGAGATAATTGCATTTTTCAGTTTTCAGCCTTCAGTAAACACCAACTCAAGTGACATAAACAATAATTTGTTTTATAATAAACCACTTTATTTGAGGCTTAAATACCAAATATTGTTTTCAAAAAACCTTTATTATACGAGATACATGCAAATATGTTCTGTTGATCCCTCCCCTCCCCCTGGTCTTGACTACTAAAATTTGAGTGATCGAGATGAAAATTATTTTGATTCATTATAAATGACAGTAATATTTTATTATATTATTTTCAGAGCCTAAAGACTGTTAGGCCTGCCCTATATAATAATGCTCCAACTTCCCAGCAGGAGCGGAGCCTATTAGGAAGTGGAGTCTTCCAATTCACATTTAAATTGTGGGCACAATTTCTTCCATTTTGCCTTGTCCTTAACCATCCTCATTCTGATGCCCAGCCTTCTCTCTCACACAGTCTTCCCACCTTTCTTGTTGTGTTCCTCTTATTCTTTTCTCACAATACCATTCTGTATGTTGCTTTTCCTTCCTTTCATCTTCTAGCAGCCTCCTGTCCAAGCTCCTATCTCGGGAGAGCCCTGTACAGTACTATCACCCACTCATATCAGAACCATTGATTTTGTCCTATTTGCAAGAGAGTAATTCTAAAATTTCTGATGAAATTTTAAAAACTTGAAATTAAAAACAAAAAAAGAACTGAGTACAAACTAGGACTCTTTTTGTATATTGGTTTACTACCTTCACCATGCCCTCTGTTTAGATAAGCATCTAAATTTCTTTACGATTTTAATGCTGTCATTGTTTCTTTATCCTTATTTGATTATGCTTCTCTAATAATTGTTTGAATTTCAGGAACACCATGAAGAAGACTTTTTCCTCTACATAGCCTATAGTGATGAAAATGTTTATGGACATTAAAGTTGCGATCAGCTTTATCAATGGATGTTTCATCTTATTTTCATATGGATTTAATGATATATTGAATAAAAAAAAATTGCCTGTGTTATTATTTTTTAACTTTAAGAATCTTATTGTCAAATTTATTTTGGGTTAATAATTTTTTTTTTTTTTTTTAGATATAAGCATCTTAATTTTGAGTTAGTTTAGCTGTATGGTGTATTAAATAATAAAGAACAAGATATATGTATAAATTCTTTATTCTAGCTTTGTGTATATATTCACACACATTTTGTTGATAAATCTTATGCTATAACATTTTATTGATATCTCAATGAATTCACCTTTATTTTTTTTGTTGTTTTTTTTTTCAAATAAATTTATAATAAAATAAACTTAACAATGTATTTATCTAAGATTTCCTGATATCTCCCATATCTTGAAAGGGTGACATCTGTTCTTGTCATACACAGAATTAAACTATCAAAATTCATTGTTCGTTATCTAGGCATTTACATAGAAAAGCTGCTTGTCAATTACTTCATTTTCAAAGTTACACAACCTTATACAGTAATGGGACTATATAGCTCTGAGTTTCAATTAACATTCCAGCAGTTCTGAGCATGGATCTTCTCAAGAACTTCGGAGTATTCAATGAGTTTTGGGTTTGCTTTTATTTATTTTTAATGTTAGTAGTTTTAAAATCATTTATATGTAGATATAGAATCAGAGTAATTATTTACAGTTAATATAATACAGTAGTCATATATATATATATATATATATATATATAGATAGCAAAATTTTAAAAGCTAATTTGAGCTAATAGTAGTAGGATTGCGATTAAAAACAAATGCAATAAAGTTATACAGATAGTATCCAACATTATCAGGAATACCAATACATCCTTCAGAGTAAACATATGACGCTCATAATTGCTTTTGTCAGGTTCATAATTGTTTGATGAAAAAAGTTTATCTAATATCTATGTTAGAATTAAACAACTCAGAAAAATCAATGTTTCATGCATTATAATAAATAATTACTATCCCGAGGGTGCCTTGTGTGAATTACTTTCTATAGAAGTAAAACCTGGGTAATTTTAATGACTGTTTTATTGAACATTTAAGTTTTTCAATCTTGTTTGGAAGAGATTTCAAACTTTTTAATATATTCAAAGCAAAATTCTCAATGTTAATATAAGGAGGACCATGGGAAACTTGAATGAAATCTCTCTTACTTGTTATATTAATGGTTAGATAAATATATGTATCAACCCATGTGTTAATATAAGAGTCTTGAGACACATAATATACTATTATATTATATATACTAAAAGATTTTAAAGTTTGATTAAAAATATATATTCTTGTGTAATTCAATCATATTGTTGACATGCATAGGAAAGAGACATGTTACATCCCACCTAGAAGTGACAGAAATGAAAAACATGTGTGTTGTGTGTGTGTATATATATATATATATATATATATATATATATATATATATATATAAATAAAATGATTTTTCATTCTAAAGTTTATTTGGTATGTTTAATTTGTTATTTCTGGGTTGTGTGTGTTAAAGAACTTTTAACTCACAAATTGCTATGGATAAATGTGTTACTTGGCATCCAACTTTCCACATGAAGATTCCCTTAGAGGAAATGAATTAGCAATTATGGTGTACCCATGGTCTAATTTTCTAATTACATCTACTGGCCCCCAACTATTAGATAATAAACTTGAGGTTCGTTCAAATATGTATATTTAGTGATTAACAAGGGAGGATATAATGTTTGAGAATATTCTATTACTTTGCTTATACCTGCAAATATATATGTTATCAACTGATGCTGTCTCACTGGCAAAGCTAAACTATTAGCTATTCATTGCATGCTCCCCCCCCCCACCCATAATGAAGGTATTTTCTAATATTTTAGATTGCTTTAAATACTCTACCAAGTAATGTCCTCCCTATTCTGTAGATCACAGGCAAGGGATTTTTAAAAAATTAAATGGACCTCCCCACAATTTCAACAAGTTTTTTCTTACTTGATTTATTTATTTTTAACCACTCAGCTTATTGTTAAGACTTGGCGAGTTTACGCAAGGCAGAAAACTAAAAATTCCATATATCTCGGTTAATATTAGTCTTAGAGAAAATGTGTATATAGCAACATTCATAGAAAATTAAATTTACAATAATATTAGTTCTATACACTTTTTCGATCTGACGTATAATAACGGAGACATTTCGAATTTTTGAAATTCCCCCTATAAAACTCCTCCCTGTCCGAACTTGATCTTTATTTTTACATAAAAATCTTTATATATCGAGTTTAGACTTTTTGGAAATATAATTATTAGATTAACATATGCTCTTGACTAATCCCTTCCATGAAATACCGATAGATCCATCACATACTTTCTGTGCAGATTCTCGTGTTATAAAAGTAAAGAATGAAATGGTGATTACAACAATTTTACTTTTCAAAGTAACTATTGTCTTGACTTACAAGTAAGCCCCAGGCAATAGAATTAAATTTAACAAGTTGACAACATTCATTCATTAAAACATACAAACGATTTTTCTATTATTTTGAAGCATTCTCATGAAACAAAAGTAAATTTCTATTTAGCGACACGGAACCAGAAATTTTAAAATAATAAATTTGAATTTCAAATAAATTATTTTATTTATTTAATAAATTTAATTTAATTTATTTTAAACACAATTTGTTCTTTACGCTTATTGATAAAACTAAAATTATATTATGGAATTTTCATGGAACGCGGATTGTTTACTTGGTGCCCAGGAGTCGGAAGTCAAAAGTTTGAAATTCGTAAGTATAAATAGCGCTTTAGGACCGGAATCTTTATCCTAAAAACAATTTGTTCTTTACATTTCCTGGATAAAACCAATATTAATGAAGATATTGAGAAATACTTGATTTCAGGTGGAAGTAATTCCCAGTCCTAATTAAAAATACGATTTCTAATATAGTTTATGTTGTATCTTGGGATAATTTGCTCATAAATATGAAAGTTCAGAGAAATCTTCAAAGCCGTTTTTTGAGTCATTGAGTAACAAACGGAAGGACAGACAGACTAGATTTTCAATTTCCATAGCATAGTTCTTAGAGTGGTCTGAAATGTGAAAAAAAAAATGTACCCCTCCCCCTAAATCGAGCAAACTTTAGAGTTTTATTTATATAGATATGTATTTCTCTCTATACACACACACACAAATTTGAATACGCCTCGTTTTTCGAGGTAGGATTGGTGTCCATTTCACAAATAACGTCGAGTACAACCTAAGTAGATGATTTCACCTCAGAAAAGTCCGTCACGCAGGGGCTGCGTAAACTAAGCAGATTTCCCACGTGAAGTTATACAATAGAGGAATCTCTATACGAGAGCCGAACAGTTACGGCAAAGGGCCAAACTAGCTTTTGGCGGGAAATTCAAAAATCCGTAATCGGCCCAAATTTAATAAAAATGCAAATATCTCGGTTAGTATTCAAGATAGGGAATAAATGTATATAACAATATTTATAGTAAATTTAATTTACAATATGATGGATTCTGTACAATTTTTCGATCCAAGGTATATTAACGGAGATATTTCGAATTTTCGAAAATCCTCCCCTCTAAACCCCCCCCCATCCCACTGGTCCGATTTCAGCCGTTAACGAACTTGATCTTTCTTTTTAAGTACATAAAACGACTATATCGAGTTTGGTAACGATTAAACAAAAATTGCGACCGCTAGAGCGGTAACAGACAAATATATAGATGTATTCTATATATATATAAAATTGTAACCTCTGTCTGTACATTGATTTTTTTTGCGAATTTTCACGATAACTTTTCGTTTCACATGTCATAGACACCATAACTGCATTTTGTTTCTTTCGTGTGTGTTTGTTTGTTTGTTACCTTTTCACGCATAAACGGCTGAACCGAATTTTATGAAACTTGGTATGTATATTACAACTAGCCCAACTTAGACTTTAGACTATATTAATATTCTCTAAGACAAACAGGAGTGGGGGTTATAAGGGAGACCTGAAATTAAAAATAGCGATATTTCGTTTCCTATTGGTTTTTCAGCAAATATCCACATAGTAAAAGTTATTTAGAGTAACTTTTCTTATATACACATTCGTCGTAGACGGAAGTATAAATGAGTTATTCGCTAAAAACTATAGGGGGAGTCCCAAATTTTATTTCCCACAAAAGACTCAACCGAACTAAACCAAACTCGGTATGTGAATTACGCCTTCCTTATAATAAGCCATTTCTAGGGACGGGCAGGATTGGGGGTTATAAGGGAGGCCTGAAATTAATAAGAGTGATTTCCTATTGGTGTTTCGGCAAATATGCACATTACAAAAGTTGTTTATTTTGTTATTTAGAGAAATTTGCTCAACACTTCTTTTCAATATGAACTACCAGGTACCTCATCTTAAAAATTTTTTTGGAATGTATGTCAATATTTTCTCCTTAATAATTCAAGTCTATGCATCATGCACAGGAAACGGGAAATATGACAATATGCAGGACAGTGAAGTCTTACATAAAAAATTAATTTTATTAACAAATCCACAGAAACGACTGGTGTTAACCCTAAACACTGGGACGGGTAAATGTCAAAATATTGTGCAAAGCAAAGCCTTGACAAAAATATACCATCACCACTCAGCCTCAAGTGAATTCCTGACCGAAGCCGGGTATCTGAGCTAGTCTATATATATATGTTTATATATATATATATATATATATATATATATATATATATATATATATATATATATATAAAATTGTAACCTCTGTCTGTACATTGATTTTTTTTCGCGAAATTTCACGATAACTTTTCGTTTCACATGTCATAGACACCATATCTGCATTTTGTTTCTTTCGTGTATGTTTGATTGTTTGTTTGTTACCTTTTCACGCACAAACGGCTGAACCGAATTTTATGAAACTTGGTATGTATATTACTACTAACCCAACTTAGACTTTAGGCTATATTAATTTTCTCTGAGACGAATAGGAGTGGGGGTTATAAGGGAAGCCTGAAATTAAAAATAGCGATATTTCGTTTTCTATTGGTTTTTCGGCAAATTTGCACATAACAAAAGTTGTTTATTTTGTTATTTAGAGTAACTTTTATTATATAAACTTTTGTCGTATACCGAAGTTTAAATGCGTTATACGCTAAAAATTATAGCGGGAGTCAACAATATTATTTGCCAAAAAAGACTCAACCGAACTAAATAAAACTCGGTATGTGTATTAGCAGTGAAGCCTTCATTATAATAAGCCATACTAACATTTCTAGGGACGGGCAGGAATGGGGGCCATAAGGGAGGCCTGAAATTAAAAATAGTGATATTTCGTTTCCTATTGGGGTTTCGGCAAATATGCACATAACAAAAGTTGTTTATTTTGTTATTTGGAGTAACTTTTGTTATATACACTTTTGTCGTATACTTAAGTATAAATGAGTTATACGTTAAAACTTTAGCGGGCACTAACGGCTGAACCGAACTTAACAAAGCTCGGTATGTCAATTAGCATTAATTCTTCCATGATTATAGGTTATATTAAAATTTTTAGGTTCGAACGGGAGGGCGGTTATAAGGGAGGCCTGAAATAAAAATTCACCATATTTACATGTATAAGAGGCGGGAAATATAAAAATATCGAAGACTGTGAAGCCTTATCGAACAAATAATTCTATTATTAGCAAATCCATGGGAAAGACGGGTATCAATCCTAAACACTGGGACGGGTAAATGTCAAAATATGGTGCAATGTAAAGCCTGCTAAAAAATACCATCACCATTCAGCCTCAAATGAATTCCCGGGCGAAGCCGGGTATCTGAGCTAGTATATATATATATAAATATTTATATAAATATATATATATATACTAGCTCAGATACCCGGCTTCGCCCGGGAATACATTTGAGGCTGAATGGTGATGGTATTTTTCAGCAGGTTTTACATTGCACAATATTTTGACATTTACCCGTCACAGTGTTTAGGATTGATACCCATCTTTGCCGTGGATTTGCTAATAATAGAATTATTTGTTAGATAAGGCTTCACTGTCTTCGATATTTTTATATTTCCCGTCTCTTATACATGTAAATATGGTGAATTTTTATTTCAGGCCTCCCTTATAACCCCCCTCCCGTTAGAACCTAAAAATTTTAATATAACTTATAATCATGGAAGAATTAATGCTAATTGACATACCGAGCTTTGTTAAGTTCGGTTCAGCCGTTAGTGCCCAATAAAATTGTTGGCTCCCGCTAAAGTTTAAACGTATAACTCATTTATACTTAGGTATACGACAAAAGTGTATATAACAAAAGTTACTCCAAATAACAAAATAAACAACTTTTGTTATGTTTATATTTGCGGAAAAACTAATAGGAAGCGAAATATCGCTATTTTTAATTTCAGACTTCCCTTATAACCCCCACTCCTGCCCGTCCATAGAAATGTTGGTATGGCTTATTATAATGAAGGCCTCACTGCTAATACACATACCGAGTTTTAATTAGTTCGGTTGAGTCTTTTTTGGCAAATAATATTGTTGACTCCCGCTTTAATTTTTAGCGTATAACGCATTTAAACTTCGGTATACGACAAAAGTGTACATAACAAAAGTTACTCTAAATAACAAAATAAACAACTTTTGTTATGTGCATATTTGCCGAAAACCCAATAGAAAACGAAATATCGCTATTTTTAATTTCAGGCTTCCCTTATAACCCCCACTCCTGTTCGCCTCAGAGAAAATTAATATAGCCTAAAGTCTAAGTTGGGTTAGTAGTAATATACATACCAAGTTTCATAAAATTCGGTTCAGCCGTTTATGCGTGAAAAGGTAACAAACAAACAAACAAACAAACAAACAAACAAACAAACAAACAAACAAACAAACAAACAAACATACACGAAAGAAACAAAATGCAGATATGGTGTCTATAACATGTGAAACGAAAAGTTATCGTGAAATTTCGCGAAAAAAATCAATGTACAGACAGAGGTTACAATTTTATATATATATAGATATATATATATATATATATATATAAAATTGTAACCTCTGTCTGTACATTGATTTTTTTCGCGAAATTTCACGATAACTTTTCGTTTCACATGTCATAGACATCATAACTGCATTTTGTTTCTTTGGTGTCTGTTTGTTTGTTACCTTTTCACGCATAAACGGCTGAACCAAATTTTATGAAACTTGGTATGTATATTACTACTAACCCAACTTAGACTTTAGGCTATGTTAATATTCTCTGAGACGAAGAGGAGTGGGGGTTATAAGGGAAGTGTGAAATTAAAAATAGCGATATTTCCTTTTATATGGGGTTTTCGACAAATATGAACATAACAAAAGTTGTTTATTTTGTTATTTAGAGTAACTTTCGTTATATACACTTTTTTCGTATACCTAAGCATAAATGAGTTATACGTTAAAAACTACTGCGGAAGTCAACAATTTTATTTGGCCCAAAAAACTCAACCGAACTAAACCAAACTCGGTATGTGAGTTAGCACTAGCAACTTCCTTATAATAAGCTATATGTACTAACATTTCTAGGGACGGGCAGGAGTGGGGGTTATAAGGGAGGTCTGAAATTAAAAATAGTGATATTTCGTTTCCTATTGGGGTTTCGGCAAATATGTACATAACAAAGGTTGTTTATTTTGTTATTTAGAGAAACTTTTGTTATATAAAATATCGCCGTATACCGAAGTATAAAGGCGTTATACGCTAAAAATTATAGCCGGAGTCAACAATTTTATTTTGCTCAAAAGACACAACCGAACTAAATAAAACACTCGGTATGTGTATTAGCACTAACGCCATCCTTATAATAAGCCATACTAACATTTCTAGGAACGGGCAGGAGTGGGGGTTATAAGGGAGGCCCGAATTTACAAATTTTATTATTAACAAATCCACAGAAACGACGGGTATTAGCCCTAAACACTGGGACGGGTAAATGTCAAAATATTGTGCAAAGTAAAGCCTTGCCAAAAAAATACCATCACTATCCAGCCTCAAATGAATTCCCGGGCGAAGCCGGGTATCTGAGCTAGTAAATATATAAAATTGTAACCTCTGTCTGTACATTATTTTTTTTCTCGAAATTTCACGATAACTTTTCGTTTCACATGTCATAGACACCACAACTGCATTTTGTTTCTTTCGTGTCTGTTTGTTAGTTTGTTACCTTTTCAAGCATAAACGGCTGAACCGAATTTTATGAAGCTTGGTATGTATATTACTACTAGCCCAACTTAGGCTTTAGGCTATATTAAAATTCTCTAAGACAAACAGGAGTGGGGGTTATAAGGGAGACCTGAAATTAAAAATAGCGATATTTCGTTTCCTATTGGTTTTTCGGCAAATATGCACATAGTAAAAGTTATTTAGAGTAACTTTTCTTATATACACATTCGTCGTATACGGAAGTATAAATGAGTTATACGCTAAAAAGTATAGCGGGAGTCAATAATTTTATTTGGCACAAAAGAACCAACCGAACTAAACCAAACTCGGTATGTGAGTTAGCACTAACGCTTTTCTTATAATAGGCCATACTAACATTTCTAGGGACGGGCAGGAATGGGGGCCATAAGGGAGGCCTGAAATTATAAATAGTGATATTTCGTTTCCTATTGGGGTTTCGGCAAATATGCACATAACAAAAGTTGTTTATTTTGTTATATACAATATCGTCGTATACCGAAGTATAAAGACGTTATACGCTAAAAATTATAGCGGGAGTCAACAATTTTATTTGGCACAAAAGACTCAACCGAATTAAATAAAACACTCCGTAAGTGTATTAGTACTAAAGCCTTCCTTATAATAAGCCATACTAACATTTCTAGGGACGCGCAGGAGTGGGGGTCATAAGGGAGGCCTGTCAAAATATTGTGCAAAGTAAAGCCTTGCCAAAAAAATACCATCACTATCCAGAATGAACCACCATCCTCAAATGAATTCCCGGGCGAAGCCGGGTATCTGAGCTAGTATATATATATATATATATATATATATATATATATATATATATATATATATATATATATATATATAGGTATTTTTATATACAGTTTTGAACGGACCTCATTTTCGTATCTGCTAGGTAGGATCGATGGACATTTGAAGAAAAATGTCGAAAATTCCATCATAAGTACAACCTCAATAGCTGATTTCCCTTAAGGGAAATCTGCTAAAAATCAGCTTTAAACAGCAGACTTTACCGAAGAAGGTCCATAATAGTATTTGGGCTTTGGTATCGCCAGGTAGCATCATGCAACTACCATTAGTATTCATGAGTGATTACTGGTTCTTGATATTCTTATCAATGTTTAAACTGTAATTATATAATCGGGAACAAACAATGAGGCTGGTAGTCCAGAATGGTCACGCGCTAATAATGGTTTTGTGTTAACCATATTATTTACCGTAGATAGTCCATCAGCCTGGGATTAGAGATCCAGTCATGATCTCAAAGTTAGGCATTGTAGTTGCAACCATTGTGTTCCTTTAGATGTTGCTTTTTTCGTATTACTACACCCACCCAAATCCATAAGATTTTCTAAGCTTTCCTCTTTCCCTAGGCCCCCAACGTTACCTCAAATTCATTTGCGTTCAAATCGTTGACCCGTTATCATATACCTACTCAAGAAGTTTCACCATCATTTTAACAATTTCCTTTAATGGAAATCAGCTATTGAGGTTGTACTCATGAAAAAGACACTTTCGACAAATTTCCTAGAATATTCAAGGATCTTACCTAAGATATGACGAAAATGAAGTCTGTCCAAAATTATTTTCTATAAATGTTGCTCTGAACACCTCTTCTCTTTCTCGACTATTAACCGAGATGTTTCCCTTTTAGCAGATTTCCCTTAACAGAAATCGGGGAAGCGAAGGTTCAGCAGATAATCAATCAAATAATTGCATTTTATTAGGTATCAATTTATTAACCTTTGTAATTCAATGAAATGAAAAATATATTCTTTATCTTTGATAGGCACCTTCTTAAATATAACGAAAAGGAGACAACTCATGTTGAAGCTAGAACTCAGAATTTTCTTATTTAGTAGCTTGACCAGTAGTTCGAAACGTCCAGATATCAGACAATGAGACAAACGGACAGAAGTTCTACTCTGGATATCTTCGATTTAAAAAAAAGTTTGATTTTTTTTTTTTTTTGTACTGAACGTGCAAAAGAACAAAAAAGAAAGTAAAAATTGAAAATACTCTTACAGTAGTCCACGGGTTAAAAAATTACCAGAACCTCCCAAAAATAGTCCCTCATATATAGATCACTTCAGTTGGGCTTCACTCAGAAACCACTAAAAAGTCCGTCACGCAGGGGCTGCGTAAACTAAGCAGATTTCACACGTGAAGTTTTACAATAGAGAAATCCGCCTAATAACAGCTGTAGTAGGAAGGGATCTCTAAACCTATTCACGAGGGACGAATAGTTCTGGAAACGGCCACCAGAGCTCTCGGCGGAGAGTCCGGAACATGGCGGGGTTCCCTCGACCACACACACAATACAAATGCAAATATCTCGGTTAATATTCAAGATACAGAATAAATGCATAGAACAATATTTATAGTAAATTTAATTTACAATAAGATTGATTCTATACAATTTTTCGATCCGACGCATAATAACGGAGATATTCAAAAATCCCCTCCTCTAAACCCCCCCTCCCACTGGTCCGATTTCAGCCATTAACGAACTTGATCTCTCTTTTTACGTAAAACGCTTAAATATGAAGTTTGGTAACGATCAAACAAAAATTGCGACCGCTAGAGCGGTATCAGACATATATATATATATATATATATATATATATATATATATATATATATATATATATATATATATATATAATTTTGAACGGACCTCATTTTCGTCATCTCCTGGGTAGGATCGATGGACATTTGAGGAAATTTTTCAAAACTCGCGTCATGAGTACGACCTCAATAGCTGATTTCCCTTAAGGGAAATCTGCTAAAAATGAGCCAAAAGTCCGAATTGACATCACAAATCATCTTCCCAAATGCATAGTGTATCATCTTGAAGATAATGCAGATGATTTTATCACAATACAATAAATGTTATATATCATTCACATGGTCCCTTCTAGAGAATTTTAGCAGATTTCCCTTAAGGGAAATCAGCTATTGAGGTCGTACTCATGACGGAATTTTCGAAAAATTTCTTCAAATGTCCATCGATCCTACCCAGGAGATGACGAAAATGAGGTCCGTTCAAAACTATATATATATATATCTATATATATATATATATATATATATATATATATATATATATATATATATTTGTCTGTTAACACTCTAGCGGTCGCAATTTTTGTTTAATCGTCACCAAACTCGGTATTTAATCGTTTTATGTAAAAAGGAAGATCAAGTTCGTAAACGGCTGAAATCGGACCAGTGGGAGGGGGGGTTTAGAGGGGGGATTTTCAAAAATTCGAAATATCTCCGTTATTATGCATCGGATCGAAAAATTGTATAGAACCAATCTTATTGAAAATTAAATTTACTATAAATATTGTTATATGCATTTATTCTCTATCTTGAATATTAACCGAGATATTTGCATTTGTAATCTGCATGTTCGGACTTTCCGCCGAGAGCTCTGGTGGCCATTTCCATAACTATTCGTCCCTCGTGAATAGGTTTAGAGGTTAGGTTAACTGTTTTTTGGGGCTAGAAACTTCTGGGTTATTACGCCCTAAATAATGTTTTAGGTTTAGAGGTATCTTACTACTACAGTTGTTATTAGGCAGATTTCTCTATTGTAAAACTTCACGTGGGAAATCTGCTTAGTTTACGCAGCCCCTGCGTGACGGACTTTTTTTTTCTGCTAATAGATTTTCAATTTTTGTAATTACTTTGTTGCTGCTATGGCTTATTGCAACTGGATACCTAAACAAGGTTATCACTTTTAGCAGATTTCCCTTAAGGGAAATCAGCTATTGAGGTCATACTCATAACGCGATTTTCGAAAACTTTCTTCAAATGTCCATCGATCCTACCCAGGAGATGACGAAAATGAGGTACGTTCAAAACTATATATATATTCATCTATATATATATATATATATAGACATATATATATATATATATATTTGTCTGTTAACACTCTAGCGGTCGCAATTTTTGTTTAATCGTCACCAAACTCGGTATTTAATCGTTTTATGTAAAAAGGAAGATCAAGTTCGTTAACGGCTGAAATCGGACCAGTGGGAGGGGGGGTTTAGAGGGGGGATTTTCAAAAATTCGAAATATCTCCGTTATTATGCATCGGATCGAAATATTGTATAGAACCAATCTTATTGCAAATTAAAGTTACTATAAATATTGGTATATGCATTTACTCTCTATCTTGAATATTAACCGAGATATTTGCATTTGTAATCTGCGTGTGGTTACCAGTAGGCTATGTTCGGACTTTCCGCCGAGAGCTCTGGTGGCCGTTTCCATAACTATTCGTCCCTCGTGAATAGGTTTAGAGGTTAGGTTAACTGTTTTTTGGGGCTAGAAACTACTGGGTTATTACGCCCTAAATAATGTTTTAGGTTTAGAGGTTTCTTACTACTACAGTTGTTATTTGGCAGATTTCTCTATTGTAAAACTTCACGTGGGAAATCTGCTTAGTTTACGCAGCCCCTGCGTGACGGACTTTTTCTAGCCAGAGTGGGACTAACGATTTTATTTAGTAAGCTTGTCACTAAATGAATTCCTATTACCGGAAAAGGAATTGAACCTTTGACTCTAGGTTTACGAAGTGTATTAAGACACTTATCTCACATGGCTAATCTGCTTTCACATTAAAATTATCTACCATGCAATACACCTAGAGTTGAGATGGTGAGCACAGATCTTCAGGGACAGTTCTTCCTTGGCCCCAAAAGAATACAACTGAGAAGCTCCCCCAGGCTACATAGAGGCATCAATTCCAAGACCAGACTCGCCATTTCAAACTACTTGGGACCTTGGGACCACTGTATGGGTCTTTCAAGGTCATAATATGAGCTTAAAGCTTCTTTTTGGGACAAAAGAGAATAAATAGCTTAATACGCTTGTTGCAAGTTCTAGAAAATCAAAACGGAATACATTTCTCTCTTTAAATATGAAATTATTTTTGAAAACTCTGCTATACTTATAGATATTCAAAAGTGACTTGGGAAATTCAATTAAAAAATGATTTTCTAATTTTTCAGCAATGTAAAGACGAGTAAGCAAACCTTCCAAGTATATTGGAATGTACCTACCAATGCTTGCCACAAATATGGATTCAACTTTTCAGAATTAAAAGATTATGGTATCATTCAAAATGAAAATGATGAATTTAGAGGTGAAAAAATAACTATATTATACGACCCAGGGTTATTTCCTTCGATTTTCAGCTCAGGTGATAGAAATGGTGGAATACCTCAAAAAGGAAATTTGACTGCACATTTAAAAGAGTTTCAGAAAGATTTGACTTCTGCTATAGCTGAACCAAGCTTCTCAGGTCAGAAATTGATAATTTCTTTTTAATATTTGTTCAGGTTCCACAAGTTTTTGTAGTTGAAATGATTAACTTTTTTGTTAAAGGTGTTGGCATACTAGACTTTGAAGAGTGGCGTCCCATCTGGAGAGAAAATTGGGGAAAACTTGATGTTTATCGAAAACGATCTAAAGAAATAGAAAAGAAAATACACCCATTTTGGCCAGAATCCAAAATAGAAGAAAATGTAATTTTAATAATGATTTATTTTTTTCACAAAAAAAAAAAAACTATAAAGAGAAACAGAGAATGATGGGGGGGGGGGGGGTCGTTCAGTATGCCTTATGCCTGGTTAGATATATCAAAGACGAATCAAATAATTGTTATGTGATTTAAAATATTTTTAGAAAACATTCCAGAACTAAATAAAAAAAATGTACAAGTGAATTTGAAGACATGATACTTCAAAGCCAATACTGGAACTCCAAAAAAAAAAAAAAAAAAAGCTTTCCAAACTGGTGCTGTTGACAACTTCAATTATGTGTTTTAAAAATAGGAAATGTTTGGCCATTTAAGGTCAAAGATTCTTTAAACTTTGTTATTGTAATATTTTGAAAAGGTATTACATTATTTTTATTATTCAAAGGACCTGGAAAAAGGAAGGAGTGTTAGTATTAGTTTTTCAGAGCCTCGTAATTGCTGAACCACTGGTTATTCCACCCTGAATCCAAATGATGTGCAGGATTTAACAAGTTAGGAGGAGTCTTTTGCATGCATCAGAAGAGTTTGCCAAAATTTGTAGACTAGCCCAGAAGTTCCTCTTTATAAAGGAGTGTCCTTCTCAAGGTTGAGCAAGGATTAAAAGAAGTTTGGCACTAGGTCTTAGTTGATGAAACTACTGAATATCTGGAAGTCATACTGCTCTAAACACATAATCTCAAAGAAAACTTAAGCGTCTCAATCTAACTGTTTTTCATTTTTCGCATCCTTAAATTGTTATGAATCGGATATGATTTAAAAGCATGTTTTTCAAACATAATGTAAATAGAGTATTGTAGCTTAAAGAGACAGGCAGCACTATGCAATCCTTTATTGTAATGATTTATAAGAGAGAAAGCCAAAATATTTAAAAACAGGCTTGCAGACTCACAAGCTAATAGAGGGAACTTCAGCAACCCCTTAAGCAGATGTCTATAGATAGACCGAAATAGCTTGTACTCCATTATTGACCAGTCACCAGCAGGAATATTATATGGCTACTAATTAAAAATAAAATCTCCCCTTTTTAACTGTTTTTTATTAACATCCATTTAGTGCAAGTAAGGCTATTTGGATACTTGCAGGTTAAGGGCATTTGTAAGAGCGCACAGTAGGAGGCTTGAGTTGAAGGGGTAGCAGATAAGAGGAATAACATGGAAGTAGATAAAATCCTTAATAACAGCAGCTAAGACCAGATGATCCTGAAGAAAGCTTTCAGCTTTAAAATGTCTTAAGGCAGGCAAAATACCACCAAAGTACTGCCACAAGATCAATAGTCTGTCACCAAAAAAATTGAAAAATCAAACTAGACTGGCTAGAATGATATTTTGAAAAAAATTAATTTCGAACTGTTCAAATGGTTAACGATTAAATTGTCTAAAACCTTGAAATGCACTTGAAAATTTAATAATAAATTAGTTTCCATGAATACTTGAGGCCAAAAATAGTCTGAATTTGTTCTATGTACTTCAGATTCATTATTGTCAGGAGTCATGTCTCCTGCCCCAAGCATCTTAGGAGCTCCTCCAACCTCTAGTTCACCCCTTGTACCAACGCAATTGTTAGACTTCCAACCTCTGGCTTTACCCCTTGTACCGAAGATATTGTTAGACATACAACCTCTGGTTATACTCCTTATACCAATGCACTTCATATTTCTACCAATAAATCCTCTTTTATCAAATGGTGGAAAAAAAACATTAATGGCAAAGAATGTTAGAATTACGCAGCTGACTATACACAATGACAATCAACTTTCTTTCTTTTTTTTATAAGCACAGAAGTGTTCCAAGAAAAAATATTTAGCAGGAATACCTTAATCTAACAATAAGACACTTTTCTATAGGCTAAAAGGAATTATGAGAAAGCAGCATTCCAGTTCATAGAAAAAACATTGGCATTAGCAAAGAAATTGAGACCTCTTGGCTTATGGGGATACTACGCATATCCATACTGCTTCAATTATACACCAAAAAATCCTGTTCAGAAGTGCTCACCAGATGTCTTAAAGGATAATGACAGGTATATTTAGACCTTAATTAATTGACTCATTACTATATTTTCTGTGGAGTGAAAAAATAAGTTTATTATTGAATAGCATCGAATTTTTAATGTATGCATAAATGAAATCCATGTTGAGTTCCTGACTGATGATGCAATCTTAGTAGGCTAAGACAAAAGGTATATTAAAGTTGTAGTTAATGTATTCATACAATCTAAATCATTAGTTAACTTTTGGAGGCTACTGAAGGATGGTTATCTAACAATTTCGGACTCTAGTGCAATCCTCACTACAAGATTTACTACTTCTCTCTGATTACATTGTTGTTAGTTATTCTCATTCAAAGAAATAATCAATGCATATCCTTGAATCCTCTTTCCTTGTAGTTTTCTGTGAATATAGGGAACTTGACTACTCATAGTAACAGTGACAAAGCAAAGACTTTAGATATAAATAATTTTCTAGTAAGGAGTTTTAGTCACTATGGCACTGGGTGGGTACACTTACATAAAAAGATTTTCTTACACACACACACAATATTATATTATATGTATAAATAAGTGGAACTGGTAACCAACTAAACCTTCACTTAGAAAGAAATAGTCATGATCATTCAACCTATAAATGCTAACTTTTCTCCCACACATCTTTTCAAACTGCCTATCCCTTGCACATCATGACCACCACATGGCTTCTTCCTGGATATGGAGTCCAGTATTCTACCACTGAATATAAGTATACCTACAGACCTGTATGAAAAATTCAAAAAGAAGTTATATGTAACTTTACTGTTCTTAGTGATATATAATTTCTCAATAGTAAATTACTGATATCCTGGATACCAGAGTCGAAATCCCATCAGGAATACAATTTTTTTTTCTCAAAAAAAAAATAAAAAATGATATAAATAAAATATTAGTAGTTTTCTTCTTTCCTGTACTACTGAACTTCTGTTATTCTTGATGTTAAAATCTGCCCTCTCCTATGCTTGATAACTTCTTTGATTGCATTTTTACCTTTAGCCGTTTTTGACTGGTCACTATCGCAAGAACACAACAAAGCGTCTGACATGGGCACATATGACTTCCTTGTACTTCTATTAAATTTAATCAACAAAATGTTTAGATGCATTTCATTTTAAATTATTTTCTTTGAAAATAATATATAATATCTTTGTTCCAGTGCATCAGATCAAAACTTGTCATAAAACTTAATTTATAAATACTTTCATGATAAACAAAAAAGGTCCTATAAACATTTATTTTGGAGAAATTTGCAATTGTTTACACCCTCCTCTAACCCCTTGGTCTATTTTGATCTAGGGGAGGTGCACAACTAGATGTTACAGCAATCCAAAACATGAAATTCCATCATTCTAAGGTTTTTTAAGTTATGTGAGATACATACAACAGATTCTATGCCAAAATGAATTCAGAGAAGGCCCAAATCGGATAACTCTGTTAAAATATGAAAACCAAAAATGTTTATGGCTATAAAACTTCCTTTTCTTTGTACAAGGAAGTAAAAGCTTTGTTTTATTTTAGTAGGGAAGTTTCCGTTCATTACTGATTTCAAAAACTAACATTTCTTTCAAGCAGTGAGCCACTTCTCTCCACTTTCTTAATTGATTTAATTTTTTTTTTAAAGAAAACTATTAATCTAGGCTAGTATATTCCCCACTTAATCAATTATAATGTTTCTTATTTATAGGGTAGGGATCTTTTTGAACATTAGTAATTGTCTAAGTTTTTTTTTCTAGAGTGTTAAAACAAACTCCTTAACTATCAACCGCCTCCTAAACTATAAAGAAGCAGACAATGATATGAGTTGAGTTAAATGACTAATATTATGCAGCAAAAAACTCCAAGATAGAGATAACTAGAAGTCAATATGTCATTCAAAATATAATTGGTATTAGCCAATTGGTTACCTTTTGCTAATCATTCAAAATATAAATGGTTTCTAAACAAAGCAAATGCAATAAGTTATATGAGAACCATTCAAAAGATCAGCATATCATCTTGGTTATTACATCTACAGGATTATATATATTTTTTTATTTATAGGAACATTCAAGTATCTAGAAGGGGCAGTAACAGAGAACAATACTATGAAGGGAAATAAAAAAAAAGGAAAACAGAAAGATCACAGGGACCAACTGCTTTGTTGCACTATGCAGAACATTGATGTTCGGCACTTTAATATGTTCTCCAGGAAGACAAATTTACTACAGTCATAAGACCAATTACTAAATACGTTAGTAAACTCTAAGCAAGAAAACCGAAAAGCCCTCTTGGCCTGGGAGAGAAAAGCACTACAAAAACATTCGAAGCCAAAACAAAAATAAAATTGTGAGGGCGTTACATGATGTATAATTTACACATAATTATACCCAGCACTTTTGATGATCATATTTTTGTCAAGATATGTATCTTTAACTTCCTTGCATGATAGGACCATTTTTTTATTTTTAGAGATAGACTACCAATAGCTGATAATGGCAACAATAATTTACAAAAGTTCATATGATATGCTCACACTTACCGCCTTGTTGATATTAGCATTAACTAATATCCTCCAACAAAAAATATAAAAGTTAACACGATAAAATTTTAAGACAATAACCTGTAAAACTACAAATAAATTTCAATTTAAAAGCAAGCACCGAGACCAGAAAAAAAAGGCTGCACTTCCGATTTAGAGGTTTTCAAGGCTTCTAAATGCCATTTCTTTAAATATTCATATTAAAAAACACTAAATCAGAATTGTTAGGATATATATGGTACACTATTTCTATTAACATATAAAGATCAAAGAAATAATCAATTAATACATCATCTTTTTAGGTCAACATGGATGTATGAGACAGGAACTTCTTTGTATCCATCAATTTATATGAGAGAGAAAGAGCTAAATGAAGCTAAAAGAGTCTATATGATAAAAGGAAGAGTAATGGAAGCAAAGAGAGTAGCAGCCAAAAGCTACAAAAAGAATATTAAAATTATGCCATATCTTGCAATTAAATATCAAGATACATACAAATTTTTAACAAAGGTGTTATAATCAATAGAATGCTCATTTTTAATTATTTATTTTAATAACTATTACTATATCTAACTGTCAAATATATTTTCAGACTGACCTAAACAATGGTATTAAGGTATCAAAGGAGAATGGAAGTAATGGTGTAATTTTGTGGGGAGCTACAAAAGATACTAATTCGGCTAAAAAATGTCAACAGTTACAAGATTATGCAAAAAATGTATTAAGACCAATAATTAAAAGAATCGCAATTAAAAGGAATTATTTAATTTGAAAAGAAGTCTTATTATCACACAACCTATATTTATTTACAAACATCTTTTATCCCTTTTGAAATATTAAAAATAGCACATATAACAAATTATATACAAAGAGTTTGTGTAGACCACATAAATATTAAATTGCTTAGAGCACTGTGCAAGCAAATGTAACTAAAAGTAAACAATACATAAACAACCATAAAGAGAATTGATTCAATAGCCACTCTTCGGAATATGCATTATCACTCAATGAAGGAGAAAATTAAATTAGTGAAATATAAAATTTATACTGTTACATTTAGTTTATTAAAGTGTAAGCCCTTGTTTTACGAATAGCCATATTCAAAATATAAAAAAGTAAGAAAAATATTATTAAAATAAATAAGTAAAGAATAACTATTCAACAGCGATTAAAGAAACTATTAATATTGCAAATATAATAAATAAATGATAGTGAAAAAGTAAAAACTTCAAAAAATAAGACAACAAGAGCACAGTCCACTTTCTTAATGTAAGTGGGATTTTCCTAAATTAAACTAAATCACTGGCTAAACCATTGGTTCCCCCAAGTGTGCTGACCTCGCCTCTCCCAGCCTAATAAAATTTTTAAACTGTGTTTATAAACTTATGTATATTCATGCCTTATTAATAATTAACTTCAGGCAAATAATTATGTAAAATGTATCTGTTAAAAGGTTTTAGGCTTAAAACATTTTCAGATGATAGTCCTGGCTCACTTTTAAACAAAGTTTAGTCTGGTGTGATCAAGTGTGCTCGTTGGCAATAATTCTAATAAAATAATCTTAATTTTGAATGTTCACACTAAAGTTATAATATGTACCTTCATTTGCCTCATTAGATGAAGAGGTTATTAAATAAACTAGTTATATTCGCAATACTAGGTTATGTTTTTTGTTAAGAATATTTATCCAGATTTAACTATTCCACATAATAAGTTACAGAATAACACTAAATATTTATACAATGAAAAAAAAATAGTTAACTTTCCATTAACAATTCCATGTTACTCAAACCATTAGTTATAAAATTATTATTTTTGTTTGTATTAAAGCTAATCTTCTAAAATCAGAACAGCTTTATTACAATTAGAGGAGTCTTTCCAGAGTTAACATACAGGATATTGAGTCATACCAGTTGAACTGCATATATCAACATTAAGACAAAATATTTAACTTAGTTAATAGAGAAAAAACAAGAAGGAAAAAAGATGAAAACAAATTTTAATAGTAATTAATAAAAGTTACATCAAATAGAATATATGAAATGTAATTTTCCCCAAATTTGACACTTGCAAGTGAAAGGAAAAAATGCTTTAGCCCATGGTAAAGTTCAATAGATGCTAGAATGCTATGTACAATTCTAAATTTTTATTTTTATTAAAGCACACACAAAAAAAACAAAAAAACAACATGAAGTCTGTTCTACTATACATGATTGTTATACATTCTGTTTCCCCTTACTATGATTTTTAATTAAACATTCTTCAAACCTCAGTAAATATAGCGCTTTAGGAGATATATACCTGAAAAGGTCAAAGAACATCAAGAATATAAATATACAAAAATAATATTTCTAAATATTGATCAGCATGTTTCTTTCCCCTTCCAAGACAAATAATGGTAGGTAGATAATGGAGGAAAGTAGAGCCTGAACTTTTGCTACCTATTTGTCATAAGTAGGGTTAAGTACCTACCACAATAAAACATTTAAATAATGTATTGATAAAATGCTGAAGCTATGAAGCTGATACATATGGGGTCATTAGTTGCCATAAACATAAAGGCAAATAGGGAGCCTTCTTTGAAGTGCTCCAAAAAGACACTGAAAGAATATTAACATTGTTAATTTCCTATATCTTCGTATGTATTTCGGCCTGGAGGAGTACTGCCGCCTAAAAAAAACAAAAAAACTTATCAATATTTAATTAATACATTGCGTTCAGTAATTTTATAATCTTAAAATATGAAGGCCGTCGATATAACAGAAATTTATCTTGTCACCTATCTAGTTATCAGCATTACTTGTGTAGTGAAAATAAATACATATAAACAGAAATCCAGAGAGGGGGAGGGGTTTGGAGACATAAAGAGGAAATGCAAGATATTCCTTTATTTCTAATCTAATTTTTTTTTAACCTTGGCAGGGCCACCCAAATCACATGTACTCCCAAACAACAAACCCTACTAATTCGGTATTGTTATCATTGCCATTGTCCTAAAAATATAGTCAGAATGGTTAAAAATAAACATTCTAAATATTTATTTGTTTTCATTGATAATTAAATCTGACTATACATTATAACGAGTAATGTAATTTATAAATAAAATTATCAGTCAATGCAAAAACTGTTTATTTCAAAAATTTGAATAGTAGATATATACTATTACAGTTTTGTAATAAACAAAACCACCATCTAAAATTAACTATATTTATAAAAAAAAGAGTCTTGAAAAGCTTAATTGTAAACATTACAATTGAATAAGAAGTTTCAAACTGTCTGTATTCACAGACTTTGGGCCTAGTATTTGAACAATATAAAGCTCAGTTTCACTTCTTGTGTCTATCCTAATAGGATCAGGTAGGCCATGAGTGTTTAAGTTTAAGATTAATGCACTAGGTTAACTTGAAAGTAATTTTTCCAATTCATAAAAAATCATATGAATTTATTAGGTCATAGACTTATGAAATAAAATTCCTGATCCTACTTTTGGTAGAAAAGTCCATCATGCAGGGGCTGCGTTACCTAAGCAGATTTCAGATGTGTGTTAAGTATTTGCATTTATCTCAAACCTAAAAGTTCAATGAAAACAATATTTGGAATTAAGGCTTCAAATAAAGTGCTTCATAGTATAACAGCTTATAGTTAATATGTCATAATTAGGAGTGGGTGTTTACTGAAGAACAAAAACTAAAAAATTCAAATATCTAAAATTAATAATCAAGATAGTGTAAAACGTACATAAGAACATTTAATTAGCAATAACATTGGCTATACACTTTTTCGATCCGACATAATAATAATAATGAAGATATTTCAAACTTTCGAAATTCCTCACCTCTAACCCCCCCCCCTCACCCGATTTTAGCCAGTAACGTAATTGATCTTTCTTTTTACATAAAACACTTATATATCGAATTTGGTAATGATTAAACAAAAATTGTGACCCCTAGAGCTGTATCAAACAAATATTATATATATATATATATATATATATATATATATATATACAAATATAATTTTGAACGGAGCTCATTTTCATGTCTACTAGGCAGGATCGATGGACATTTAAGGACATTTTTTGACAATCGCTTCATGAGTACATCAAATAGCAGATTTTCCTAAGGATAAATTTGCTAAAAGGGTGGTAACTTAAAAAAAAAAGTAATCTGCCTTGATTAAACTTAGTAGTGTGAAGTAAATGCCATATTTCTATTAAATGTTCAAAATAAATAAATTAAATATCATTTATCTATTTATTAACATCGACTTTTTACAACTATGGGACGGGTTATCTACAGGTAACCACCCATTTCTAACCAGGGTGGGACTTAGGATGTTATTTAATGAATTCCGTCACTAAATAATTTCCTTTGCCCAGACGAGAATCGAACTCGCCACTCTAGGTTTACCATGTGAGATAAAGGTCAACGCTTTAACTGACATGGCTAACCTGAACCCCAAAAAGAAATTAAGTTCCATAATAATTTATTAATCTCATTTAGTTAGTTATGAAATACTCACTGAATATATTACTAAAATTATCAGCGTCAAGTCCCATTCTTTGGTTACAATTTCTACTCATAAATATCAATGATACTGGTCTAATAAGAAGATTAATTATGGCCATTGAAGCACTAAACTTTTCTCCTCCATAACCTAAAATATAAATATATTTAGATATTAATTCATGATGATATAACCAGAGAGGACAAGGGTTAGGGTTAGGGAGAGGGGGGGGGAAGAGATAAAACACCTCCAATTTTAATTTCCCCGAATGTAACTCTACTGACACACAAATATACATCCATATGTATGTGTGTGTGTGTGTGTGTGTGTTTATATATATATATATATATATATATATATATATATATATATATATATATATGTATATATATTTGTCTTAGATCAAAAGACTATGTCTAAATTCAATATTCAACTCCTTTAAAGAAAAAAAAGAAAGTTCCAATAAATTTAATTGAATAATAAAAATAAATTAAATAAATAAATTAAAATAAAATAAATTGAATAATTGAATTACAGGGAGAAAATTCCTTCTTCCCCCTAGGTAGAGTAGAGAGGGGGGGGGGGTTAAAAGGATGTGTGGTACTCTAACTCTGGTTCTTTCATGACGAAAGGCAAAGAGATTTGGTTCCTCCACCCACTATAACAGTCATTAAGTATGAAAAGTAAGAACATTTATTTTTTAAGGAAAATATATTAGAATTATTTTAAGCATATATAATAATTTCAAGAGTACTTGGTATATACAATTAGCAAGAGTGGCGTATGATACAGTGCATAATGTAACATATTTTAGATGAAGATTTAAGATATTACAATATATATTTTTAATAATAGTTAACAATATTAATATTGAATAAAAAAAAATAGAAATAGTACATAGAACATTTCAGTTCTATAAGATTAAAAAAAAAGGATTTATAAATTAAACTCAAAACAAAGGAGTCCACTATGTAACGGACCTCAGATACAGCAATTACTGGATTCCTGCTGAGAGTGATTCGCAAAATGATGGAAGGCGGAACTCCTGCCACGGGTCCTGGAGATTACCAGTAAGGAGTTTGAAGAATCATCGCTAATCTAAGTCTTCTTGTTTAGAGAGTTTCTGTCCTGGTTCTGGCTAATACTCTGATACAGTGAAGACTGTACTGGAGACTAAAGTTACTAATTTACTTGCTAAGCTGTTAAATATGCCAGAGCTAAGCATATTTATAAAACAATATATTTTGAATTTGGTCAAGAAGAGGAGGTGTGAAGGATGGAGGAGTTAGATCCATCAGAATCTGAGATGATGCATTTTGGCCAGGAGATATTTAATCCATTTCCCTAGACACTGCCAACTAGCTAGTTGACATTAATCCAGTCTATGGGCCTAAAGTGGTTAAGAGTATTATAATACACTATATTGCTGGGCCATGGTAATGGAGTGTGTATTGTTCAATGGCAGGAAAATTTACACGATCAGAAGTTACAAGATATTTCTGGTGCCCAGGGTCTATCTCAGAAAACATAACTTATGTAGTTGTTCAAAATCTGTTGTTATAAAGATCCAGAAAGAAAATAAAATGAATGGTGTACACAAAGTTGAAGAATAAGCAGTGTCCCAAGCACCTATAACGGGGGAAGGCTTGAGACAATAAACAGCTTATATAGTCTGTGGCCCACAGATTCATGAAATGACTACTCTCTGATCACCAATCTCAGAAAAGCTAGTAAGACAAGAAGGATTTTGCAGCTGGAATGGAGATTTGTGTATATAGGAGGACCTATCCTTTATTTATGATTATTATTTGTGTTACAGTTCATATGTTAAACTTGGGATCCAGTATGTTTCACTTGGGATTGATCAACAGGACCATGGCAAAGACAACAATGACATCATAAAAAATCAGTCAAAAACAACAAATTATATTATTTTTAATTAATCATGGATGTAGGGAAGTTCAGAAGATTCCTCAGCAATATTAAAATACTCCTTTGTAGTATTCTGACACATGTAATTAGTATATTTGTGATCTTATAAATTTGTTATAGAAGAAGAAAGGTTTACAAACATTACTTAGCAGTATAACCTATATAATATGATGGGTCTTACTTACGATTAGTTGTTGGAAAATATCCTGCAAGAGTAATAATATCCAAGAATATCGAAACCAAGTTTATTCCAATTGCCTAGAAAATATAATATCGTACAAATAATTAGTAATATTTGAATATTTATAAGAGATTCTTCAATAATACTTACAATTTGCATAGAATCAACATTATCCTTATTGTGTATACTCCAAAGTACAGTAAGTAGGAACAACAAATTGTAAAATAAATAGGAATCAGGGCTCCAATATCCTTGAATACCTCTGAAATTCATGCAAATAATGAATAAATCAAGAAATAATTAAAATACTTATTTTCGTTAAATAAGATAAATGAATCTTACAAAGATATCAGTGTGAAGTGAATTCCAAAAAGAACCTAAAACAAACAGTACAGTGTACTATAGTCATTCTAATTTCTGTAAATACTGAGTTTACATATAATCAAAATGATCACCTTTATAATGTTACCAGAAGAGTAATCCATTCTTTAACAATTATCATTACTGTCAGAAAGTCCAATGCAACCATATACAGTGGGAGGAAAAACACAGAAATTACAACTTTAAATAGGCAAACAATTTCAAAAATGAATGCTTAACGCCTCTAAGCTTCCTTATTATATAATGTTGACAAGATAACAGTACACGAAGTATAATCATCACCAAAGAGGTAATGAAAAAGGAGTTCTACAAAGAAGAATAAAAGTAAGTTATCCAGAAAACCTTTGCTTTAGTACACAAGATAGTGTTACAAATACTATTTCTGTAACACATTTGTTTCCAAATATAATAAATCCAAAACATTTTATGAGAGATTATTTTGTTTAGGAAAGTAGAAGAAAAAAAGTCAAAAAGTAATAAAGATAAATACAAAACTTTTTATTGAAGATGATACTTTAATAATAAGCGAAAATATTATGAAACGTCTTATTCCAAGATTAAGTACCAAGTAGGGCCATTACAATGTGACGTATTCGCAAATATGTTCCACTGACGTCATACTTTCAGATTTGACAGTCTTTGCTAGGTATGGGCAATCTTTGACATGTTGTGGACCAAACTTTAGTGTGCGAATCGTTCGCGGGCCGCTTTTAAAAGTAGTGTTCACAGTTTTTAACAATAGATATCAGACATGAAATTATAGGACAATGTAATTATATTACATGGAAGTTAAATAGCGAGACCGAAATCAATGAGCCACAAACCAGAATTAGGGAAACTAATCCATCGATGTTTGAATTAATTCCACGGATACAAATACGAAAAGAATTTTCCAAATTATCGTCAGTCAGCCTTGTACGATGAGTTTGATTTATTAATTTTCATAAATGAAAAGAACTGTTCGCATTTATAAGTACTGCCAAACGCACAAATCTTCCTCATTTGGAGTAAATAGAGTATTATTTTTGTTTGATTGGGTTTTTCAAAATGACTCGGGGGCCACATCCGGCTAACAGTTCTTTTATGTCAAAGGCTCATTCAACATGTCAAAGGTTGCCCAGGTCTATACGATATTTAGCCGCTCTATGAAAAACTAGTGGCAAACAAAGGAATAAAATAATCTACAGGAAGTTAGCTGTTAAATCCCGTAGAGGATATTCCGGTAAAGAAGTATTTAATTAATCAAAAGATGAGTGTATTTTTGGTGCTTACAGTTACGGCTACCTTTGGTATGCTCCTTCAGAGCAATATTTCCAAAACTGTATACATAAAAAATAAACCCATCTTACGATTGATCGAGTATTCTGTAACCGATACCCAACTATCATCTACATCAAAGAATTTAATACGTAATCATGTATATCTATGTTTCTGCGGGAAAAACATGATGGTTGGGTTAAGCGTTTTGTTCAATCCTACCCTGATTTTTGTTAAAAAACTTTTCCTTAAATGTAATATCAGGTAATTGATTATAGTATAGAGTTTTCATGCTCCATCCCTATTGTTCTGTCAACATAAAAAGTGATATACATATATTTTATAACCATTTCCTACAGGTTCCCACACTCTTTAGATCAGTGCGCCACTGAGGATTTTAAAAGTCCGCCACTAAATACATAAATTCCTGCTCATGTATAAAAGAGACCTATCATTACTAACCCATACCAACACAACGTTGATAAACCATCAAGATATGTAATCCGTTTCGTGGAAGTAAATTATTAAGTATTCAAAAGAATTATGGAAAGTATTCACTCTCACTTAAAAAAAACAAAAAAGAAAAAAAAACTTATCTTACTGTAAATGATAGATTAATTTTCGAAATAGTAAAGGAATTGAAGTTCTTAGTACTCCAGAAGGCAATCATGTCAAAGAGGATCTTGAAGACCAAACTTTTGGGATACTCCCTGAGCTTCCTAACTTAATCGATTTATCAGTTCCTTTTTTTTGTCATTTCTATTTTTAAATCACTTATATCTTTATATTATATTAATGTCTATATATTAAATTTTCCTATTATTATAAAATTGACATAAATTATTGTATTTACACTTTTTTTTTATTTTTCCTCTCTGCCGAACTTGCAAAAATCGTAATTTTCTTACTAATAGTAGTAGTATTAAATAGACAAAAATTATTATTCTTAGCTAGTGACCCAGGTTTCGAAATGGATAAATCTTAAATGTATACTTATTAATACACAATAAGTAACGCCCTCTGCATAGATGAAATCTTAGTAACTAACCTCGCCGCATCGTTGTCAACTCTACCCGTGCAGTGGTTTTTCTTCACAATAGCACCTGTTCCTTTTGTATTATCATTGCAATATGTGATTATATTTTGATGTGTGACATTTAATTCTTATTTTGATATAATAATTTGCTCCAGAATGGTACAAAAGAGCTCCACAGAGTCGGGAGATATTTTGATCTCCTGCCGAAATAATCTTTTCAATGGAGATTTGGCTTCAATGGAACATTCTGCTGTAACACTTATGAACCGCGAAATTTGAACTGTGATCATGAAAATGGAAAGAAAAGTTTTTTTCGTTTTGTGTTCTATTGCGTTTTATTAATTTCTTCAAGTGATATTTAAATGTCACACCTCTTCTATAAATAAAAAATGCATTGTGAATATTTTTATTTTATTTGAAGTATTTTAAAACAAAATCAGACTAAAAAATGGATGCATCAATAGTTGAAAGACATGATTTATTAAATAGCATAGACGTGGAAGCTAGACTGAATGGTACAAAAATTGGACCAAATACAGTTGTTGTCTCTACAGATTCTGCAGAAGCACAAGAGCTTATCGGAACACAATATATGAACATTCATCGAATGCCTGAAAATCTCCAGAAAGTCCAATTAGTTACTGACCCTCTGTCAACTGATCTGCTAAACCATCAAGTTGTTGAACTGACACAAGGCAATGAATTTGTTTCTGGACCCGTTGGAAATCAGTATTATGATGATGATTTACTTCCTCATGACTTAACCGAAGAAGACAAAAGATTAGCTGCTGCACTTGTTGCCGTTCAATTAGTACAACAACAAAAACAACAACACACATCTATCTTGGCCTCAGAACTTCTCAATGGAAAAAGCATGTCCCCTTTGTCTCCTCTTCCAAATGTTTCTATTGATAAACCAGGAATGGCCGCAATGGTTACAAGTTATATCCAGGCATTTGATGATGAGGCAGCTACTCAACAGCAGTTGCTTGATACTCAGAATCATGATAGAATGCTTAAAATGTATCAAACTCCAACACCTAATCCTCCATTACCAGTAAGTTACCACTATTCTTTTTTGCAAAAAAAAATTAGAATTTTCTGAGGAAAATGATTGTTGATTTCTGCTTGCATAAAAACTGTAAAAAGGATCTGCATCTATACTCATTTATATATTTCTGATGTCATCAGATAGGTAGTGTAGTGCTACAAAAGGTGTCTTAAAAATTACATAGTAACTGAGGTGGGATATGTTTTGTTTACTTTGTTTGAATTTTAATCAAAAAAATATTTCTTTTAGTACCTATGCCTAGTGTATTGCCAACTATATTCTTTATATTGTAATATCTTTTTTATATTTTGCATTTAGTAAAATTGTTGAAAGTCGGAATTTTATCCAGTAGAATAGGGATTTTTCCACCACCTGTTGAATGAGGTGAATATCAGGGCTGTTTGATTGTGTTGGTAACTAATTTTAAAAAGATGTTTTGTGAGTCAACTATAATTAATAAAATTCAGTACGATTGGTTCAATTCATTTACACATGTTCTTTTATACATCTTATACATTTTTTATGACATCCTATATTTTTCAGACTGTCTTCATCTGAACCAATATGTAATATATTTTTTAGGGCAAAATGTTTTGTGTGTAAAGAGTGCATTGTTCTTTTATTATGTTTTATTTTTTGTCCGTGTAAGATATTACCTATTTGCTAATTTTTTTAGCCGTTAGGGGCTTTTTAAATTTTTGATGGATTAGGTTGTTTTTTTGCTGTTTTAATTTTCAGTATCATATTAGAATATTAATTTCCTTACTATTTTTCTCACTCACAATTTAACATTGTTACTATTAGTGGATTGAATAATATATAATAGTTAATGAAAAACAAATGATATGAAAATAATGCAAAATAAGTGTCTCTTTCTCTGGGGTATTATAAAACTAAAATTATTAAATTTCTTGTAATCCTTTCGTCTATTTTATACTAATGTTAATGGATTTTTTAATGTGGCCTACCCTTTTGTGAACACGTTTGGACAGAGGACTATAGAGAAATGTTTGGTAAGCCCATGATAATATATAATTTCAAACTTATGTGATATTGACCCCTTCGCACAAAATGAATTATGAATTATTTTCTTCGTACGGTTTATGATTATTAATAGCTTTTGGCTATTTAGAGGATGTATTATAGATGTCATGCTATTTATTGATGTTCTCATATACAATGGTTAACCTGGATGGGTATCCAGTTTACCACCCTTTACCAGACATGATTTCATACAGTGTATTGATCATTAAATAAAATATCATTACTCACTCAGCAATTGGACCCATAACTTTATGTTTACCAATAATCTTAATATGATAATACAAATAATAATAAATAAATCAGAATCATAAATAATTTTTTTTAATTTGGTGAAAAAACATTCCTAAATTAATTTAAACTAGAGAATGACAGCTATAAAAAATAAATAAATAAAAGGATTTCCATTTTTCATCCCCCCCCACACACAAGCACCACGTGTGCACACACACAACAACACGTACACACACAAACACCCCATGTGCATACACACACAACAACAACACATACACACACACCCACACAGAAACAATACACTCAACACATACACGTGCATTTACACACACAGAATTTATTTACTGGAGGCTGAAATCAGCTAATAACATTATATATATGTGTGTGTGTATAAATTTGAGCTGAACTTAAATCATCTCCTATGTAGGATGTTTAAAAGAAATATTTCAAAAATTGCACTCTGCTTTCTCTTGGCAGAAATTGGCTAGGCTAAAAAATAACATTGACCTAAGTGTGGAGGTCACACAGTGGATGGGTTAGCCTTGAATGTCAGTTATTGAAGGAAATGTTAGTGCTGTCAAAAAGAATTTAGTGATGAAAGGCGAGAAGCAAACCACTAGATAGAGGATAACTTTAGTTTAAATTTACAAGCAATTCATCTGATTTTGCTAGAATTAGCTAAAAAAAAAAAAAAATGTCTGAAGAAGAATATAACAAAATTATTTTTCAAATTGAGTGGATATGTGAAGTATGTGTCAGTTTGAACAGCACCTGCCTAAAGCTATCTATGAAGAACCTGTGACTATTTTCAGTAATGGACACATGGTTCCTTTCATGACAATGTTCTGCTCAGCATGCAAGAGTTTCCTTTGGATTTTGAGGAGTAAACAGCTAAATCTTTATTTGCACCCTCCTCAAACAGCATACCCTGCTTACTGCAATTTACCCGCATGTGAATCTGAAAGGGTTGCGGTTTTACAGTAGGGCGGGCTTTCTGATAGCTTGTAAGACTTGTGTACACTACTTCATAGTGAAACATGGCAGAAGGGTTTAAGGATTTTATCAGAGAATAAAGAAATGTACTAAATGTTTTTTTTTCTTTTTTTTTTTTTTTTCTTTTAGCTTGAAGAGCATCTACACCAAATTTGGCAGATTCCATATTTATTCCACTTCTCCCCATTTAATTTCTCCTGATTTTCAAATGCCTGTGAAAATTTAGCATATATTATTTGAAGTTTCCCTTAATAGTTTGTAGGTGCAAGGTAAGTATTTTTAGGCTGCAGAATATTGTTTCAAGTGTTTTTCACAGTCCCCTTTCATGCTCTGTGTAGCAAGCAGCACTGATATATTTTCAGATTTGAGTTATTATTCGATTCCTCACTTATGGATGTGGTTCAAAAGTATGACATTAGGTTTAAATGTGTTTATAAAAATACATCAATTGTAAATAGTAAATTTATCCTTTGATGTATAGTACAACATTAATGAATTAAGTTATGCTTTAAATGTTCATTATAATTTCTTTAATGTTTACATTTTAAGAACATTTCTCTTCAAGAACTAAAAAATTGCTAAAATTAAAATAGCTTATTAAAAAAATGAAATATCATTAAAAAAGATATTGTATTTAAGATATTCTAGATGGGTAAAATGAACAGTTGTAACTTTCTAAAACTATATAAAATAAAATATGCAAATATAAACCTAAGTCATACATATACCTGTTTCTTTGGATCAGAGTGGTCCTCAAGTTGGAATTCCACTGTCGTTGAAGTCCCTTTATCATATGATGTTTTGTTGAATGGTCGGTGGTACTGAGAGACCTACCTGTTGATAATTGTGTCATTACTCAAAATCATTATACCATTTTGAGTATTTACTTTTACTGTATAAAGTATTTCTTTGAAAAAGACATTATTTATGTTCACTTCCTGTGAAGTGACTTCTTTCATATTTCATAGTCATGCATATTTTCATACAGATCTCTCATTTTAGGAGATCAGACTACCTCCTCTTCCCCCACTAAAGAAAGTTCTGTCAAATCAAACTTTAATGAGGAATAGATACACAGAGAGGAATCTTCTGGAGTCCACACCTGTTTCTGATACAAATCGCATCTCACTATCATCACCATCGGCAAGGAATTTTATTTATTGTTTATATCAGTCATTTAGCAATAAGCCTGAAAAGGGAAGTGTAAAATTAATATATATTATTGGTAAACTAATTAGTTTTATTTATTTTACAAGACATTGGTCTTAATAAACTTGGTTAACCTTGAGTCATAGGTTCAATTTATATAAAGGGCTACAGGAATTTATATAGTGACGGACTCACAAAATAAAATCCTTAGACCCATCCTGTCTAGAAAAGGGTGGTAACCTGCAGATAATCCGTCCAGTTATCCTCAGTAGTACAAAGTGTGTCCCAAAAAGTAACATTATATGAGCTTACAATTTCTTTGGACCCAGTTTTTATTTATTAATTTTTAATGTTGATTTGAACCTCATATTTTATATAAATACATATACAATTATTATAGACATTTATATAGTGCTATGCATTGTGTACAATTTGAATCTTATAATCTGCAGACACTCATTAGGATTGTTCTTTCAACCTTTTACATGTTTAAAGCTAAATTCCTTTTCAGTAATGACGTTTTTTTAATATTGTTGTTGTGGAGATGTTTTATTGTTTACATAAGAGTTTCTACACTCAATCAAAAGCCACTATATTTGGCAGGCACCACTCTTCGTTTTTGCTGCATTCTGACAAAAGGGATGGGTTTTGAAAGGATGATAGGTAGTGAGTCGTATTGTCCCATTTTCAGAGAGGGTCAAGCTCTCAGCAGTAGTTCGTACTTCCTACACTGGATGTGGGTGTATGCCTTCATTTGCTCTGTATATTCAGCCATTTAACTGCCAATGTGCTATAATTAAAGATTTTACATATTTGTAAGCATAAGGCAATATCTCTCCAAGAATTTTGAATACTTGTAAATGTCTTTCATCTTTTGATCAGCTTGTAAAAATGTTGAAGTATTACATATTAATGAAAAACAGAAAATTCAAGAGTTTCATCTCTGCAGAAGAAAAGTTGATAATGATAAGTTAAGTTAGACCTTTACTAATGTCATATTATTTATTTATTTAAACATGCATTTCTTTGTATATATTTATTTATTTTTATGATGTTTACTTTCCAATATTATGATGAATCTTTTGGTCATCAGGGGTGATATTCCAAAGGTGTATGACTGTAGGGTGGATGAGTACAAGTTAGAATTCCAACCCCTTAATTTTTTCTATGACAACCTTGAATTAAAACAGCTCTTGTTTCTTCGTATAGACCAATGTTGTATACCGTTGGGCTTGAGCATTGAATACTTTCTTAAATTGAGCAGGGACCAACTCAGTTTACTCTAACCTCAGAATTCCATAACTCATCATAATTCATATTTCAAATTGCTCTCTTGGTAGTAAACCCTACAGTCTAGGGTTCGATTCTTGTGTGGGCAATTGAAATTTATTTAGTGACAAACTCACTAAATAAAATTTGTAGTACAATCCTGGCAAGAAAAGGATGGTAACCTGTAGATAAGGCACATACAAATAACAAATCAAATCAAACCACTCTCATCTTAGATTAGGTAGAACTGGGTTTTCTTTGGTTTATACTGGTTTATTCTAGACTTAAATAAATGTCACTTTGGGTTTCAGAAGATTTTTGTAAATTTACATCCTTCATTCTGCCTGTTAGGCATCAAATTTCAGGAAATAAATGCCAGTCCTCTACTTCTGTAACTCCTCCTTTGAACAGTACACCATGGCGTTTCATACAATCAAGGAAAAATAATACTCCTAAATGCTTTAAATAATAGTAATTATTGCTGCAATAATTTTCATTGTTCTATCAGCACCCTAGTAGGAGCTCAGATTAGCCATGTGAGTTAAAGCGTTGACCTTTATCTTACATGGCAAACCTAGAGTGGCGAGTTTGATTCTCGCCTGGGCAAAGGAAATTATTTAGTGACGAAATTCATTAAATAACATCCTAAAATCCCACCCTGGCTAGAAAAGGGTGGGAACCTGTAGATAATTGGGACGGCCCAATTAGCCTGAGTTGCAAAAAGTGGACGTTAATAAATAATAATAATAATAAAGCACCCTAGTGGTTGTTGTAAGATAAAATCAATGGCTCCTAAATTTTCCAATGTGATTGAGAGACAAAATCTTCTGAAAGCCTCAGAAGGTGTCCCATCTGATAGAAATAAAATATATGAAGTTTTAGCACCTAAAAAAGGGTACCATAATTGCATGTTATGAAGTTGGGTCAGAGGCTGGACTATTTTCATCTCCATTCTGTTGTTCTATTTTCATTGATTAAGAATGATCTATTTGAGTGGTTTATTTATATTTTTTTAATGATGTTGGGTAACCTTATTTTTATTTATTTATTTGTCGGCATTTATTCTTGTATTTTATTTACAGGATGATATACATGTTAAATCGAGTTTCAATAAAATTGGTAAAAATGATTCTGTTGTTGACCATGTTCAAATGGAGGAAACTGAAGGAGATTCTGATATGGAAGGAGAAAATGATCTCAAATCATCAAGAAAAAGTCTCCCTCACAAAAAAAGGATTCCTCGTAAATTAAAGACTCAACCAAATAGAAGTGTGCATGCTAAAGGGTAATTTTTTTTTCCTACATTTTATTTAGAGGCTAATTTATTATTTTTTAAAAACAATCTCTTGAATAAAGGACTGTATTAGAGCCATGGTTCATTCTTCATGCTTTAAAGTCAAGATTAGAAATATTGTTTTTATGTTATAATTTAAATTGATAATAATTGTGTTGGCATGAATTGATATTTACACTGAAAACATTTATGTATGTGGATTGTTTATTAATTAATTAATATCTGTGATTTACACTGACTGGTGAAAGCGATCACAGATCACGGTGTTTCAACATGAAAGGCAGTCATGCAAGGGCTGCGTAAACTAAGCAGATGTCCCATGAGCTGATATGACATAATAGTAATGTCATCTCACCATAATATATTTTCAATTTCTTAGTCAAAATTCAATGATTAGTATTGGGGGCTTACTGTAGGCTGAAAACAAGAAAGTACTAAAAACTCTCTTAATATTTGAGTTAAGGGAAAATGTATAGTACACAATTGTAGAGCATCAATAGTTTAACAAGATTGGTTCTATAACATTTTTCAATCCGACTCATAGTAACAGAGATATTTTGAATTTCACATCCCCCTCTCTCTGCCCCCCCCTATTCAGGGTCTGATTTAAGCCATTAACTAATATGATCTTTAGTGTTCAATGAAACAGTTAAATATCAAGTATGGAATATAACAAATAAACAGTTTTTGTGATAAGAGCGTACAATTTTAAATGATGTCATGCCACAATGTATGCCACACAGTAAAACTTCAATGAAGGCAATATTTGGTATTTAAGTTTCCAATAAAGTGGTTCATGATGTAAGAGCTTATTGTTAATTTGACATGAGTGAGGGTTTACTGAAGGCTGGAAACTATAAAAATGCAAATATCTCGGGTAATATTCATGATAGGGAAAATAAGTAAATGACAACATTGATAGGCAATTAAGATTTCAATAAAATTGGTTCTATTCAATTTTTTCATCTGACGTAAAATAACAGATATTTAGAATCCCCCCTCCTTTAAACCTCCCCCCCCAGTTAGCAGTTAATGAACTTGATAATTTTATGTAAAATGCTTATATATCCAGTCCAGTTGGTAATGAGGAAAAAATTGTGACTGTGTGAATGGACAGACAAGTACATATATTTATATAATTTTGAATGGACCTCATTTTCATCATCTTCTAGGTAAAATCGATGGACATTTGAGGAACTTTTTCAGAAATCATGTTATAAGGACAACCTCAATAGCTGATTTTCCTTAAGGGAAATCTTCTAGAAGACTAAGTTTCGGTATTTTAAAGTGGCCATAACACTTTTAGCTCATTGCATCATTATCAATGCCTTGATGTCTTTAATTTTCTCTGATGCTAATGCACTGTGTTCCTTATTTCACTATGAAATTAATCTTATATAAGTTTAATTTTGTTATTTTTTATGAAACCTCCTGATCTTTTTATATGTTTGATTACATTGTATTATTTGTCTTAACAGGGCTAACAATCTCCCAGCCGCAAAAAGATCAGCATATTCTTGTGAAATCTGTGGAGTGACTTGCGTAAACCAAGCTAAATTCTTTGAACATTTGAAGGCACATTATGAGCCAAATATGCTTCAAGCCGCATCCGTATCTTTTCAGAATAAAGATGACTCTGGGCAACATGTGAGTTTCTTTACTCAGTAGAATTTGTTTTGCAATACCCTGTTTTCTCATTCATTTTATAAAAATCTCAGACTGATTAAAAATATAAATTTATTTGTACGGGAAACATCCTTGTGGAGAAGTAGCCTGAAAATACAGTGGTTAAGTGCCTGCTTTAGATGTTACGTTACATTGCTGCTCAGCTAACACTGGTATTAATTGGTTTTCCTCTAAGCAGTAAAAAAAAAATACTAAATGTTGTTACAAGTTATCGTGGTACGTTTTTAAGATTGTAAAAAAGAAATTAGAAAAAAAAAAAAAAAAAGAGGGAGGAATAGAGACATTAGAGATCTTGACTACTTTGGTATACTGAGCACATTGAATACAAAGTTTATTGAAATTGTTATTCTATCTTTGAAGATGTAAATCATACATATATAATACAAATTCTATTTATTTAAGTTTATAACTAGAAATAGCTAAGTATATTTATTTTTATTTTAAGGTGGAAAATGAAAAAAATATGGTAGAAGACGAAAGTGGTCTATCTTGTACAATGTGTGAACGGCATTTCAAGCGTCAAAAAGCTCTTGACACCCATATGGCAAATGCCCATTCACATATAGAAGAATTTTCTGAGCCAGAAGATCTAATGGAAGGAATTCGGCATGTTGTAAATATTCAGACAGAAGCTGCTGAAGAAGATAAAATTCGGTGAGTTGATTTGTTTTAATATTAATGTTAAACATACCAGATATGCCCTATATAATAAAACCTTTGTTCCCTTTTATCTTGAATGAACTATTTCCTTCAATTAAGGGTTCTAATGACTATTTCTTTCATTAAGGTGGCTGTTTTGAAAACAAGTCATTATAGCACAGCAATGTTAGTGTGGCTCTTTCAGTGGGTGCATTGTTATCCGTAGTAAGAAATACCTCGTAATATAATGTGTCATAACTAAAAGATTTTCAAAACCAGAGATAGAGAATTCATGCCTCACACACACACACACACACACACACACACACATATATATATATATAGGTGTATGTTAATAAAACAAAAATCTTAGGTTCTGAAGCCTAATTAATAATAATGTGTGTATTACACAGAGTGCTCAAGACGACTATCTCACTCAAAATCTTAAAACAAACTGGCCGCTGTAATCTTTCCACATAATAGGCCATTGAGTACCTCTTGGAAGGTGACTGGGAGGAATTGCCTTTAGAGTTGGCCAAATACACAACTGACAGCCTTCTTTTAGTGGCTATATAGCATTTTTTACGACTGTTGAACCCACTCATAGGTTAAATGCTAAACATCTATGTTTAGGGCTCTGTGCTGTGAAGAATACTTTGTAATTGCAGCTTTTGCTTTCAATTTTATTGTCATTGTTTTATAATTATTGTTAATCTTATCATATTAACAGATTTTCATTTATTGCTTTTGAGTTGAATGTGGTTTTTATTTTTATTATAATCAATGTAAATATACCAAATTTGTTTTTTACTGTTTGTGCACTTTTTAGATCCTGGAGGTTCAATGAAGATTTTCCTTCTGATATGTGTTCCTCAGAGGCTGATAAGACAGGAGATACAGCTGAAAATAGTGATTTTCCTGATGAGGAAAAAGGGAAGAAGAAGAAGAAAGTAGTTCATTGTCCTCACTGTTCACGGACATTCACTCACAAAAATTCTCTGTTGTATCATGTTCGGTCATATTCAGGACGACGTCTTCATCAGTGTGATGTGTGTGGCAAAGGCTTCTTTGCTGCAAACGCGCTAAGAGTGAGTATAAATAATCGTAGTCTTTGAAATTGTTTAGCTTTGTGGAAGGGCAGTTATTTAATTAAGAATTTACATACATTGAAATATGTGAATGTTGAAATAACATTTAGATACTTCTAAACTAATTACTTTAGATCACAGTGGTTTTTAAAATATGGTAATATAAATCTATTCATAATAGATCTCGGGTTGGCATTACTGTCATATGGTTAGTACTGTGCTTTTGTTTTTCTGTTCATTGTATAAGTTTAAAGTATAATTTAGTTTTACTCTCTCACGGGCAAGATTTTTTGAAAATACCTCATTGCCAGGTATAAATTTTTGTTTAAATATTTCATATTTACGTTTTTAATAATTATATTATACATTCTTTGATAGATTGGAACAAAAAAAAATTAACCGGAAGTGATTTTTTTATAAGACCTTAGCTGAGGTCGTTCCAGGACTGATGAATTTTACCCTCTAGGGGCTAATTACGCTAGCCTGCTAACGCTAAAATGTTTTCCATTTTTTGATCCATTTTCTCAGACATAACAAAATACTCAATGATTTAGTTTATGACATTGCAACAAATAAATTTATCAGTAATTTCTTTTCTATTAAAAGGTACTTGTTTTTTTAAATATAATACATGAAAAAGAAAGGTGTTTCTTTTCATTAACATCTATTTTTAACATTTGAATGGAAAACCTCAAGTACTTTTTATGATTAAATCTGTATATATATAAAATTGTAACCACTAGATCCCATAGATGTCACGCAAAGAAAAAAACAGTAATAAAAAAATGATATCCACTATTATGATATTTAACGACCAAATTTTTTGACCTATAAATTTGGATTGAATAGTAACCGCTTAACATTTTATCTCACAAACTCAGCAATGGTACATCAATTTTCCATGTTCCCAAAAAGCTGTAAAATTTAATAAAAGTAAATACACAACTGGAAATGTAAATAAATTGGGCTTATAGCCTTGCAATGCAATGAATAACATTCACACTCACTATTCAGCCTAAATGTTTTCTGAGCAAAGCTGCCTTTGTAATGGTACTTAATGCATCAATGATCAATGAATGCTATCCATGGTAATTAATATTGCCTAAAATATTTTGAACAGTGCATATGGATTGATCAGGATATCATTTTTTTTTTTTTTATTCTTCAAGACTAAAGGTTCTATAAGTTCACTTTAATTACTTGATATTCAGGTATACAGACTAAAACCGGATTCGGTAAAAATATTGTGCAAAGTAAAGCTTTGCCAAACAAAAATCATTCAGCCTCTAATGAATTCCCGAGCGGAGCCGGATACCTTAGTTAGTAACATAATAAAATTGAAAATTAAATTCAATGTCATGTATAAACCAATTATATTAATCCTTTATTTGTGCAAAGCCACTATAGTTGCTTGATTCAAGCCACTATAGTGGCTTGAGCAATGAAAGAGTTAATTGAAACCTAAAATATTTGGTAACTACATATTAATTTAAAATTACCTTAAACAAAAATATTGATAAATCAATAGTCAACTTTTACAAATTATTTAAAAAAAAAACTTGAGGTTTGATTTCAATCCAAAATATGCCATTGCATAGGTAAACGAAGAGCTTAATTACTGCCATGAGTTGAAGCAAGCAATCCCTGCCACATATGGCACGAACCAAGAACTAAGGAGATGCAAGTGCATGGAACCTCACCTGAGATCATACTCTTTTTTTAAAAACTAATTACATCAACATTTTTATGTTGCAGGTACACATGCGTATGCATTCGGGGGATAAACCTTACAAGTGTGAAGTTTGTGGACGTAACTTTAGACAGTGGGGAGATTTAAAGTATCACATGACTTCTCTCCATTCAAATACAAAACAGTATCAGTGTGAGTTCTGTGGGAAAGACTTTGCTCGCAAATATTCTCTTATTGTTCATAGGCGAATCCATACTGGAGAAAAAAATTATGTTTGTGAATTTTGCCGCAAGACATTCAGAGCATCGTCATATCTCGTCAATCATAGAAGAATTCATACAGGTAAGCAATGCTGTTACCACACTCCAGACAAATTCTATTAAATAGTTATGAACAGTTGGCCAAGGCAATAGACAAAATGAGCTTACGTTAATGTTTATTATGTATACTAGCTAAGGTACCTGGTGTTACTCGGGATATCTTAATAATAAAAGTCATGTACGTCTTCACTATCGACAATATTTTAATTTGATTTCCCTTCTCCTAAATATTCATCTTTTGTCAAAACATTATGGACCATATAATGCACAACAGTCTCAGGTAATTTAATTTAAATTAAATTAAAATTATTGCCTGACGAAGATGGACCATCCATGATGCCAGGTTAATAAATTCATACATTGGAAAGAAATTATGGTTATAACAATATTTCAATGTAAATTACTTGGTTTGTCCATTGTTATATGTAAATGTATATAACAAAAGTTACTCTAAATAATAAAGTAAGAAAATTTCGTTACGATCATTTTTTTCAAAAAACGAACAGCTAATGAAATATTAAGCTTGTTTGTTTGTATTTATGTTTTACTATTCCTAAGTGATTATTTCCATGTTATTCAGTCTTGAATTAAACACTGTTGCGGAAACAACCAGTGTTTATTTTTTAACTTAAGGGAATAATCCTGTGTTTTTTTAACACAAGTGCAACCACTCTCTTACTCTGAAAATTTGTTCATTTCTGAGGGACTTCTTTAAAAAAGAAGGATCCATGTATATTATTGTTCTTAAGCACAAAAAAGGTTTAGCTTGTTTTATCTGAATATGTTTTTACATGAAATCAAAAGTCTATTTTATGAATTTACAAAACATATTTTTTACACCTAACCTATATCTTACAATAATGCAAATAGATATAAATATAACAGTCGTTCATTATAATATTCACTCCCTAACAATTATAAGGTATTGGTAAAATTAAAATTGAGGCCTCTAGAGCATAAATTGTACATTGATGAAGCCACATTGCACATTTTTTCATGAATGGTCTTTTCTTTCTTCCCTAAATTCTGTAGTGATGTTAAACTTCTGAATCTCAGAGTTTAAACTCATTCAAGAATACAGTTCGTTACTAGCTGAAATTAGATCATGTGTAGAGGGGGGGGGCATATCTCTGTTATTATTATTTGTCAGATTGAAACATTTGTCAAAACCAAACTTATTAACAATAGCACCTAAACTACAATTGTTGTTCTTCACATTTTCTTTAACTTGACTTTTACTAAATTATTTACATCATTAATTGCACAGGTTGATGATACATTCCCTAGCCATGTTGTGGTGCCATTACAGAATGAAGATTAGTAATTCTGCAATTAAGTGAACAGGATAGAGGTTCAACCTCAAGAGTTATTTATTCTCTTCCAGCCATTATGTTTTCATTTATTTCTTGCTTTCAGGTGAAAAACCATATAACTGTGATGTATGCCACAAACCATTTCGAGTGAAGTCTGACATGAAAAGACACAGGAACATTCACAATAAGGCAAGTGGTGGAAATGCTGCATCTCGTAGTGTTGAAAATGCGCCAGCCCCAGCTCCTTTAGATCTGAACGTCAGGCCAGCTGATGAGTTTCGACAGCCCACTGACCCTACTCTTTATGTATGGCTTCCAACATCAACGGAGGAAACTATTGAGGAGTCTATTTTACCAGATTGAACGCAAAAATCTCTCACTTAATTGTGATATCAAATGTTTATAAAATATTATTGATATAATTTAATATAATAAGTTTTAAATATAAAATTAATTTTAATTTGCCAAGACTTTTTTTATAATTTTGATTTCAGATTTATATGAATATAGATATATATATATATATATGATATATATTTTATATCACATGTTATACAAGACTGTAGTACTTTAAGCATATTTTTAGAAAATACGGAAAAATAAAACTGTTCTTTTTACAAATTGGAATTCTCATTGTAATTTAACAAACCCTTCTCCAATTGTTTGAGCTGTAAAGTTCTGCATTTGTCTACAACATAGGATGCCCACTAAAAGCTATTTTTAATTTATCATTATGTTTCTAATTTTAAAGAAAAGGGTTGTATATCATACCCTGTGGCAATAAGCCTGGGTATATGTAGATCTCAAACTATCTACTCATTGATGACATTTTCGTTCAGATATAGTTGCTACCATGTTTATATTGCTTGAAAATTTCATTGACTTCTCAGCTATACTCTTACAATTTATACACCAAGTCTCCTCTATTGTACTCAATAATGAGAATGCTCCCTTTGAGTCTTTCCTCTTTTCTCTATTAATAGTATATAATATAATTAAAAATTCGTAAACTGTATTAGATTTTTGACAATAGATACAAAACTATGTAAGAATGAAAGAATGCATTGAGTAGACCATCACTGATTTTGGGAAATAGCAAAATAGTATTTATTAATTTCATTTTCGTAGAATAACTTCATATAATACAGATTCAGTTTCAGGTTTATAGCACCAGTAAAAAGTTATTATAAACAATTTGTAATTATCATAATCAACTAGGTTTGACAATAATCTGAATTGTGTGATATCAGATTCAAGTGTGTACTGGTATTTCAGATTTTTGAGATAAATTCCTAGTTGAGTACTAGCATTATTTATGTTAGCGAAAGTGAACAGCAATATTCAGCTTATGCAAGTAACTTATGATTTCTCCAGTATCTAGCTAAAATTTTCTGTACACGTCCATAAACAATCACTTAAATCAGTAAGTTGGTGATTAGAGTAAAAAAAAAAAAAACACAAAAAGGCAAGATGAAATTTAATGAAAAAACTTATAATCTTAAATATAATCCTATTAATCATATTATTAAGAAAATCTGTAAAGATGTGGTATGAGGAAGAATTTCAATCTTGTAAAATATAAATATAAAGACAAGGGCATTAAATATAGTATATATAAATAAATTGTTTTCTCTGTTATGAAATTTATGTAGGAGAATTGTAGCAAACCTCAAAGCGTTTAAATCAATAAAAAATATACATAATTTAATAAAACCTTTCTTTTGTTTACTTTAAAGTTCAAGAACTCCGTCACGCAGGGTTGTGTAAAGTAATAAAATTTTCCACGAGCTTGTATAATACACTGATGATCTCAACTCACCATCTCTTCCCATAATAAAAGACCTATGAAAACTTAAATTTAAATAATAGCTGGATATAAGAAGTTTAGTTAGACTGTACTTAAAACTTAAGCAAAAACGCATGAGTTGGAGTGGCTACAAAATAGCAATATTCTTGTTTTAAGTTTGAGGTCTAGGGCAAATGCATAGAACATTTATTGAAATTTACATTTGCAATAAGTTTGTTTTAATTTTCCCATCTAATTCCTAATGACTGAGAATATTCCAACAAAGTAGAGACTAGCTAAAGGAAAATAACACAGACCCTGGGTAGTATTACAAATAAAATATTTTTAAAAACAAAACAAAATACGTTGTTTGTCTTTATATTTTCTTTTTAAACATTATGAATATGCATTTCATTTTTATTTAAAGAATGAATCTTAGCAACGATTCCCTTGAGGTTAATCGACCCTCCCTAAGAGACAACAAAACTGAGGTCATTCAAAATTATATATATGTATAGACACACACACAGCTTGTTGGGGTTCTACAATTGCTGCTCTATACATGTTTTTGGATGCAGTCTGTCAGAATGTGTTTTATCGTAAGGAGTTTGTTGCAGTGTTTGCATATAGCGTTATCAGTCCTTGTCATCAAGTGTCAATTTGTCAGGTGTGGCTGATCCTGAGTCTGGCAAGATTCCTCCCGTCTAGTACTCCTATGGCTCGATGGCCACTCCATAATAGTACTTTTGATACTGCGGAGGTGGTTCTTTACTTCCATCCATTCTGATTGCCATTTGTATAGAATTCGGTGGCGTATATGTCTCACTATGTCTTCGTATAATAAGTTAGTTTGTGTGTATTGAGTTTGTTGGGCAATTACCCTATGTTGGCTGCCAGGACACAAGGACCTTGGACATAGTACAACAGCAGACTACCAGGCTAAACTAATTGCTCTAAAATTGTTCTTCTATGCGTTTTTTCGTATCTCAAATATTAAGGGAGTAATTCGTATTTTCTTGTTTTTAGTCAGAATAGGCAGTAAGATGAGATCACTTGTGTTTCTTACCATGCGTGAGAAATGTGCTTTGAGGAAGTTTATTTTGTTGTGGCGTGGTACTCGCAAACGTAATAAATACGCCATTTTTATTTTCAGCTGGTTGAGAGGATAATGAATCAGAAACAATTTTTTTGTGGCTGCTCACAATTTATTTTTTACAACCGCTCAGCGCATTCCGGACTTAAATCCCCATCCTCAGAGCATAGGGCGTGCCTATAGAGATGCACTGGACTGAACTCTGCCGATGCATTAAGGATGGGAATGTTATTCCCAAAAGCCCTAAGCGGTTATAAAAAAGTAAATTGTGAGGAGCCACAAAAAAAAGTGTATCTGATTAACTAATACTCGTACATAGCCTTGACCCTTATAGTCCAGTCATATTAGGGTTTTGCCTCCGAATGAGAGGTTTCAAAAGTCTCATTAAATCTCGTGTCCACATCTTAAGATATCTCAGGTCAAAGGTTAAAAAAATCACTTTTTTGCAAATATCTCGTTTTGTATGGCTGCAATGTTATTTACGTTTATTATAAATATTTTAGAGAATAATACTTTCTATAACTAACATTTTTAGCAGATTTCCCTTGAGAGAAATCAGCTATTGAGGTCGTACTCATGACGCGATTTTCGAATAATTTCTTCAAATGTCCATCGATCCTACCCAGGAGAGGACGAAAAGGAGGTCCGTTCAAAACTATATATATCTATATCTATCTAAATATATATATATATATATATATATATATATATATTTGTCTGTTAACACTCTAGCGGTAGCAATTAGCAGTTTCCCTTAAGGGAAATCAGCTATGAGGTTGTACTCATGACGCTATTTTCGAATTTTTTCTTCAAATGTCCATCGAACCTACCCAGGAGAGGACGAAAAGGAGGTCCGTTCAAAACTATATATATCTATATCTATCTAAATATATATATATATATATATTTGTCTGGTAACACTCTAGCGGGAGCAATTAGCAGATTTCCCTTGAGGGAAATCAGCTATGAGGTTGTACTCATGACGGAATTTTCGAAATTTTTCTTCAAATGTCCATCGATCCTACCTAGTAGATGACGAAAATGAGGTCCGTTCAAAACTGTATATATATATATATATATATATATATATATCTATATCTATATATATATATATCTATATATATATGTATATATATTTGTCTGTTACCGCTCTAGCGGTCGCAATTTTTGTTTGATCGTTACTAAACTCGATATTTAGTCGTTTTATGTAAAAAGAAAGATCAAGTTCGTTAATGGCTGAAATCGGACCAATGAGAGGGGGGGGTTTAAAGGGGAGGATTTTCGAAATATCTCCGTTACTATACGTCGGATCGAAAAAATTGTTCAGAATCAATCTTATTGCAAATTAAATTTACTATAAATATTGTTATATACATTTATTCTCTATCTTGAATATTAGCCGAGATATTTGCATTTTTATTAAATCAAAGCGGCTAACGGACGAGTGACTCCCGCAAAAAGCTAGTTCGGCCGTTTCCTTAACTGATCGGCTCTCGTGAAATTTCTCTATTGTAAAACATCACGTGGGAAATCTGCTTAGTTTATGCAGCCCCTGCGTGACGGACTTTTTTTGTTTGATCGTCACCAATCTCGGTATTTAATCGTTTTATGTAAAAGGGAAGATCAAGTTCGTTAACGGCTCGAAAAATTGTATAGAACAAATCTTATTGCAAATTAAATTTACCATAAATATTGTTCTATACATTTACTCTCTATCTTGAATATTAACAGAGATATTTGCATTTTTATTAAGTATAACGGACGAGCTATGGTTCCCGCCGAAAGCTAGTTCGGCCTCTTCCGTAACTGATCGGCACTCGTATGGAGATTTCTCTATTGTATAATATTACGTGGGAAATCTGCTTAGTTTACGCAGCCCCTGCGTGACGGACTTTTTATACATCAAACCGTTTTTGAGATAGAGGGCGATGAGCACGAAGCGCTTAGCAATTTATTCAGCATAATGCAAAGACAAGCACTAGTCACATATAATACGCCTATAAACCTTAAAAATATATTTAGTTATAAACAATTAGCATTTTTAAATTATTATAATATTACATATAGTAATATTTTTCATTGATCAAATACATATTTCGTTTATAACACTTATAAATTAAAATAATAAATAAAATGACATGTTCGTCTAATTCAAAAGTTGTTGACAGATACTTATACTCGTTGAAAAACACTTATCCTTAAAGTAGAGATAATGCAAGTCTTAATAATATATGGCCTCTGATATTTCTTGAATGAGCGTGATCACTCAAGATTTTATCTACTGAATTCGCAGCATATATTTTACCAAGATCTTCGTTAAGACCACTCCAGTCCATTAAATATCCTCTAGATCGAAGAAAGGACGTGAGCATATAAAGTCCGTCACGCAGGAGCTGCGTAAACTAAGCAGATTTCCCACGTAAAGTTATACAATAGAGAAATCTCCATACGAGTGCCGATCAGTTACGGAAGAGGCCGAACTAGCTTTCGGCGGGAACCATAGCTCGTCCGTTACACTTAATAAAAATGCAAATAACTCAGTTAATATTCAAGACAGAGAATAGCCAATCATAATACAGCAATCCTGCTACGTCACTAGGCGCAAGATTCGGAGCGAACCAGCCGAAATACGATCAACATAAGCAGTTTTCTGATTAATTTGCCAAATAAAAAATTTTTAAAATGGTATATGTCTGTAAATGATACAAATTACTTTAGTTGAATATATTTTATTTCAAATAAACCATGAACAAATTAGGTTCCATTAAAAATAAATACATAATAGGTAGTTCCTTAAAATTGATATATGTAGATTGTGGCTGTAATAACCCAACCCAATTAGCAATAGTAGCAAAACGTGGACGTTTATAAATAATAATAATAAACTCTAATACTTCGAACGATGACGTCACCAATTAAGAATTTATGTTCTTATATCGAAAATATTTATTTGATCTATACTCTTATTGATATTTAACGTTCTCATTCAATACTAAAGTTAAAATTCGTTAATGGTTGACTGTACAGTTCTTGCTTATGCTCACCGCCAAACTTGCGCTGTAAGGTCACCATAATGTCAAAAGTTGGGGTCTTTATCTTGCTGGAATGTTCTGAAATGAGCCTCACCGGATCCTCTCGAACGTGTAGATTATCCATTTGGAATTGTAGCTCACGTATTTCATCGTCTACCTTCTTTCCTAGTTTGGACACTTTCTCTTCAACATTATTCAGTTTTTCATCAAACCCGCTTACTCTCTGCTCAATGGCTTCCACTCGTTTGCCCAATACCTCTGATATTTCGTGGAGTTTAAGGTTTGTCGTTCTGGAAGCTTCCTGAAATTTTTCTTCGAGTCTCTCACAATTAGCTCTGGAAGTTTCTTCTAATCTTTTGTAATTAGCTCTAGAAGCTTCCTGGAATTCATGTCTAACTTCCGCTAAGATTTTCTCGCTGTTACTTTTAGAAGCTTCCAAGAGGTTCTGGTTATTTTCCATCATAGCGGCTAAAATTGCATTTAAGTCCAAATTGCTACTTGAGATAGGATTACTTACAGCAATGTCTTCTTTATCGTCAAACTCGTGTGTACTTATGTCGATTCCTCGTCTTTGGAATTCATCTGTCAACCGCCTTTGTAGTTCAGCCTTGTTTCCTGTTGTTGGCAGATCCAGTTTAGCCAGCTCCTTCTTCAGATGTTCTACTTTTAGTTCTTCAAACTTCATTTTCGTTGATTTTAATTTTGCAATCCCACTTCTGACACCAGTTGTTACGTTTTTTTTTGTTTTTTTTTACCAAAACCAGTAATAAACGTTTTTAATAAGAGTTCTTTTGGATTGCAAAATTAAATACTCGCAAGTTTCACAGTTTTTATCACTGCACAATTTATTTCACAATGCACAATACACTTGGTAATTATTCTTAATTACTTCTCACAGTATACACTGATAGCGTCACTGTTCTTCAGATTACACAGTCCAACAATTCACTCACGGTCACTGGACTGTCTTAAACACGGCACTAAACTGTTACTTACAGTCACGGTACAACACTGTTCTTCTTATAAAAACACTTTACCGCACTGCACTAAGTCCCACTGTAGCACTGATGTGAACATCAAGACAGGTGAGAATAAAATTGACTTGCTCGCGGCTGGCTGTTATATATAGGTTGTCGGCATACATCAAAGGGGAATTGGCTGGGCCGTCGATGTCTGGTCTAGACTGGTCTCGTAGGGCCTAGACTCTCTGTCAGCTTCTTTGATCTATCTCGCACTTCCAGAATACGCGACTCTCTCTCTGAAGGATTATTCATGTATTTAATTTTCGCAACACTGCCGCCCACTTAAGCCTTTTCGTCCCTAATAGGCTCAATATCGCCGTTGCCATACTTGGCTAGTCGATAGTCCTTTCTTGTGTTGTGGGTTGAATAGTAGGCCCATTTGGGGTCTTTTATAGATACCGGCAGCCAGTGATTTGAATTGCTATTAGGTGATAACATAAGGTTTAGAAATAAAATCATATGGCATTTTATAACCTAATCATTTGATAGTTTATTTACAATTTTTGAAGGAACACTACCATTTCAGCTTTTCTTAAACGTTTTTTATTGAAACAATGGGACTTTTGAATTTGGTGAGAGATATTCCTGACAAGAATAGTGCTGTCACATTCCTGCAGACAAGAGGACTTCTTCATAGCAGGAGAATATGTAGAAACGGAGATCAGATGAAACTTGTAATAACCGAAAAGGAAGACAGATGGATGTGCCACTTGAGAGGTTGCAGGCAAACAATTAGACTGAGGAAAGATACTTGGTTTGAGTTTACAAAAATTTCTTTTGAAAAAATTATATATTTCATATACAGTTGGACAAGGCAATATACTACCACGTTGTTCTGTCAAGAAGAATTTGGTATGAGCACAAATACAATTACTGATTACAAAAATCTATTGAGAGAGGTTTGTGCATACTCTATTTTAGATAAACCTATAGTAATTGGAGGAGAGGGTCAAACAGTTGAAATAGACGAATCTCTTTTTTCAAAACGGAAATATGTCGGAAAACTGTATCCAGAACAGTGGGTTTTCGGCGGTATATGTACGGAGGCGAAAGAGTGCTTCTTCCGTGCAGTGCCCGACCGCACTAAAAGCACACTATTAAAGGTTATAATGAAATCCATATGTCCCGGAAGTATAATAATTTCAGATTGTTGGAGTAGTTATGCAACCATTCCAAGTCTAGAAGGATATAGATTTAAGCAGATGACAGTGAATCATACTAAAAATTTCAAAGACCCAGATATAGGAGCGCACACGAACACAGTGGAAGGAATGTGGGGAAGGGCGAAGAGACGCAATAAGATTGAATATGGAACGGCAAGATCTGTGTTACTCATATCTATGCGAATTTATGTGGCGAGAGAGAAATAGGAACGAGTACCTATTTCAGGTTATTTTGAAAGACATATCGAAATTTATAACTTTAGAAATATGAGAAATTAAAATATTTTTTTTTTTCATTCCATAAATAACATTTAATACATTTCATGTTTATATCTATTATTGGCAGGTTATAATTTGATATCATATGTTATCACCTAATAGCAATTCAAATCACTGGCTGCCGGTATCTATAAAAGACCCCCCATTTGTCCTTCCGTAAATTCCTCCGTATTCACTGCTCGACCACACACGCCACCCATCTGGTCACTGGTCACTTTAATGCGGTCCAATATTTCATGACGGGTCGACCTTCCATTGTCCTCCTTAGCCAGAATAGTGTCACCTTTCTGCGCCGTCGACCTGGCTCCTCCTGTGCTAACATGGCTAAGTCGTACATCAATGACGCACTCCTCTTCCTCGGCTTTTGTACAATCCTTGTACTCTACGTTGCATGGCCACCTTGAGAAGACTACAGCGTCATCGTGTTTTCTCCCTTTCCTATGAACAATAGAACAGGCTTCTGCTCGACGTGACAATTTCTGGCGTCCGTCGGTACGTAGCTCCCTTGTGGTATTGCTCTCATGTCCGCCATCCAAAGGTATTTCTGTGTTTCGCCAGATCATAATTTGCTTACCCATGTGCAGGTCAATACCGTGGGCTATTATGATCACATTATCCATTATGTCAGCAAAAACAAAGACATGTTCAGTGCTGATGTTGGCGATAGTCACTCTCATCTTGGCTCTTCCGTAGACTGTGGCTGACTCCCCTGTAGCAGTTCGCAGTCGTACGTTCTCCAACAGTACCACTGCCCCTTTTACCAAATCGGGCCAAATGATGGAGTGTGTCGCTCCCATGGTGAGGACCTGCTTCCTCCCGTTGATGAGCCCACAAGTAGTAAGGTTGCTGTTCCTCTGTCTTATAATGGAAATAGAGATGGTGGAGCCGTCGGTTTTAGGAGCTAGTTCTTGCCCCTCAGTGCGAGCTCGTTCTACTTTAACATTGGCTCTTGAGATTTCGACGTCGGTCGCCCGTTTATTGTCCCTCCATGGCGAAATAGATCTCGGCCTTTTCCTTGGCGCTTTACAATTACGCTGAAAGTGGCCGACCTCGCCGCAGTTGAAGCATTTGGCGCGCGATCTATTCATTTGCTCCTCCAATATTGCTTGACCACGACTTCTCTATGTCACTCCTCGAGATATGGACGTTGTACGGCCGATAGTGGTCCCTCCATGGTGTAAAAGATCTCAACCCTTTCTTTGGTGCTTTAGAGTTACGCTGAAAATGGCCGACCATACCGCAGTTGAAGCATTCGGCGCGTGATCTATTCCTTTGCTCTTCCAGTATCCGCTTGACCACTGCTTCCACGTCACTCCTTTCGTCGCCGTCACTTCGTGTTTCAGCAACAAGACGTCGAACATTGTAAACTTGGTGGCTTTGAAATAACTTTAGCGGTCTCCTGGGCTAACGCATAAGAGATAGGTTCATCAAAGGATGATTTCTGCATAGCGCATACCGCAAATTTAACATCTGGATCTCGTATACCATTAACAAATGCTTCAATCCTGAACTGATCTAGGAACGGATGATTTTCACCTGGGTAAGTCAGCTGCACCAGACGTTCGATTTCCAGGGCAAAATCTTGGAGCGTCTCATTCGGTTTTTGCACTCTGCCCCGTAACTCCATCCTGTACAGTTCTCGCTTATGCTCACCGCTAAACTTGCGCTGGACATCAAAGGGAAATTGGCTGTGAAATAATTGTACTATAGATAACCTGTGAACTAGGTTTTATTAGACAAAAATGTGTCACATGTTAACTCTACAACAGCACACTGAACACTAAATGAGGTTTGGTTAAACAACATATGTTAATTAAAACATTTGAATAATAAACAATATATCAGGCTGGGCCGTCGATGTCTGGTCTAGACGGGTCTCGTAGGGCCTAGATTCTCTGTCGGCTTCTTTGATCTATCTCGCACTTCCAGAATACGCGACTCTCTCTCTGAAGGATTATTCATGTATTTAATTTTCGCAACACTATTTATTGTTGCTGCTAGTAAAATATAAAAAGTGCCAAGAACTAATTAAACAGCAACTATTAAAACAGGAAAATAAGGTATGAGATCAGAAAACGCAAAAACAAAAATACAGAGCGGGAATAATTACAAGAGAGACAAACCCAAAATAAAAAACGTAACATTTAATTGACAAAAAAAATCTAATAAAATAACCTGATAATTAAAAAGTCCGTCACGCAGGGGGAGCGTAAACTAAGCAGATTTCCCACGTGAAGTTATACAATAGAGAAATCTCCATACGAGAGCCGAATAGTTACGGAAACGGCCGAACTAGCTTTTGGCGGGAAACTCACTCGTTCGTTATCCGCCAACATTTAATAAAAATGGTAATATCTCGGTTAATATTCAAGATACAGAATAAATGTATAGATCAATATTTATAGTAAATGTAATTTGCAATAAGATTAGTTCTTTACAATTTCCCGATCCGACGTATGGCAACGGAGATATTTTGAAAATCCCCCCTCTAAACCCTGGTTTAAAAACTGGTCCGATTTCAGCCATTAACGAACTTGTTCTTTTTGCATATAACGTTAAAATATCGATATAGAGCGTTAACAGACAAATATATATATATATATATATATATATATATATATATATATATATAAATAATTGTAACCTCTGTCTGTACATTGATTTTTTTCGGGAATTTTAACGATAACTTTTCGTTTCACATGTCATAGACACCATAACAGCATTTTGTTTCTTTCGTGTGTGTTTGTTTGTTTGTTAGGGGAGGTCAAAAAGTTCCCGGCCTAACTATGAAGGAGGGAATTAAAATAAAGGACTTTGAGCTTGCCATGTTTACCTAATCCATAGTAATACTCACACAAATTTTTATAATCCTACTATCACTTGTCTAATATATATAATACTTTTATTATCATCAGTTTGCACTTGTCTTTAAAATGAGCAACATTGAGTAGAGCTGTGATGAAATTCTTAGTCAAAGAAGGCATAAGGCCTTCAAAAATTTTTGAACGCCTTAGGAACGTGTATGGGGACTTGTCCCCTAGCTATAGTACTGTGAAATATTGGTGTAGTTTATTCAAAATGGGGCGAGAATCCTTAGAAGATGACTCGCGATCTGGAAGGCCTGTGGAAGCAACCACCCCAGACATCATCAACCGCATAGAGGACTTGGTGCTCAATGATGGCCGTTTAAAGAAGAAGCAGATCGCGAGGATGGTTGGTGTATCGGGAACTACCGTGCTAAACATTCTACACATCCACCTCGGCATGTCAAAGGTTAGTGCACGATGGGTTCCCAGAAACCTCTCGTCAGCTCAAAGGAAAGTGAGAATCGATTGCTGCAAAGAATTTTTGTCGCTTTGTGGTTCAAATCCCATGAATCTTTTGACACGAATAGTGACTGGGGACGAGACCTGGGTCCACCACTATGATCCGGAGTCTAAACAGGAGTCAATGCAGTGGCGTAGGAAAAGCGACAAGCCACCTGTCAAGTTCAAGGTCACACCCTCGGCAGGCAAGATTATGGCCACAATTTTTTGGGATTCAGAAGGAATTCATTACAAAGACAAAGGTGAAACAATCACGGAAGAGTGCTATTGTAATGTTCTGACCCGTCTTAGAGAATCAATCAAAGAGAAGAGGAGGGGGAAGCTGAGCTGAGGAATCATGCTGCTTCATGAAAATGCTCCCGTGCACACCTCTCGTAAAGTGATGGCTACGCTTGACAACGGGCTTTGATTTGATCGGCCATCCACCCTACAGCCCGGATCTGGCTCCCAGTGACTACTTTCTGTTCCCAAACCTCAAAAAGGACCTAAGGGGAAGAAGATTTGAAGACGACATTCAGCTCAAACAGGCTATTGATGCTCATTTTGAATCCAAAGAAGAAAATTATTATTTGGGGGGTTTAGAAAAATTAACAAATAGATGTAATAAATTTATAAATAACAAAGGACATTATATTGAAAAATAATGCACGTTTTGTGTTTTTATTTCATTTCCTTATGGGTCAGGCCGGGAACTTTTTGACCTCCTCTCGTACCTTTTCACGCATAAATGGCTAAACGGAATTTTATGAAACTTGGTATGTATATTACTACTAACCCAACTTAGACTTTAGGCTATATTAATATCCTCTGAGACGAACAGGAGTGGGGGTTATAAGGGAAACCTGAAATTAAAAATAGCGATATTTCGTTTCCTATTGGTTTTTCGGCAAATATGTACATAACAAAAGTTGTTTATTTTGTTATTTAGAGTAACATTTGTTATATACACTTTTTTCGTATACTGAATTATAAACGAGATATACGCTAAAACCTATAGCGGAAGTGAACAATTTTATTTGGGAGAAAAGACGCGACCGAAATAAATAAAACTCGGTATGTGTATTAGCACTAACGCTTTCATTATAATAAGCCATACCAACAGTTCTAGGGACGGGCAGGAGTGGGGGTTGTAAGGAAGGCCTGAATTTAAAATAGCGGTATTTCGTTTTCTATTCGTTTTTCGGCAAATATGAACATAACAAAAGTTGTTTATTTTGTTATTTAGAGTAACTTTTGTGATATTCATTTTTGTCTTTTAACAATGTATAAACGAGATATACACTATAAACTAAAGCGGGAGTCAACTATTTTATTGGGCGCTAACGATTGAACCGAACTTAACAAAACTCGGTATGTCAATTAGCATTAATTCTTCCATGATTATAAGCTATATTAAAATGTTTAGGTTAGAACGGGAGTGGGGGTTATAAGGGAGGCCTGAAATAATAATTCGCGATATTTCATTGTCTATTTGTTTTTCGACAAACATGCACATAACAAAAGTTGTTTAATTTGTTATTTAGATTAACTTTTTTTTTTTTTTCTATACATTTCTAGAAATATTGATATGCTCAACAATTCATTCCTATTTGAACTATCAGGTACCTCAGCTGGAAAAATTAATTCAAATCTATGTTAATATTTTGTCCTTAATAACTGAAATATATCTATAATGCACAGGAGGCGGGGAATATGACAATTTGGAGGACAGTGAAGACTTAAGTACATAAAAAATTAATTTTATTATTAACAAATGCCAACAACGAGTATTAACCCTAAACACTGGGACGGGTAAACAAAATATTGTGCAAAATAATGCCTTGCCAAAAAAATACCATCGCCATTCAGCCTCAAATCAATTCCCGGGCGAAGCCAGGTATCTGAGCTAGTATATAGATATATATATAATTTTGAATGGACCTCATTTTCGTGATCCCCTGGGTAGGATCGATGGACATTTGAAGAAATTGTTCGAAAATCGCGTCATGAGTACGACCTCAATATCTGATTTCCTTTTAAGGGAAATCTGCTAAAATTGAGACTCACCCTGCAATAAACAAAGATATCGTTACCAGAATATAAATGAGTAAATTATTTTAAACATCAGCTAGTCAATATAGGTACAAGATTTTTAAAGGCTGCCATTGGCATGTAGTCCTTCTTGTTATAGAAAGGTGCTTATATTTAGAGTCACAGGGAATCCTTGGTTCCAGTAGCATCCTTGTGAAGAGAATGGCACTGTTGTTGGAGCTTAAGCATTGAAACTGCGCTGTCCCATAGAATAAATAACTGTGGAGGAAACAAGTAATATCATTAATGATGGAGCAAGGGAAATAAACTCCTATACATCACTATAGGAAACACTTCAAGAAGATAATTCTGTTTCTATTATTTTAAATCTTACCTTTTTAAAATTTGTCATTTGCATGTAGTCTGTCTTGCCCGAAACAGTTGTTGCTTATGTATTTGGAGTGTATGCACTGAAACCGCACTGTCCCATAGAATAAATAACTGTGATGGAAACATGTAATATCATTAATGATGGAGCAAGGGCAACAAACTCCTATACAACACTATAGGAAACACTACATGAAGATAATTCTGTTTCTCACATTTTAAATCTTACCTTTTTAAAAGCTGTCATTTGGATGTAGCCTAACAATTCTGCTTGTAAATTCCTTTCATAATCACTATCGCTGAAATGTTCTGAACAAACCAGAGCAATATCGGGATTAAATTTCAAATCTTCTCGTCTACACAGGAAATACCTGGAATAGAGATAGAGTCGAGTATCGTGGTTAACCAAGACAGTCGCATTAAGGCATTGAGGTTGTGTTACCACGTTTTTAGTGCATTTTAGCAGATTTCCCGTAAGGGAAATCAGCTATTGAGGTTGTACTCATGACGGAATTTTCGAAATTTTTCTTCAAATGTTCATCGATCCTACCTAGTAGATGACGAAAATGAGGTCCGTTCAAAACTGTATATATATTTGTCTGTTACCGCTCTAGCGGTCGCAATTTTTGGTTGATCGTTACCGAACTCGATATTTAGTTGTTTTATGTAAAAAAAAAGATCAAGTTCGTTAACGGCTGAAATCGGACCAGTGGGAGGGGGCGTTTAGAGGGGAGGATTTTCAAAAATTCGAAATATCTCCGTTACTATACGTCGGATCGAAAAAATGTACAGAATTAATCTTATTGTAAATTAAATTTACTATAAATATTGTTATATACATTTATTCTCTATCTTGAATATTAATCGAGATATTTGCATTCTTATTAAATCTGGACGGCTAACGGACAGGTGGCTTTCCCGCCAAAAGCTAGTTCAGCCGTTTCCTTAACTGCTCGACTCTCGTGAAATTTCTCTATTGTAAAACTTCACGGGGGAAATCTGCTTAGTTTACGCAGCTCCTGCGTGACGGACTTTATTTATATTGCATGATTGTTGGAGTGTAATGAGCGGTAATGATTTATTTCTTATGTATATCCGGCCTTTATTTAATTTTCTCACGTCTTCTGAAATTTCAAGCTGAAATACGTTGTATAGTTCCCAAAGGTTCATTAATATGTGTAATAGTGAATATATATTAGTCATAGGTTTTCACTTTAAGCAATTGTATCAATTATCATCTCTCGTTCAACCTAAATTTCAAGTTGTATTTACATAAACTCCTTATCATTGCAGAAATAGAGAATCGAATTTGAATTGACATCATCTCCATGGAAATGTGAATAGTTAACTCAGCACATGCGTGATGGACATTTATTTTTTTTATACCAAGTCTATCACACTAGCCTTAAAAAACTGGGCCATGCGAGGCAACTTTTGCTAAGTGAAATGGAGAATCCTCAATTAGAAAGGAACTTATAAACCGAAGACCTTGACCGAGTAACAGTATGCTTTACGTAATACTACGAGATTCATTGAACCCTATAGCCGGCTGTTATTGGTTAATGCTATTTAAATTTATTTTATCCCTTATTTTAATATAAATGTTTTATTCTAACTTTAGCTATTATAAAACCTGTTATACTGACATATTATTGTTCAATTTGCGACAGGGTAGTAGGAATTTATTTGCTGACAAAATCGTTAAATTAAATCCTTAGCCCCACCCGTCCTAGAAAAGGGTTACACATGTGCATACTCATCCAAATTGGCTGGAGCAGCCTAAGTGGATGTTAATAAATAACAGTACATGTTATACTAATGATAGTACCGTATATTATAAAGTAATATTTAAGTACCTTACTTATCATATTTCTTATCAGTAAATTAAGGATTATTTTAATGGAAAAACAGATTTTTCCCTATAGTTCCAATTAAAATAAAGGTTCCAAATTGAATTAAAATGCTTAGAATTATATCGAGACTATTTAAGCAAATAATAGTAGTAATATCTATATTTCAAATTCTAATTATATTTGTTATTATTATTTATTAATGTCCACGTTTTACTACTACGCCTAATTGGGACGGCTATCTACAGGATACCACCCTTTCAGCTTGAGGGTATTTGAGTTGTACTCATGATGGTATTTTCGAAACATTTCTTCAAATAACCATAGATCCAACCCAGGAGATGACGAAAATGAAGTTCGTTCAAAATGTTTTGTGTATATATATATATATATATATATATATATATATATAAGTCTGTTTTTTTTTGTCTGACCGTTACCTAAGTTAACGTTTTATGTAAAAATGATAAGTTCATTAAAGGATAGAATCAAATCAGTGGGAGGGGGGAATTGTTTAGAGGGGGAGAATTTCGAAAATTAGTAATATGTCCCTTATTATGCATAGGATCGAAACATATTGTTGTCCTTGAACTTTTACGTTTTGAGGTAAAAGCAAATACGTGACGCACATGGGACAACGTTGACTGTGCTGCTGTTTAATTTGGAAAATAACTCAGGCACATGATATTTAAAAAAATACAATCAAAATTCACGATCTCGAAAATAACAATTTTCTTCTAAAATTAATTTAAATTAAATTACTGCTGTGAAGAGTTAACTACTGTGGTGTAGTATAGCAATTTATTCTCTGTTTCTCCTTTAGTAGGAATGCTATGTAAAAACTTTTGAAATTATGGTGGGTATGTTATTAACATAAGTGAGAATCGCAAACGCCCACTAAGTGGGTGTTCACTGAAAGTTGAAAGGAGAAAACTCCGAAAATATTCAATTTAGAGAAATTCGTATAGAACAAAAATTCCAGGGCACCACTTTATAAAAAAGACTAAGCGGTATTTAAAATACTCTTTCTTTAACTTTTCTTTTTCTATTCCTAGGTTTCAGCAAGACTAGTGAAATTTAAAACTTCCAAAAATGTTTGTATTCTCACCCTTGTACATATGCATGTGCATTCTCCACAATTAAAAAATTGCTTTTTACGAGAGATTTATATTATAAAAATAAAGTAAAGTTGACTGCCAAGACAAAAATATTGAAAACCATTTAATAATTTGCAGTGTTGCTGATTACATGGTGAGAACTAATACATTCCTTAATGACTATTGGTCTAGGAGCTTGTATATTTTGAATCTGTGAGGGTTTTTACAAACCTACGAATTATTTCTCTTGATTGTTAAGTGGTGTTTTCGACGTTCTGTCTAATAAAACGTGGTTTTGTGTTGTTACGGGGAGGTTACTCATGGCTGTTTTCGTTTTATTTTTTTGTTTGTTTTGTGCCGCGGCTTAGTTTAGAGTTAGTCATATTTTTCATGACGTCGCTGTCTACTATAATATAACTGTTCAGTTTTGGGTGACTGGTTCACCTTGAACTTGTTTGACAACGGTGGTTCCCTGCCCTTCTCTCTTATCTGTTTGACACAGTTTCCTAGTTGATAACAAACCATGGTGAGTCGTATTATTTATGTTAAAGGCCTATCGATACCAAATAAATTAAGTAGCATTTTTATGACGGATTTAACCAATCAAACAATTGGATGGTTCTTTTTCAAACTTCTTTTCCCTACTTTGTTTATTGAAATATGTTTTATCACATATTGAATATTCAACCTACATTCAAAGCTAAATTCAGTTGCATTCTAAGGTAAAATATCATATTTTACATTTTGTTCATTGAGGTAACTTTTTTTTTTCTTTTTTAAGTTAACCCAATATGTGTGACTATTAGAAAAACAGAATCATATTTATGTTTGATAACCAAGGAAAGGAAGTATTTTCTGCATATTGCTACAGTAGCAGTGCTTAAAGGATGTCACTGTTCTCTTACTTATACAATTTGAATTATTACTATTACTTCCTACCTATCTTGAGTTAATTTGAGTTTAACCTTTCCAGTCCTTATTTGTTTCCTCACAGAATCAGGATAAAGAAAGAAGATTTTTCTTGAAGGTTTCCTGATGATACTCAATGTCAATTTTATTTTTTATCTGTTAATAACAAAAATAGATTTTAAGATGATGCATTAAGCATTGAAGTGTAGCAAAGATAATAAAGTTAAGTAACTCTTGAAAATATGATTGAGAACAATGACCTTTGGGTAATCATTTGTATATATTTGAAGGGAGGTGGTGTGCTGCTTTGAGAAATATGTTGAATAGGGTGGAGTATATTCTTTATTAGAATACTGTTATTAATATTTTGAATTTGGTTTTCATTCCAGGAGCTTGTCCTCTCCCTGGCCTGTTTTTTTAATTTGCCCCTTAGTTACAATATACCTTTCCTGCTCACAGCACATTTTTGCAAGCTCTTTCACCATACTTTTTGAATGTTGAAAGTTGTAAACATAAAATAATTAAGATAAATCAAATGTTTACTTGAGTGAGAAACATCACCAAAATATTTTTCCATTGTTTGAAACCAATTTGTAACCTTAAAGACAGTTTCCTCTAAACAAATTTTTTTTAAGTTCTAATCTCAGTATATCCAGCTTACTCAGAGTTATTTGACTTTTATCTGCTTGGGAGCCAAGGTGCTGTCAAACAGTTCTGAAGATTTGAAGGTGTTTTTTGCTGAAATCCAATTGTATTATCATTTGCTGGCGTATGCTGTCCAACATGATATAGGTGGGATTTAAGTGGGTTAAGGTCCCACCCAGGAATTTATAGGTATCTTTATTATGAAAATGATCTCACTTAACAAGTTATTGAGACTATTCTAACCTGGAAAACTTGGCACTATCAGGCTCAATGAAATTAAGCGAAAATCTCGCTAAATAACAGCATCCTAGAAAAGGATGGTAACGTTTAAGTTACCCACCCGGACTAGCCTTAGTAGTATAATGTGGATGTATGGAATTTAAAAAAGAGCATCAAAAATCAAAGTGACCATAAAATGGATTGCTCTGAAATGTGATTCAACAAAGTAGTTTATGTATCTAAGTAAGGAATAAAAGAAGAAAAAAAACACCATATTCAGCAATTAAGTGTGGCTGCATATCGATGGTAAATTGCTGACTACACAGCAAAATTATCAATAACATGACATAAAATAATTCTAAATAAAATAAAAGTATAAAGTTTCCAACAAGAATTAAGCAAAAAAAATGAATATAAAAATTCAAAGAAAAAAAAAGTCAAATGAGCTAAAAACATTTGTAATAAGTAAATATATATAAATAAATAAATAATATAAAATTGCTCATATATCCATTTTTTCTTACCAAAGTATAATTAGGATGATATAATATTGCAATCTCAAAGAGTCGCCTATTTAACCTTATTTAGGAACAGTATATGAACTTATGAAAAAACTTTTGTGAACTTTTGAAGTAATCAGACTAGTTCCTTCAACTCATAGATAAATTACCAACAGTACATTCACTATCTGCCACAATAAAGGACATAATATACAGAACTTAACACTGCATTATTTTGGCATTTAGAATATTAAAATTTAGAAAGTTCAACTAATTCATACAAACACTAACTAGTGTACTGAAAATGGAATAGACAACTTCATATCCCACTTAGCTTAACAGAACTTCTTTCAGATGAGAGTACCTTACAAATTCGTCAAAGCAATCAATTCATACAACAAAATCTGACAAACCCCTACAAACCCAACCCTGTCGATATTTAATTTAAATTTTATTTATTTGTTTGATGACACAAATTTGTAGTGCGAATTTAAATTTTAGTTAAGTATTCAAACACTTAACTAATATGTGTAACTAATACACTTAACTGCTGTTCCATTTTTTTATTATAATATTTTTAATATCACCTCATGGCCTCTGAACATATTTACACACGTTCTTTCATGAGTGATAGTACTAAATAACAAGCATGACTAATGCTAAACTTGAGCACTAAACGTATCACCTATTATGAATGCATGCTATCTTATAAATAAATACTCTCAACTAATATCAGTCCATCTGACTAGTTCCTATATCACTGAGCCCCTGATATTTATTCCCATTTATGTTGCATATAATTCCTAAGCTCTTCTTAAAAGTTTTTAGAAGTAGATCTTTCACTTTTCTGTGTTTTAATGTGAGGTACATAAATGGCAAAAGTGTAAACTACTTTTAAATCGAAACTATTTCTTCTCTATAAATCACTCTGAACATTAGTCATTGAATTTGTAGATGAAAGAAAATATTTGACTAAACTGGCATTTGAGTTAATAAAAGCAACAATTTAAGTAGTGGGAGGAAGTAATTTCCCACCTGTTTTTTTTTCTCTTTTATCTTGTATAAACATATTGTTAATTTTTGCTGTGTTATATGGATTACCTATAAATTTTGCATAAATGGATGTAAGTAACTAAGAAGTATTTAATAAACATCTACTTTCCCCTGCAATGGATTTTTCTGTAAAAATAATTAAGATAGAGGGCATTTAGTATTTAAGTACTGTGAATTGTTTTCTTCTTAATTATCAAGATTTCTGCCAATTTTGGAAAAACAAAGTTTATGAGTTCTATTATTGGTTAAATATTTTGAATTTTAGAAACTAGAAATTCTAAGAATGAGTATGGGAGAGACATGTAGAATCTTAGTTTTTTCTTAAGTAAAGAGAACATTATATATTAATGTTATTTGAATATTATTGTTATTATTTATTAACGTAAACGTTTTGCTACTATGGCTAATTGAGACGGGTTATCTACAGGCTATCACCATTTTCTAGCCAGGGTGGGACTAAGAATTTTATTTAATGAGAAATTTAATTAAATTCCTATTGTCCAGGCAAGAATTGAACTTGTCATTTGAATATTAGGTGAAATTTTTCTAATAGAATTGAGACTCATCTATCAAGTTTTCCTTGTTAATGCAATAAAATAATGCACAAGAAGCATTTCTAGATTGTCATCTTTCATCTATTGTTTAACTGTCTCTTAAAGTTGATTCATCCATTTGCACCTATAATTTTCTTGATTTTAGGTTCGGAACACATTTTATTTCAATATCCTTACTCATTTCAGCTATTATTTTGCCAACTACATTGTTACTTACTTAGTGAAATTGAGTTGTGAATTATCAATTGAATTTACCTGCCACTTTTATATTACTCATATTTATTTAATATATTATTTTTTTAAACAACCGGCCTTTTGCAACAATTTAACTCATGTTTATTTTAATTTAACACCAAAGGCGAATGTTTAGCCTCACTGGGAAACTGATACTTATCTTAGTTCATTCAGATCAAATGACACAAAATGTTTGGGTGTTGGTTCAGTATAACAAAAAGTTCTCAGCTCATAAATACAAAGATGGCATCTACTAAAATTATGGACATAATTACTCATACTGGATGTATACCCAGATTCAATAGCTACTGAGAGTCTTCACAAGGTTATCTTAATCTCGGGAAGAGTCCATTTTCGAATTGTCCCAATAACAATCGAAATTCCTCCTTTAGAGTGGTTAGGCCTCACTTTGTGGAACATGGTCTATAGTATTAAGACGAAAAATCTAGATATCCTCACATATCGCGTTTAAAGAAGAAAGCAACAGAGGATATATCTTGGATTTAAGGGTAATTAAGAAGCTGACAATGTTATATCAAGCAAACACCGTTGATAAATGCCAAATATACGAGGTGCTCAGAATATTATACAAGAGAGGTTTCATTAGAGATTTGGCATCAGGAAATATTTAATCCATGGTCTGTGGTTGGGGACTTGAGGAACTATATCGAAGGAAACAAGCAGCGACTTTCTGGAGGCATAGATTCCGAAACGATCGTCATTCAAAGAATTGATTTTAATTCATTCTCTCAGGATTTAAGTACACTAATCTGCTGAATAGTGATTTTAATTTCTATATTATTTAAATCATTTGTTATTCATCATAATTTTTTTCTTTTTAATTTGAATACTCATTCAAAAGTCGGTGCTTTTTTTGTCATTTTATTTTTTATTAACACCTACTCTCCAAATTATAAACCATTATAACATGGGCACATGTTTGATGCCATTCATCGTGATGAATCATTTGATGTGAAAACTGTACCCATTTTCCAATTAATCAAAGGTGCCAAAACACAAGCACTCAGGAAGTGTGTCTTGGATGGATCGAAACAGGTGTTTATCTGATTGAGAATCTGCACTGTAGGCTGGATGAGGAAGAATTTTGAATTTCAACTCCTTGATTTTTACTGTGGTAATTTTGGTTGTGTGGAGTGTTGCGTCGACTTTTTGCTAATGAATATTTCCTTTTCGACAGAGCTGGGTACCGTTGGGCAACAGATATGCTCTCAAGTTGGGAAAAATATTTGAGGTAATTGCTTGACCTTTAGGGGCTAACTCAAAGTGGACCATGCCCTCGACATGCCACCATTTACAGATTACAACTTCTTTTTCAAATCGATCTCCCCTTTTCGTCGGGGAGAGCTGGCTGTCCAGGTTTAACTCATTTTGGTTATTAGGATTTTTGAAATACACTAATTTTTCGCCACAACTCTCAATTTCTTTGATTAAGCGAGTGTAACTTACGGTTGTCAGAAATTTTGGCCTATAAACAAATCGACCCGTTATTTTTATTGCCAACCAGAATTATCCTGTAACGTGTAAAATAACTTTCAGTCATTCAATTGTAATACCCGTGAAGTAAAGTGGCAATTGGACGAATTGAATTAATAATGATTTCCTGACAAAAGTATAAAAATTGGGTTAACGGAAGTTCTGCGTAATGGTAAGAAAATTGCAGTGATATTATAGTTTTAATATCACTTTAAGAGGTAAGGTTGACCGTGTGAGGTAAGGCGTTGGTCTTAATCTCACGTAGTAAGCCTAGAGTGGCGAGTTCGATTCCCGCCCTGGGCAATAGGAGTTCATTTGGTGACGGATTCATTAAATAAATTCTTTAGATTGATCCTGTCTAGAAAAGGATGGTAACCTGTAGATAACCCGTCCCAATAAACCATAATAGCATAAAGTGGACGTAAATAAATTTAAAAAAAGTTTTAATAATCTGTCGATAACTCAGCCCAATTAACCTCATAAGTGCAAAGTGGACGTTAATAAATAATAATAATTATGGTTTTCCGCCTGGAGCATGGAATAACTGTTTGAATATATTGACGATCGTATTATCGCTCATGAGGTAAAAAAAAAAAAAAAATCTACTTTTCTCTTCAAAAATTTTTTTTTTCGTCACCTTAGGAATCAGAGAAAAATATGTAAAATTCTGCTCAGGCATTATCTAGAATGAGATAAAGTCGGAAGTAATTAGCTACCCTTGTTGTTGGGCTGAGTACCAGGTAGCCGTGGTTTAAGCTACTGGTCTCTTAAGCCCTTTGCAGGTACTGAAGAAGGAGATGTTACTCTGTATGTCTTAATAAACACATTGTAGATGAAAATAGGCGTACTTTGTACATCCAGATTGGACCTAACTTACATCGTCTACTAGGTTGAATCGTCTACTCCGTGGAAGAAATGTTTGAAAAATTGCACGATTAGGACAACCCAAATAGCTAATTTTTCTTTCGGTGAATATGTCAATAGTTATTTGTTCCCTTCTCAACCCCCCCCCCCCAACCATAGCATTAGCGATTCTTAGGAATCCACGGAGGATCCTCGCCTACGTGATACCTCCCATGTGACTTCCTAGAAGGGAAAAAGTTTGTGCTTCAGTTTTGTTCCGCTTCCTTTTTTATTTAAAATACTTCTATTATAAAACGAAACTAGTGCATTAAAAGAATTTTTCAAAAGTTACTTTATTAAAATAATTTTTTCCCAAAAAATGTGCAACAATTTTTTTCATTTGTTGTTCAAATATAAATTTTTCCCTTACTATTTCAACAACACTTCATTAGGGATAATCAATATTTTTATTTCCTCATATATTGATCTAAATCAGCTGACTTGACCCGCCATACTTTGCAAGTCATTCTCTTACTGGCACGGCAAGTGGAAGGTCCTATATAACAATGTAGGCGTTAGGTATCTCTTTTTAGCAGATTTCCCTTAAGGGAAATCAGCTATTGAGGTCGTACTCATGACGCGATTTTCGAAAAATTTCTTCAAATGTCCATCGATCCTACCCAGGAGATGACGAAAATGAGGTCCGTTCAAAATTATATATATTTGTTGTTAGCCATGCGAGTTAAAGCGTTGACCTTAATCTCACATGGTAAACCTAGAGTGGCGAGTTCAATTCTCGCCTGGGCAAAGGAAATTATTTAGTGACGAAATTCATTAAATAACGTCCTAAAATCCCACCCTGGCTAGAAAAGGGTGGTAACCTGTAGATAACCCGTCCCGATTAGCCTAAGTTGCAAAAAGTGGACGTTAATAAATAAATAAAAAAATAATATATATATATTTGTCTGTTAACGCTCTAGCGGTCGCAATTTTTTTTTATCGTTACGATACTCGATATTTAACCGTTTTATGTAAAAAGACAGATCAAGATCGTTAATGGGTGAAATCGGACTAGAGGGAGGGGGATTTTCGAAAATTCAAAATATCTCCGTTATTATGCATCGGATCGAAAAATTTTATAGAACCAATCTTATTGAAAATTAAATATACTATAAATATTGTTATATAAATTTATTCTCTATCTTGAATATTAACCGAGATATTTGCATTTTTATGAAGTCTGTGGTCGGGTTTAGTTTGGATTAGGTTGGCCATTTCCGTCATTGCTCGGCTCAGGTGGAAGCTTCTTCTAACCTTAACTTACCTTCGTTACTTTGTGAGATTTATGCAAATACGTTCTGTTCATTCGCCCCCTCCCTTCTTTAGTTCTTGGACTACTAAAATTTGAGTTTATTTATTAAAATATAAATTATTCTTACAATTCAGATGCCGTTTCAGTTGGGAATTTATTTTAATTAATTGAAATATTTTTCATTACCGTTTGTATTTGATCACGGTGGTATTGTGTTATCAGTATGCAGATTTCTCTATTGTAAAACTTCACATGGGAAATCTGCTTAGTTTACGCATCCCCTGCGTGACGGACTTTTATTATATTTGCTCCTTATGAGGCGTCATGTGGACGTGAAACTAGTCGACTTTCATTTTTGTTGGCCTTCTGCCATTGATTGGTTAACAATCTTTTGTTCTTCCATTATCAACAAACATATGCATATAGCATTATATGTATAGGGGTGTAGCTCGTTTATTGGTGTCACCATTTATTTGGCTGACATAGGAATGGGTTAGGTGTCTCAAAATTAACTTGTGAAATAATGGCCATTTATTGTAAGTACGGTGAATTTTTATCATAATGATCTTATAGTGAATCATTTCCCTCATTAATAGTTCGTTAGAGTGACTATATTGTACACACCTATTTTACCATACATATTGGACTACCCTTAAAGAAAATGAAATATTGAGGTTCTACTCATGATGCTATTTCCAAAAAGTATCTTCAAATGTTCATCAATCCTACCTAGGAGAGGGCAAATTTAAAATATATATACATATTTATATATCTGTTACTGCTCTAGTGGTTGTATTTTTTTTTACCTTTACAATCTCCATTTTTTATTATGTAGAACTAAGATCAATTTTCTTTTTCTCTTACTCGAATAACCCCCACTGCTAAGCATGAGATTATCAGTTACAGCACCTGTATCAATATGTATCTAGCTTAAACTTCATGTCAAGTATACATTAGCTTATTACGGAAGAAATATGGAATAGAATATGGGACGTCGTGATCAGCGTGACATTCCAAAGCGTTTGAAATCTGCTTGGTTTACGCAGCACCGCTTGACAGACTATTTATATTTAATATTAAATAGTACAAAAATATACGCCTTTCTTTCTTGCCTCTGAACTTGTCTTATCATTATTCCTTTTAAGGGTTGGAATTTGAGGTTGATGATAGCCTACGTATGAGAAAATCCGCTAAACAGAAATTACCAGAATTCCGATGGGTTGATTTAATCTTCTTTCTCGGAACCTGCCTGTTAGAGACCACGTAGGCCTTCACTTCCATTTACTTCACCTCCAACTTATTCTTGTACCAGTAGCACTTAATTCACAGATTAATTTATATAAAGCCGGTATATGTATATGCTTTATTGTAAGCTACAGCCACTCGCGCCTGGGCATTCACCTGGAGACGGAGTGAAAGTAACTAATTCACCTCGACACTGTCTTAATTAACTAATCGCCTTGCTCCAAATAAGTACATTTACAGCATGTAGGCTCAAATGTTCAGCATATAGCATAAATGTTATGTGAACGAGAAATACACACGCGAAAGTATATGCATTTACCTATACATATACATACATCCCACCTCTGAACTTCTATTTAAAATCGACGGGGATACACTTTTGTCGCGTTTCAGCTCGTTTAATCTAAGACCATCAGAATTAACATTTTAATCTGACTTTCTGCCCGTTTATTTTTAAATCACTTAATACAGCTCAAAGGATTTATACCAACTTTCGTATTAGTGAGTCTACTATCCCAAGGTACAAATAGGCTTTATGAGAACAAGATTTCTCAACTAGTGAAGCTTGAGTGTGGATTTTGAACTATATTTTAGGAGAACTGAAGTCTGTACTCAATTTATTTTTACAATTATTGACATTCATTAAATTGAGAGTTCCTGTCAGATGTGTGCATATCTTTAAAACGTAACGTTACCTTGATTTTTGGACACTTGTTGATTGAATTTGAGTGAAAAACTGCTGAGTCGTTAAAATGCATTTCTTTGCCAGTAACACTAAATTCGTGGTTAGACGATCGTCCTGTTTTTCCTCATAAACTGTGGAAGAGCCGGTTTGTGTGCCCGATTGACTGTCTTCATTGAATCTAATATTTTTTAAGTCTTATGTTTAATCTAGCATGTTATGTAACTGGAAATCTTTGCGCTAGTATATCGAGCCTAAAACCTATTTTTATTTATAATTACTTTTCCTTTTTTATTGCCTATTTCCAGTTCTGCTCCTCCGGGGCCCCACAAACGTTTTTAATACCTGAAAACTCAAGGAAGTAGATACCATATTAGTTGGCTGTGGAAAATAACTATAAGTAGACGAAATTAAACAAATTTCTTTTGCCCATATGGGAATGGTGCCCATGACTCAAATTTGAGAAGTATTTTAGCTGCAATGTACCATACTCTTATTTTCGAGAGCTTATTGCTTGTTGATACATGTTTATTTACATTAGAAGCCGTATGCATCTCTGTTTCTTGTCTAAGGTATTCCAGAGTTGTCGATTACTTGTTTTGACTAAGGTTCTTCCGAAGACGTCTAGTCGTTATACCGATACCTTTTAATATTATTTGTTGGTAACATAAGTTGCGATCCTCCGAAGGAATTTTAATTATTTGTGAAAAAAAGTAGTGTGAGTGCTTTAAGTAGCACAAACACACGCTCGTATGCCATCCATTTTGAAAGAAGTAATTTCACATATCTTGAGAACTAATTGGTGAAATCAATAAGACCCATATTCCTCTTTCCAATTCATGCCAGTTGTAATTATAACAACTTTATTTGCGTGTTATGAATGAAAGAGAAAACATAGCAGCGGTCTCAATTTCACACGAAACCATGTTCGTAACGAATATCAGTTTTATCAGTCGAACCATTTTTTGCTTTAACGTTTCTGGGTTACAACTGTCTCCGTCCATTTTGCATGCAGTCCTACTTTGGTAGCATACTAGTAGAAAAAAGAAAGAATTTGTTCCTTAGTATGTGTTAGGATAGCAATCGCAGTAAAATAGAACCGACATGAAACAGTAATAAAGTCCGTCACGCAGGGGCTGCGTAAACTAAGCAGATTTCCCACGTGATGTTTAGTAATAGATAAATATACATACTGCTAACACAACAACATCGTGAATAAATACATATGGAAATAAGAAATGTTTCATCCAATTTCAATAACCTGCCGACAGGAAGCGTTAGGTTAGAAATGTAAACAAACGGGGGCCGGCCCGTTAGTTTACATTTCTAACCTAACCTCTGCCTCACACCGGAAAGAAAAACAATTACTGAAATATATCAAAATATAATATATTATTTTATTGAGAAATATTTACTATATCTAGTACTGTAATTAATAATGAGTCTGAATAATTGTTATCTCAATCAATAAAATTTTAGTAGTCCAAAACTTTAAGATGGGGGGGGGGAGTCAGCAGGGCATATTTGCACGTATCTCGTATAATAAAGGTCTCTTGAATACAATTTTTGGTTTTTAAACTTCCAATAATGTGATTTATTATATAGCAGAGTATTGTTTACGTAACATGAGTAGAAGTTTGCTGAAAACTGAAAAATGCAAATATCTCGGTTAATATTCAAAATAGAGAATAAACGTATATAACAATATTTATAGTAAATTTAATTTGCAATAAGATTGGTTATATACAAGTTTTCGATCCGACCTATGGTAACGGAGATATTTCGAAATTTCAAAAATCCTCCCCTCTAAACCCCCCCTCCCCCTGGCCCGATTTCAGCGGTTAACGAACTTGATCTTTCTTTTTACATAAAACGATTAAATATCGAGTTTGGTAACGATTAAACAAAAATTGCGACCGCTAGAGCGGTAACAGACAAATATATATATATATATATATATATATATATATATATATATATATATATATATATATATAGATATATATATATATATATATATATATATATATATATACAGTTTTGAACGGACCTCATTTTCGTCATCTCCTGGGTAGGATCGATGGACATTTGAAGAAAAATTTCAAAAATCGCGTCATGAGTACAACCTCAATAGCTGATTTCCCTTAAGGGAAATCTGCTAAAAACTGGGTCGATCAGATATTTTTGTTGATGTAACTATTTATTAAAATAAAAATCTCCGAATAATAGTCTTACTTTATTTTTATTATTGAGAACTAACCAGAGCTCTTACATTAACATTTTCACAAATTGAGTCCAGATTATTGAGACTATCCAAAGCTAGATATCAAGCTATATTGAAATCCCTTCTACAAAGAGGTGGTTTGAGAAAATAACCTCTCCAACTTAAACTTAATTTTTATTTTTTGAGAAACTGCTTTTATCTAATGCATAATTGGGGGCTTAGGTTAGCCTTGTGGTTTAAGGCGTTGGTCGTAATAGGCAAACCTAGTGGGGCTTTGATTTCCGTCTGGGCAATAGGAAACTATTTAGTAACGAACTCATTAAATAAAATTCTTAGACCACCCTGGCTTGAAAAGAGCGGTAACCTGTAGATAACTTGTCACAATTAGTTGCACAAAGTGGGCGTTAATAAATAACATTAGTTAGTTAAGACATAAGTTGTTCAGTCGTCAGTTTGAATTTTAAATTTCCCGCGCTCGCGGGGTTCATAGACCCGCCACACACACATGCATATCGCCAAGGCCGTGGCTTCAGCGGAAAACCTCATGCAGTTCAAGAAGGCATCGGCCAGCATCAAGGATAGAGTCAGTTGCTCTCAGACGTTGGGGTCGTTCATACGGCCAGAGGGGCCTAGTCCCTCTCCCTCCCCTACAGATCACCGCTTCGCTTCATAGATAACCGCTTCATAGAGAACCGCTTCATAGACAACCGCAGTTGGAAGTCACCCGTGATAGTCATTCAGTTGTTTCATCTCCCGCAAGGCTGCCATCCTGTTTATCACCGCAACAAGCGAGAAGACTCCATCATTTCAAGGAAAGTGCATGATTACCGCAAGTACCTATTTAATAATGCTAGCATCATTTGCGCCAATATCGAATGAGTACTCATATATCATAGGACCGACCGCTCATTTTATTGATATAGTTATATGGCCGCCATATTAGTTCATAAAGTTACTTTCTTTTGTTTACTGTTCAAATTTCATTTTATTATAATATATTTCTATTACAGATAAGTTAATGCATAACGTAAGGTTCCTTTGTCTTGTTCAACCTCTAGATATAACGAGTAGCATATAGAGATATAATTCACTATTTCAATATACCTCATTCTTAAGAGAACTCACATAGTTGTTTTGTTTTCTTTATTTACCTTTTTCCCTCATCTCTCCAGGAGAAATAACAAATGGTTCAGTCTAAATTCTCTCCCAACTCTTGCCTTTAACACAAGCTTTCCGCCATTACATTTTGGTGCCGACATTTTCTATTATTACCGCTAAAGCTTACCGCACGCCCCTACATAAGTAATAAATGGTAATATACTTAACTTTTTATCTCATGAACAAAATCATATTGGTATATTCGTGTAAACCTTTTTTTGGCTCAAGATGAAATGAAAGAGAAAAGGGTTTTATTTTTTTTATTTTTTTTTATTTTATTTTTTTTTTTTTTGTGAAAATAAGACCTTGAGGATAATAACTTTAAAACTCAAAACTCTAATTTGTAAACTTTTAGCGGTTTTGTTATCGTTACCAAAATGCATATTAAAAGTTTTACGAAAAACTGAAGATACAGTTCTTTAATGGCTGAAATTAAATCAGGAAGAGTGATGGTTTAGAGAAGTGGTAAAATCATTTACTCGAAGTATTCTTATTATAGTGAGCCGTATTGAAATATGTTGTATAACAAATCTTGTTGAAATTATAATATTTTGCTATCGTTATTGTATATATTTCTTGTGAAACAATAAAAATAATTTTTTTGGTTGTTAGCTTTAAGTAACTTCCCCTCTCTTCTACTCTTCTCGCCTTAACAATATATCGCTTATTTTAAGCTTAACTATTGTATTATTTTCAATGTGTCTTTAATATGTCACATACATGGATGAATTCGGAATGACAACATTAAAAGCCATTCAATGGTTTTGAGGCCTCAATTTTTATTTTGTCGATAACACACTCGTCATTTTAATCGTGAAACTGCATGTAAGTACTAAGTAATAAGGCCGTAGAAGTTAAGTTCTTTAGGGTGTTGTGTCATTGACTTGATGAATTAATTGATAGTTACGTTTAAAATAATAAAGTATCAAGCGGAGAATAATTCAGCCAATGGCAGGGATAGGTCAGTAGGGCGTTTTTAAGTCATCGAAAACCAGTCAGTTTAGTTGTGATGAAACCACGTCAGACGGAGATTTGAGGGTAAGGTCAGCATTTACCATGTAATGAGCACATCATTTCGGAAAGGTAGAACTGGTTACTTTAACAAAAATATAAACAACAGTTATGAAAGACTTTGCTTCATCATCAAATGAAGGGCCACGACTTTCGTGGGTCAAGTCGTGTCTGTGCATTCTTAAAACAAAAAGACGCTTCTTCATTATTCAATCAAACTTTTATTTTCACATGGAAAAAATAATAATAATAAACGGTATTAAAAGTGTTTAACTCCACTCCTACTGATGCGAATTCCATTTTATGCATCTGAGTCACTGATCATGTGACGTCCTGTTTTGATTTCAAGTTCTGTACTTAAGTTCGTAATTACAGAAGAAATTACGGGAAGTATGTAGCATGACATATCAGTGTGCCATTCTAACAGGTGAAAATTATCCTAGTTTGTGGAATACTTGCATGACGGACTTTCAAAGAGGTGACTGGGGCCCCACGGAAAATGTGCTGGTAAAGAAGATCAGAGAAGGTTTACAATTTTTTTAATCTTTGTTTTAGTGGTTTAGGCTACTGGAGGGCGGAAAACAAGAAAGTTTGAATACCTCACTTAATATTTATGCTACGAACAAAATGGATATTACTACAATTGTAGAGCATTAATACTTTATCAACATTGTTTCTATAACATTTTTCTATCCGACTCATAATAAAGGAAATTGAAGGAAATTTGCTAAAAGAAGTCATAATCAAATGACTTTATTTAAATATGGAAGGGTATAAGGATATGAAGGCTGATAGAAAACTGTTTCAATTGAAAATATAGGAATAAGATTGGTTTTCCTTTTCCTATAAAGGAAATCAGCCTTTTACAAACTATCATTAATTACCTTGGGAGTACAACCAACAAGAGACTTGAGGATGGTGACATCTCGCCGAAAGTGCTTACCACGTGTACTAGACGATCAGCCAATAATGACGGCATCTAAGGACAGGTATATAGTATTTACAGGCTACACCTGATAATTGATCTTGTGAACTGGTAAACCTGATTTTCACGGGTCCGAACAAGGGAATAAGACAGTCACAAGGAAATGCAGTGGCTTTCCATTGCCTTCTGCATCAGACTATCCAGCAATAAAGGCAACGTGAGGATAAAATTCTATTCAAGGTCAGACTTCTTAGATAGTCATTCCTTTGTAGCCTGTAGCCTACCATAGGCTGCCTAATGATAGATATTAGCCAGTAATAGTATGAAGACTTCCACTTTAATATACCCTCCTGTTTTGCCCCACTCACTTATTGTAATTGAGAATTTAGGTAGGGAGGTGACTAGCGACAGGTATGACAATGAAAACACCACCCCACTATGTGATATGCCAAAATCAGTGTAGTTATTCTATATTCTATAGACCTATAATTCGTTTTCCGTTGCCAGAATCATTTAACTTTGTTTGTTTTAATAGTCGTTTAGTATTGTTTTACAAAGTTTTATTTATTAATATCTTTAAATTGCTTTCTGCTTAGAATGTATTTTTTAACGAATCTCCAACAATTGTGCTTACAGTCCTTTAAATATGAAATCTCTTGTCTATATCACTTCCTACTGCAAAAATACAACTCACTCAATTTTACTGGAAGCCCAAGGATCTACCGCTTGCTACAGTAATTTTTGTTGTCGAGGTCTTCCTATTGAATTAGTGAATGTGAACATTCCTGGAAGGTGCTACGCGCAGAGTGCTATTAATCATTCTATACTCCCAAGAAATGAAAGTTGACTTATTTAAGCCTTTCAGGATGTTCGAATTTGTTTCTAAAAAAAACAAAAACGATCCTTTAGAAATTAGTATAATTTAAAAATTAATAACTGCACTTCAAGACCATTGAATTGAACGTGTAGAAAGGGGTGTATTGTTAAATATGTGGAAATGCTTAAATAAAAAATATACGTTATTTATTAGCTATTGAATTGTATGTCCCCTTACTATTAAAATACCTTCTTTATGAATAGAATTAACTTCTTAAGACCGTCTCTTGTAAACGGAAGGGCTATTTCTGAAGGAGCTCATTGGCTTTAGAAGAGTTCAAATAATGGACTTATTTCATTATTGATGGTTGTACAAAATGCTTAAGGTTCTAAGTACAGATTCACATATTTGGAAAATTGGATGGAATATACCAAAACAAACTAATAATGATTTCATATTAAGAGAAAGTGCAACTTTCCTTTCCTTATTTTAAAGGGATAATTTGTATTACTTTTAAATACAAGAATTTGATTATTTTTCTACAAAAACATAAAATAAAACCACGCTGTGGCAGCTCTGTAAATAAAAATATTGTAAATATCTACCTTCTGCTTTATTGGATATGAGTGAATACACACACACGCACAAGCACACCGCACCACGCACCACACCGAGCTCGTCGTAGAAGATGGGCAGTAAACATATCTCACGGCCTACAAGAACGATTGTCGACAAAAACCTTCAACTAAGGAAGGTCTTTAAATATTTAAAAATAATTAATTTATTCTACGAAATATAAATGATCCGATATGATTCTACTCAAAAATAACCATTTGCAGAAGTATTTTTTTAAATTTACGATGAGTATTTGTTATTTTATTTTGATTTCAAACAAATTTTTCATGTTTTAAAAGTACAGTTGTGTTTAAATAAATTACTTTAATGGGGATTACAAAATCGTGTGTTCTTACGTAAAATTGGTAGGTTGTTGAATTAAGGTAGTTCAACCCTTCTCTTTCTCTACCATTATTATATAGCTATCATTATAGCTTACTGCCCTACTCTAGTGTTGTACTAGTTTACAACCCAGGTGTCATCGCCCGTTGCCGGGTCACCTCTCTCTGAAATCAAATATATAAAACCCTTTGTTGGAACTTTAAATATTCACTTAGAATATACAGAATATATATAAATTAGATTTAGTCCATGTTTTGGTTGACTTTGATGATGCATGATGGGCTTTTTTAAAAAGGTTTTATTTTTATTTTCTGTTTTAGTTTCACTATATTATTACCTTGATTTAGGTTTATATATATTCCTAGAAGAATTTCCAATTGGTATATCGTTTATAAAAAAAAAAATGCATATTTAAGCAAATTGTCTCGCTTCATCTTTCGCTAATATCGTGACGTATAATAATTGGACGTTTGAGTTTCGGGCTCTTCCAAGAAATTTTGTTCGGGATTTTGTTCTTCCCAGAAGGGTAAATTATTTTTTTAAGACTCCCAGTTTAAAACTGGTTGACGGGAACGACCCAAGTGCCGTCGTTCGTGATTACAAATTAAAAAAAATTATAGCCCCTGCAATTTGCGAAAACTTAAATTGGAGCTGAGTCCTCTTTTATACTTTTATGTATTAAATTGGTGCATTTGTAGTAATTTTGTTTTGCTCCTTAATCGTATGCGAATTCAATGAACTTTTGTACTAAAGGTGTCGTCAGATATGCCATTGCAGCATACCATTAACAAGTTTTTACAACTTCTTATTAAGAAGTTGTACATATATTCTTATTTTTCGTAATCTTAAAACGAGAAGAAGTGTTTGATGGAAATGGAATGAAAACCTTTGGCTCAACAGACGAAGAAGGGTCAGGGCTTTAGCTGGAGATCAAGTGGTCAACTTATAATATTTTCTGGCTGACAAGATCAATGCCAGATCTTTTATTGAAGTAGCTACTTAATTGCCTCGCGATGCTGTGTTGACACTGGGAGGAGGCATGTACATGTCTGACCTCAAAGCTGGTAGCCGAACAAGAAAATGTTTTAAATAAATTGTAACCCGCTTGATATTACTCCAGTGCCTCAAACCTCAGACTTTTCTTTCTTCCTAATCACGTCAAATTCCAATGTCATATCACTTTAAAAGTTAAAAAGTTGTTTATTACAAAAGTTAAGTAAATAGAAACCTCCGCTTTTTTTCACAGTGAGTTAATAATTGGGCAATAATTTTTCTTAATCTGATTATTTTTGTTTATATTTTACGCTATTAAGTTTCGAGAAAATGGCGACTAATTAATCATTTTGATATAAAAAAATGGATTATTTTTCATCAACAAGTCCCTTTGATTCGTGAAATTAAAAGGGAAGTGAAAGTTATTTTCCATGAATACACTATTTTATTAAAACCCATAAGACTAAAAGTATTGAGGACTTGAAAAAGAGACCAAGCAATTTGATATTTGACCAAGTATTTGGAGTTATCATTGCACAACCGCAAGAAAAAAGATACGCCACTTGCTTAAGAAACTGCTGAAGCCATAGGCTTACTTTTTTAATTAGAAGAAAACTTAATAAACCCAAGAAAATGCCATGTTTTTTCGTCTTGGAAGTAAAGAAATCGTTGGGAATTTATGAAAATGGGTTTTAGAAGATGTTAGTATGCGAAGCCAGTGGTCTTGAGAAGGGCTGTTGGTCGATTGCTTACCCCCAACTATTGGAGGACCAATAATGACATGGGGTTGTTTTTCTGGGTCTGGAGATGCCATCTCTCGTGAATAGAGGGGGGAAATAGATAATAAAAAGTATATCAATATACTCCACGCAGTACCAGCTGGGCGAATGAGTGCACAGCCGGGATTCCTTTATCAATTGACAACTATCCAATGCAGACAGTCCTAGAACTGTCGAATGTGGAACATATGGAATGATATTCTCAGGGCTCTGATATTAATCGTGTAAAACACTTATGGGTTACTCAAAAAATTGCTTTAAGGGATAAAATTCTCGGGTTCATAATAGATATTAATCAGACTCATAATAACGAAGATATTTTGAATCAACCCATCTGAACCCCCACTATTCCAGGTCCGATCCCCGCCAACGTTGACTGAAACGGCTAATTATCGAGTATGGTATAGATGAAATAAAAATAGTCGAGTCAAGAACGAAAAATTTTAATTGATGACGTCATCACATAATGTATTTCCATGTTTCTCACAAAGTAAAAGTTCAATGAAACCATATTTGATATTACTCTTGGAATGAAGTGGTTCCTGCATTACAGCTTATTGCTAATATGACATGAGTAGGAGTGGTGGTTTACTAATTGCCTAAAACTAAAATATGGAAATATTCTATGTAGAGAAAACATGTACATAACAACATTTATAGAACATTAGGTTTGCATTGATTCTATACAGTTTTTCGATCCGACATCGATACTATATATAGTTTTTAACGGACCTCATTTTCGTTATCTTGGATAGGATGGATAGACATTCAACGAAATTTTTGAAAATCGCGCCATGAGTGCAACCTCAATTTGCTGATGTTTCTTAAGGGAAATCTGCTAAAAGGGATGCGCAGATACTCGCTGGCCTCCTGATTTCAGCTACAAAAGGGGTAGTAAGCCGTAAACTGCATGTAAAAACACCTTGTATACATCTCGCATACCTTTTCCAAGACGAAGTTCATCAACATGCTGGCTGAAATGTCGAATGATTCAGTCATCTCCCTTGGCTATTCGAGCATCGCTCATCAACAAGAGTCATTGATACTTGCTCTTGTCAGACGGACAGGTTTCCCTGGGAACCCAAGCCCCGTCATTCTCGGAGACAGCTTTTATCAATTGAATTTTCAGTTGAATTATGAGTTGTTTTTTTTAATTCAATGAATAGGTTGTGTACATTATACTGTTCCTTCTACCGCTTTTCATGTTTCTTTTTGTGAGTAAATATTTGAATCAACGGCCTTATTCCTCTTCTGATTGATAATCGCCTAAGGCTCTTATATAGTACTGATTAATTGTGCTAAGCATTATGGGTAATAAGGTCCTGTAAGCTACTTGGAACAGCAGTGGGGTTCCTCGGAATGTTTCACACTCATTAGAGAAGCGCTTAGATTTATTCCATCAATTGCTCGCATCTTCATTGAATAATTCACCAAGGAAACCATCCGACTGCTTTTAGGCTCTTGATTTTTGTCCAAAGATATCTTGACGTTCAGGAGTTCTAGGACCTCAACCAGACTTCAGTCCTCAGTCAATGTGTGCGCCCGCGCGCGTGGGTTTGTGCATATGGAAATCGCTGGTTGTCAGTGGTAGTGTTCATGGTTTATAACTTTTCGAAGTGTCCACGGTTCACAGGTCATCTTTCTCTGCAGATTGCTGCCTTGAGATCCAATTAATCCTCCTTTTTTTTTTTTAATGGAGCAGACATTTTAGAATTAATCATATTCCCAGTCCTTTTAAAGACTCAAAAATTTGATTACTAAACGTTAAACTAATTACAACAATACATAAAACATCTAGGTTATAATCAGATTATGAGTACGTTTGCAGAAATACCATTGGTGTCTAATCGTTGATATTTCCTGGATGACAAATACCGCTTTATAAGAACCTCAACTATTTGTCCTTAAAGGACGACGTGACTTCTGGAAACGTAGGCCTAACTAAGTCATAAGCTTATAGAGATAGGAAAGGCTTGTCAATGACATTGGCCGCAAGGGGTTGGTGCATATCAGCGGATGGTCGGTGGTGGGGGCTCGTATCAACTTCTATCGGACGCCAGTGTAGTCTCCGCTCTCGAACGTGTTGTCGGCTTTCGAGTCAGATATATTGCAGAACGCAACTTTATCGAACTCACAGGCAAGTCAGCTAGCTATTCCGTTATTACTTAAGAACCTCCTTAGAGAAATATACAGCACAACAAAGTGAAGTTTTTTTTGTACATATAATATCATTTCCTTAAAAATATATATATATATATATATATATATATATATATATATATATATATTAAAATTAACTCTGTGAGAAGTTGTTCAGAGTTATGTTCTGAAAAGGTTTAAAGATACTTTTTATACAAGTTCTTGAGAAAAAGATCTTCTTACATTAATTTAATTTAAATGATTATAAATTGGAAAGTATTGTGCTTAATTATTTGGAAATTATAGTATTTTAGAAAATTATTTCATTCCGAAGAAAGATAAATCTTTAAAACGATATGTTAAAAAGGCATTAACGTCTTCTAAAGGATACAGTTTATGTTTCACTTTCATAGCTACTGTATTAATTTTTTTTAGATTGTTCGAATTTACAAAGAAAGTAACGTTAAGTTACCTACTAAATTCCTGTAAAACAACTATCTTCTGTTCTCAGTTTAAAGAGCATTCCTGAAAATATTGTTCAATCAATAACTTCATTTATAACAGTTTTTATACTTGTGAGCCACTATGGAAACCTGTACTTTCTATTGTTCCGACTTATATATTTCCTTTTTTTTTGTTTTTAGTTGCTTATTTATTAGCGGCCACTTTATGCTACTATGGCTAAACGTGTTATCTACAGGTTACCACCCTTTTCTAACCAGGGTAGGACTAAGGATTTTATTTAATGAGTTCCTCACTAAATAAATTTCTATTTGCCTATCTATCCTATCAAACTCGCCACTCTAGGCTTATTTAACTCAAATGGACAACCAGAGCCTCTTTGTTTTTTTTTTAAGTCTGCTGATATCATAGTTCGTCTATTTTTGTAGCATAAACCCTCTTTTTTACATACAATTATTTTAGAAAATATGTGTTCTTCGACATTTGTAAAAAAATTTAAAATTTATTATACGTACCTTTTATCATAATAATTGCTATGTATTACATGATTCTCTTCATCTTAATATTCTAAGGTACTATTAAAAGTGACATTATATTGAATAAATAAATTGTTATTAATTTATGAAATATTAAGAAAGTGTTGTGTAAGAAGTAGTTATTAAAGGTCTTTTCTAAGGGTCCACTTTCCCATGCAACAGACTCTTCGTACAGTTCTTTGTTCGTCCAGCATCCACATTCTAATAAAGATTTCGCATAAATTCATGAAATTTCAAGCGCCATTTTTACTTCGTTTTTTATTGTCATTATCAGTTGTCAGTTCCACAAAATTGCTTATCTCCATGTAGGAGGGGGGGGGGGTGCTTGGAAACTCTTTGTCTACATCTTTCATTCTTTAATACGTTGCTGTAAAACTCTCGTTCAATATATTAAACGAATGTTAAAATTTGGATTTTAAGATTCAAATACTTAATACATTAGACGGCCAAAGGTAATATCCCAGGAGAGCAGGCTCTCTTCTAATACTTATAATTGTATGAAGATATTACAACTAAAATAACATCATACCATGCCATAAATAAGTTCGGTTTTCATTTTGAGAATTCGGGTGGAAACTATTTAGTCACATATATATAATCGGTACGTTTTGGGCATTCCAAATTCTTCCTTTAAGATAATACATGATAGTAAGCTTGAATTACTTGAGGCAGTTTATTTGTAGAAGTTAAGTTGTACCAAGGATTCGGGAACTACCTGTAGCCACTCTTCTATTTCTTCTGATAGACCACTCTTTCATTTTTAAATTAAAACATCATGATAAAAGAAGAACTTGAAAGAGGCAAAATCTTTTTTTTATTTTTTTTTTTTTGTGCATTTAATGCTTCTACAATTTTTTAAACATGCATTCTGTATTTAATCCAGGTTATTTTTGTATGCACGCGCGCGCGCGCGCGCACACACACACACACACACACACACACACACACACACAAATTTACATTTGCGATAAGGAATACGCCAATTTTTCTTACTTATTCATAGTACGGTACTTCCTTTTGTATGTATTTTGCTGTAACACATTTGTCAATCTTTCGGTAAATTCATTCACGCGCATATTCACTTTTTGGGAAGGGAATTCTGAATTTACATCAGGGTTGAGAGATTGATATCTGTTTTATCATATGTACATTAAACTATTAAAACGCTGAATTTTGGAATTCAGAGGGGTTGGTTAATCTTTACTCACAATAAAATAGAATTTAACTTTTAGCCTTTACATTAATATTCGCTATTTACATTGCTTTTGAAGAATATGATTTGACTATATTGACTTTTCTTTTTATATTAATTCCGTACTCATAATTTTGTTAGTTTTATAGATTTAAAAGACTGTCAAAAAATTAACAGTATTTATTTTACTTATTTCAAAACATATTTTACAAATGTTAAATCATACATTCATTTTCATGGCCAATATATCAGTGTAGGTAATTGAGGGTTTAATTTTAGATTCAATGTGTTAAAAACCTCTATTTCTTTAATTAAGTTTAAATTAATTGAACTGACGGGAAGAAAGTTTAAAATGAATTCTTTAGACAAATTTCTTAATTTTGTTTTTTCAATTTTCTTTTTATAGAAACGCTGTTAACTTTATTTCACCAAAAAATGCCGTATTTTGTCCAGAGGTTGTGGATCAATAACTTTCCGACTAACCAGTTTCATCGTTATGAAATTCTGAGAAAGTAGACGCCTTTTCTTGTTAATAAATCGTTGCAGGTTTATTTGTAAACCTTTGTTTATATTCCTTTTTATATTTCAGTATGCCTTGGTGTGGTAGTGGGGTTTATATTGAAGGTACAATCATCAATATCTCAGTTGATATGCCCTGGCTAGAAATGTCGTACATTATGAAGCTCATTTATAAACTAAAGTACTAAATTATTTGCTCTGTTTCTCTAATGCTACTATAGCTTTAATGGTATTTTTTTTTCTTCCAGTTAACCCCCACTTCTACCCTTGGGATTTGTACTTAAAGCAACTGTATCAAACATATCTTATCCAATAATTTCAAGTCCTATTTACGTAGGCATCTTATTATGGTAGAAATACAGAATGGAATTATTTATGCTGTGTCTTAAATAACTTTTGCTGTTATGTAACGAAAATTTTATTTTGTAGTTACCAAACTGGTTATTTAAAGGTTTGATGTAAAGCAGTAGGTCAGCTTCTACACCTTGTTATGTTTAGGAAGGTTAATGCAATATGTGAATGTTAAGATTAAAATGTAAATTCATAAATATCTCCCTTATTATTTATCCCTTCGTAATATATCTCTTGGTTATAGCCAATGGTGAAAAAGCTGTTTTTACAATTATTATTCTATTTATTTCGCTCCAACTCGATCACACATACGTAGTATCGTCTCTTTTACTACTTTATTTTTTCCCCATTTAGACTAACCTTAGTCTACCTTGAGTAGAAAAGTCCGTCACGCAGGGGCTGCGTAAACTAAGCAGATTTTCACGTGAAGTTATACTATAGAGAAACCTCCATACTTGCTTTTGGCGGGAAACTGAGTCGTCCGTTATGGGCCCAAATTTAATAAAAATGCAAATATCTCGGTTAATATTCAAGATAGAGAATAAGTGTATAGAACAATAATTATAGTAAATTTAATTTACAATAAGATCGATTCTATACACATTTTCGATCCGACTTATAGTAACAGATATTTCGAATTTTCAAAATTCTCCCCTCTAAACCCCCCCTCCCCCTGGTCCGATTTCAGCCGTTAACGAACTTGATCTTTCTTTTTACATAAAACGACTAAATATCGAGTTTGGTAACGATTAAACCAAAATTGCGACCGCTAGAGCGGTAACAGACAAATATATAGATAGATAGATAGATTGATATATATATATATATATATATATATATATATATATATATATATATATATATATATATATATATATATAATATATAAGATACCCGGCTTCGCTCGGGAAACCATTTAAGTCTGAATGATGATAGTATTTTTTTGGGCAAGGCTTCAATGTTTACAACTACGCTTCCCGTCGGCGCGCATTGTTTTGCTGTGAGGGTCAGGCAGGCGACTTATAAATGAGAAATTTTATATTTGAAGAATAAATAAAAATGTGTTCCTAATCTATCCCTTGCCACTTTTTAACTCACCTTTTTGAATACTTCAAACCATAATCATGGATAGTATTTATTACAATTAAATATCATCTATAATGAAACTTATTTCCTGTCAAAAACCAATCCGAGCACATATAGTTTAAGCATAGTTTAGCACGTAAGGTTATATTCATAATAGTAGATCTCAGTGGTAATCACTTCCCGTAATGCCCAGCATTTCACAGGAAATTAGTAAACTCAATTAACTCTATTAGCCTCCGTCTATTTCCGCTCTCGCATTAGAGCTATCAACACTCTTCTCCTTAAATTATTAATTGAAAATGTTATTGTAATAATTTATCTACCTGATTGAATTAAATAATAGTGTTACCCTAAAAATAATTTCAATTATATTCAAAATGCTAGTCGGGGGAAGAGATCGCAGCCGTCCCTGCAACCTAAGTAATACTTTAAACAATCATATCGAGTTTAAGAGCATTTTGTCTTTTGTCATAATGACATTAACATTTAATTGTTATGATAGTACATATTTGTTTCAATAATATGAAGATATAGGAAATAAGATAGTATATAACCAAAATCAAAGAGTATGATTCCCTAGTACTTCCCCTATCACTCCTTGAGGAAATTCAGCACGACTTTTTTTTAAATAATACATTATACAAATTAAATAATGGAAATGCTCTTATAGTTTAAATTTCTATTGGAAATAAATAACAAAGTTATTTTCTAGGGAAAATAAATAAATGAGGCGAAGGGGGAGGGGGATTTATAGTCTCACTAATCCGAATCATACTTAGAACTAAATAATCGAAATAGATAAGGCTAAAACATAACATCATTTGTCATAATATGCCTATATTAAAAACACTTAAATAAGTACTAATAAAATCGTCGACTCCCGCCATAGATTTAGCTTATATCCCGTATTTCCTTCATTTTACGACATAAGTGAATGAAACAAAAGTTGCTCTAAATAACAAAGTAAACAACTTTTGTTATGTGCACCTTTGCCGAAAAACAAATAGAAAATGAAATATCGTGAATTTTTACTTCAGGCCTCCCTTATAACACTCACTCCCGTTCGAACCTAAAAATTTTAATATAGCTTATAATCATGGGAGAATTAATGCTAATTGACATACCGAGTTTTGTTAAGTTCGGTTCAATCGTTAGCGCCCAATAAAATAGTGACTCCCGCTTTAGTTTATAGTATATATCTCGTTTATACTTCGTTAAAATTCAAAAATGAATATCACAAAAGTTACTCTAAATAACAAAATAAACAACTTTTGTTAGGTTCATATTTGCCGAAAAACGAATAGAAACCGAAATACTGCTATTTTCAATTCAGGCCTCCCTTACAACCCCCACTCCTGCACGTCCCTAGAAATGATAGTATGGCTTATTATAATGACAGCGTTAGTGCTAATACACATACCGAGTTTTATTCATTTCGGTTGGGTCTTTCGTCTCAAATAAAATTGTTCACATTCGTTATAGGTTATTGCGTATATCTCGTTTATTATTCAATATACGAAAAAAGTGTATATAACAAAAGTTACTCTAAATTACAAAATAAACAACTTTTGTTATGTTTATATTTGCCCAAAAACCAATAGGAATCGAAATATCGCTATTTTTAATTTCAGGCTTCCCTTATAACCCCCACTCCTGTTCGTCTCAGAGGATATTAATATAGCCTAAAGTCTAAGTTGGGTTAGTAGTAATATACATACCAAGTTTCATAAAATTCGGTTCAGCCGTTTTTGCGTGAAAAGGTAACAAACAAACAAACAAACAAACAAACATACACGAAAGAAACAAAATGCAGTTATGGTGTCTATGACATGTGAAACGAAAAGTTATCGTGAAATTTCGTGAAAAAAAATCAATGTACAGACAGAGGTTACAATTTTATATATATATATATATATATATATATATATATATATATATATATATATATATATATATATATATATATATACATACACACACACACACACACACACACACACACAGTTTTGAACGGACCTCATTTTCGTCATCTCCTGGGTAGGATCGATGGATATTTGAAGAAAATTTTCGAAAATCGCGTTATGAGTACGGCCTCAATAGCTGATTTCCCTTATGGGAAATCTGCTAAAAGGCTGGTACCCAAGATAAAATAACTCGTCGATTAGGAGTAGTTGTGTATAGTGGACGTAAATAAATATAATACAATTTTTTATCATGATTATTCAATTCAAACTGGATTGATAGTACAGAATGTCGTTATTGGTCATGAAATCGGTAAATAACGAACGTAAAGTCAATTTAAGATATTCTTACTGAAAGATAACATTGAATTTATTAAAAGCGATTCTAAAGATTCAGAGTCGGTTTGGAAAGGCTATGGATGCATATTTTTTGGCGGTTTCCCTATTGCTGCAATACTCAAAGACAGGGATGAGCAACGAGCGGGCCTTTAAATATGTTTATGCGGCCTGCCAAGTATTTCTAAAATCGCAAGTTAACATATGGACTGCCTTCATAAACATACTTCTTACGTCATGTTCTGGGCGTGTTATTATTTATTAATGTGGATTTTATAAAAACAATTTGCATTAGTTACTATGCTAATTGAGAGTACAAACGTAAATACACGAACATGTACTGTCGTAAATACTGTAATAGTCTATTACAGGGCACTGGCTAATTGAGATTAGTCCATTAAGTACTTAGTCATTATGTAGAGTGAAAATAAAATTTATAGAAGACCTATTCACATTTGCGTTTCAAAGTATGTAGCAGAAAGACGGAGTTGAGTAGAGGAAAACTCTCTAAATTAATAGTATAAGTTATCAAGATAATTAATATGCTGATGTATTCTGTCACTTCTCTTTATTCTTCCTCTTAGAAAAGACTAGAAAGTTTGATATAAGGCCTTATTGCTTTACCATACAAAGACTTCCAAATTAAGTTCTTCGACATCTTTCGATCGGATGAATCTGAATGGCTGTATATGTTGTACTATTAACTTAAAATGTTAAAATAATGTATTTCATTTAATGAATTTAAAATATGTTTGTACATTTTTATTAGATGATTTCATAGTAAATATTTAATTGATTGTACTGTAGGAAATTCGCTGAGTACGTAGGTTATCCACGACTCACATTTTTATAATTTTAATTTCCTTTGACTCTTCTGGAGCCAAGTATGCGATCTATTAAACGATACTAGTGACCGACGTAGGTAATTGGCGATTGCACGTTTTAAATTAAACAAATTTTCATAGATTACGGCATAACAAAATGAACTTCCAATGCTAGCGCAACAAATAATTAATTAATTTATATCGATGCATTTGAGTCACAAGTCAGTTCTTTCTGTTCATTGAATAAGGACGGAATATACGGACTCATTGTTATGCTTCTTGGTCAAGGTCAGACAACGTGGGGAGAATAACTATTAATTACCGACTAAGTGCAAAGATTGGTTGTCGAATATTTTCCGATCCGAATCATACATTTTCTTCTTTTCTCTTCTCCCTTACGTTCGATAATGGTTGTTAACGAACTCCATCTTCCTTTTCCGGGTAATATGAAGTTTGATTACAATATCTCGGAATTTGTGGCCGCTAGAGAGAAAAAGTCCGTCACGCTGGGGCTTCGTAAACTAAGCAGATTTCCCACGTGAAGTTTTACAATAGAGAAATTTCACGAGAGTCGAGCAGTTAAGGAAACGGCCGAACTAGCTTTTGGCGGGAAAGGCACCCGTTCGTTAGCCGCCTAGATTTAATAGAAATACAAATATCTCGGTTAATATTCAAGATAGAGAATAAATGTATATAACAATATTTATAGTAAATTTAATTTACAATAAGATTAATTCTGTACATTTTTTCGATCCGACGTATAGTAACGGAGATATTTCGAATTTTCGAAAATCCTCCCCTCTAAACCCCCTCCCACTGGTCCGATTTCAGCCGTTAACGAACTTGATCTTCCTTTTTACATAAAACGACTAAATATCGAGTTTGATAACGATCAACTAAAAATTGCGACCGCTAGAGCGGTAACAGACAAATATATATATATATATATATATATATATATATATATATATATATATATATATATACTAGCTAAGGTACCCGGCGATGCCCGGGAAATCATTCTTGACTGACTAATGATGGTATTTTGATAGTAAGACTTCAATGTGTACAATTACACCTCCCTCCACGACGTAATGATTTTCCGAAATAGCCAACCCTGAATGGTAACTTTTGGGGATTAATAGAATAGAAATTTTATTTTTGAAGGATAAATGAAAATGTGTTCCTAATATATCCCTCTACACTTTTTGACTCACCGTTTTACAATAATTCCAACCATAATCATGGGTAGCATTTATTACAATTAAATATCATCTATAATAAACATATTTCCTTTCAAAAGCCAATCCGAGCTCACATAGTTTAGGCAAAGTTTTGCACGTAAGATTATATTTGTATTAGTGAATCTCACTGGAAATCGCTTCCAGTAATGCCAGACGGGAAGTAACTAAACTCAATTAACGTGTAAGGCTCCCGTCATCTTCCGTTCCCGCATGGGACTTCTCAACACTCTTCTACTTATATTATTGATGCAAAACATTATTTTATAATTTATCTACCGGATGGAATTAAATAACCCGTGGCACCCTGAAAATATCATATCGAGTTTAAACGCATATTGTTTTTTTGTCATAATGACATTACCATTAACGTTTAATTGTTATTATATTAAATATTTGTTTCAATAACACCAAGGTAGATTATACAAATTAAATAATGGAAATGCTCTTATAGTTTATATTTCTATTGGAAATAAATAATAAAGTTATTAGGAGGGGGTGACGAAGATTTATTACCTCACTAATCCGAATCATACTTTGAACTATCATATAAAACATAACATCATTTGTCATAATATTCCTTTATTAAAACCCCTTAAATAAGTACTAATATTATTGACTCCCGTTTAGCGTATATCCCGTGTTTACTTCATTTTAAAAGTGAATGCGCACAAAAGTTACTCTAAATAACAAAGTAAACAACTTTTGCTATGTGCATGTTTGCCGAAAAACCAATAGGAAACGAAATATCACTAATGTTAATTTCAGGCCACCCTTATAAACCCCACTCCTGCTCGTCCCTAGAAATGTTGGTATGGCCTATGATAATTAGGGCGTCAACACTAATATACATACCGAGTTTTATTTAGTTTGGTTGAGTCTTTTGAGCCCAATAAAATTAATGACTCCCGCTATAGTTTTTAGCTTATAACTCATTTATACTTAGGTATACGACAAAAGTGTATATAACAAAAGTTACTCCAAATTACGAAATAAACAACTTTTGTTATGTTTATATTTGCGGAAAAATCAATAGGAAACGAAATATCGCTATTTTTAATTTCAGGCTTCCCTTATAACCCCCACTCCTGCCCCTCCATAGAAATGTTGGTATGGCTTATTATAATGAAGGCCTCACTGCTAATACACATACCGAGTTTGGTTTAGTTCGGTTGAGTCTTTTGTGCCAAATAAAATTGTGGACTCCTGCTATAGTTTTTAGTGTATAACGCATTTAAACATCGGTATACGACAAAAGTGTATATAACAAAAGTTACTCTAAATAACAAAATAAACAACTTTTGTTATGTGCATATTTGCCGAAAAACCAATAGAAAACGAAATATCGCTATTTTTAATTTCAGGCTTCCCTTATAACCCCCACTCCTGCCCGTCCATAGAAATGTTGGTATGGCTTATTATAATGAAGGCCTCACTGCTAATACACATACCGAGTTTTATTTAGTTCGGTTGAGTCTTTTTTGGCAAATAATATTGTTGACTCCCGCTATAATTTTTAGCGTATAACGCATTTAAACTTTGGTATACGACAAAAGTGTATATAACAAAAGTTACTCTAAATAACAAAATAAACAAATTTTGTTATGTGCATATTTCCCGAAAAACCAATATAAAACGAAATATCGCTATTTTTAATTTCAGGCTTCCCTAATAACCCCCACTCCTGTTCGTCTCAGAGAAAATTAATATAGCCTAAAGTCTAAGTTGGGTTAGTACTAATATACATACCAAGTTTCATGAAATTCGGTTCAGCCGTTTATGCGTGAAAAGGTAACAAACAAACAAACAAACAAACAAACAAACAAACAAACATACACGAAAGAAACAAAATGCAGTTATGGTGTCTATGACATGTGAAACGAAAAGTTATCGTGAAATTTCGCGAAAAAAATCAATGTACAGACAGAGGTTACAATTTTATATATATATATATATATATATATATATATATATATATATATATATATATATATATCTACTAGCTCAGATACCCGGCTTCGCCCGGGAATTCATTTGAGGCTGAATGGTGATAGTATTTTTTAGCAGGCTTTACATTGCACAATATTTTGACATTTACCCGTCCCAGTGTTTAGGATTGATACCCGTCGTTGCCGTGGATTTGCTAATAATAGAATATTTCTTCGATAAGGCTTCACTGTCTTCGATATTTTTATATTTCCCGTCTCTTATACATACATGTAAATATGGTGAATTTTTATTTCAGGCCTCCCTTATAACCCCCCTCCCGTTCGAACCTAAAAATTTTAATATAACTTATAATTATGGAAGAATTAATGCTAATTGACATACCGAGCTTTGTTAAGTTCGGTTCAGCCGTTAGTGCCCAATAACATAGTTGGCTCCCGCTAAAGTTTTAACGTATAACTCATTTATACTTAGGTATACGACAAAAGTGTATATGACAAAAGTTACTCCAAATAACAAAATAAACAACTTTTGTTATGTTTATATTTGCGGAAAAACCAATAGGAAACGAAATATCGCTATTTTTAATTTCAGGCTTCCCTTATAACCCCCACTCCTGCCCGTCCATAGAAATGTTGGTATGGCTTATTATAATGAAGGCCTCACTGCTAATACACATACCGAGTTTTATTTAGTTCAGTTGAGTCTTTTTTGGCAAATAATATTGTTGACTCCCGCTATAATTTTTAGCGTATAACGCTTTTAAACTTCGGTATACGACAAAAGTGTATATAAGAAAAGTTACTCTAAATAACAAAATAAACAACTTTTGTTATGTGCATATTTGCCGAAAAACCAATAGAAAACGAAATATCGCTATTTTTAATTTCAGGCTTCCCTTATAACCCCCACTCCTGCCCGTCCATAGAAATGTTGGTATGGCTTATTATAATGAAGGCCTCACTGCTAATACACATACCGAGTTTTATTTAGTTCGGTTGAGTCTTTTTTGGCAAATAATATTGTTGACTCCCGCTATAATTTTTAGCGTATAACGCTTTTAAACTTTGGTATACGACAAAAGTGTATATAACAAAAGTTACTCTAAATAACAAAATAAACAACTTTTGTTATGTTTATATTTGCCGAAAAACCAATATAAAACGAAATATCGCTATTTTTAATTTCAGGCTTCCCTTATAACCCCCACTCCTGCCCGTCCATAGAAATGTTGGTATGGCTTATTATAATGAAGGCCTCACTGCTAATACACATACCGAGTTTTATTTAGTTCGGTTGAGTCTTTTTTGGCAAATAATATTGTTGACTCCCGCTATAATTTTTAGCGTATAACGCTTTTAAACTTCGGTATACGACAAAAGTGTATATAACAAAAGTTACTCTAAATAACAAAATAAACAACTTTTGTTATGTGCATATTTGCCGAAAAACCAATAGAAAACGAAATATCGCTATTTTTAATTTCAGGCTTCCCTTATAACCCCCACTTCTGTTCGTCTCAGAGAAAATTAATATAGCCTAAAGTCTAAGTTCGGTTAGTAGTAATATACATACCAAGTTTCATAAAATTCGGTTCAGCCGTTTATGCGTGAAAAGGTAACAAACAAACAAACAAACAAACAAACAAACAAACATACACGAAAGAAACAAAATGCAGATATGGTGTCTATGACATGTGAAACGAAAAGTTATCGTGAAATTTCGCGAAAAAAATCAATGTACAGACAGAGGTTACAATTTTATATATATATAGATATATATATAAAATTGTAACCTCTGTCTGTACATTGATTTTTTTCGCGAAATTTCACGATAACTTTTCGTTTCACATGTCATAGACACCATAACTGCATTTTGTTTCTTTGGTGTCTGTTTGTTTGTTTGTTTGTTTGTTTGTTACCTTTTCACGCATAAACGGCTGAACCGAATTTTATGAAACTTGGTATGTATATTACTACTAGCCCAACTTAGACTTTAGGCTATATTAATATTCTCTAAGACAAACAGGAGTGGGGGTTATAAGGAAGGCCTGAAATTAAAAATAGCGATACTTCGTTTTCTATTGCTTTTTCAGCAAATATGCTCATAACAAAAGTTGTTTATTTTGTAATTTAGAGTAACTTTTGTTATATGCACTTTTGCCGTATACGGAAGTATAAATGAGTTATACGCTAAAAACTATAGCGGGAGTCAACAATTTATTAGGCACAAAAGACTCAACCGAACTAAACCAAACTCGGTATGTTAATTAGTACTAACGCCTTCCTTATAATAAGCCATACTAACATTTCTAGGGACGGGCAGGAGTGGGGGTTATATGGGAGGCCTGAAATTAAAAATAGCGATATTTCGTTTCCTATTGTTTTTTCAGCAAATATGCACATAACAAAAGTTGTTTATTTTGTTATTTAGAGTAACTTTTGTCATATTCATTTTTATCTTTTAACAAATTGTAAACGAGATATACACTATAAACTAAAGCGGGAGTCAACTATTTCATTGGGCGCTAACGATTAGACCGAACTAAAAATGCTCGGTATGTCAATTAGCATTAATTCTTCCATGATTATAAGCTATATTAAAATTTTTAGGTTAGAACGGGAGTGGTGTTTATAAGGGAGGCCTGAAATAAAAATTTGCGATATTTCATTTTCTATATGTTTTTCGACAAATATGCACATAACAAAAGTTGTTTACTTTGTTATTTAGATTAACTTTTTTTTTTTTATACATTTCTCCAGGAACAATGTGTGTAGCAAGTAATTTGCTCAACAATTCATTCCAATTTGAACTATGAGGTACCTCACCTGGAAAAATTAATTCAAATCTTTGTTAATATTTTGTCCTTAATAACTGAAATCTGTGCATAATGCACAGGAGACGGGAAATATGACAATTTGGAGGAGAGTGAAGACATACATAAAAAATTAATTTTATTATTAACAAATGCCAACAACGGGTATTAACCCTAAACACTGGGACGGCTAAATGTCAAAATATTGTGCAAATTAAAGCCTTGCCAAAAAAAAATACCATCACCATTCAGCCTCAAATCAATTCCCGGGCGAAGCCGGGTATCTGAGCTAGTATATATATATATATATATATATATATATATATATATATATATAGAGATCAGATACATAGACAGTTTTGAACGGACCTCAGTTTCGTCATCTACTAGGTAGGATCGATGGACATTGGAAGAAAAATTTCGTAAACTCCGTCATGAGTACAACCTCAATAGCTGATTTCCCCTAAGGGAAATCTGCTAAAATACACACACACACACTCATATAGATATATATATATATATATATATATATATATATATATATATATATACACACACATTAAGAACATGTATATACATGTGTGACATATACTCATATGTATATATAAGACTTGATGACGAGCTTGATTTCATCTGATCTATTACAAAGGACCATAAAAATAATCGAGCTGCACGTCTCAGTTGTATTGAAGTTACGGTACATAACCTGATGTATTAGTTCAATATAGTAAATGTCTTATGAAGTAGAACTAACAGTTCTAGAAATAGGCCAGAGAACTCCAGAAAATTTATTTTCTGATTCATTCAACTGAGCAATATTAGAACAAACTTAGATATCATATTAAATAATGTAACTCTGCCCAGTGAAGTGTACGAAGTGAAAATTAAATATATGTATATTTGAAATTTATTCGTTTTATTTATTTATTAAGCAAAACAAGTGACAATAAATACAAATGAACAATAAAATATTAAACTACTTCTACTGAATAATCATGTGTGACATATAAATAATTTTTCAGAGATTATCGTATTTCTTTTCTTCCTAGATAGTTTATTCTGAACGTTCTGGACTTTCAGTTATTAGTCAATTTTCGGTTCGACAAAGCCACAAAATATTTACGTGTTGTTTTTATCCTTGATCAGTCCAATTGTTTGTACAAAAAAACTAGTTTTGTTTACATGCTAACATTTTGTCCTTGAGCTGTGACAAATATTCAACTTGTTTATCTCTCTATAATTACGTGACACAAGTGTTTTTTATCCATCTTTTCGTTAAGAGTTTAAATTTTAACATGATATTAACTTTGAGTCCATAGTTATCTGGGGAGGGGGCTCAAGTTATGTGAGTTAACCCTAGAACTACCAAGGGGGGGGGGCTCCTCGAGCCCACAACGTTTTGTTTTTGTTCCCTATCACCCAATTTTAATGGGATATTTTTGATATTTTATGTATTCCTCAGAAAAACATCCTAGAGTGAGGGCATAACAATAAAATTAAATAAAAAAATTTCTATGTTGAGAAAAAAATTTTTTTTTGACGTATGGGCTCGAGGAGCCCCCCCCCCTTGGTAATGCAAGGGGTAGTTATACACTTAAGTACCAAGGGGGGGGGGCTCCTCGAGCCCACTGATATTTAATACTACTTTTAACTAGTAATTCAAGTGTTATTAATTATATTGCTCAAATAATAATTACTTTGATGTAATTTTAACATCTTCTCAAGTTTTTTTTTTCTCAAAAAAAAATATATATATTCTCCCCATATAATTTTTTTTCATATAAAAATATATTACTGAGATGGTTATAATTATTGCTCCTGATAGGTACTTTTTTAGAAAAGAGAAGATTTTCTAGGTTGTTCCCAACTAGGGGAACAGTTAGTCCATGCTGCATCCTGGATAAACACTCGGAAAAAAAATTATTGTGCAAAAGCACCGATAATTGCATTACGAATCTGATAATTATATTTTCTTAAATTATTATTCTATTATAATGTTATAATAACTTAGATATAGATAACTTTTTATTCTAACAATTTTTAGATATGTTCCTCCAGTAGAATAAAATTACATTTAATTTAAAGTCATCCTTTTTTCCCCATCCGAACTTTTTTTTTTAATTTATTTTTATTTTTGTATTTAATTTTTTTTTTGAATTTTTTTTTCACAGGTGTCATAAGAAACGTTCATTAAACATAATCCAATAGAAATAAAAATTTTAAAAAAATTATAGAACCAAAATATAAGGTTTTTAAGGTTGTGGGCTCGAGGAGCCCCCCCCTTGGTAATCCATGCGACCTGGGAGAGGTCGGTAATACTAGGGTTAAGGCTTCATAACACCTGGAGTCGTGAGTTGGATTCTTACCTGGTTAATAGGACTTTATTTAGTGCCGGACTAATTAAATAAAATTCTTACTCCTACCGCAGATGCCCCTTGATAAATGTAGGAAAACCTCAGCTTTTTAAAATTGAAAATGATCATATGAATCATTATTCATCTTTACTAACCCATAAATATCCATAATATATTTATATTTATATATATATATATATATATATATATATATATATATATATATATATGTATATCCATAATACACCCTTATACCCATTACCCATTTTGTCTCGGCCATCAAAGCAGGACTCACTTGTTTATAAGGTAATATCTAAAAATGTTATTCTTGGCTACTTCCGAGACACACACACACATGTATATATATATATATATATATATATATATATATATATATATATATATGTATGTATGTATGTATGTATGTGTTTGTCTTTACCAAACTCAATATTTAAGGGTTTTGTGTAAAACTATTGATGAAGTCATTCACGATTGAAATCGGACTACGAGGAGTGGAGTGAACAAAAATTGTAAATATCTATGTTGCTATGAGTCCCATCTAAAAATGTTACATAACCATATTATTGTAAATTTTATTTCCTACAGTTGTTGAATCATTTTTTTTATTTACCTCGACCTTTGACCCAGTTATTTTATTTTAAATTTCAAGTTTACCCACGCATCTGATATGATTCTGATGAAACAATAAACATCTCACATCCCTCTTGTATTCTAAGTCCTGTTCACATAGTGGTGTATGATGTCATAAGCGTGGCATCACTGGAAGTGGAATATATTTTACATCACTCTGATCTGAAAGTAGTTACTTTCGCTACCGTATGTAAGTATGGAAATTGGGTCTTTTTATAATAACTTGAAACAGCTGTTCTCTTTCCCACTCTAGGGAGGGAAAAACTTTTCCCTCCCTTTAATGAAGGGCTTTTCCAACGCTAGGTTACGCTAGCGTTTCTATTCGAAAAACGATTTTTATTTTAATTATTTTAAAGCACTAAAGATATTATTGGTCGATTACTTATCATTAGAAAATATAATTACACTAATTTAACTTAGTTTTATTATAAAATTCGTTTATGTCATTTAAAAGAGTTCTGTATAAATCCAAATTTGTGACATTGTTGTCATTTGTTATCAACTAATCGATTGTCGCAGCTACATCTCATGTTTACAAACCACTTATTTTATTTATACAAAATGGCTGGGAGCATACCAGAAAATTTAATGAAGGAAGCCACTAAAATTGTTGAGTTGTAAATGTTTGAATTTGTTATAAATTTATTTCAAATAATAAAGAATTGTGTTTAAAGAGTTATTAAAGTTATGTTACTTGCATCAGGTTAGTGCTCTAAATCAGCTGTTCAGAAATAATCGATACTACAGAATGCAAAACAAATCATTTAATATGATAATACTTAATAATTACGAGTTTAAATTATATTTTGCATTTTTCGCCTCGTGATGTAAAGTATCGTTCATAACTCGGGCGGAAAGTGAGTTTCCAATGCTCGATCTAATTTACAGCCTCGGCTTCGCCTCGGCTGTAAAACACGATCTCACATAGGAAATAGTCACTTTCCGCCCTTGTAATGAAATATACTATTTAGTTTATGAAGGACTAGTGAAGCAGATTTTTCATTGTTCAATTTCTTATCATTGTTTTCCATTCTGTTACTAGTCTGCATTTGGACCTTCAGCGACCAATCATATGTAGGTAGGATGAAAAAATGTAGGCTACGCTTCCACTATAATAATTTAATAACACGGCAAAGCGCTTTCGATGCTGTGCATCATCGTCAGTGCCCTGTTGACACACACAATAATAGTTACAATTTTCTATAAAATATGTTAGGTACATATAACAAAAAACTTATTTTTCTTAGGACTAAAAAGGTATAAAATTTAACGTGGAACTAAATAAAATATAAAACATTTCAATCATCAACAGTTATTTTTAAATTAGGTTGGTACAAGTAGACAGTTAAAGCTAACTGAAAGAAGCCCTATATGAACAAAGACGTTTTACAAAACAAAGAAGAGAAAGGGAGACAAAGGGGACTTACCGAAGGTTTTCGATGTTGACCTGTCGGCTCTTGGAGCTAGACTGGCTTTTCATTCCAGCTAGTTGAGGTAAAGAGCCTTTTGGAACAAATTTTAGAGGGCAGACATCCTCTTTAATATTAATGTTTTTCTTTGCCGTTAGAAGGTCCAATCTAATCTCTAGTCCCTCAACCCTGTCCATTTTCCTTCCCTTAGGTAGGTGGTGCAAAACTTCCAATTGTAGAGAGTCCTGGTCATGATTTTCGGCCATTAGGTGTTCTTTCATTTCACTTGTTTTTGAGGTGAAATGTTCTTTAACCCTTGTTTTTATCTTCCTGCCACTCTGCCCTACATATGTAGCTTCACAGGAATGGCAAGATATCCGATAGACGCCAGACTTCTCCAGAGCGGAAACAGGATCTTTGGGGTTGGGGAAGAGATTTTTGAGGGTCTTCTTGCTCCGGTAAGCTGTCTTGATGCCTGCTTTTCCCAGTAAGTTGCCTATTTTCACTGAGAGGGGTTTAATGAAGGGGATGCTAAGTGGGTAGCCGGAATTATCATTCCTTTTGTTGGTGGGAGTGATTTGTAACTCTATCTCGGTTTTTCTTCGGAGACGTTTTTCCAACATTCTGTCGACTAAGTTCTCCGTATATCCGTTTTTGAGCGCTAAGTATTTGATAAAGGATAATTCTTGGTAGAAGTCTTGTTCAGATAGGGGGATATTGATAAGGCGGTCGATTAGAAAAGTAAATCCCGACATTTTATATTGAGTGTGGTGGTAGGAATCGGCGGGTATCATGATGTCACTCGTACTGGGTTTTCTGTATATATTAAAGGAATGACTTCTCCCCTCTCTTCTTATTTGGAGATCAAGAAAATTTAACATGCCCTCATTTTCAACTTCTACTGTGAACTTAACATCTGTTGTAGTCTGTGACATCTGTGAACATTAAATTGTAGCATGGGTTTCTCGGTGACATGATATATATTATAGATGATATATATTATAGATTTTGTTCCAACAGCCTCTTTACCTCAACTAGCTGGAATGAAAAGCCAGTCTAGCTCCAAGAGCCGACAGGTCAACATCGAAAACCTTCGGTAAGTCCCCTTTGTCTCCCTTTCTCTTCTTTGTTTTGTAAAACGTCTTTGTTCATATAGGGCTTCTTTCAGTTAGCTTTAACTGTCTACTTGTACCAACCTAATTTAAAAATAACTGTTGATGATTGAGATGTTTTATATTTTATTTAGTTCCAAGTTAAATTTTATACCTTTTTAGTCCTAAGAAAAATAAGTTTTTTGTTATATGTACCTAACATATTTTATAGAAAATGTAACTATTATTGTGTGTGTCAACAGGGCACTGACGATGATGCACAGCATCGAAAGCGCTTTGCCGTGTTATTAAATTATTATAGTGGAAGCGTAGCCTACATTTTTTCATCCTACCTACATTAGAAGTCACTTCCACCCGCTAGAATACCAACTCAGAAGACCAATCATATATTTTTTATGTTGTGCATTTTACTAACTTAATTTGTCTGTTTTTCTAGCCACTGGTCTTAGGATATATATAAGTAGTTAAAGAAATTTTCCTGATTTTAGATTTAGTAATCTTATTTTCTATCCGACTGAATGCTTTCCAATGGAAAAAACAAAGGTACTTTGTTCCTGTTTAAAAATTTGTTTAGTTTCTGGGTATCGAGAGACTAGGATAATGAATAGAATAAAAGATCCTATGATACAAAACCTCAAAAAAGGTAAAGAAATATTCAGCATGTTTGAAGAGCAAATCGTTTTATTTATTTATTTTTTCCCTCGTGTGCAGCTATATCACAGATGAGTGTTAAAAAAATATTGCTACCCACACAGTAGATAAGATTGATTCTTGAGGAGCATAAGATTTAAAAATATTTATTACGTTAATGGTGATTTTGCGTTTTATTTATTTTAAACAATACTTATCGATATAACTTTTTATTGCAATCACCAGTTGTTTGTATAATTTAATTGCTTTTCCCTCTTTAGATTCCCTTTTTGCTGATTGTTTTTTTTACTTTTAAAATTAAAAGGAACCCAAAAATACGCAAGTTAATGAGGGAGACACACTTCAGGAACTGTTGCAACTAAGAAAAACATACAAATAAACCCTGGGCCTCTTTTTTGGTTTATTTATTTATTTTTAAAAGTCCCATTGGTTGATATCTTTAAAAAGAAAGGTTGGTCTTAGTTGATTGCTGCAAACTCAGTTAAATTTTCTTTTATTTTGTTAGTTTTAAATAAAGTTTTCAATTTTTAATGAATGTGGAGGAAACATTTACGAACGTTGTAAATGTAAACGATTATAATGACGTGGCATTAGTGAAATCTGTCTATAATAATTCATATTTCTGCTAAACTGGAATGTAATTGCTCGTTTTGAAAATGTACTTACTTCTACTGCTTTTCCCCCCTATATTCTGGTTCTGATGGTCTCTTACATTCTTTATTTAAAAAAATAATATATATTAAAATCTTTAAAAACTTATGTTTTGAAAAGTACATCTAAATTGGGATCTTCAATTTTACAATATTATGAATTATTGTCTGTGTGAAGGTTTTTTTTTTTTGTTTTTTTTATCGTTTCGAGCTATGTTGAGAAGAATATAAGCAACCTATGTTATTTTCTATTATTTATTTCTTCTCTCCGTTTTCCCACCTGAATTCCATATAGGGGACTATCCAGCTTAAGACCAATTATTGAATGTAAATACAGTAAAAGTTCTGGGGTTGCTACAACCGCATCGGCTACACCTTCCCCTTGCAATATGTATTGCTATTTATTCAATTACTTGTAATTCTTAGTTTACTGGTATTATTATTGTTATTTTAATGAGATTATTTTGGTCATACTGTATTCACTTTAAATCTGACATTAGCTTTATTGTGTTCTTTACTTTTAAGGATAGTGCATGATTGGAGGTATGCACAATTGTCTATTAGAAATTTATAAATTTAACATTCATTCGTCAGGAGAGAAATGCCTCAAATTTCAGTAGAAGATTTGTCAAAGATATTAATTCTTCGTTGATTCACGCAAATCTAAATTCATTCCTTGATTGCCCTTCTCTTATTTAATTTGTACGATTCGCTAACACTTTTTGGGCTAATTAGTTTGGCATATTTAGGGTATTTCTAAGAAGGCGGAATGAGAGCCCTGTCTAGGAAGCGTGCTGTTTGTTGTCCTTGCACTTCGGAGCAATTTGTTTGATGATGACCTTTCTAGGCGCAGGTCACACATGTAGGATGTATACTGACTTATTCTGATTGATGACTTGTACCCCACTGCAGTTCCCAAGGCTCCTGCATTAGGGCGGTTCTGCTTTTACCCAGGCAGTCTACAGGTTCCCTTCCCGTTGTCTACATCCCCTGACTAAACATTTCACATCTCGATTGATGTGCATTCGTTCGATTATTGCAGTTGGTGAGAATCGATCTTTGTCCTGAGGGGGGTTACTTATTTTATGTTTTACCGTATTGAACTTTGTATAGTGTTTTAAAGAAAATTGTCTGTATTTCTTTTTTTAATTCGAATGCAGTATAAGGAGGAGCTTAATTATCAACAGGTACTTCATTTACTTTAATTAAAACGTAGGAAGTGTAACCTTTCTCAATGAGGGTCACACAAAAGGTGCAAGATTGATCAGGTTTTACCAAAATTTGGGCGGATCTTGGCCTCATATTAAGTTTTGGTTTTAATATTCTTCAAAACAGTAGTTTATAGTGATAATATAATTTTTTTGAAATTTATCCTTAAGTAATAGGATTGTTTCTATGTTTGCGCCAGCTATCATAATGGCCCATGTAATTTGGAATTCGCTAATTTAAAAAAAAAATATATATATATATATATTGAAACGCCGAGACCAATTTTGTTCAAGGTTTTTATACATTCATCACATAATTTATGATCATTGTGATTCACTTGAACTAATAATTACTTTCGATTTGAATTTTATACGCCAGGGTTACTACAGTTACTTTGTTATTATTTTTACAAAGTTTTCTACTTTTTTTTTTTTTTGCAAGTGTTTTAAGTGTAGCAATAAATTAATTGGTTTTTGAAGCTATTCTTTAACATTTTCCTTAAAGTTACGTAAAAATTGTTTACTTCAGTTCTCTAAAAAATTAAATTTATAAGTACATAAATATGATTAGAAATGTAATATCATGTATAATCCCTACTGAATAATGTCACTTCTGTACAAATGAAATTATTGTTGTGGAAAACGATATAAAGTGATTTATAAGTAGTTTGTTAGAATTGGTTTTTCATAAAATAAATTCGGGATAGTAAATGCAGGCATGTAACTTTAAATAAAACTGAAAGGGTGTACATTATATGGTCATTGTAGCCAACATTCATTATGCTATTTTATTATCAGTTATCGATAAGAAAAAAAAAACAAAAAAACATCATAATCATCGTTGGAATTTATTGACTAACCTTGGAGTCATATCTTAAATATATTTATTTATTTATTGCAATTCGTCAACTATTTGGGCAATGAATAGATTATCGCAAAACTGATTAATACAGCCTATTTTATTCTCTTTTGGTTTTTGAAATTATACTGTTCAGTTTTATTCAACATTAATTTTTGTTTTTTATGTATTATCATTCAAATTAGCGATTAAGAATACTAAGCTTCCAGCCGAACCATATTTGAGAGATTCGCAACTATTTTATTGCAACTTAATCAATACCACTTACAGCATTCTAGTATCCTGAGGTTGTTCTATATTTAATTGTTGCTAAACATCGCTATGCTGCCTGCTCATAATTCCTGACTATATTTCTATATGCAAATATATGTATCAGAAGCAATTCTTTGGCGTTGTTTTTGGCTGTAATACTAATTGTACTTCTTGTAATGTTAACTGAAATCAAATACTAACAGTGACGTCTCTAATCAATGGTAGAAACTTTAACACCGCTGCACTCTTGGACAAGCTGTACGCAACTAAGTGTTGGTGTAGGCAGGGAAGTCGACTTATACTTGTCAGATCAATGGTCTTGCTTGACATGTGATAACATCAGTGATGGACGGCGTTAAATATGTGTGACATGTAAAGTTCTTACACCAAATATATATTTTATAGGCAAAAATAATACAAAATTATTAGGTTTATTAAATTTTTAATAGTTCTGTCTATGTCGAGAAGTGAAATTTGACAAATGTCATTTATGACAGAAAGTTCAATATATCCTCCGCTATGATGATACTTGATTCGTATGCTAAGCAGATTTCTTGCATGCAACAATAGCATACAGATAAATCATCTTACGTTTTACTCTCAATTTGTGCCCTTTCTGAACAAAACTTAAAATGTAAGTTGAAGAAAAGATAGTTAGTAATATAGAATTACACATAGTATTAGAAGTTTATTTATTGTTTAAAAAACAAACAAATAAGTAAGAATTAAAAATTGGGGCATTTCCAGTGTTCGTAAGGACAAAATTGTAAGTCACAACATTGTACTAAAGACTTCTTTGGTGTGGACTGTTACTGTGCATAATAAATATGCAAGGGACTTAGGTTAGCCATGCGAGTTGAAGTGTTGAGCTTTATCTCACATGGTAAACCGAGAGTAGCGAGTTCGATTCCCGCCTGGGCAATGAGAATTGATTTAGTGAAGGAATTCATTTATTGGTTTAATCCAAGCATCAGAGTATAAATTTAGAGAGTATTAAAGTACAAAATAACCTTTACCTCTGTTACTATGAGTAAGATCAACTTTTAAGTAGCTCTATTTGGCTCTACTTTTCGTTACAAGTAATAGTTTTCTATGATATTCAATTTCATGTTTTGTCCCTTGGCCATGCATTTTCTTTATTAACGAAATTTCTATAGGGAATAAGCTGTTATCGTAGGTTGCAAGAAAATACCTAATCTCGGGACCACAATAACTTTTTATTTTAAAATATATATGTGTATTTCATGCTTCAGATCATTCTAAAAATAATTGCTTTACAATGGAACATTTTGTCTGTCTGTACGTCCATTTGTTATTCAATCACTCAACTATCTCAAGAAACAATTAGCTTATATTGCCCTATGAGAATTTATTTTTTCACCTTCTAGGTTGGGTGTTTGACGTCAAAACATTTATTCGTCAATATCATTAATCACTAATATTTATTTTTATCGAATCGATTTCTAGAATTACTATTTTTCCGGCTTTTACATGGAGCAGTCTGGTTATTCTTACGCTCTTCACAGACAATGGAGACGCAGCCTGTTACGCTTTCGTGGTCACTGTGTCATGGGCGATAAGCCAACCGTGGTGATCCCGTTATCAATAAATGCAGTAACCGCCGACAGATTTTAGTTTAAAATGGTTAAGATACATTAATTTACTTGAAAATGAATCATTGAAGCACTACATTACTAGAAATTTATTATCTTGTAAAATCCACGTACTTGCTGTGAAATTGTATAAGAATTTTGTTAAGAGAAATCAGTTAACGAGGTGTAGCCAGAATGAGTTTTTTGAAGACATTCTTCAAATGTCTAGGAGGTGAAAATAAGGTCCGTTAAACAAAATATTTGATTTACCATTATTATTATGAGTTGATCAAAACAAGATACATAGCCAATCTCGTTGCACATTTAACTTCCTACTATTGTTTTTCTTTAATTATTACTATAGCTCGAAATTACCCGATGTATTTGTATTTTAACAGGTTTTCCGTTTTTAGTTTTCAGTTATCAGCAGACCTTGCAAGTCTGCCCAGACGATTTTTGACTTAAAATGACTGTATCAGTATACATCTTATGTCCAGCTTCAAATTCAAACACTGTTCACATAGACGTTTTATTACGGGTAATAGAGAATGATGGCTTGATATATGATGACCTAATTAGCGTGACATGGAAGCGGGTGGGAAATCTGGATAGTTTATGGAGTACTTCTGCTTCGGAGTTTTTGGCAGATTTCGATTGAGGGAAACCATCCACCACTACGGTTGCACTTATTACGCCCTTTTCGAAAAAAAATTGATCCTATCCTGGAGACGAAAATGATGTCCGTTCAAAACACTCTCTCTCACACACACACTCTCTCTTCTCACATTATTAAGTTTAAAAAGAAAAAAAAAATTGAGTTTTGAGTTTAAAATAAAAAGGTGGGAGTTGAATCACAGATATTTAGTCATGTACTACTCTTATACATCCACATATACAACGTGCCCCAACTTCCCATGCAACCCCCCCTTAATATCGCCAATTATTTTAATACAAGGCTGAGACTTGGTGTGCCATAATTATGACGCTTTCAGAATCTTTTCAGTCCGTATTCAACCTCATAACCTTCTCCAGTACTTCTCCAGCAACCGCAACTTTGGAATTTTCAATGGAATGCCCTTCTTTTTATGGCGGATTCTTGTAGAAAATCATATACTAAAAGGAGTTGATATCGGTGAATGTTTCGATTAGAGGCATTATTTAGCCATAAAACGCGCAAATCATTATAACAGAAACAGCACATTTTATTGAAAAATGATGCGACATAAAAGTTGTATTAAACAAAATTATCGTTGAAACAAGTCTACGGGGAAAGGAATGTGATTGTGAAATTAAAAAAAATAAATAAATAAATAAAAAAAAAATCGTTCTTAGAATTAATTTATGTTAAACTAATTACGTAGTAGTTATTTGTAAAAGGAATACATTTTTCCTCCTGCATAGTTTCATGTAAAAAAACAGAAACCATATTTTCCTTATACCACAATACTTACAGCTAGTATTTACGAATGTTCGACTCTGTGTACTTTCTCATTTATGCACTTCATAAGACGATATCTGAAATCCGTTTTGGCACTGTGTATTTCTGCTACGTAAACTGAATTTATCGCCGATCCGATTTTATTTTTCATGTCTTCAATATTTTGAAACCTGTTCTAGTAGAGATGCCTTATGCATTCTATGCCTTCCCCATAGAAAATAATCCATTTCTGTCAGATCGGGTGACCTAGATGGTCACTTCATGTGCAAGCTGCGACAGATACTGCGGTGAGGAACGATTTCTTTTATTGATGGGATATTTACTATATCTAGTACGGTCATTTATAATGAACTGGTGTGTTACCAGTATGAAGATTTATCTTTCCAAGCTTCAGAGGGAAATCTGCTTAGTTCGCAGCCCCTGCGTGACGGACTTTTATATATATATATATATATATATATATATATATATATATATATATATATATATATGTATGTATATATATCCATTTTTTTTTCTGTGTTCAGCAACTGAACTCACTACCGCTTGTGCTCAATTAATCACCATGAGATCATTTTATAAGCTCATCTATCTTCACTCTGGCAGTTCCTGTTATCTAAATGCTCCCGATATAATTACAGTAAAATGAAGTTCCCATATAAAAATGTCTTTATTGCAAATCTCACACTACCAGGGACAGGGTTATATCATTAGGTTCCTTTCTTTTGTTCGCTAAATAATAATAATTGCACTTAATATGTATCCATGTGAATAATTACACAGTAACAACTAATAATGAATATGCCTTGCTTCTGGGAACCACAATTACGGCAGACTCATTATAAAGTAATGATCCAAATAATAAAAAACATTGAACACCTTTTCCATAGTTTTTTTCAATAGTTTATAAATATATATATATATATATATATATATATATATATAATATATATATATATATATGTGTGTGTGTGTGTGTGTGTGTGTGTGTGTCTGTTAACTCTCTAGCGATCACAATTTTTGTTAGATTTACCAAACTCGATATTTAAACATCATTATATATATAATTCTACTGTACGTGTGTATGCCACTGAATGACCGGACCGATTTGAATGAATTTTTTTGTATTCGTTTGGATGACGCCCTGGATGGTTTAGATTCACAAATCAGACCGGCAGATGGAGCAGGAGAGAGGGTTGTAAGGGAGGCCTAAAATTAAAAACAGCGGTATTTCGTTTTATATTGATTTTTCGGAAAATGTGCTCAGGATAAAAGTTGTTTATTTAGAGTAACTTTTGTTATATTCACTTTTGACTTACAACTAAGTACACATTATAAGCTATATTACATTTTTTAGGTTCCAACGGGAATGGGGGTTATAAGGGAGGCCTAAATAAAAAATTCGCGATATTTCAGTTTCTATTTGTTTTAGGCAAACTTGCACGTAACAAAAGTTGTTTTTTGTGTTCCTAAAAGTAGCTTTTGTTTTAAACATAATATTATTAAATTTAATATCCTAATCGCTTGAAATATCATGCAGGACAACGTCTGTCGGGTGCGCTTGTATTATATAAAACTAAAGATCAAAGTCGTTAATGGCTCAAATCGGACCAGGGGAAATTCAAAAATTCTAAATATGTCCGTAATTAAACGTCGAATCGAAAAATTGCGTAGAACTAATTTTATTAGAATTGAAATGTTTTATAACATTCTGTTATATATGTTCTGTAATGTAGTTGTATACAGTTTTGTCTATTTTAAATATTAACTGAAATATTTCCATTTTTTTCATTTTCAGCTATCAGTAAACCCCCACTCCAAATCATGTTATATTAATGAAAAGCTGTAATATCATGTACTACTTTTTTTGAAGGTTAAACACTAAATATGGTTTACATTGAACATTTACTTTAAGAGACACTTGGAAATAGGTTTTGTGATGACGCCACCAGTTAATATTATACGTTCTTTACTCGAAAATGTTTATTTGAACTCTTCCTTACTCCATATTGAACTATTTCATTTATTCATTCAATGGCTGATTGTTACCAAACTCGATATTTAAACATCATTATATATATAATTCTACTGCACGTGTGTATGTCACTGAACTCCTCCTAAACGGCTGGACCGCTTTGAATTAGTTTTTTTATATTCGTTTGGGTGACGCCCTGGATGGTTTAGATTCACTAATCTAAGGCCCGGCAAATGGAGCAGGGGTGGGGGTTGTAAGGGAGGCCTAAAATTAAAAACAGCGGTATTTCGTTTCTTAATTGTTTTTCGGAAAATATGCACAGGATAAAAGTTGTTTATTTTGTTATTTAGAGTACCTTTTTAAAGTTATATTTATAGCTCAGTTGGTTGTAGACAAATTGCGATTTCATGACACTGGGGCGCTCCGGACCTTCCCTTTTTTTAAGGAATGGCCATCAAGTAACAGGAGCACACGAAGAGAGGAAGTTGTGCTGACCAGACTACGCATTGGACATTCCTTGCTGACCCACGGACACTTAATGACAAACAAGGACACACCGACTTGTAGACATTGTAACCAAACATTAACTCTACATCACATATTGAGTAACTGTCGACGAAGAGACAATTTATACATTCGACATGACTTACAGGAACTTTTGAGCGATAACAGTAATTACCTTGACTCAATCATTAAACACCTAAAAGACATTATTATATAGAACAGACTATAATCTACAATTTCCACACACACACACACACTACTCCTCACTTCTTTCCTACATTAGCAGGGTGTATATACATTAATTTTATTTATTATTATTTTATGGTTTCCCTTTCCATTCCCTTTTTTTTTTATTTATTCATTTTTTTTTTGTTTTCTCTTTTTCCTATTTTTTTTGTATGCATTCATTTCTTTGCTTTTCTCCTTTCCTTATTTTATTATTATTATTTTTAGTTATTTCTTCCCCCCCCCCCCAGTCGATCTTATATTTACATTTATATTATTTTCTCACCATCCTGATGTTTCCATACAATATTGGTTGTTTCATTTGAAAATGGTATTCCAGTGAAACTATCAAAACCACCTTTGTTCACTCCTCTTACGTTTCCCTCTTTCTATTTTTTTTTGCTATTCGCTTTTTTGTAAACGATTTAGTTATGAGTAAATCGCCATTGTTGCGGAACTCATTGAAAATAAAAAAAAAAAAAAATAGAGTACCTTTTATTATATTCACTTTTGTCGAACAACAAAGTATGAAAATGTTTATTGAAATGTTTATTTGAACTCTTCCTTACTCCATATTTAACTATTTCATTTTTCATTCAATGGCTGAAATCGGACCAGGAATAAGGGGGGGGGCTCAGGGGAGGGTGTATTCGAGAATTTAAAATATCTCTTCTATTATGAGTCGGTTGTTGTGAGTCGAAAGGTTTTATAGAACCAATCTTGTTAACTATAGATTGCCCGTCTATTCATTTACTCGTACCTCAAATATTAAGGTATTCGTATTTGGGTGTTGTTTTCAGCCTTCAGTAATCTCCCCCCCCCCTTCACACAGACACACTTCTACTCATCGGATTTATATTTAGAAATAGACTAGAATATTAGAAAAGCGTCATTAGTGCCATCAGTGGGAAATCTTCTTAGTTTAAGGTTATTCAAGAACACAGTTTTGTTGTTGCTTCTCACAATTTATAAATTGTATACAACTAATCTTATTGTGAATGAAATATTCTATAAAGTTCTGTTGTATATTTTCTGTAATGTTGCTATATACAGTTTTTGTCTATCTTAAATATTAACCCAGATATTTGCACTTTTAATTTTCAGTTATCAGTAATCCCCCACTCTTAATCATGTCATATTAATAATAAACAACAATATAAATTGTAAAGAGCCACAAAACTGTGTCCTGAATAACTTGATTCACCATCCTCCCCACCAGCAGAAAATAAAAATGGCTGCATAGTTTACGGAGACCCTGCTTGACGGACTTTTCTTCTTAATACATTTGCGTTATTCAAGCTTCAATACGACGTTTTGTTTTTATGGGACCTTTACTATGTGAGGTACTTTCATAGATAAATTTGTGTTAATCAATTTAATTAGTATATTAGTATGTATTATTTTTACTTTAATTTATATGTGTGTGTGTGTGTGTGTGTGTGTGTGTGTGTGTGTGTGTGTGTGTGTGTATATATATATATATATATATATATATATATATATATATATATATATATAAATTAAAGTAAAAATAATATATTTTATTACATACAGCAACCTATTCACTAGACCTTGACCCATAGATTTTCACTTATTTCAGGCCCTTCAAAACTCTCTTAACTGGAAAAACTTTAAAACGCTCGACAACTGCGAAACGCACATAGAGAGTAGTTCATTGCGCAAAAATCTAAGAAGTTCTGGAAGGCGGAATTAAAACATTAAAAGGAAGTTGGCAAAGTGTAATATATTAAAATTAGTCATTTATAATTGATTACAAATATTTTTAAATATTTAAAACATAAAAGTTTTTATTCGAAATCACCAGTAAAAAGAACTACGAACTTATTTTACAACCTATTAGTATAATATTCTTGTAGTGCGTTTGTGTATGCGCGCGCGCGTGTGCTTGCCTGTGTGTGTTTGTATGTGATTATATAATTATTTAATAAAATATTATTTTATTATTTACATAGCTTGTAGCAATGTTTGATATAATTTTAACTTAAAATTTTACTCTAAAAGAGCTTTAATTTAAATTATATTTTTTGTTAGGCCTTAAATAGAATATATTATTAATGTATTACAGGTATATATATATATATATATATATATATATATATATATATACACGTACATGCATATATACACACATGACTAAGTTTCTGTGATTCATCTTCTACCTTTTTATTTTAAACTCAATTTTTTTTTTTTAAACTTAATACTTTATTCAGTATGCATTCGTTACAGATTAAATGAATAATAAGAATCATCAATTAATTAATAATGCTAATATAACTTTAGAAATTAGGAGTTTAAAAAGCATCTAAAAATATACACTCTGAAAACTGGTGGGTAATGTATTATATATTCTATGCAGAAACAACGATAGAAAAATACAATAGTCTATTTTATTTAAATATTACCTCGTTGATTTCAAATTATTTTAACTACATTTCAGGCAGTTCTAGATGAAGAATATAGGTTATTGTATGAGAAAACTATTGTAAATAATAGAAATCCTTTAAAAAATAAAAGGGAACCTGTCCAAAGTACGAATGGGATATTGTATAGCGGCTGATCTCTTATTTTTTCCAGTTGAAAAGAATCAACTAATCATTAAAACGAAGCGTTTATATATATATATATATATATTTATTTATTTATTTCCTTCCTGAAGTAACCCTACAGGAAGGGATTTTATTAGACACACGTCCCGTACAATAATTAGTACATAACATGTGCTTGATACATAACATATTTTTTTTAAACTATAATAACATAAAATATTTGTACAATAAAATTATTTACAACAAAAAAAAAGAAAAGAAAACTAAAAGAAATTTTGGATTCAATAAATGAATAATTAATTAATTTAACTGTATTTCAGTTTCAAATAATTCAAGAAAACATACATTTCTTCAGCAAACTGTTTTAATGGTTTATTATGTTTATAAAACAATAGTTTTTCCTCAACAGGCCAATTTTCTTGACGGTATTTTAATTGGGATTCAAAGTCTTCTCTTTGGTCCGTTAGTAGTCTGCAATCATAGAGCAAGTGTCTGTATGTCTGTTCAGTAGTTAAGTCGCAGTAACAGTTTGGTTGATCTGTTAGGCCAAAACGATTAAAATAAGAATTTATTGTTCCGTGTCCAGTTAATAATTGTGTCAAGTAAAAGTCTGTTGATATTAATTTTTGTCCTAAGTACTCTTTTATGTCTGGAATAAATATCTTTAAATGTTGTCCTTTCATAGTCATATTCCATTTCTGTTGCCATGTGATAATTATGTCAGTAAGTAATTGTGTTTTTAAGTGTGATTTTGTTGTAGCATTCTGGAATTACACCTATGTACCTTTTATATATATATATATATATATATATATATATATATATATATATATATATATATATATATATATATATATATATATATATATATATATATATAAGGCGAAGAACCTTAGTTAGTGTATATATATATATATATACATATATATATATATATATATATATATATAAATTAATGTTAAATCTATATAAACTCCCTTATATTGCATGGGACTCATCGTATTGACGCACTGATAAGGGTGCCCTAGCATTGACATCCTGAGGCTATTATGTTATCATTCTCTCATGGTCAGATATAACTGACTGGTAATTTTTGATGTCATGATATTTATTTTCCTTATTTGTTATGACAGTGAAATTCTTAGACAGGTTTTGATTTTAGAATGAATATGTTTCCAAAAATTATTTTCTTTTGTTATCTCTTTTCATAATGATTTTTCAAAATACGAAATACCTACTTTTATATGCTAAAAGCATTTTATTCGTCTCTTTTTATTTTTTAGTAAACCAATATTTCAACAAATGTACCTCAGACTTGTTAATCTTCTACTGTACATATAGATATAAACGTATTGTTTCTTCTGTACATTTCTTCGTTTATTTAGTAGTTAACAGGATATACTATTAAAGAAAAAATACAGATCTATCGTTTTTGTATACAGTTCACTATAGCTAACAATGTTAACTAACCTTTATGTGTTTGTTTTTATATATGTGATGTGGTTACATTTTCATCATTTTAAATGTAAAATAGTGAATTACGTTGTGACACTCTGTTATAAGTATTATGCAAGTTAGTTACAGTATAACATCCTCATTTTAACGTTTCAAATTTGCATTGGAATGAGGTTCACGAGGAATGAAGAGATTGGTGGTTCATTAAAATTTAAACGAACAAAAATTTAAAGAGAACTATAAAGTGGAATATGAGTTATGCCACATCATTCTTGTGGTTTTAACAAAACGAAAATCTGGTATACATAACCTGATTAACTTGCTCAATGAAAGTATTACTTTTTCTTCATTTAAATAAGTTATTATTTTTTAAATTTCATCCATTGAAGGAAAATCTTATAACAAATTATATGTTTTGCCTTATAGAATTTTAATTTCTTTACAACAAATAATATGCTGATTTTGATATTAATTATTTTCTTTTCATTTTTAGATATCCTAGAAGGCAGGAGAGACCTCAAGTTTTACAAGGTAAGCTATTTTCTTTAATTACTTAATTATTAATGTAATTTACCATCATAAAATCTCAATTGGTTTAGCAGATTTCCCTTAAGCGGTTATTTCACGATTTTTGAAAAATTTCTTCAATCGATCCTAAATGGGAAAAAGCATGCCTATTCCAAACATACAAACATACACGCACGCGCACCACACACTTGTCTTTTACCGTTCTAGTAGTCGTCATTTATGTCTGTCATTAACAAACTTTATTAGCCGATATTCCTTAAGGTAAATCTGCTATTGAGGTTGTTCTCATCACGTGCTTTCGAAACATTTCTTCAAATATCCATCGACCCCATCTAGGAAATGACGAAAATGAGGTCCGCGACCAAGCTCAGATATATATTTCTGTCAATATGCTATAGAACCAATTTTATTGTCTATAAATGTTGTTATATACGTAGTTTATTAATCCAGATATTTACACTATTTAGTTTTTAGCCTTCAGTAATCCCTTAATCATGTCATAACGATAAGCTTTTTTATCATGAACGACTTTATTTGAAGCTTAAATACCAAATATTGTTTTCATTAAACTTTTGCTTTGTGAAGTATATGTAAATATGTTTTGTGAGATTTATCATTTAAGATTTTATTTGATCGAAACATGGAATTAAATCAATATTGATGCCAATTTAATTGTCTATAAGTGTTGTTCTTTTTCTCGATTTTGACCTAAAGCTGAGATATATGATCTTTTTTTAGTTTTCAGCCTTTATTTAATCTCCACTCCCACTCACGAATCATATAAATCGCGAATCGGTGGAAAAGTTAAGTTTCCAATTTCAAGAAAAATTGTTATTAATCGGATTGCTTTTAGAATAATGAATCTCATCGTAAACCCGTGAGCTTTGTTACATGATTGTTTCTACATTATACAATGTAAATTTAGGTTATAGTCTGCCTCACGACTTGTTAAAACAGCAATATCCGTCCTTTGCTGTATTTCAATGTGACAATCTACTTAAAAATTCTGCAGGTGCTGTGTAAGTAGTTTTCTATGGAGCCTAGAATTTAGTGAATATATTTCAATTTCATCATATTCCTTTTTTGATTTAACTATTGTTTTGTGCAGAAGAAGGGGGAGGGGGTATATTACCATGCTCCTCCTAGTTACGACTTCCGTGACTTATTGGCCTCTATTGATTTATTTATTAGCAGATTTCCCTTAGGGGGAAATCATCTATTTAGGCTGTAGCCATGGTGGGATTTGCGAAACATTCCTTCAAATGTCCATCCTACCGATGAGTTCAGTAAATGAGGCCAATTCAAAATTTTATATATATATATATATATATATATATATATATATATATATATGTATATAGTGTGTGCCCTCCCCCCCCCCCTTAAAATTGCCAATCGTATTCATAAAAGGCAGAGACTTGGTGTACCATTATTGTGGCCCCTGAATCTTTTCAGAACATATTCAACTTCGTAACCTTCTCCAGTACTTCTCCACCGACCATACATTCGGATTCGTATAGAAAATCAAATTTTAAAAAGAGTTTATATCAGTGAATTTTAGCAGATTTCCCTTAAGGGAAATCAGCTATTGAGGTCGTACTCATGACGCGAGTTTCGAAAAATTTCTTCAAATGTCCATCGATCCTACCCAGGAGATGACGAAAATGAGGTCCGTTCAAAATTATCTCTCTCTCTCTCTCTCTCTCTCTATATATATATATATATATATATATATATATATATATATATACTAGCTCAGATACCCGGCTTCGCTCGGGAATTGATTTGAGGCTGAAAGGTGATGGTATTTTTTTGGCAAGGCTTTACTGTGCACAATATTTGACATTTACCCGTCCCAGTGTTTAGGAGTTATACCCATTGTTGGGATCTGTTAATAATAAAATTATTTTTTTATGTAAGTCTTCACTGTCCTCCACATTGTCATATTTCCCGTCTCCTGTGCATTATGCATAGATTTCAGTTATTAAGGACAAAATATTAACATAGATTTGAATTAATTTTTCCAGGTGAGGTACCTGATAGTTCAAATTGGAATGAATTGTTGAGCATATCAATATTTCTACTCAAATTACTTGCTCCACCCATTGTTCCTGGAGAAATGTATAAAACAAAAGTTAATCTAAATAACAAATTGACATACCGAGTTTTTTTAAGTTCGGTTTAATCGTTAGCGCCCAATGAATGAGCTGACTCCCGCTAAAGTTTATAGTGTATATCTCGTTTATACTTTGTTTAAAGACAAAAATGAATATGACAAAAGTTACTCTAAATAACAAAATAAACAACTTTTGTTATGTGCATATTTGCAGAAAAACCAATAGAAAACAACATCCCGCTATTTTTAATTTCAGGCCTCCCTTACAACCCCCACTCCTGCCCGTCGCTAGAAATGTTGGTATGACATTCTAAAAAAGGCGTTTGTTTCATTACACATACCAAGTTTTATTTATTTCGGTTGAGTTTATTGTGCGAAATACAATTGTTGACTCCCGGTATAATTTTTAGCGTATAACGCCTTTATACTTCGGCATACGACGATAGTGTATATAAAAAAAGTTTCTCTAAATAACAAAATAAACAACATTTGTTATGTGCATATTTGCCGAAAATGCTATAGGAAACGAAATATCACTATTATTAATTTCAGGCCTCCCTTATAACCCCCACTCCTGCCCGTCCTTAGAAATGTTAGTATGGCTTATTATAAGGAAGACTTTTGTACTAATTCACATACCGAGTTTGGTTTAGTTCGGTTGAGTCTTTTGTGCCAAATAAAATTGTGGACTCCCGCTTTAGTTTATAGCGTATAACTCATTTATGCTTCCGTATACGGTAAAAGTGCATATAACAAAAGTTACTCTAAATAACAAAATAAACAACTTTTGTTATGTACATATTTGCTGAAAAAGCAATAGGAAACGAAATATCGCTATTTTTAATTTCAGGCCTCCCTTATAACCCCCACTCCTGTTCGTCTCAGAGAATTTTAATATAGCCTAAAGTCTAAGTTGGGTTAGTAGTAATATACATACCAAGTTTCATAAAATTGGGTTCAGCCGTTTATGCGTGAAAAGGTAACAAACAAACAAACATACACGAAAGAAACAAAATGCAGTTATGGTGTCTATGACATGTGAAACGAAAAGTTATCGTGAAATTTTGAGAAAAAAAATCAATGTACAGACAGAGGTTACAATTTTATATATATATATATATAGATATATATATATATATATATATATACATATATATATATCTATACGCGAAACTGTGTACCTTAGCTTGTGTGTGTGTATATATATATACTAGCTCAGATACCCGGCTTCGCTCGGGAATTCATATGAAGCCGAATGGTGATAGTATTTTTTTTGGCAAAGGCATTTAATGTTTGCACAATGTTTTGACATTTACCGTCCGCAGTGTTTTTTAGATGTAAATACCAGTCGTTTTCAATGGGATTTGTTTACAATAGCAATTATTTTTTTATGAAAGGCGGCTTCACAAGCCTCCAAATTGTATAGTTTCCCATTTCCTGTGCATTCTTCCATAGATTTGAAGTTTGAATTAGTAGTTTTTTAACGTGATAATAAAACTCTTTTATACTTAGTGTATACGACGAAAAAAAAAGGGGTGTAAATATAACAAAAGTTACCCCAAAAAATAAAATAAAATAAACAATATTTTGTTATGTGCATTTAAATTGCCGAAAAACCCTCAATAAGGAAACGAAATATCAACTATTTTGAACTTTCAGGTATCCCCTTATAAACCTCCCACTCCTGCCCGTCCCTAGAAATGTTTAGTATGGCTTATTTTAAGGAAGGCGTTAAGTGCTAATACAAATACCGAGTATGTTTTTAATTTAGTTCGGTTGAAGTCTTTTGTGCCAAATTAAAATTGTTGACTCCCGCTATAATATTTTAGCGTATAAAAACGTCTTTATACTTCGGTATACGACGAATCGACGAAAATGTAAATAACCAAATGGTTTCTCTAAATAACAAACATAAACAACTTTTGTTATCTGTGCACTTTTTTGCACGAAACCCCAATAGGAAACGAAATATCCACTATTTTTAATTTCAGGGCCTCCCTTATAAACCCCCACTTTCCTGCCCGTCCCTAGATAATGTTAGTATAGCATTTATTATAATGAAGACGTTAGGTACTAATTCTCACATACCAGAGTTTGGTTTAATTCGGTTGAGTCTTTAGCGCCCAAATAAAATTGGTGGAACTCCCGCTTTAGTTGATAGTTGATAGCAATATTAACTCATTTATGCTTCCGTATACGACAAAAAGAGTGCATATAACCAAAGGGTTTACTCTAAATAACAAATAAAAATAACTTTTGTTATGTGCATATTTGCTGAAAAAGCAATGGGAAACGAAATATCGCTATTTTTAATTTCAGGCCCTCCCTTATATAACCCCCACGTCCTGTTTCGTCTGAAGAGAATATTAATATAGCCTAATAAAGTCTAAGTTGTGGCCTGGTAGTAATACACATAACCAAGTTTCATAAAATTCGTGTCAGGCCGATTATTGCTTGAAAAAGCCGTTTAGCGTGACAAAGGTAACAAACAAACAAACAAATAAACAAACAAACAAATAAACAAACAAATAAACAAACAATCAAACAACAGACACCAAAGAAACAAACTGCAGTTTATGGTGTTCTAATGACATGGGAAACGAAAAAGTTATCGTGAAATTTCCGCGAAAAAAATCAATGTTACATACAGAGTTTAAAATTTATATTATATATGATATAAATATTTATATATATATATATAGGGTGTGTGTGTGTGTGTGTGTGTGTGGGTGTTTTGTTCATTCGTTTTTCTAGCGGTCGCAGTTATTGTTTTATCGTTACCAAACTCGATATATAAGCGTTTTATGTAAAAGGAAAGATCAAGTTCATTGACGGCTAAATTCAGACTGAGGGACGGGGGGGGGGCGGTTTTGAGGGGAGGAATTTCGAAAATTTTTCGTTATTATAAGTCGGATCGAAAAGGTGTATAGAGGCTATCTTATTGTTAATTTAATTGCCTATAAATGTTGTTAATATAAATATTTCCTCTATCATGAATATTAACCGAAATATTTGGATTTTTTAGTTTTTAGCCTTCAATAAACTCCCACTCCTACCCATGTCATATAAACAAGAAGCTATTATATCATGAACTCCTTCATTCTAAGCTTCAATACCAAGTATTGGTCTCATTGAACTTTTACTTTTTGTGACAAATGGAAATAAGTGGCGCCCGTGGGAAATCTGCTTAGTTAACGTGGCCCTTGCGTGACAGACTTTTTGATTTAACTAATGTTGGAGCAGAAAGTAGGACGATATTACTATGTTTCTCCTAAGATTTCTAGTTCCTTGTTCTATTTATTGCTTCGTTTTTAATATTTATTTACGTATTTAGTTTTCTTCTGTTAAGGGATGGGTGCATTACGAGCTTGAATAACGTCCGTCATGCAGGGACTGCATACACTTATTAGATTTCTTTCAGAAAATGCCACCTATTTAACTTTACTACGTCATAGACTAGGGCGGAAGGTCAACAAAATAAAATGAATACTTCAAGTGATTATTTAAATCATTTTTATTTCTCAACTACTACTAGTTTGAATAAAATTGATTTGAATAATCATTTGAAGTCTTCATTTTATTTTGTTGACCTTCCGCCATAGACTTGTTAAGTATAATTAGATTACACACGTGTTGGAGCAACACCCTGGTGACCACATATTACAATCTACTCTTAATTCGAATCAAAATAAAAGCTAGGTATGAGATGATCAGTGACTCAATTACTCAAACTAAAGGTTCGGTGAGCAGAAGTGAAGGGTTAGAACAAACTATAAAGGCACAATTGCTTTAACAAGATTGATTACTTGCCGCTTAAATGTAGAGTTGTGTGCGTGCATGTGTGTGTGTGCGAGCGTGCGTTTGTGTGTGAATTTTCGGTTGACATTGTAGACCTATGAGATATCTTTAGCCGGCCAGCGAGTGACTCCAGGGATTAGCTATCAGTGCTTTACGTAGTGAGTGATCAACACGACGTATTACACCCATTAGCAAAGAAGACCTGGAATGTTTTCCGGGGAGTTGTTACAACTCATTTCTATCGTCGCCGAAGACAGGTGATTGATATAGAAGACAGACTGGAGAGTTCTGCGGGGGACTGGCTACGCGAGTGACAGGGACAAGAGATGATCGCGGGGACACCCCCCCACAGAAGAGTTGTTGAGATTACATATTTCCCTATTAATGTATTTATTAACGTCCACTTTTTGGCAAACTCGGGCTAATTGTGGTAACAATTTCCTATTAATACAACACTCCATATTCCTACTTTTAATATAAAGAAGATCGGTTACTTTAAATAACAAAAGCCCACACCCTTCACACCATCACACTGAGTGGTCCGCAGTTGGACTTACCCATATTGTGGGGTAACATAGGTGGGTAAAATATATTCGGGGGTAGGTGGGGAGCAATGGTCATATCGCCAACGGCAGTTTTGTTAAGTTGACAGGGATCTAGGCGAGAGCCAGCGTTCCTTTTATCCATACCCTACGGGCTGAAAGGACTGATTAGTAATAATATAATTTGTGGTCCAAAATAGCCGAAGAGCGAATTCTATGATGCTTTTAGATCAGGGGTCTCCAAACAACGGCCGAGGGCCACATCCCGGCCCGCGGACAATTTTGTCGGCCCGCGAAGAGCTAGCCATACTTGAAGAACTCCTTTTAGAGAACCATAATTTTTTATAGCAAATTAAATTTAGTTTACTGAAGTATTCTAATTTTAATGCTTGAATAATTGTTTAATATGACATCTACTTTGACCAATGGTCATGGACTAACTGCTCATAACATTGTTGTAGGCTTAGTTATTGTTTTTTGTGACAAGTTGGATTAAAGAAATACAGAATTGTAATGAGTAAAGGACATATGTATAATATGTAGAACCAATGTAACTTCAGTATAATAATAACTAACAAATTATTGAAATGAATCCAACTAACATTTTATACATTTTAAATAAAAACATAACTTATAACAAGCATAATGACACATGAAATACTAATGAGATTTATGTAATTGAGATTTTCCACTGACAATAGTTTGTAATATAAAGAAGAGGTACTTTAAATAACAAAAGCCCACACCCTTCTCCACTGAGTGGGGCAGTTGGACTACCCATTTGTGGGGTAACATAGGTGGGTAAAATATATCGGGGGTAGGTGGGGAGCAATGGTCATATCGCCAACGGCAGTTTGTAAGTTGACGGGATCTAGGAGAGCCAGCGTCTTTTACCATACCTACGGGCTGAACGACTGATTAGTATAATATAATTAGTGTCAAAATAGCCGAAGAGCGAATTCTATGATGCTTTAGATCAGGGGTCTCCAAACTACGGCCCGAGGGCCACATCCGGCCCGCGGACAGATTTTGTCCGGCCCGCGAAGAGCTAGCATACTTGAAAACTCCTTTTAGAGAACATATTTTTTATAGCAAATTAAATTTAGTTTACTGAAGTATTCTAATTTTATGTTGAATAATTGTTAATATGACATCTACATTGACATGGTCATGGACTAACTGCTCATAACATTGTTGTAGGCTTATTGTTATTGTTTTTGTGACAAGTTGGATAAAGAAATACAGAATTGTAATGAGTAAAGACATGTATAATATGCAGAAAATGTAACTTCAGTATATAATAACTAACAAATTATTGAAATGAATCCAACTAACATTTTATACATTTTAAATAAAAACATAACTTATAACAAGCATAATGACACATGAAATACTAATGAGATTTATGTAATTGAGATTTTCCACTGACAATAGTTTGTAGTTGTGGACTAATATTACTTTTACCAATTATTAAAAGAGATTTAAGATGCTCATCGGTTAATTTAAATCTGTAAACATTTTTTGTGTACTTCATTTTGGAGAAGGTCTTCTCCTTTTTTTTATCAGTGGACTATTTCACTTTTTACCACCGGCAACAATGATAATATGGTTTTGGCCCTCGGAACTTATTGGAGTAATCAGTATGGCCCTAAGGCTGGAAAGTTTGGAGACCCCTGCTTTAGATATTTATCTATCTTGCCTATATTATTGAAGAACAAAAAGATGCAGTCTTCCTGCATTAAATTTAAATTAATGCAGAGAGTATATATCATTCTTTTCCTGCAACATTGTACTGAAGCTACTTATTCAAATATTATAACGATATTTCAGTGTTGCTGATATGCTCTGTAATATGACAGTTGGTTTATGTTGTGTGAAATATCAAAGTCCTTTCTCCCTTTTTAGTCAGTCAGTACATACATAATTACAAATTTCACTCCTCGATTTATCTAATGTAGGTATTCATGTGCATGTCTAAAATGGCCAATCGTGAGAACGAAATCTTTTATTCAGTCTTTTATTGTTGGTTTTGTCTATTTTAGTTTATTGTCCCTGAAAGGAGTACATGCATGCCAAATTAAACATTTTAATTTGGTAATTGTGGTCAGTTGATCGTGTTGCAGGAACAGAGCCCTCAACAAAAACCTGCTAAATAGTTTGAACGCGAATTATAATAAATGTATACAATGTCTTATGAAGTGAGCGTTAATAAATAAAAGTAATATTGAATGACAGAAAGTGATCTGAGGGGGAATGTTATAATCTGAATCCACACTAATCCCCAAGAATCCCATGCACCTGTTCAATATTCTTTCTATAATCATTCAGATACACTGCAAGTCAATGGGCTCAGGCTAGAGCTACCGAGATTCAACCCTTTCTTTCATTATAAGTTTTCTATTATTGTTGCTTCCTTTTTGCAATTTAGTCATATTCTAATAGTAAATATCTCGTCATTCATTTAAAAACGTTTAATGAATTTAAATGAAATATATCTTAAAATTCTTGGATCAAATATATATATATATATATATGTGTGTGTGTGTGTGTGTGTGTGTGTGTGTGTGTGTGTGTGCTTAAAAAATATTAAAAAGGGGAATTACTAAGTAAGGATGGAGCTTTACTTTTATTTGCTAGGCATGAGCTATTACTTCCTTATTGTAAAATTTTCGGGTTTCAGATTTCAACACCTCAACTTCACTCAAAAACAACTTCAACTTGCATAACTGAAAAACGGCTAGCTTTAGAATACTAAATTTTGGAGGTTGTTACGTCTAATTGTGCACCTCCCTTTTTATTCAGAATCGACTAAGGAGGTGGGAAGGTTAGGGGGAGAACAATTTTTATTTTTTTTCTAAATTCTTCATACTAATGGACGTTTCTAATTGTAAGTTTAAACATTTCTAATTTTTATTCTTTCTTTTTTATTATATTGTTGTAGTGCATCTACTTATCTTTTCAGTTTTAATATTTTTAATTAGTTCCGTATTGCATTTAACTAGTACTATTTTTAAATTATTTTAACCTATTATATTCGTAAATAATGTTTATATAGTATTTTTTTTTATTTTGCTTAGTTTGGTAGTAGTTTTATTTTTGTTGAGTATCTTCGTTGTTTTCTATTTTGTTATTCTTTCTTGATTTCTATTTTTGTGTTTTTTTGTTATCTACTACTTTTTTTTGTGTTAATTGTTCTTTGTTGTTTTTTTATCTTTTGTTGTATTTATATTCTATTAGTTTTTTGTTTTTTTTATCTTATGTTTATATTCTGTTAGTTGCGAAGCTCAGAAATATCTGAAATAAAAATAATTGTAAGATTTCTTTCCGGACTTTCAATTTTTAGATTTTCCTTAGTACATATTTTAGGGAATTGTTTGTTTATTTATGTTAAGTATTGGTTCAGGATGGCTCAGGACAATGAAGCAACTTACATTATTAAAATTATTTTCTCATCTAAAATTTCAACGGTTAAGTATTTTTAATATTCACTAAAGGTGTATTTGTACTCTGAATGTTTTTACTAATCACGGCTTTTCTATTTTGTCTCTTCAGCAAAATTAAATTTAATATTTGCGTTAAAGAACTATTGTTCCGAAGTTTTTAAATGGATGAAATATCGTTCATCTTCAACCAGATCAGAACGGTGGGAAGCCTTAAGAAATTGCAGCAGAAATGATTATACACAATAACTGATTAAAGGTAATCTGCTAATATTGCTTTAATGGATGAGTCATATTCCGTCCCACCAATTAGAGCGTCGGTTGGGATTGTGTCCACCTCGCTAGTAATACGACTATGTAGGCCTCATGCACCGAACACCGTTTAATGGTTTATGGCCAATAGAATATATGCATATTCTATTAGCTCATGCGAGCTTCCTCTTATTGTGCTTCCATAATAGTGTCATGACCTGATTAATTACTCTTAATAAGTTGAGCAGATAGTCCAGCAGAATGTTCAATTTGTTTCCCTCTTCCATGGAGTTATAATTTAGAACTGCGTCAGAAGATACTTTGGTTTGTGTGCCATGAAAGTGAACACCTCACACAGGATGACTGTTCCTTTCATGAATGATGAAGTGCAATGCATAAATTAATTCTTGTTAAAAACCGCACAACCTACATTCCTCGTTCCGTTACCTTAAGATTTTTAATATTTACCATTATGATGTACTAGTCATTAATCTAAAACTAATTACGTTCTATTTATATACAAATAAAAACATTTTAAAATTTTAGATTTTATCTGAACCACCAAATTTGGTTTGCTATATTTATCGAGGTCCTATAGTTTTTCAACTATCTTTTATAAGCCTTACACCTTTCTTCCTATTGCGATTTTGATTGCATTTGAATTTTCTCCCTTAACGAAGAAAGGAAACCAAGTGTAAAATAATTTTATCATGATTTAAATGACTTATAATGTTGGCAGTTTTATCCAATGTCTTCTGTGCTAGCCATATCTTGGAGGTATCAAGATTTCCGCCTTCCCGACATTAAGTTTTTAACATTTAATTTGAATAATTACATTTCATTATCTCCGTGCTATAACACAAATTGTTTTCCTGCGGTATTATCCACTCCCCGGTATGAATAATTCCATTCATATATAGTTAAACGTATTTTCCTCTTTAATTGCCTTGCCAATAAATAGAAAAATAATAGCAATTGCTGTACTGATCTCTCTAATAATTACTAAGGCCATTAAAATATTTATGCTTGACGAGCATAGGATTTCTGCACTGTTATGCATATCAGAATAATGAACCAAATTAGAACGCAATGTTGTGCTTGATATCATGGAAGAGGTTGCCGCGGGTGCATAGCATATAATGGAAGATAGGACGCATATTATTGGGCTCCTCTACCCATATTTTTTTTCCCATATAAGAGTTTTTTTGCCTGCCTGCGTTGAGCTAATCTATATCGATACTTTTTCGTTTCACATGTCATAGACACCATAACATAACAAAATTTGTTTATTTTGTTATTTAGATTAACTTTTGCTATATACACTTTTTTCGTATACCGAATTATAAACGACATATAGACTAAAACCTATAAAGACTCAACCGAACTAAATAAAACTCGTTATGTGTATTAGCAATAACACCTTCATTATAATAAGCCATACCAACAGTTCTAGGGAAGGGCAGGAGTAAAGGTTCTAAGGGAGGCCTGAAATTAAAAATAGTGATATTTCGTTTCCTATTGGGGTTTCGGCAAATATGCACATGACACAAGTTGTTTATTTTGTTATTTAGAGTAACTTTTGTTATATTCATTTTTGTCGTATAAAAAAGTATAAACGAGATATACACTAAAAACTAGAGCTGGAGCCAACAATTTTGTTGGGCACTAACGATTGAACCGAACTTAACAAAACTCGGAATGTGAATTAGCATTAATTCTTCCATGATTATAAGATATATTACATTTTTTTAGGTCCAAACGGGAGTGGGGGTTATGAGAGAGGCCTGAAATTAAAAATGGGGATATTCAGATTCCCATTGATTTTTCAACGATTTTTTATAAAAATACTATCATTAGTTAGTCAACGATGATTTCCCGGGCATCGCCGGGTATATTAGCTAGATTGTATCCAGAAAATACGTACATTATAGATGATATTTAATTATAATAAGTGCTATCCATGATTATGATTTTGAATTATTCACGGTGTGTCAAACAGTGGAGAGGGAATGATTAGAGATTTATTTCATTTATTCTTCAAATCTAAAATTTTTTTTTCCACAAGTCGCCCAACGGACCCTTACGGGAAGAAATGAGCCCAGACGGGAAGAGCAGTTGTACACGTAGAACCATTGCCAATAACAAAATAGAATCTTTGGGTCTCAAATGATTTCCCGTGCGAAGCCGGGTACCTTGGCTAGTACTCTATATAAGGGAAGACGTATTGGATTTAGCAGATTTCCCACAAGGGAAATCAGCTATTGAGGTTGTACACATTTCCTTGAATGTCCATCAGTCCTACCTTGTAGATGACGAGAATGAGGTCTTTTCTAAATTTTGTATATATATGTTAATACTATTTTTCACAAAGAGTTAATTTTCCCTTGGAGAAATCTCCTGAATGTTTTCCGGATATACCACGAAGTGCTAATAAGAGTGAAGACGGTGATATGGTTAGGGTTGGTTATAATGATAACGATATTCGAAAATGTAGTGTAGATTTTAAATTTGTTTTCAACTTAAAATCCTCTCAATCACAAACTCTAATTGGCCTTTGTTTGCCGAAAAACTTTGCTTTGGACACCTAATTTTGGTGAAATTTTGCATTATTTTAATGAATTATCTTTTCGATATAATCATTAATGGAGCGGAATGTATGCACACATGTAGTAGCGGAGCACGTGCACTGATGTTTAGCTTGTTCTTAGATTAGATATCTTTCAGATATTCGCTATTCTGTGATAATGAGAGTTCTTTGGTTCTGTTATCTCCTGCTTCTACCCCTTCACTCATTATCTGGTTCTATTTGTGTTCGTCATAATAGTTCATAGGATAGGACTCGTGAGATAATTACGTCCTTCGTCTAATATAATATGATATAATATTATCTGAGGAATCTTTTCTATTTTGCACTAAATGATTTCCTTATTGTTCCATTGAGATAGATTCTCTTAAAACTCATATGATTCATGTATTGTGCCAGCACTGAAAAAAAAAAAATTGTTTATTTTTTCATAGGGATCTGTGAGATCAGATTTATTCACTTAAAACTTTCATGATTGATATTCTAAATGATTTATAATGTGCAATTACAAATTTTATTTGGTCTATTACTTTTTTTTATTTTGATACATTGAAAAAAAAACTTACAACAATATTATTCTCAGATAGGGATCCTTATAGTCTCACAGTTCAGGGCCATCCCGTCCGTCTTAACATATTTCATTGTAACTAAGACGCATAAGCTCACGATATTTGGCATACAATTTAACCTCATAATCCATAATAATATTTTAACCCTCATTCCCAAATTTCGTGTAACCACATGCCTTTGAGAGCCTAAATGTAATGGAGGGTAGGGGGGGAAAGTATGTACCCATTATCCCCTTATTGGATTACAAAATCCCCAATTGGATTTAGCACTTTTTGAAATTAAACTTTTTTTCGGAGGCTCGGGCTATCCATGTGAGTTGTTGCGTTGGTCTTAATCTCACATGCCTAACCTAGAGTGTCGAGTTATTTTCTCGCCTGAGCAATAGGAATGCACTTAGTGACGAACCCATTAAATAAAACTCTTAGTCCCACTCCGGCTAGAAAACGCTGGTAACCTATAGATAGACTGCCTTAATTAGCCATAGTAGCACAGAGCGAACGTTAATAAATAAAATTTCATTTTTTTCGAATAATAAACTTACACAGGTAAACAAATTGCTGTGTTGCATTTACCCTTTTAAACATTAGAGCGATATCCTAACATACGTTCAAGAAGAAAAGTAGTATAATGTGTATTCAAATATCATCATCATTTTTCACTCGTTATTTAGCTTCTTCATCACGACAAATCAAGTCTAGTGCATCAATTTTATAACCACTTTCTTTATCGCCTTAATTTCTATTGGGCAAATATTGACGAATTTATCATCGTTATTTGGATCAAATAAATTTAGTTTCCCGACAAAATAAAAAATTCTTATTATCTATAAACATGATAAAATACATTCCTCGTCAAAAAAAAACGCAACACCCTAAAATTTATTAATTTCACTGGGTTTTTACTGAACCAGAGAATCATACCTTATTGTGTCTTATAATACAAGTACATAGGAGTAATAAAAAGTGTATTTCAGAAAAAAAAAAATTAATTCCTTTAATTACAAAAAAAAAATAAAAATTTATCCTAAAAATGAAAAAAACAAAATTTTAACTTTTTTAAAAATTAAATTGACTATTCTTACAATAATAACCAGTGTTGCCACCTCTTGCTCGAATGACAGCCTCCATAGGTGTGGGCATGCTCCAGATCAAGTCCTAGACGGCCTCCTGAGGTAATCTTTCCCACTCTTCCAAAACGGCAGCCTCAAGCTCCCTGAGGTTGAGTGGTGCTGGTTCCCTGGCTCGAACATTTCTTTTTAGTCTGTCCCATAAATGTTCTATGCAATTTAGGTCAGGGCTCCTCGCTGGCCACGGCAATGTATCGATATTGATTTCGTTTAGGTAGTCCCTAACAATAAGGGCAACATGTGGCCTTGCATTATCAAGCATAAGAAACGCATTTTCACCAATAAATGACATGTATGGCATGACATGGTCCTCCAAAATGTCTGCCACGTATTTTTGTGCAGTCAAAGGGCCCCCACGAATCAAAACTAACTCCGTGCGAGCTTCCCATGAGATGCCACCCCAGAACATCACGGAGCCTCCACCATAAGTCTCCTTTCTGACTTTACAACATTGGCTGTATCACTCACCTGGCTTCCTCCACACTCTTCTGCGTCCGTCAGGAGAGTTTAGCGCCACTCTGGTCTCATCGGTGAACAGGACTCGTCTCCAGTCATCGACAGTCCAATCTCGGTGCTCCTGGGCAAACCTAAGGCGGGCTCTTTGGTGCTCTCTGGAGGGAAGTGGTCCAACCATGGGCCTTCGTGCCCTCAGTCCACTATTCCTCACTCGTCTCGTAACTGTTGATACCGAAACACGTAAGTTTCGGACACCAGCGGCCAAGATTCTTAAGTCGTTTGCTGTTATTAGCCAATTTCTGAGAGTCTGGAGACGGATAAAACGGTCGTCTTCCGCTGATGTGACCCGTGGTCAGCCCGATCCATGTCTTCTTGTGCATCCTCCTGTCTTTCTCAATCGTTTCAAGAACCGTGCGACAGTTGAAAAGTGGACCCCAAGTCGATTAGCAATGTAACGTGTGCTACGGCCTTCTTGGTGCATCGTCACTGCCCTAATTGTGTCATCTCTATCTAACCGTGCCATAATTACTTCTCTATTCTAAAATAATGCGCACTTGATGAAATTAACACGAATACTGAGCCCTAGTAATTTTTTTTTGTATCCCTAAGTCGATAAGAATGACTATGCTGAGTGCTGTTTATAAACAATAGGATTAAAGATAAGAAGTGCTGGAATTCAAATGAAATTGTTGTTTTTCTCCTCTAATGTATTTGTCTCATTAGAAACATGAACATAATATTTTTTATTTCAATTAAAAACTTGTGTAATCAATAAAATTTAGGGTGTTGCGTTTTTTTTTTGACGAGGAGTTTATTATTCAACATTCTGTTGTTATACGATAGAAGAATGTAGCGGACAGACAGACAAGATTTTTAATTTTGATGTTATTGTTCGAAGAATGGGCTGAAACGTTAAAAAAAAAAGTGGTCCTTTCCAAATTTAAATATAAAATCAGGCAAACGTTAGAGTTTTATTTATGTAGATTAATTTGTATATTTTGCTTACAGACGTTCCTTACAGATTAGATCTCTGCTTTTTACCGATTTTCCTTAAGGTTTTTTTTTGTTTATACAAAATGCCTCTTTTATAGCTAAACATTGTAAATTAGAATATTAAATGTATATATTATAGGCTAAGAAATTATTTACTACTATTGAGCTGAGACAGTGAGCATTCATTACATATGCACACCTTAATAAAGGTCATGACCCTTATTTAGTGTACTTAACCAAATGGTGCATTTTAGGTCATCAAATATTCATCCAAAAACAACTTTTTGCCAACAAACTACCTTTTTTCGTGCCTGGACTTATAAATTGCGAGAACCAACTGTATAGGGTGACACATAAGAAGATAGAGGGGGGGAGGAGATTAAAAAAATCGCTATAACTTAGAAAAACTGTATCAGCTTAGGGTATCAGCTACTGTGATTGTACTCATCATGCAATTTTCGAAATCTCTCTCTCGCCCTCATGTGTATATACGTGTATGTATATATATATATATATATATATATATATATATATATATATATATATATATGTATATATATAATTATAAAAATGAAAACTCTATTTTTAATTTTTTCTTGGAAATTTCATGTTATTTTTTGTTTTACATAGAATTGAACCTATTTCAGGCATTGGTGGCTGTTATTTACTCTATTTTCATACCTAAGCGTCCAAATCGAATTTGATAAAATTTGTTATGAGTGTTACCAGTAACCCAACATAGACTTTAAGTATAATATACTAATATTATTATTTTTTCTTTAAGCTATACCCTGACCAACAGGTGTGGGGGTTATAGGGGAGGCCATAAATTAAAAATTGGAATATTGTCTGTCCTATTGATGCCTCAGCAAATGTGTGCATAACAAAATTTGTTTACTTCGATATTTCAAGAAACTTTTTTTATATGCACTTTTATCATATAAGGAAGTATGAACAGCAATAATTTAGTGGGCAATAATTTAGATAATTATAGACGTACCAAACTCAAAAGATATAGGCTAGGCGCATGCGTGGCCTCTGACACCCCCTCGCCCTTCCCAAAACTATCTTCATTTCCCCTCCAAGTGCAGCATGGATTGAATTCTATTTACGTTATTACACTATTTATGTCCGGAATTTTGAATTTCGGCAAATAGTGTTTAATGTAGCCGAATATTTAAGAAAGTAAAAATAGAAGCATAAAAAGAAAAGAAATGGATTCTGAATTTTTTAAAAAAAAATATTTACATCGAAATTTTTATGACAAGAGACCAATTATGAATTGTTTTCCATGGTGTAAAGTATGTTGGGGTGGAGTTTGCTGAGGTCTGGTATTACCTTGTTAATATCGTCTGTTTCGGTTTTGCGTCATCTACAAATCTAAAGTATTTTGTTATGATGCGTGTTGTCCATGAGTTTTTGGATGTGTGTTTCTTCAATGTGTTGTATGAATATCTCAGCCAGAAAAGATGAAGGAGGATTTCCCATTCTAGGTCTGTCTGTCGGTATGTATATGTCGCTGTTGAAGCGGAAGTAATTCTGTTTCAACACTCTCTTTGTCAGATCAGGGATTTTCCTAACTCATCATAGTATAAGTCGCTGAGTTTGGTAGTGAGTATGCCGATGGCTTCGTGTACGGGTATTTATGGGTACAGGTCTTATATTTGAAATGGAACTAATCTTGTTCGTTCTGTTCTGTACAGGTCTCTGAGTTGTTGTAGTGCTTTTGATTGTGTCTCTGTTAGTTAATTTTACTGTATAGTGTATAGATGTAATATGTTTTGCTAGCCTATATGAGGGTACTGGTCGGTAGTTAACTACTGGTCTCATGGGTCAGTAGTTTTGTATACCTTGGGTGCACTCTCAATATACGTGATCCTGGATTCATGTTTAAGAATTTGTAGTGTTGGTTACCTATCGTCTTACTAGAGTAGACTACATGGACTATACAAAATATTTCTACAGACGGTTAATGTAGAAATATTGTCTATAGCCCATCATTGCGTAACAAATGCCTTCATTATTTAGTCTTAATATTTCCCGAATAATTTGTCTGTCGGTGTGTGTCTGTGTCGCTCTCTCGCTCTCTCTCTATATATATATATATATATATATATATATATATATATATATATATCTATATGTATATCTGTGTGTGTGGGCGCACGCGCATGTGTGTATGTGTACGTATACACATATATGTATATCCTTTACATCAGATGACCCGCTTCTTAAATTGCTTGATGATGTAGTCATACTGTTTTTCTTCTTTAAAGCATCTTATTTATTTTTGTTCCCCTACGTGTTTCGAGCATTATCAAATTTTGTTTACTTATCTCACTAACATGTATAAATCATAATTTAATTTCTTTACAATGATATCTATATCGGTCTATAACAACAAGTCACTGATTAAGAAGAGTTGCCTAGCCAATGTTTATAAACATTTTTTGATTTTTAGAGTTTATTAATGACCGAAATTTGAGTGTGGGTTTAAAGATGGGCTATAACGCGAAATCGCAAATATCTCCGTGATGCGTCGAATTGATAAATGTTATGTAATGAAATCTTGTTAATAAAGCAATATCCTATTTTTTGAGTTCATTTTTTCTTAACTGATATATTTATGAATTTCTTGGTAATTTTATGTTTTCTGTCATCAGTGAACTTTCACCTCCTAATCATACGTTTTTCACTTTAAGAAATTAGACCTTAAAACATATAATTCCCACGTTAAACCCCATTTCATTTTCATAGGCCTATACTAGGGATTGAGTAGAGATTAAATGTTACGTGACTGCTTATGTTGGTAAATCCAGTACGTAGACAACCTACTTATTTAACTGATACCCTGCGTGGTTGAATTATATATATTCAGAGTTATTATCCATAATACATTAATTCAAGGTAAGTTCTTAAGTGTTGGGACTCATATTATGTGTGTGTGTCTATATATATATATATATATATATATATATATATATATATATATATATATATATATGTGTGTGTGTGTGTGTGTGTGTGTGTGTGATTCATTTGATAGTCTTCACAAAAACTGTGCTATAAGCATCTTGAACATGATGGAGAAATAGTCATAGTTTTAGATTTTGCTTAGGGGAAAACAGTAACTGTGGTTGTATTCATGGTACGTGCATGATACATTATTATGTACCGTGTCGAACATAACTATGTAACTAATCTTGTTGATAGCATTATTTAGTTAAATCTATACCATTTGCTGTAACTCGATGATATGTGAGTTATTAAATTTTGTGTTTTCTCGAGTTATTTTTCATTCATCTACTCATGCTATTTTCATTCACCACTTTATTCATCATGCCCAGCTTAAATTTTATATCTTGTTTGCATATGACCCATACTTGCGAGAACATAATGTTATATGACTTCATCTGTGCATTTTCCAGAACGTCTGAAGTCTTCTTAGTCAACGATTTTTGGTAGCATTTTTGAAGGAAGCGTGCTTAGCCGGTCACCTTGGGAATATTCTACAGTTCCACTAATAAAATAGCTGCCTTATTCTAAGAGAAGAGTAAAGAATTCAAGGTCCAAGTCGTGGCATTTTTAAATGGTCTTTCCAATTCACGGAATTTGTGTCTTTCTTTTGTAGATTTGCATATTCCTGGCTGTAAATTAAAGTTAAAACTTTAAAAAAAAATAATAATCACTCTAAACGCTTATTGTATTAAAATAAACCTATCTATCATATGCTATTTCCTTTTTTTCAATATCTCCTCAGCATTTTTTTATTGTTTGCAGCTTATTAAAGTTCCTTGACCCTTTTGGAGTCTAGCCATTTCCAACGTGATGCGAATTCAACCAATGTTTTGTTGGGCCAGTTTTCACCCCGTCATATTTATTCAATTCCAAAAATTGTATCCAAGTTATTATTTAGTTCCGTGAAAAATTGGATTGCCTATCGAATTATTTGGGCTGTTTGTTTTGATGGTAATGAAATCGGCATAGAAAATATTGCGAAAATAATGAACATAGTCACTTGTGGTCTCGCGAACTGTTGGAAATAAAAAACACACATAAGAAATTGGGTAGAGTGAACAAGAAGTATGGAAACACTCTAAAACCGCATGGTTTGCTAAATGTCTGAGATCATTATTCATTTAGTCCTAACAATCAAAGACTGTTGTGTCGTCGGATGTTCCGAAAATTCACAAGGATACTTAAATGTAATAATATAATTAATTATGAGCGTAGAATTTATATTCAGACTCTTTTAAACGTCTACTATTACCTCGAGGGAGCCTTATAATTGAAATAAAACAATTGGAATGTTTAATCCGCCCATCTTCAGCCTGTGATTATCGTTCAAGATAATATACGTATAATGATGCAAGCAATAAATATTCATTTTTAATGGCATTTAATAGACGTTTATTTTTCTATCCATCTAATCTATCTATCTATCTGTCTATACTGTATGTATAAATTATGTATGTATATATATATATATATATATATATATATATATATATTATTTGTTATTATTTATTTGTTTCCTTCCTATAGTAACCCTATAAGAAGGCCGTTTATTTGTTTCTGCATGTCCCATGCAAGTTAGTATACCACACGCAATATATATATATATATATATATATATATATATATATATATATAGTAAAAACCATTGCACAGCTAATAACGTCAAGCAACTATTGTATAAAGTTTTCATTGAATAATGTATACTATAATATTAACTCATAAGAAATTTACACGTTGTGTAATTTAAATATGAATGAGGACATTTATCATATTGTTACGTTTTTATTACCAAAACCAGTAATAAACGTTTTTATTAAGAGTTCTTTTGGATTGCAAAATTAAATACTCGCAAGTTTCACAGTTTTTATCACTGCACAATTTATTTCACAATGCACAATACACTTGGTAATTATTCTTAATTACTACTCACAGTATTCACTGATAGCGTCACTGTTCTTCAGATTACACAGTCCAACAATTCACTCACGGTCACTGCAATGCACAATAAGACGGCACTGCACTGTCCTTTACTTCTTAAGTAAAGCCGTGTCTTAAACACGGCACTAAACTGTTACTTACAGTCACGGCACAACACTGTTCTTCTTATAAAAACACTTTACCGCACTGCACTAAGTCGCACTGTAGCACTGATGTGAACATCAAGACAGGTGAGAATAAAAACTGACTCGCTCGTGGCTGGCTAGTTCTTTATATAGGGCGTCGGCATACATCAAAGGGGAATTGTCTGGACTCTTCGACGTCTGGCTGGAAGGTACTGGTAGGAGCTAGCCCATTCTGTCGGCTTCTTTGATCTATATTGCACTTCCTAAATACTCTCTCTCTCTCTCTCTCTCTCTGAAGGATTATTCATGTATTTAATTTTCGCAACAATATAATGCTTCATTGCCCTATTTACTCCCCTTTCAGAGAACAGTATTTACCATTCATCAAACAGCCTGCTGATAATTCACAACTTCATAATATTTTAAATAGTGCAACTACAGAAATATATATTAGCATTTTTAAATATTTAAGAAATAGTTTCAAACTTCGCGAATCTTATCTGAGTTAACATTGTAAAATTTCTCTTTTTCTCTTAATTATGTGCTTTTTTTTAGTACTGTTATACCTATGTATTAAGAACAGGAACCAAGATAATGATAAGTTTAATAAAACTATTATGTTGAAAATATAATGTTTTAATATTAGGTAAGATAATAAAATATAATGACACTCATTAGTTTAGATTTTCTAGAAATGTTAACGTAAATTCTAGTCAGTAAAAACTCATATATATATATATATATATATATATATATATATATATATATATATATATATATATATATATATATATATAAAAGCTACCAACATAGAAAAACTAACCTCATTATATAAGGCCTTGCTATAAGGAAACTCTTGGAATAAATAAAAATAAGTAAAATAATATATATATATATATATATATATATATATATATATATATATACATATTTATATAATAAATCATTATTATTATATATTATATTATTATAATATTTATATGTATGACTATTATTTCCCTTTAGGGAAATATGCTTAAAAAAAAAAAATCATTTGTTTGGTGGTATCTATCATTACAAAGAGACTTTTAGCTCTCATTTTGAAATTACTTGGTAATTATGTTGTACATGTAGAAAGCAATCGTTGGAAGTGGCTAGTGGTTAAACAGTTAGAGGTATTTAGGAGTGACATGTGTGATGGTATGGCGTGCTGCTAAATGTTGGGGAGTGGCTCAACACTGTCGACATTTCCTCTCTCGGCTATCTTGTAGCAACTGGCTATGGATCACTTCACCCGTAGCTGTACTTTGTAAACGAGCTCTATAGAGATTATATCTAGATAGTATACGGTGTGAAATGAGTCATTATTATACATGAATATATACCATATTTTCAGCACTAAACAGCTGAAATACAAAAATAGGTACCACTTGGAACAAAAAAGTCCATCACGCAGGGGCAGCGTGGACAAAGCAGATTTTCCGCATTATGGAATGACACACTAAAGATCTCATCTCAAACAAATATTATCGATTTGTTTTTACTGTGTGAGATTTTATTGAAGGCTAAAAAAAGTCCGTCACGCATGGGCTGCGTTAACTAAGCAGATTTCCCATGTGCGCCACGTGTTAGGATTTATCTCAAAACTTAAAAGTTCAATGAGAACTTCAAATAAAGTGCGTCATAACATAATAGAGTGGGGCTATACTGGAGACCAAAAACTAAAAAATGTAAATATCTCAGTTAATAATGAAGATAGTGTAAAAGTGCACACAACAACAGTTATAGAAAATAACATTTGCAATTAGATTGGTTCTATAAATTTTTTTGACCCAACGCATAATAACGGAGATATTAAGAATTTTCGAAATTCTCCCCCTCTAAACCCCCCCTCCCCCTGGTCCGATTTCAGCCCTTAACGAACTTGATCTTTCTTTTTGTATAAAACGATTATATATCAAGTTTAATTTAGTTAAGACAAAAACTGCGCTTATATATATATATATATATATATATATATATATATATATATATATATATATATATATATATATATAATTTTGACCGGGGTCACTTTCGACATCTCATAGGTAGGATTGATGAAATTTTTAGAAAATCACTTTATGAGTACAACCTCAATAGACGATTTAAGGAAAATCTACTTTATAAAACAGTTTCTCGTGGAAATATAAAGAATTAATTTATATACTAAATAATCTTATCATTCCCATCAAACTTTAACAGATTACAGTTATTATCTTGTGTTACGAGTGAACCATAGAATGGCGATTGAACGTATATTGATCCTGAATAATCTCTTTTTTTTATTCATACTCCAATCATTATCTAGTTCTAGGCGTAATGAATGAAAGGGCGTTTGGACGAATGTTGATGAATTTTTTCATGTTCATGATTTCAAATAAATATCGTTTCTCGTCAAACCATAACGTCGAATTGAAAGTATTGGCGGGCAAAATATGATAAAATTCTGTTTAGATAGAAGCACAACTGTTTCAATTTTTAAAACATTTTATCCCTAATTTCATGCATGCCTTAGAGCAGCCATACTCGAAGTGTGCTCCGCAGAACCCTAGGGTTCCGTTAAATCCCTGTGGGGGCTCCACAAGAGTTTAGAAAACAATTCAAAACACCTCTCACTCTGGTCGACTGTTCCACGATACGTGTGCTCCGGCGAAGCCAAGTTTCCAAAATGAACTCAAAATCCCTTTTTACCAAACTTGAAAAGCCCAAAAGATTGTCCAACGCGATATATGAATCTTCTCCTATTTCAACATGTTCAACATCATACTTGTCCGAAACAGGTTTCTCAACCTATGCAGCCACCGAATCAAATTACTGCAATAGATTGTACGCCGAACCTGAATGAGACTTCAAACTCTCCTCCATCAAACCTGATATCAACCAATTGAGGAAAAATAAGCAGCTGTTTTCCATTAGATTTTTGTTATCATTACTATTATTATATTTTTGAAGTGAAAACTTCTTTGGGCACGTTGTGCACCCCGTAAGGAAGCATTTGCGGGAGAGGAAAAAAGTATGAAATCGCGACACCGCCACCGCCACCGCTAGTACTAAGGTTTAGAAATAAAATCATATGGTATTTTATAACCTAATCATTTGATAGTTTATTTACAATTGAAGTGAAAACTTCTTTAGGCACGTTGTGGACCCCGTAAGGAAGCATTTGCGGGAGAGGAAAAAAGTATGAAATCGCGACACCGCCACCGCCACCGCTAGTACTAAGGTTTAGAAATAAAATCATATGGTATTTTATAACCTAATCATTTGATAGTTTATTTACAATTGAAGTGAAAACTTCTTTAGGCACGTTGTGCACCCCGTAAGGAAGCATTTGCGGGAGAGGAAAAAAGTATGAAATCGCGACACCGCCACCGCCACCGCTAGTACTCAACTCAAAGCTAAAGGAGCTCCTTTTCTTCATAACTCCTGAACCAAATTAGCTAGAGTTTTCGTTCGCATACCATTTTAAAGAGGACAAAATCAGCATCATTTCGTTCACAGATACTATATATCTACCATTTTTACTTTCATAGATATTTTAATCCGAAGTTTAAATAAATTCGAATATTTAAATAAATAAATTCGAATATTTAAATAAATAAATTCGAATATTTAAATAAATTCCGATATTTAAATAAATTCGAATCAAAACTGTTTGTATCCTACTTTAGCTACCATATACCGATTGTATCAGTTTTAGAAATTGGTGATGATGCTGGCAGTGATGATGGTTCAAGAGTTTTTGAAATTATGGATAGAAATTGATTTTTCTGAGTGTACTTAACTTATTTTTGTAAAGCATTTGTAATAATTCTGAAATGTATTTTTTTTTCTTTTATGTAAAATAACTGAAATAATTATGTATAGTATTTTATATTGATAAATAAAACAATTCGTGGTACATTATTTTTTTTATCACTATTATTTTTGTCATTTCATTTTTTCATGTAAAATAGAACATAACTGTTACTTATTGATAAATAACTAAAAATATTTTTAAAATAAGACTTCGTAAAAAAAATTTCTCAGCAATGCCAAAATTGAGCGATCAAAGCTAAAGGAGTTTTCACTTCTACCGGCAGTCCCCTGACTGCTTTTTTTTTTTATATAATAAGTAACTGCTACATTGTACTGTATTATGACATAAAAATAATTTTATTTAATTTTAGGGTTCCGTCAAGTATCTTGTTTTCCAAAAGCGTTCCGTCACCAGACAAATTTGAGAACCGCTGCCTTAGAGTTTTACATATGGAACAAAGTTTTTATAGCCAATCGTGTTGATAATGTAATGTCCAATACCTCATGTCTACGTCTGTACGTTTTTCTGTTATCTAAATAATGGACGGAGCTATTTTTGTGCGTTTATCACTTGTGTGTTTTTTTTCACCTACAAAATTGTCCAAGTTTTCAGTTCGGAAAAACTGAGATATGTTCTTTGAATAGCCTTTCCCACGAATTATTTTGTTCTTACATATTCAGAAGGCTAAAAAACTAATTTAAATTCTTTTCTCGGAGATAAATGGATAAGTACCGCATTTGCCAATTTCCAGGTGACAATTACTAGTTTAGTGCTGGCTGTATTTAGTAGCATGTGATTTTGCTAAGTGGTATCATTATTAACGATTGAGGTAATGACCACTATGGAGGGACGTCGATGGTAACTCCGGAAGGATGTTTTAATTACATGTTTCTAATTCGAACAATTGCTGCCCTCCCACGCTATTCTCTGGGGAAAATCACGGCATTGACATGTTTCAATTGATTTTTTCCTTTCTAATGTCCGTTGTATCCAACAATAAAAGACGACGAATCAAGTTAAAAATACGTAATTTGTTCTGCCACCATTAATAGGAAAAAAATGGTGAATGATATGTCTGTAGTCCCTTTAATTTCAAATAAGTTTTCAGAAGACCTAAATTAAGAAACAATGTTTAAAGAGAGATTAATAAAGAAATAACGTTCACAGGGGTCCCGAAAATATCCGTAATTATTGGAAGTCCAGGTGACTACGTATTACTGACATCCGCAGTTATTGCATCTGTAATTTTTATCGACTATAATAGAATTCATATTGCTGTTCAGACCAGCTTGCACAAAGTAGGAAGTAAGTGTAGGAAGTAATAAATTGGAACAACACTATTTCGCTAAATAACCACCGTCCATATGTGTATCCAATAGAAAAATGTTCCTAACAGTGTGTTCAAAATATAATGAACGCTATAGAATATATCAATATATCATTGATTTTCAATTGTCTATAAGATGAATGAAATATGGAAATGAGTAAGTATGCCAATACCCGTGTGCGTGTGCGCTCGTGAGTGTTGAGTATCTGAGTATGTGAATGTAATAATTGCTGTAATAAATTAGTGAGGAGATTAATAATTCTTCAACATTTGTTGATTTTGTTGTTGTTCATTTCATGTGGGACGTTTATGGCTCAATGGTTGACACCCTTTGAATATTTTTATTTTTTATATTTTTTAAGGAAGTCGAAGTAATTTAGTTTGACCGTTGGTCCACTAGTCCAATAATTCTTTAATGTAATGCTGATAATCACCAAATAAAAATAAGGCTGAGAATGGAATGTGAGTTCAAGTTAGAATAGTGCCCCTGACATTGATAGAAATACAATGTCATACTTAAAAATCAGCATGAAGGCACGTCGTGCTGCTTCTTATATAAATCTTGTTATCATCTAAATTAATCGTTATCACTGCTCTTAGTGACGCAAGCCTGACCTTCATAAAACTTTAATGTTGCCAATTGACCGGTTCACCCGCAATAGACGTAATAGTTATAAAAGTGTCTACTTCTCATTAAAACCATACCTTGAGTTTTTAATATTCAAAAATGAGTATATATTTGTTTTAGTTTTATTATACGAGGGAAGGGAAGAGTGAGAATTTCAGTGCATTCATTTTTGATTAATTGTATTATTTTAAGCCACAAACCGATTTCTTTGAAAGCTGTATTGCTGAAACCGCTCGGTGGATTTTCATGGTTGAGGTACCGTTGTGTTCCTCATGGTATTGCTTTGAAAAATTGTCCAATTTGAGGTACCTCCTACTCACGGCGAGATTAGCCCTTCCCAATTTTTTATTTCTAACCTGTCCCGTGCCACATTAAATTCGGTATTTCGTGTATCGCTTTACCGATCCAGGTAAAAACTCTCGGATACATCCCCTTTCGTTCGGTACCTTAAACTGAAATAACCGCCGTCTGCCGCACAGACAAATGACAATCGAACTCGAAAGTATATTATTTGGAATTCTTTTCTGTTCTTTCTTATAAAATATAAAAACCCATACGGTTTAAAAAACTTTTATTAGAGGGTGCTGAGGAAATCAAGAGCCCTCATTTTCACAAAGACTGAAGAAAAAATAATTATCATTTATTTGACCCTCTGTTGTAGTTTTAACAAGTATTGTTTAACGAGACACTCGAAAACTTTTAGACATAAGTAAGTTGGCAATATTGATAAAGGGGGTTTTGACACAGTATATAAGACATAATGCATCTCTAACCGAATATATTTAAAGAAATTTTCCAATTGGTAGAATCGTCCATACCTCACATAATGCCCCTATTCCTCCCTCTTAACTCCCCCTCTCACAGGTCCGATTACAGGCCTTTAACGAACTTGATCTTTATTTTTTCATTAAACATTTTATTATCGAATTTAGTAACAATCAAACAAAAATTGCGTTTGCTAGATCTCGAACAGACACACACACACACACACATATATATATATATATATATATATATATATATATGATATTGCTCTTCATCTTCTAGATAGGATCAATATAATCTTGAGGAAATTTTTAGAAAATCGTGTCATTCTCAACTTCTGCTGAGAGCGACATTCAGCCAATTAATAAGTAAATAGCAGTGTTAGCACTGCTGACTTCGCATCCACTGAAAATTAATGTGCAGTGCTCCAAATTTTGGGTCCAAAATGGGTGAAAAAATAAAATAGAATTAATTTATGAGAACTATTTATTCTAATGTTTCTGGGCTACTAAACAGTTTAAGGACTCATACCGCCAGCACTCCCTGTTTTTGAGAATGCAATCTAAAACGGCAACTGAAAGAACTAAACGTGCTTGGCCAAGAGGATTTATTTAATAACTGAATCTCTCGTCTCTCACTGGCTAACAACCTGAAGACAACGCGCCCAAAATATTTATAGGTCAAGAAAGTTGGTATTTTATGAATAAATTTTGTATTTTATGAACATTGATATAAAAATAATAACATATACCGTTATGAGCATTTATCAGAATAACTAAAATTTGAGAAACTTCGTGCATTTCAACAGCCAGAACTAATTTACCATCATTAAAAAAGAAATACAAATTGACCTTCATAATTCAAGTAAATCTATCGTGGTTCTAGTAATCATCATTGTGTATTTGAATTTCTGTGAAGGCTATTTATGAACGATACTTTGATGTAATTACTCATCAGCAACCAATGTCAATCAATGATTTTAATAAAACGATAGTGCTAATACCATTATTAGAGTTCTCAATGGTCTGCTCAAGTATGTTGGCCCTTTAAGACTATGGGATTTTCTATAGCATTTTAATATTCTTGATTTAATATTAATATCTCAAACATAATTCGTACATTTTCAACTACTGTCGTCGAAAGTTTTAAAGCTATATACATTTTGCATCTTGCTTACATTTGCAACATAACATGGGTACAAGAACCCAATTATTCACCTTTTCCTCCATAGTTCTCTAAAATACATTCATAGTAGTCAGATGTAATACTTTGCCTGTATAACAGTGTAAAATATACAGTATGTATGTGTACGCACACATACACGTGTACGTATATAGTTCGATCATCTTTTTTAACTCTAGAATTGAAAATTTCTTCTTCTTCTTTTTTTTATTATTATTCTTCTCATAGGATCTTTGTAACCTTTTTGTATATATCTGAAAATATATGTTATAGTATTTTGTCTTTTTTGTAGGAATGATCGAATGGGAACAATGAAAACAGACATCAAGAAAGACCCCTTTCCACGCCGCCCGGCTGTCAACATTAACTTCAATGATGTCACATACAGTGTCATGTCATGGAAAAAGCTCAGGCCAGGTGAATTAATTTTATAATTACTTGTGTTTTAGCCCAAGTCGTTGAGACCTGCTGTCTATCTGTTTGCTCATATTTCTTAAGTTGCTGTCGTTTTAATTGGACTGACTTATAATTTTAGTTCACATATTCTTATTCTCTCTTATTCAATGTGTAATTTTCTTGTCTTCTGAGGAGAGGAGGAACAATTAACCAATTATAAGTGCTCTAACATACGCACGTGTGCACGTGTATTTTAAATTGGTGATCTTCTATAGGGCATCAGTTTCCCAGTGTCCTTATATAATAAATATTGTTTTAAAAAGTCAGTTCATATTTTACTGCTATATCAGAGGAAATACTCTGCTATGATCAAACTTCTCCACTGGAAGTCATTATCGCTTTCTATAATTTATCGTTAGAATAAATAAATAGCCAACATATTATATTATTTAATAAAAAGGAAGCTAACATTTATTTGTAGCGGAAAATCACCTCTTGAGGTTTTGCAGCTACTACTCTGCTATTGTAGTGCCTTGCCTGAGAGTCACAAGAAGTTCCCCAAGGCACCTAAAAGGAGAAATTTTATCTCTCACCTTTAATTATTTCTACAATTTATTATAGACTCTTATCAGTTTGGTTATTGTTCCAACAACGTTTAGCAGATTTCCATTAAGGGAAATCGGCTATTGAGGCCGTACTCATGACACGATTTTCCAAACCTTTATATATATATATACACTTGTCAGTTGCCACTCTAGCAATTCGTATTCGATCGAAACCAAACTCGATATATAAGCGTTTCTTACAAAAGTAAAGCTTTACAGCTTCTAATGAAATTTGCATCCCATAATTTTTTTGATGGGTCTACCTGTGCTGCTTTTTCCAACGATATATAAGCGTTTCTTACAAAAGTAAAGCTTTACAGCTTCTAATGAAATTTGCATCCCATACTTTTTTTCATGGGTCTACCTGTGCTGCTTTTTCCAACGATATATAAGAGTTTCTTACAAAAGAAAAGGTCGAGTTCATTAATGGCTTTAATCGACCCAGTGGAAGGGGGGAATTTCGAAAATTGGAAATATCATCGTTATTATACGTCGGATTGTATAGAACAAATCTTATTGCAAATAAAATCAAAAATATATATTTCTTTTACTGTTTACACACTAACGATCATATTAGTTAATGGCTGAAATCAGGAGTGAATATTGGGGGGGGGGGGTGTTAAAGGAAGAATTTTGAAAATTCAAATTATCGCCTTTATTATGAGTCAGGCGATTTTTGTTGTGGAGGTTATTAAAATGTAAACTAACTGGATGATTTCTCATTGTCATTTGTATTTGTTCACTTATCTAGTGTAAAACTTCACTGGGAAGTCTGCTTAGTTTGCTCAGCCCTTGCGTGACGGACTTTTCTCCTTGAATGAAGTAAGGGAAATTTGTAATCGCGTTAATTTTCGGTTTTCATATTTCCACGGAAATATCCATTTTTACCATTCTTGGACCCATTTTGACTAATTTAGGTGTGATATTTGTACGTATCTCGCAAAACTCAAAATCGACTAGTCTTAGATTGTTGAAATTTCATAGTTGGGGTTGTTGTACGTCTAGTTTTTACATCTTGACTAAAATCGCTTGAGATGGAGAGGAGAGGGCGAAAATAAATAATATCCAATGTCTCCGAACGCATTAGAGGTAAACAATTTGTGTAAGATCTTTGTTTATCATGAAAAGATTTGTAAATTATTGTTTATGACATTTTTCGATCCGTTGCATTGGAATTGGAGATATCTTATATCAATTTTAAATCTAATAATTTTAAATGAAATGCAACCAAACGCTTTGTTTATTTAATGCAATTGGTGTGCAAGGAAGTCACGTGGGGCCCACAACAGATTTGCCATTTGGTAATCCCCCTTTTCCATTCATGTGATTTTAAATTAAAAGAACTGAACCCTTCTATAAACACATGTTTCCAGTTTAAATTTCAATTGCTATTTACATAGGTTTCTTATTATGGGAGTCGAGGGGCATCACCGTTGCATAGAGTAACACACTTAAAGCAGCACCTGCATGACGGGGTTTTGTAATAACTCACAATTTAAAATGAACTCCCTTCTGGTACTACTTGTTTATTTATATTGGACTGATTACAAAGCAGCTGCTATGTTTTTATTCTATGTTTGCTAAGTATTTCATTAGTGACATAAAAGGGATCTTAACTTTTAAGAGATGCTTGAAATTTATTAGATTGTTCTTTTATATCAACTATGTTTTTATTTCGTTAAACGTTGGTCTGTCAGTTTTTATCTTTGTGCGTTTTTTTACGGAACACTTATATTATTTCCCATTATTTTTTTGATAAATTACACCTTCTAATTGCTAGCTATAATACTCGTAAATACTCAGTGCAATCCACGTCCTTGAATATAAATTGCTGATAACGTTTATAAATTCGATTGTACACTTCTGCAGATTTCCCATGTGGTTATTGAGTACCCTTTTTTAAGCGAAAATGTTTTTTTTTTTTTTTTTTATATATATATATATATAGCTAACAATTGTAAATTAGACAATTTAATGCTTTAGGTATGATAATAATTTATTAATATTTCTTATGAAACTAAATTATGAAGGCCGTTTTAATTAAGACCCAATTCCCATATTCTAGTGTAATTAAATACATGATGCACCTAAAGTGTTTATGCTCTCTTAATTATAATTTAACCTAAACACAACTGGATTTTTACATTTTCTTTATAAAACAAATATTAATGAAGGTATTGATGTATTTATTTGTGGTTCAAGAATCCCACTCCCCTCCTAGTTGAAACTTTTAATTCTCGAATAGCCTATATTGTATCCTCGGTTAGTTGCCTCTCAAATATTATAAAGAAAATGTAAAAATCCAATTGTGTTTAACATAACGATTACGGCCCTAAAACTTATTTATTATTCTCAATTATGAATTTCGAAGTTTTCCATTCCAACCTCTGGGCTCCCAGATAGACTTTAATGAAAATACATGAATGGAATTAAGACATTTTTAGCATATGTACTAAGGAAGAGAAAATTCTTAACATTCGCTATTTTATATTTCACTACCACCTTCAGGAATAGGGGTCAATATCGTCTTTAATAAGGATTTTATGAGGAAAATGTAAAGATCGAATTTTTTTTAGAATATATTTCACGGCCCTGAATCGATATTTTAACTTGTGCATTTCAAAGAAACCTGAAAGACAAATTGTATTTAAAATGTTTTTTTTTTTCAGTCATAATACATTGCTTAAATTTATCAGTTCCAAATTCTGCCTTCCAAGTTCTGGTGGTCAAATAGAATTTGGTAGTGTTCCATTGCAATACCTCTAGGAAATTGTGAAATGGTATGTATATTTATGAAGAGGAAAAACGCCGTATCACGCCTGCCATTGACAGCATTGAGTGTTTACTAAAAACACTGTTGGCCTCTTAATCTCACATGGTAAGTTTAGAGTGGCGAGTTCGATTCTACCTTTGGCACTAGTAGTTTATTTAGTGACTAACTCATTAAATAAAATCCTTAGTGTCACCCTGGCTAGAAAAGGGTGGTAATCTGTAAATAACCCATCTCAATTAGCCTTAGTAGGAAAAAGTGGATGTTGATAAATAATAAAAAATTATATCTCCACGGAGTACCAGTTTTATGTCAAACATTGGCCACCAGCTCATACACACTTCTATGGTATTACAGTAGAACGCCTAAGTAGAATTTTATCACCTTTTTCCTACTAATATTAAGATGATGCAATCGTTAAAATGTGGAGGAAAACAACATTTATTTGAACCGTTAATTTTTTAACATTCGGCCAATAGCCATTCCACCCATTCACGATTAAATTTATGTATATAATTTGATGTTCAATAAAGGGGAAATATGGAGTGGTTACGTTAATTCAGTCTATTTATTTCTATGAGAAACCACATTTACAGATAGGAACTATTACACTTTTTACATCACCGTTTTAATGACTTAATGACTGTAAATTAACGTAAATGGTCATTTGTGAATATTACGGGATGATTTTGTACATAGATTAATTCAATCTTTATGGTTCCAATGGAAAATAAATATTGAACAATTTACTCGTTCAACCACCAACCTTTCCATAACTTGTGTGACAAAATTTCTTGGACTGGTTATTAAATAGTTGGTAATGAAAATAACCGTTTTAAAACATATTTTTCAGTCATAAATTTAAAAAAAAAAATTAATACGTCGTAAATCTATTTCTTTGTTTACTCCTGCTCTCACAGCTTAACGGACATTTCTGTTGGTTTGTTGTTGCCTGAAACGAAAGTTAAATTACTCACGACAAGTAATACGGCAATAGTGTTTCATTTTGTCAGTGTTGTCAATGAATAGAGAAAAACGCCTGTTGGAGCAATAATCAGGCTGATAAGAGCGTAAAGAAGTTGTCGAAATAATTACAGGTGAGAGATAACATTTGTGCTGGTTGGCTTATTTCGTCACTCTGGCAGTCCATAGAGGTTGAGCCACATTCTGGCTGCTATGACCCTGGGCAACTTCTTGTGCCTCTCTGTCAAGAAACTAACCTCTTTCCTAGTACCTATTTCTCACACTCGTTATTTACTAGAGTATTGCCCAAGTTATTCACTCGCCTCGCCTCATATGATTTTGAAATAATTTTCTCTACATATAATTCAGTTATGTTGAAGTTTTAAACACTGTATTTTCTTCCAAATTCTTGTATTCAGTCTCTCAACCAGTTTCAATTTACTAGAAGGCTTTCTAGCGTTTTTGATTTTGGCTTCCATCTATTAGCAGATTTCCCTCAAGGGAAATCAGCTATTGGGGTCGTACTCATGACGCGATTTTCGAAATTTTTCTTCAAATGTCTATCGATCCTACCTAGGAGATGACGAAAATGAGGTCCCTTCAAAACTGTATATCTATATATTACCGCTCTAGCGGTCGCAATTATTGTTTAATCGTCACGAAACTCGATATTTAGTCGTTTTATGTAAAAAAGAAAGATTAAGTTCATTAATGGCTGAAATCGGACCAGGGGGAGGGGGGGTTTAGAGGGGATGATTTTCGAAAATTCGAAATATCTCCGTTACTTTTCGTCGGATCGAAATATTGTATAGAACCAGTCTAATTGCAAATTCAATTTACTATAATTATTGTTATATACATGTATTCTCTATCTTGAAAATTAACCGAGATATTTGCATTTTTCAGTTTCAGCCTTCAGCAAACCCCCACTTCTACTCATGTTACATAAACAATACTCTATTATATAATAAACCACATTATTGGAAGCTTAAATACCGAATATTGTATTCAAGAGACCTTTATTATACGAGTTACATGCAAATATGTTCTGGTGACCCCCTTCCCCCCGCCTTAAGGTCTTGGATTACTAAAATTTGATTGTATGAGATAACGATTATTCTGACTTATTATTAATTACAGTACTGGATATAGTAAATAGTTCTCAATAAAATTAATAGGGTATATTCTGATATATTTCAGTCATTGTTTTTCTTTCCGGTGTGATGCTGGCAGATCTGGTTGTTTACATTTCAAACGCTTCCTGTCGGCAGGTTATTGAAATTGACTGAAATATTTCTTATTTCCGTTTGCATTTATTCAAGGTGGTGTTGTGTTAGCAGAATGTAGATTTATCTATTACTAAATATCTATTGTTATACTTCACGGGGCAAATCTGCTTAGTTTACGCAGCCCCTGCGTGACGGACTTTTTTTTTTTAAAATGCAGATTTTCCCGAAGGTAAATCAGCTATTGAACATGTATTCATGCTGGGATTAAAACAAACCAGCTGTTCATCGATCTCCATACGGGGACATCCATATAAGGTCCATTCAAATTTTAGAGAAAATATAATTATTATTATTTATTTATTCAGGGAAGAGAAAAAAAAAATATATATATAAAATTGAGAATATATAACGCTGAAGGGTTCGTCATTTTTGCTTGATCGTTACCAAACTTTTATACGTTTTGGATGAATAAATGTGAGATGTGGCGTCTTCAGTGATATTTTGACACTCTAGGGGCCCCATTTTGTATTTGAATAAATCCATCATTTATATCTCCTTTATAATGTATCAAACCCATTATATAACCAAATTTACTAAGAAAATTGTTCACAAACATTAGTTTCTTAACAATTTTCAAATCCAAATTATAACAAAGGTATTAACCTGACATGCCGATGCAATAATATGCGGTAATGGTCGGAGAAATGTAAGTAATTGGCTTAAAAAGCTGATTACTGCTTTTTACTCTTACTTTTGACACAACGATGTAAAAATAGAACTCTTTGAAAGTCGTTTGGGCATTAATCACACATACTCGGTATAGTTTCTAGTATATGTTAACCATTAAAACCCGTATTATAGAAGTGCTACTTATGAAGCCATTAATGCATATTCAATGTGCGTTTCTAGTTAGGAAAGCTGCAACGCATCTATTAAAGGCTGACCTTTATTAAATGCAGGTTGGCCAACCTCAGAGCCTAGGATGTCGGGATATCGCAAAAGCAAAGAGGTACAAACTCTCTTGCAGAACCTCGCTAATTTCCACATACGCAATTTCGAAAGACTTTTATTAATTTACAATGTCGCAAATGGATAGATACATCGTGACTCTAAGAGTTTCTAATGGCGTTACTCAAATGTTTTCATTAGATGTACTGAGTCACATCCTGGCTGATACAATAGACATACTTTTATAGATATTTCATACTGTTATACAATCATATTGGGCCCCAATCAAATTTACGTTAGATATTGTTTGTCATTTTTATTTTTCAGAGAACACTGTAATAAAGGAAAACCCTTTAACGAATGTATGTTAAGGGAATTAGTTTCTTTTTTTGGGGGGGGGGGGGCGGGTCGGAAATAGACTGTCTATCCCACCTGTAGATTTAGGTGTAAAACTAATATACAAGAGGCTATGATTGGCTTGAGATTTACTCCCTAATCGATCGTAATACAATTTAAAAAATATATGGGCCTTGTAACAACCAAAAAAAAAATGTGTTTCGGTCCCTGAGCATCTAAAAAAGTATAGCAGTAGACTGCCGAGCAAAATAAGCCACTAACCGAAATACTATAGTCATAACCGCAATGACTTCACAGTGCCTCTACGTGACTTTAACTCAATTGAGTGAGATGTTATGAAAGGAGGAGATGAGGTAGTAATGTCACGACTAAGAATTGGACACTGGACTGGACACCAGTACTACTCCAACACTTCACTCACTGTAAACACACTTAATACAGAACACATGGACTCACTGTTTACTAAAGGTTGCCCACATTTATATGCCAAAATTCACTAAAACCAGACTTCTAATTTCAGATTATTCATTTTTAAATTACTTAAGCATTTTTTATTTTCATATTTCTTCCTTAATTTTTTCGTTCCATTATCTTATCGTTAGTTTATTTAATTGAGTAATTCGGCTCATCGGAATTCAATAAAAAATTAATGAAATAACTTTAACGTTAGCATAAGGTGATAGTATACAACTTTAAACAAAGCATCAGGCATAATGTTAGCAATTATTATATAAGAATGAATACCACTATATATTTATATTCATTCTTGAAGTTCATTCAGTAACGTGGCAGATTCTGCTGTGGACATTGTGGTTGATTCATCATGGCATTGATATTCATGAACCTGCTCGCTGCCGATACTGATCTGTGTTTGGTATTGGTGTCACTTACTTCCGATTCTATCGAAGACCTTGTACTCTTATCATTTGTGAGAAGTCCCTGCTTGCCAATATCCACACGTCGTCCCCTGTCACTCTGCCAAGCATATTCCCTCATCATGATGAAACTGCAAACGAGATGATAGTTTTGCCATTTTCATTAATATCGCAAGTTTTCATTTCCAGACCAAGGGGCCAAGCTATATTTTCACAATGGGGTTTGATGTTCTAAACCGTACCTGGACTATGAATTACTTTCTCTATACGAGTTTTAGTAGATGATGAATGTCCAAAATTACATGCAAGCTTTTATATATACATTCAGCCAGTGTTGGAAACCTCATTGAAGAAACACAGCACTTGAAAATGGCTTGAATTGGAATGTTCTGAAAGGCTTCATAAATTAAAATCTCCATTGTGGGAAATGTACACACACACACACGCGCGTATTTACGTGTGTGCTCGTGCGTGGTTACGTGCTTGTGAGTGTCTGAGCAGATTTCTCACGAACTGTTATATGATGTGCAGACGATCTCAATTCACAGCTATTCTCTATTTTTGCCGTAGGATGAAGTAGTGGGAAGTCTTTGTAAATAAGAATCCAAATACCTACTAGATATGAGATGTTTAGAGTCTCAATTACTCAAAGAGAACATCCCATGTGCAGAAGAGGGGATTATTGAAGACTGAATACTATCAAAATGAAATATCACCATTAATGGAAATTGAATTTACAAGAAGATTCGTCATTTTCAAGATCAATTTTCGAGTAACCCTATTATCGTCACTGAGGAGCGTTTTGGGAAATTATAGGTGTGCCTTGGGGTTTTGGGAGAGATCTACCTCTGAACTTGGTAGAAACTATCTGAGGACATGTCACCGTTGATGTTTCTTCTGCTTGCATGCTCATCGGCAAGGCACTGCACCATGACGTAAGAAACCCAACGTGGCAGTGTGGTTTATCTGATTGACTATAAGATCGTACTGACTATGGCCGATGGTGATCCACCACATAAGTGTGGATGTTGTTTACGAGTATCAGGCATGCCAGAATAACTTACCCCATAGTGTATAATGAGTACATTGACCTTCAGGGGTCAAGCGGAAAGTAGCGACCTGAAGATCTCTTAGGAATCCATCTTAGAGAAGCCAACAACTGGCGATATTAAACACGACTCGAAACATTCGTAGTTTACTATGCCAGAGCGGTGTGTATTACTATCCTAGTTCGTAGAGGGTTCTAGAGAGCATGACCAAGTTCTCAAATGTAGAATATGGACAAGGAATAGACGGCGTTGGTTGAGGACGCCTCGAGGCAAGAGGCAGAGCGTTTTCTTTTATCCAGGCGACTTTTGCTGTACCTTTGATTATTATTCCAATTTGAAATAAATTTATATTTTAATGTGTGAACCCATTTACAGGGTGCCATGCGCCGCTACTCATTTATAATACTTTTTAAGACCACCATGGAGTAGGAACTCCCATATTGTGGGTGATTATATTGAGTGAATTTTATATTATATCTTTATTTGAGTAATCACAAATTATATAATTTCTTTTTTATATGTAAAAACACTGAGTAAAGAAGTAGGAAATTTACATAGAACTTTAAATATTAAGTTTGGTAACGGTCAAACAAAAACTGTAGCCGCTCGAGTGTTAAGAGTCACTCTATATATCTATATATATATAAAATTGTAACCTCTGTCTGTACATTGATTTTTTTCGCGAAATTTCACGATAACTTTTCGTTTCACATGTCATAGACACCATAACTGCATTTTGTTTCTTTGGTGTCTGTTTGTTTGTTACCTTTTCACGCATAAACGGCTGAACCGAATTTTATGAGACTTGGTATGTATATTACTACTAGCCCAACTTAGACTTTAGGCTATATTAATATTCTCTGAGACGAACAGGAGAGGGGTTGTAAGGGAGGCCTGAAATTAAAAATAGCGATATTTCTTTTCCTATTGGTTTTTCGGCAAATATGCACATAACAAATGTTATTTATTTTGTTATTTAGAGTAACTTTTGTTATATACACGTTTTTCGTATACCGAATTATAAACTAGATATAGACTAAAACCTATAGGGGAAGTGAACAATTTTATTTGGCACAAAAGACTCAACCGAACTAAATAAAACTCGGTATGTGGTTTAGCACTAACGCCTTCATTATAATAAGCCGTACCAACATTTCTAGGGACGGGCAGGAGTGGGGGTTATAAGGGAAGCCAGAAATTAAAAATAGCGATATTTCGTTTCTTATTGGGTTTTCGGCAAATATGAACATAACAAAAGTTGTTTATTTTGTTATTTAGAGTAACTTTTGTTATATACATTTTTGTCGTATACCGAAGTATAAATGAGTTATAAGCTAAAAATTATAGCGGGAGTCATTAATTTTATTGGGCTCAAAAGACTCAACCGAACTAAATAAAACTCGGTATGTATATTAGTGTTGACGCCCTAATTATCATAGGCCATACCAACATTTCTAGGGACGAGCAGGAGTGGGGTTTGTAAGGGAGGCCTGAAATTAACAGTAGTGATTTTTCGTTTCCTATTGGTTTTTCGACAAACGTGCACATAGCAAAAGTTGTTTACTTTGTTATTTAGAGTAACTTTTGTGCGCATTCACTTTTGTCGTAAAATGAAGTAAACACGGGATATATGCTAAACGGGAGTCAATAATATTAGTACTTATTTAAGGGGTTTTAATAAAGCAATATTATGACAAATGATGTTATGTTTTATATGATAGTTCAAAGTATGATTCGGATTAGTCAGGTAATAAATCTTCGTCACCCCCTCCTAATAACTTAGTTATTTATTTCCAATAAAAATATAAACTATAAGAGCATTTCCATTATTTAATTTGCATAACCTACCTTGATGTTATTGAAACAAATATTTAATATAATAACAATTAAACGTTAATGGTAATGTCATTATGACAAAAAACAATATGCGTTTAAACTCGATATGATATTTTCAGGGTGCCACTATTATTTAATTCCATCGGGTAGATAAATTATAAAATAATGTTTTGCATCAATAATATAAGTAGAAGAATGTTGAGAAGTCTCATGCGGGAGCGGAAGATGACGGGAGCCTTACACGTTAAGGAGTTTACTTATTTCCCGTCTGGCATTACTGGAAGTGATTTCCAGTGAGATTCACTAATACAAATATAATCTTACGTGCAAAACTTTGCCTAAACTATGTGAGCTCGGATTGGCTTTTGAAAGGAAATATGTTTATTATAGATGATATTTAATTGTAATAAATGCTACCCATGATTATGGTTTGAATTATTGAAAAACGGCGAGTCAAAAAGTGTAGAGGGATAGATTAGGAACACATTTTCATTTATCCTTCAAAAATAAAATTTCTATTCTATTAATCCCCAAAAGTTACCCTTCAGGGTTGGCTATTTCGGAAAATCAATACGTCGTGGAGGGAAGTGTAATTGTACACATTGAAGTCTTACTATCAAAATACCATCATTAGTCAGTCAAAAATGATTTCCCGGGCATCGCCGGGTACCTTAGCTAGTATATATATATATATATATATATATATATATATATATATATTTATCTTTGCATATGAAATTGTACAAATGCTTTCGACCAGGTTATATATTATAGACGATGAGGCGGATTATTGAGGCTTGTGTTCAATGTTTATGAAAGAAGCTTCAGTCTTGGACAATATTTTGAGGAAGAGAAAATAAAATTATAATTAAATTAAAATATTGGTTTAAAATAAAGCTTCTTATACCACCATTGACCACAAGCCTCAACAAATAACCATATCTTACACACACATATATATATATATATATATATATATATATATATATATATATATCTATATATATGGGTGTGTGTGTGTGTGTGTAGTTTTGAGTGCCACGTCCTGGGTAGGATCGATGGGCATTAGAAGAAATTTGTTGAAATTCCCTCTATGAGTATAACCTCCATAGCTGATTTCACTTGAGAAACAGCTACTAAATTTGGCTCACCAGTTTGCTATCACCGTCTAGACACTGGTCGTTCAATGCAGGTGGAGTCTACTGCACAAATCCGTTTAACGAAATATTTAGACGCACTTAGCTCCCGTTTACAGGGAAGGTTGCTTCAATACATCTTTTCAGTTCTCAAAAAAAAAAACATTTGAAGAACTTGATCAATAACCACGTCATGATGAGTACATCCTCAATTATTGATTTTCCTTAAGGAAAATCTATTAATAATACACTTTTTATCGTTGGATAACACTCTAATTATGGTCTATTATTATCAACTTAATAATTTCTGTAATAAATTACTAGACCTCTTATGTAATTTCAACAGTTTTGGAATGCAGCTATAATTGGTACAAACGTGAATGAAATTATGACTAAAGGGCTTGATGTTATATTCTTGTCAAGTTTGCAATAGACTACTTAAATTCAGAGGCATTGAATGAAACGTTGGCCATAATTTATATTGCATAAGACATTGCAGTAGAAAGATTAAACGCGGAGTGCATAATACTAGCAAAAATTACAGGTTTTGGTCAGATGACCACAAATTAGTGAACGTGGTATTCTCATGCAATTGGATAGTACAATGTTGGCGTGTGATATTAGGTTACAATGTAAAATTGAGGTACCGATAACCGAGAACAGTGTAATCGTTTATATTCCTTGACGTAGTAGACTATTTGGTCATGATTTCTCTTGATTAGGGACTAACTCTATTTCCGTAAGCTCCATGGAAATACCCCAGACCTAGATAAATTTTCCATCTTGTGCTTTTGGGCATCAACAATCGTTACTCGCTCAATTTCGTGCATTCACTCTTCTATTGAGGATATACTCATTCCAATATATTCTAATGCCTATCGATTTTACCATATGGTATAACTAGCATTAGGTCCATTAAAATATGTTTGTATTTTTGTAAACGTTCAAAAACAATAGAGACCTCTAGCCCCTAGTTCAACTACTAAAAAATCACCTAAAAAAATATACATAATAAAAAACCAGCTTCCGCCATTTATATTAGAATTGATTCAACAACATTTTAACGACACAAACACTATATTTTCACAGAACGCCCGGCCGCTCTTTGTCGGGTAACCCACGTTACACGTTCTACTTACTTCTTACAAAGCTCTCTTAAAATATTATTATTATTATTTATTAACGTCCACTTTTTGCAACTCAGGCTAATTGGAACGGGTTATCTACAGGTTACCACCCTTTTCTAGCCGGGGTTGGATTTTAGGATGTTATTTAATGAATCTCTTAAAATAGCACGTCGTTCAGTAGAAGGGAAAGTATATGTATATTCCTCCGTATCTTACTCATCGTTTTTCTAAGATGTCTTCTCTTTGAATTTTGGGCCTCAGATTATATATTTTTCTAAATGCTACTTCCCAAAACCTTTGTCTTTTGTGCAATGTTTTCATGTGGTCAACCCCAATACCTACTTTTGCTAAAGATAAACTGCAGCCACTAGAGATATTAGAAAGAGAAAACCAATATGAACGAATAGGAAGAGGTATCAAAGATAGGGTACAACAGGGTCTCGGGTTAATCTCTTTGTAGTATAAACAAAATGTGGGGAATAACGATAACGTTTTTGAAGTTTGAGGAGGAAGGCATACCATAATGTGAGTCTTTAGTAAAATTGATCTCTGTCACCTTATAATACTCTGAAGAAAGCGGAATTCGTGGCAAATTGATAAGTGATTTTTTTTTTATTAGTTCTTAATAACTGAATTAAATAGTGGAGCCAAAATATATTTATCATTTTTCAATAGCTATGAGAGTTCCTAAAAAATATGCCCTATAGGGACAGATATAGAAAAATACCGAAATTATATATCTATCTTTATCTCATCTATTTAGGAAGGTTTATGTCAATAGAAAATTCATTGCCAGGCTCTATTTTAATGTGTTACAATCAAGAGTAACAGTAGTTCTTATGCTGTCATATCTGTTTATATTCCAAAGAAGTAAAATGATTGGTATAGGTGACTATTGATAATGACGATGCAGAGATGCATGCCTAATGGATTTACGTCAACTCGTTCCAAAGATATTAGAACTGTGACAGACGTACAAACGGCGACACAATGGCAAGGGTATAAAGCTTAAAGTAGGAAGTCAATACTTGGCACACGTACTTATTTCTAGTTACTTTCAAAGTCGGGTACATAAGTTTTCGCTCTAACCAAAGTTTGTTTAATTTAATGTCTTCTTTTTGTCATGTTCCCTAAAATGATGAAAACGATTCAGGAATCGGACTACTTACGTAGCTCGGCTTTAGCGACTTGTCTAATGAAAAGGAGAGAGCATGAGTGTTTGACCGCGGGGCAGGTGCAAGGCCGATCAGGCAATTCGGACTTACATGGCGTACTACAGGATGACCGCACCCATTGACATGCCTTGAGTAGGAATTGCTTTATTTTCGGACTGTCGGAACTCTGCTAACGTCACTAGGCCTTTGCTCAGTAGCCTTGTCAGCTGTCTTCAGCCCCATTCGGTCTGGAGTCATTTTATGACGTTGATGATGACTCAAGTAATTCCCAATACCCACACCAGTATTTTTCTTGTCTGTCCATTTAACTTACTGCAACATAGATCCCTAAATAAAATTCTTATTCCCACTCTGTTTATAAAATAAAAGTCCATCACACGAGAGATGCGTAAACTAAGCAGATTTCCACTTGGTGGAAGAGTTGAATTGAAAGCCTAATAAGTGGAACTCGACATATTAAGCCACTAAGTTCGCTTGATAGACAGAAGTGAAAATTACTAAATCTATTTGATTAGGCACCTGTTTCTATTTACCTACAATCAATTAATTGTCTTGGTTTTATAGTTACTTAATGAAATCTGTGGACGTGTTTTATGCATTTTAAATGACATAAAGTTCAACTCCATAATAAATCAATTGCTCAGTAAAGGTGTTTTAAAATATTTCTTGTCCTAAAGGCTAATTCTATCCACGTGTGAAATAATGATAACGGTCCATGAACAATGACTATTGTTTCCATTTAGGCCCTGGATACTCCAATGGTTCCTAACTTTCCTCATCACCAACTAATATAAACTGTTAGAGTTATGAAGTAGGTATATTTCATAATTTCCGTATGGACTCACTATATTTGCTATAGGTTTGATTCAGCTATTCAATTTTTTAAAAATTATTTATTAATGCCCCTTTTAGCAGATTTCCCTTAAGGTTGGTGTTTTTTATAGCCAGGATGGGGAGTAAGGATTGTATGTTTTGAGCCAAACGATAAAATGAGCTATATAACATGTGCTATGAGCATTCTTTGTCAACCGTATTTTTTTTTTTTTTTTACTTTTGACCAAATGCCCATCGATCCTACTGATGAGATGTCGAAAATGATGTCCATTCAAAGTTTAAATGTGTGTATATATTAGGTATACACTTGTCTGTTATTTTGGTCTGTTTGTAATTTTGGACTTATCGGCACCAAATTCGATATGTAATCATTTTATTTAGCTGAAATCGAACCAGTGAGAGGGGGATTTCAAAAATTTGAAATATCTCGGGTGTTGTACGTCAGATTGAAAACTTGTATAGAGCCAATCAATCGTATTGCAAATGAAAGGTTTTATAAATTTTGATATATACATGTTTTCTATATTTTAAATAATAACGGACTTGTTTCTTTGTATTTTTTCTGGTTACGTGTTGGTTATCAGTAAACATGGTCGTGCATTTAGGAATATGGACTACGTATTTTTACCCTTATGATTATTATCGCCAGCTACGTATCTCTGTATATACAGTAGTGGTCATAGAAATTGCATCACTTAAAAATAATGAATGATCTCTTTGAACCAATATTGTTCTTGACTTTTGATAATTTTTAAATTTATTGTAAAAGAAAATAGTATGCTATTAGCCATAAAAAATGATTAAAACCCAAATAAGAAATTTATAATATTCATAAAATAATAAATTAAATCTTTAGCCTTAATGAGTAATTTAAGAAAAAAAAAGTTTTTTTACATAATCATATGAATTTATTTAGAAAAATAGTATAAAATCATTAAAAATACATTAATTGAAATATTAATATAAATTAGTATTTTGTTGAACCACCATTAGCCCTGATCACTGAGGCGATCTTGTTTGGCATTTTGTCGACCAAATTTTTTATTATTTCGTCACTAATCTCCTCATTCCAATCATTTTTGATTACTTGTTTCAACTCATCTTTATCCTTAGGCTTCGTAATATTAATTTTTTTCTTTATTATCATCCACAAGTTTTCAATGGGATTTAAATCTGGGCTATTGCCTGGCCATGGTAGCGCTGAGATCTTGTTTTCTGTTAAAAACTGCTTTACCTATCCAAAAACACAATGGTAAAGGCAATAGAAAATAATGTATCTTACAGCTAACATATTTTTTTATATAAATAAATAATTAACTTACCGATTTGGCTCTATGGCATGGAGCAGAATCATCTTGAAAAATTAAGTCTCCGCAGTGTGTAAGATGAGAATTCATTCATTGAGGGAATCAAACTCTCTTCCAAAATTGTCTTATATTTTTCTGCATTAACCGGACCTTCTATGAAGTTCATTTTGCCAATTCCAAAGTAGGAAAAACAAGAATACAAGATTCTTCAAATCTTTCATTTGGCCGACGTCGAACGTATGGAGAACTATCAGAACTGAAGATGTTGAACTTACTCTCATCTGAAAACATTACTTTCCTCCAGTCATCAGATGTCCAAGTTTTAAAATTTATTGGCAAATTTAGCCGAGATTGTTTCATTTATTTGTTAAGAAATGTTTTTTTGCTGGTTTTCTTGCCCATAAACCTTTTTCTCTTAATCGTCTGCCCACTGTTTCTCGACTTACTTGTGCTAAATTGCTATCTGCTAGATCTCTAGATATTTCCTTAGCAGTTTTGAAGCGATTTTCTAGAGATAATCTCATCATCATGCGATCTAAACGCTCATCCGTCTTCCTTTTCCTTCCAGTCCCTTTCTTTGGCTCAGTAGATCAATGGGAAAGATTTTTTTTTATTATTCTGACCACAGTGGATTGGTTGCACCTCGCCCTCTTTGCTAACTTGGAAGATCCAGAATTTACCTATGCTTAGTTACAATACCTGACCAAGGCATTTATTATTCTAAACATTAAAAGTTGTTCTAAAAGGCATCTACTGATTAAAAGAGGGAATTTGAATGTTCATCTTAATTTTTTTTTTTTTTTTTTAGAACATGCTAATACCATGGACGCTCTGAGACCTTGAAGGACTCAAAAGTATTTTATTTGGTATAACTTTAGAGATGATTAAGTTAGTTCCCACAACTACTTAAAATAATATTTTCTACAAGGTCACACAGGGTCAAATCAATCTACACTAAGGCCAGAGGTTCAAGGTAGAGTAAGGTCCGTGTATAGCCTCCATAAATATTCAAGTCTCCCGTAAGACCTAGGATATGGGGTTTTAGTAGATTTCCCTTAGGTAAAATCAGTTATTTGAGGTTGTACACATGACGCGATTTTCGAAATATTTCTGCAAACGTCTATTGATAATTTCTACGAGTTCAAGAAAACTCGATATTTTAGCGTTTCTTGCAAAGAGAATGATCGGCAAAGAGGAGGTGGAGGAGGAAGGGGGGGTGGTTTAGAGAAGGGATAAAATCAAAATATCTCCGTCATTATGCGTTGAGTCGAAATATGTTACATAACTAATCTTGTTCGAAATTTAATTATTTACTGTTATTCAATATGTTTCTTCTCGAACTCAAATATTGACCGAGATATTTCCAAGTTATCAATCCTTTACAAACACCCACTCCACGACTTTCATTTCCAGCACCTGAGCCAAGAATTCTTTAAATAGGCTTACAAAACGGTGAATGGATAGTGGCCAAATCCGTAGTTTGTAGATAATCTGCATAGTTAAGCTTTCTCGGACGATTTTTATGGATGTCATTTCAATTTATTCTGGTTACGACTATGAAGGTCATCTTCCTTGATAAGTTGATGTCGTAACCAATGGTTGGCCGACTTCTTTAATTCAAGAGCAATGGCAGGTGGTTGGTTCAGTTCGCTCACCGAGAGATCGCTGACCGACCTTGGCATACTTTCACTTTATTCTACATTTATATCTCTATCTTCCTCATACCCACTTTTATTGCTCTTTTATTGTAGCCACCGTTGAATAAAAGTTTATTGGCATTGTTCAAATACAACGTTAGCAAATAAATAATTAGCAAACTCCAAATCGTCTATGAATCATGTTGATGTTATTAGTTTAAGGACTTGTACAAAAAAAGTCCGTCCCACAGGGGCTGCCTTAACTAAGCAGATTTCCCAAGTGCGTCACGAATTTGCATTTACCTCAAAACGTAAAAGTTCAATGAGAACAACATTTGGTATTTAGGCTTCAAATAATGTGCTTCATAATACAACCCCTTACTGTCAATATGACATGAGTAGGAGTGGGGGTTTACTAAAGGGCGAAAATTAAAAAATGCCAATATTTCGGTTTATAATCAAGATAGAGCAAAAACGTACATAACAATATTTATAGAATATTACATTTTCAATAAGATTGGTTCTATATAATATTTCGATCCGACTCATAATAACGGAGATATTTCGAATTTTCGGCATCCTCTATATTTTTTATTTTACTCTTAACTCTATACTCCTCCAATATCTCAATCAACAACGTGAGAATTTGTACGAGGTCTCATTTAAAGCGTAATTTAATATGCTATACTACTGTGGTGTATCAATACAATGTATTTAAATATGATAAAAAGTCTATTTAACATATGGTAAAAGTCTATTTAACATATGATAAATAGTCATGTGTTTTAAACATCAGAATGAATTATGGTATTTTATGACTATGTAAAGAATTAATTATTGTGTTGTGTTTCTATCAAAATAAAGTGGTGTATTTGAATATATTACATTGGTGACGAGAATTAAAAAATAATGGAAGGACGGAAGAAAAAGAATTCCCCAAATGGTTCAGTTGGGGCAGAAGAAAGGAAAAATATGAGTACCCAAAATTGTATTGGTCATGTAAGAGAATTTTCATTAAAAACTGATTGGACTTTTTTTTAAAAGGCAATTATACCAGTATTTTAGCAGATTTCCTTTAAGGGAAATCAGCTATTGAGGTCGTACTCATGACCCGAAAGAAGAAAAATTATTGAAATATATCAGAATATAACATATTAATTTGATTGAAAACTATTTAATATATCTAGTACTGTAATGAATCAGAATAATTTTGATCTCAATCAATCAAATTTAAGTAGTCCAAAAACCTAAGACAGGGGGGGGGGCACCAGAACATATATGCATATATGTCGTATAATAAAGGTCTCTTGAAAACAATATTTGGTATTTAAGGTTCGAATAATGTGGTTTATTACATAACCGAGTATCGTTAGTTTAACATGAGTATAAGTGGGAGTTTGCTGAAGGCTGAAAACTATAAAATCCAAATATCTCGGTTAATATTCATGATAAAGAAAATATGTATAGAGCAATATTTATAGATCATTTAATTTGCAATGTACCCTTAAGGGAAATATACTAAAACGAAGCGATGATGAAAGTGACTATGATAAATTTGGGAAAATAAATCCCAAAGTGGTTTTTCCAGATTCTTTAAAGGGGGAGAATTGTGGTGTATCAATACACTGTATTTAACATATGATAAAAAGTCCATTTAACATAAGATGAAAAGTCACATGTGTAAAACAACAGAATGAATTATTATTACATGACTATCTAAAGAATGAATTATTGGGTTGTATTACTTTGAAAATAAAGTGGTGTATTTGAATATATTACAATTATGATGAAAAGACTTTGCCGATACAATATTTAGGTCGTGAGAAAATAGACAATTTCTCTAATACACTTAATTTTTTTCTGCGATTAACGTATTTCGTGTATGATTGAGGGAATATTAAGACTAGCTTGCATACATACTTATACCCTTGCTAATGCCTGTAATATCGCTGAAGGCTTCAGAGAGGTGGAGCCAGGTAAGTTGAGTACCTATTATGCCTTTAGTGGGTTTTCTGATCGATTTTCTATAATTGAGCTGGTATCAAAGTACCTTTTCGTGAGGCTTTTTATACCCTGAGATATTATCAGCAATTTGCTCCAATAGGGCCAGAAAATACTGCGGTCTATATGTCTTCTATTTTATTTTATTTATATAAAAATGGTTGCTGGCAGTTTTAATAAATACTCTACTAGAGCTTTCGAACGATATATTTCAGTAAGAAGGCCACTGTCAATCATTACCAAACTCCTCAAAGTAGGGAAAGAAACACATTTTGTAGAAGTTATTATTTATTGGCAATTAAAACTCCCCTCCCCCCATTCATTGAAGAACAGTAAACCATATACAGCACTTTGTAGGTATTTTTAATAGCTCTATAATTGCATAACAGCTCCAAGTCCCACTCTAGCATAAAGAGGTTATTAATGTGTTAAATTAAGCTTTAGTAAGGTTCAAGTAAAAGCCCTGCGTCCTAGTGGAGTATGTAACCTCTCTAAATAAATTCTCGTCGTGGCATCGTCCGTGACATTTTTGAGCAGATTTCCCTTAAGGGAAATCAGCTATTGAGGTTGTACTCATGACGGAATTTTCCTTCAAATGTCCATCGATCCGACCTAGTAGATGACGAAAATGAGGTCCGTTCAAAATTATATATATATATATATATATATATATATATATATATATATACGAGGGGTGTACAGAATTTTCAAAGCATGTTGTACTTATGATACCTTTTATATCAAACAGATAAGCTGAGTGGTGTTAAAGGTCATTGTTTATCTATATTAAGTTATTATCTTCCTAATTCCTCCTTTCAATTCTGGTCAGTTTCTTTTAGACTGTTGTGAGTTACAGGTCTATTTAAAAATGTCTAATTTTGAGCATCGTGCAGTGATAAAATATTTCGTAAAAAAGGGGATGAGGCCGAAGGAAATTTTTGAAGACACGTCTGCAACTTTGAGGGACTCTGCCCCATCGTATGCCACCGTCAAAAAGTGGGCCGCACTCTTCAAAGGTGGCCGAGAAAACCTTGAAGATGATGACCGATCTGGGTGGCCTTCAACATCAGTTACTGAAGACAACATATCCAAAGTTGAAAATTTGGTGATGGGTTACAGATGTTGGAAAAGCGGTGCAATAAGTGCGTTGCTGGTGAGGGGGACTATATTGAAAAATAAAAATATGTAAGTTGAAAATATATTTGTATATATATATATATATCAGGCTTAGAACTTTCTGTACACCCCTCGTATATATATATATATATATATATATATATATATATATATATATATATATATATATATATATATTTGTCTGTTACCGCAATTTTTGTTTGATCGTTACCAAACTCGATATTTAGTCGTTTTATGTAAAAAGAAAGATCAAGTTCGTTAACGGCTGAAATCGGACCAGTGGGAGGGGGGTTTAGAGGGGAGGATTTTCGAAAATTCGAAATATCTCCGTTACTATACGTCGGATCGAAACATTGTACAGAATCAATCTTATTGCAAATTGCATTTACTATAAATATTGTTATATACATTTGTTCTCTAACTTCAATATTAACCGAGATATTTGCATTTTTATTAAATCTGGGCGGCTAACGGCTGGGTGACTATCCCGCCAAAAGCTAGTTCGGCCGTTTCCTTAACTACTCGACTCTCGTGAAATTTCTCTACTGTATAACTTCACGTGGAAAATCTGCTTAGTTTAAGCAGCCCCTGCGTGACGGACTTTTTCCCTTAGAGGAAATCAACTATTAAGGTCGTAACACTCATGGCGCGATTTTTGAAACATTTTCTCAACTGTCCATCGATCCTATCCAGGAGATCCCTTCAAAACTGTATACATCTCTCTTTCTCTCTCTCTCTCTCTCTCTCTCTCTATATATATATATATATATATATATATATATATATATATATATATATACATATACATGTGTGTGTGTGTTAGGTTAATTGTTTTTTGGGGCGAGAAACTACGGGGTTATTACGCCCTAAATAATATATGTATGCCTGTTAACACTGTAGACTGGATATTTAAGTGTTTAATGTGAAACTAAAGATAAAGTTCGTTAAAGGCTGAAATCGGACCAGTGTGAGTGGGAAGGGGGTTAGAGACGGAAAATTTCAAAAATTCAAAATAAGTCTCCGTTATTGTAAGTCGGATGGAAAAATTGTGTAGATCCAATATTAATGCAAATTTAATGTTCTGTTATTGTTGTTATATACATGTTTTCCCTATCTTAAATATTAACAGAGATATTGGCATTGTTTACGTTTCAGCCTTCAGCAAACCCCCACACCTGCCTTTGTCATATTAACAATAAGCTGTTATATCATGAAACCCTTTATTTGAAGATTAAATACCAAATATTGGTCTCATTGAACTTCTAATTTTTGAGATAAATGCAAATATATAGCGCTCGTGGGAAATCTACTAAGATAACGCAGCCTCTGCGTGACTAAGCAGACATTTTTTTTTCGAATGGGAAGTGACGTAGTCAAGATGTAGTCTAGGATATTAACTTTGATAATTTTTGGTTTTTATAACAATGATAGGCATTTTTTGTTTTATCAGTGTAACGTTTGACTAGTTCGCGATTGAATACACACGTTTCGCCGCCTGATAGTGGCAGGCACATCGCTCTTTAGTTATATCAATCACGTTGCATCTTGACCTCCTATATAAACCCATTATGCAGCTCCTTTGGTATTATCGAATCACGTTGCACCTTGACCTTCCATATAACCTATTATGCATCTCTTTTGATATTATCGAATCACCTTGACCCTCTCACATAGATCCGTTATGCAACTCCTTTGCTTTTACGAAACACGTCGAATCTTGACCTCCCAAATAGATCCGTTATGCATCTATTTGGGTTATACGAAACACTTCGCATCTTGATCCTCTCGCATAGGCCTATTATGCACCTCTTTTGGTTTTACTAAACACGTCGCATTTTGACCCTCTCACATAGGCCCGTTATGCACCTCCTTTGGTTTTACGAAACACGTCGCATCTTGACCTCCCAAATAGATCCGTTATGCATCTATTTGGGTTTTACGAAACACTTCGCATCTTGATCCTCTCGCATAGGCACATTATGCACCTCTTTTGGTTTTACTAAACACGTCGCATTTCGACCCTCTCACATAGACCCGTTATGCACCTCCTTTGGTTTTACGAAACACGTCGCATCTTGACCTCCCGAATAGATCCGTTATGCATCTCCTTTGGTTTTACGAAACACGTTGAATCTTGACCCTCCCGCATAGGCACATTATGCATCTCTTTTGGCTTTACGAAACACGTCGCATCTTGACCTCCCAAAAACATAGATCCGTTATGCATCTCCTTTGATTTTACGAACCACGCCGCATCTTCACCTCCCAAATAGATCCTTTATGCATCTCCTTTGGTTTTACGAAACACGTTGAATCTTGACCCTCTCACATAGGCCCATTACGCATCTCTTTTGGTTTTACGAAACACGTCGCATCTTGACCCTCTCACATAGGCCCATTACGCATCTCTTTTGGTTTTACGAAACACGTCGCATCTTGATCCTCTCGCATAGGCCCATTATGCACCTCTTTTGGTTTTACTAAACACGTCGCATTTTGACCCTCTCACATATTTCCGTTATGCATCCCCCTTGGTTTTACGAAACACGTTGAATCTTGACCCTCTCACATAGGCCCATTATGCATTTCTTTTGGTTTTACGAAACACGTCGCATCTTGACCTCCCAAATAGGTCCGTTATGCGTCTCCTTTGGTATTACGAAACACGTTGAATCTTGACCTTCCCACATAGATCCCTTATACACCTTTCTCCGTCGTCTCTTCCCCATTCTTCTTTCTGCATTGCGGTTCATGCAGGCGATGAAATATATTCTTTAAAGATGTAGTAAGTTTTATGCTTGTTTGGCTGCCAACGTCTTACGTTTGTAAAGCCGGACATCGTGCATTTGTTGTGGTTCAGGCACGCGCATCATGCGAAAAGAATGGGCAAATAAGTCGTGTATAAAATTTCTCTTGTCCTTGTTTTTTTTTTCAATAGAAAAAAAAATGTTATGTACGAGAAAAACCACTTTCCAATCTAATAGGAATATGGCATCTCATCTTCATATAGCGAAAAGAGAAGAACCTACGAATAAGCCTAACTCCAGAGGTTTGTAGCTTCTATTGTATTCTATAAAACATTACCGTGCTTGCTCTCAAAGTATTGTATTTCTCCTCTACCCTCCCTCAGGATATTGTATCATTGTCTTTCGGGCTGATTGTCTGTAGTATCTGATTCTTTGTCGCACTGCCTTTCTTTTTGTTGTAATTATTCATTTTATTTATTTGTTTTTTCCTCAGATATTAAACAATTTATTTGTTTCCAGAGATATATATATTTTTTTTGTTACAGAGCGAAAGCAGATCCTCCATGGCGTATCTGGGGAGTTCCGGTCTGGTGAACTGACAGTCATCATGGGCCCTTCCGGTGCCGGTAAATCAACTCTCCTCAATATCCTTGCTGGATATACGTCAGTAATTTACTTTAAATGTATACTCTTATGATTATGTTTACAAACAATTTATGTTATCATATCCAATGTCATTATATTGTCCGAACAACAAAATTTAATATAGCTTCAAATTTGAATTTATTCTTATTAACACAATTGATTTACATGTCCTTTCTCAAAGTACGTATGAAATAGTTTAATTGGTAATTTATTAGTCTAAAGTGTGTTCCAGTTTTGAATAATGAGTTTATTTAATCCTTCAATTATTGATCCAAGCTATACACTATGTAATATCTCGTTTATACATTGTTATGGAAATGCCACCCTGCTAACGTCATCCCACATTCTATGCTCTAATTTCTTAGAAATAATAAACCTATATAAAAAGTATTTTATATTTATGTTGGACATGAGATGCTTACTGGTACAGTTCCCTTTTAAGTAAAAATCGCATGAAAAGTAGTGGGGGTTAACTCATGCCTGTAAATTAACTAACCGGCAGTAATACAAATAACTCGGTTAATATTCGAGTTATAGAAATCATGTATGGAACAACCATTGCAGAATTCATATTCATTTTCGAATCAGTTAGGGCGTTGGTCTTAATCTCGCGTGGTAGACCTAGAGTGGCGGGTTCGATTCCCGCCCTGGGCAGCAGAAATTTATTTAGTGACGGACTCATTAAGTAAACTCCTTGGGCCCACCCTGGCTAGAAAAGGGTGGTAACCTGTAGATTACCCGTCCCGATTAGCCAGAGTAGCATAAAGTGGGCGTAAATATTTTTTTTAAAAAATGCAATGTACTCTACATTTTTCCTGTTCGTAAATGTTAACTAAGATATTTCCATTTTAGCAGATTTCTCTTAAGGGAAATCAGCTATTGAGGTTGTACACGTGGCACGATTTTCGGAAAAAATTTCAAATGTCCATTGATCCTACACACGCGCACGTACGCACGCACACACACACACACACACACACACACACTTGTCTGTTAACACTCTAGTGGTCGTAATTTTTGTTTGATCGTTATCAAACTGATATTTAACTCGATAATTATGCGTTTTATGTAAAAATAAAGATCAAGGTTGTTTATGGCTAAAATAGGAACCAGGAGGAGGAGGGGAAGGGATGGAATTTTGAAGATTTGATATATCTCCGTTATTATACATCAGATCGAAAAATTGTATAGATCAATTCTTATTGCAAATGTAATGTTCAATAAATGTTGTTATGTGCGTTTTTTCACTATGTTGATTACTAACCGAGATATTTGTATCTTTTGGTTTTCAGCATTCAGTAAAGTCCCACAATTACACATTACAAAAATAAGCTGTTATAATATGAATCTCTTAATTCTAAGCTTAAATACCAAATATTGTTATCATGGGACCTTTATTATGCAAATTCGTTGTGCGATGACGTCATCTATTAAGATTTTACTTTCATGTCCGAAAATGTTTATTTGGCCTATATCATACTCGATATTTAAACGTTACAGTCATTACTAAAGATCAAATTTGTTATTTATTCCATTTATAAATATGCCTGATTTGTTGGCAGAAATCTCGGACCAGGAATAAAGGGGGGGGGGTTAGAGGGAGGGAGGATTCGAAAATTCAAAATATCTGTGTTACTATGAGTTGGATCTTTATTATGATTTGTATCGTAAAATGTTATAGAACCAATGTTTTTATATTACTGATGCTCTACAATTGTTGGTCTATGCATTTTTTCGTAACTCATATATTAAGGGAATACCTAATTCGTACTTTCTGATTTTCACTCTGAATATGTGGAGCATGTACTAGCATATGGGAAATCTATTTAGTTTGGGCAGCCCCTGCATGAGGACGTTTTTAGTTTTTGGTTTCTCCAGAGTAAACCGTCAGTTTTACTGTTTTCAGATAAGCAATAAGCAAAGGGCCCTAGGTCAACTTTAAATACGTAGTGTTTTCATCTGACCCAGGGGAGGGGGGTTTAGAGAAGGGTAATGTGAATCATTCAAGATCCCTGTTATTCAGAGTTGGTATTACATAACAACTATTACTACAAATTTAATTTACTACAATTGTTCTATACTTTTGTTCTCTAACTTGTTCATAACTGAGATATGTGCATTTTTTAGTTTTCACACTTCTGTAAACCCCCATTCCTACTAATGTAAGTTAACTTAAAGCATCCATGCCTTAAACACCTGATGTCTATAAGACCACCTCTTGTGACAGAAAGAGCATATCTTGAATACATTTCAAATTATTTTAATAAATGAACTATAATCAGAATATTAAATGCGTAATGGTCGTATGATTTTCAAAATAGACTTTTCATTTACCATGATTCATCATTGCATTCACTTAAAAAAAATAAGTATCAAAAAATATGAAAGAACCTAAAATTAAGTTCAGAATAATGACCATAAAACAAGTTTTGGTGCTTTCGGTTTTGTTAAACTCAAAATATTTTTTTTCCTAGGTCTCATAGGAAATATGCCTCTCAAGCAAATATGTTTTGGCTTAGTATTAAAACAAATAAATTATCAAGCTTAAATTTCTGGTCCTGTCTACATAGGCTTTTTATTAAAGGAAAAATGGAGAATCAAAGGAGTCAGATCCGTTCTGTGTCTAGTCTGTGGGATGTCTGCTTATTTTAAACAGAAAACTTGTGATGGACTTTTTATTTGTCCTTGTATCAAGATATTCTGTTTTTTAAGTTTCTTAATCTGAATTAGATGAAAATTTAAGTTAATATTTCTCTTTATTCTGGTTCTATTTCAAGTGGATGTTGATGGTGCTTAAACATTAGGCGCAACTATTTCTATTTAGTTTGTTTTAAGCTGTGGCATTGATTTATCATTTTGTCTTTAATTGCCTTTTCCTTTTTTTAAGGGGGTAGAAAGCACCCACCTGAAATACAAATATTGTGAAGATAAAAGACATTTGTTCAGTCTCTCTATAGATCTTCATTGTCCAGTGCTATATAGTTACCAATGATTATCAATTCTGGTTTTCTTAACCAGTCCAATGTTCTACTCTTATTCCTGTATGGAACACACCAAAATTTAATAAATACATTATAATGGCAAAAACTTATTTTTAATTACAAACATCCTAAACTTCTCTCAAATCATATTTTTTACTTAATGGCTGAAATAAAATAGATCTATTATAATATATTTTTTTAATTCCAGGGTAAAAGGAAGTGAAGGTTCGATCATGGTGAATGGGGAATTACGAGGGAAGACTGCTGGACTAGAGAGTTTCAAGAAAATTTCGTGTTATATCCAGCAAGAAGATGTTATTCGTCCACTCCTGAGGGTGAGGGAAGCTCTAATCATGGCTGTACATCTAAAGCTTGGATGCGAGCTTACAATGGACCAGAAACACAAAAAGGTATCCTTTTCCCTCTATTTACGTCGCCCATGTGTGCGTGCATGTTTAGTTTTTGAAGCTATTGTGAGAAAATGAAACCAAAATATTCTTGTCTGTCTGTTAATCTATTTGACCGCACCACGAAGGAGGGCAAAGTGGCATGTGGATGGTAGTGGTGTTGTGGTGATGACTGTGGTTACAAAGTCTGGAGGAAGTCAGATGGCCTTGAGCTTGTGCAAGCACAGAGCATTCTTTAAGCAAAGGTGTTTGAAACTGGTGGTTTCGAAATGCAGCTGAGTGCCAAGCAGCAATTTCCCATAAATTTTTGAGTAAAAATAAACAAATTAGCTACTGAGGCACTTATCATAATATATTATGGCTTTTATAAAAAAAGTTCGTCACGCAGGGGCTGTGTAAACTAAGCAGATTTCCCATGTGAAGTTTTACAATAGAGAAATCTGCCTAGTAATAGTACTAGTAGTAATAATAGTAACAAATCTCTAAACTAATTCATGAGGGACAAACAGTTACAGAAACGGCCGAACTAGCATTTCGGCGGAAAGCCCCGAATATAGCCGACTTCGACCGACCACACACACTTAATACAAATGCAAATATCTTGGTTAATATTCAAGATAGACAATAAATTTATAGAACAATATTTATAGTAAATTTAATTTGCAATAAGATAGATTCTATACAATATTTCGATCCAACGCATAATAACGGATATATATTTTGAATTTTCTAAAAAAAAACCCCTCTCACTTGTCCGATTTTAGCCATTAACGAACTTGATCTGCCTTTTTACATAAAATGATTAAATATCGAGTTTGGTAACGATTAAACAAAAATTGCGACCGCTAGAGCATTAACAGACAAATATACTTACAAACATACATACACACACACACACACACACACACACACACACACACACACACACACACACACACACACATATATATATATATATATATATATATTTGAACGGACCTCATTTTCGTCATCTCCTGGGTAGGATCGATGGATATTTGCAGAAATTTTTTGAAACTCGGATCATGAGTACGACCTCAATAGCTGATTTCCCTCAAGGGGAATATGCTAAAAGGTAAGAAAAAGTCTTTGGCCAAAAGTGCTATTGTATTGGTGGCACAATGCCTTCACAAAGGATGTTAATGACGAACAACACAATGGCCATCCATCAAGTTCTTAAACTTCTGACAATTTGGCTAAAATTTAAGGACTTGTGCTCTCAGCTCTTTGGATGCTTGAAGGGTTGAGGAATAGTCTGCCTGGAGCTCACATTCGATTGGATTCTACATCATAATAATGGAGAAGTCCATAATACTTCAAATTGACTCAGTTCCATACGCAACAGCTTCCCAGCAAGATTCCAATCACCGTAGCTCTGATTTTCCAGTTATTCTTTTAGCAGAATTCTCTTATTTTAAGCTAAAATACAACATATTGTTTTTGTCAGAAAATGTGAAATAAGAAATTCCAAAAACCTATGTTATTTGGACTAGAATTGGAAAATGTCAATATCTTGTTGGAAATGTTTTATTCTATAATTGCTGATCTATGCATGTTTCCTCTAACTGAATGTTAACTGAGATATGGTTTTAAGTTTTCTATTAACCCCCTTTCTTACTAACAGTATTTACAAAATCAGTCATATTACTTTTGGAGAGACCCTGTAACTGAACCACTGGTTCATCTTGGAGTTTCAAAGATAATTAGATAAATGTAAACTTGTAGTCTTAATGAAGCCTACGCTCTTCAATGATAATCAAATACCACATCCAAATGGGTGATGGTACAGGATTTCAGCCAAGAATAATTGCACTCTGTATGTTTCTGATGGAAAAATACTATTAGCTAATAGCAATATCCTTTAATTTTTAATATTTGTAAACCTAAATTTTAGATGGTATATGTATAACCCTAGGGTCCTGCGTAATCACATTAATATTAATAATCTTAATCTATTTATTAGGTGATTATTAGGATTACTTTATAATTTATGAATTAATGTTTGTCTATATTTAATTCATTTATTTGCATTAACTGCCCATAATTCTAATAAAATTACAAAATTAAGTTTCGTTACATTATAACTGACATTTCTCAATAAAGTCATATACTGGTTTTATGGGTTAATAGGTAACTTTTTTTGTTGAAAGGATACGCCTTTTCAGGAATCATCCTAAAGTACATATTTTTTTATTTAGTTCTAATAAGTGATGAAATCTTGTTTCAATTTTTTTATAAATATCAACTATACATTTTCATATTTAAAGTCTTTATGATCAGAGATAAGTGAATTTGAATTGCTTGTAATACTATCCGAAAATTAATAAATATTTGCTTTTTTTCTTTTCAGATTTATGAGTTGCTTGATATGCTTGGGCTATCAGAGACCATAAATACATATTGTAAAGATTTGTCTGGTGGCCAAAGGAAAAGGCTCTCCATTGCTATGGAACTCGTCACTAATCCTCCTGTAATTTTCCTTGATGAACCAACAACGTAGGTTACACATATCATTACAGCAGTGTGTGTGTGTTGTGTTTGTGTGTGTGTGTATGCGCGTGCAAGCGTGCCTGCGCGCATACCTACACTATAAAATACAAATATATTATTTATTCATGTGTTTATTAAAGTCCTTTCATATTCTTAAGGCTTCCCCAATAATTTAATAAAGACATTTTCTTTTAAATGTGATGTGTTTCATTCGTGATACAAATAATTCCTTTTAAACAGCTATTTACATTTTAAAACATAATTGTAGGGGTTTTTGTTGTTTTTTTAAAAAAGAATTTAAGTTCTAGGTTCAGTAAAATTAAACTTATACCAAAATAAAAATTAGCATTCTAGAGTACCCATCACATTTCTTCTAATTACAACAAAAAATAAAATGTTTCATTTATACTATTTTTACTCTCCATCTCCCTGTAGAAAATAGGTTCTATAGATGCAGTGAAGAATAGGTTTTATATATATTTATATATAGAAAGATAAACTGTATAATTTTCTTAATAAGACCTATAAACGACCTTTTTCCTCCCCTTTAATTCCTAAGGTGTGAAAGAATCAAAAGGACATCACTTGCTCCTTCTCCCTTGTTTTCTGTATACGGGGGTGTAGATGCAGCTCTGGGCTTTATACTTACACTTTAATTTATGATAGAGCTTCTAATTTTTATATAATTCAAATCATTCAATGAAGAAAGTTTTAGTTTAATCATATAAATAATTCAGTTGAAAGTTATAAATAAGGTTTCAGTTAATTTTTCTGTATCATATTACAATAATTTCATTACAATATCAATTATTATTTGTTTAATCATAATTACTGTTCACTACTGTTGTTTAATTTCTAAGCAATTTTTAAAATTTTATTTAGAGGTTTGGATAGTGCATCAACCACATCTTGTGTTCAGCTGATGAAGACACTTGCAGAGCAAGGCCGAACTATGGTCTGTACTATCCACCAGCCTTCTGCACTTCTCTTCTCCCAGTTTTCTCAGGTTTACTGCATTGCCGAGGGCAAATCCATTTATCAGGGAACGCCTTCTGATCTTGTCCCTTTCTTGGCATCATTTGATCTTGTATGCCCACCTTACCACAATCCAGCAGACTTTCGTAAGTGTAGTTTCAAAATTTTTGATGTATTCAATCTAAAGGATGGAGAATTGAGTGATCTTCCGGCATATTTTTCTAGCCTTTTTTTGTTAACTGTTTTGGTTATTTGTTAGAATGATTAAACTTAAATTTATTGAGAATGGTTGATTATTAGATAATAAAATAATTGGTGTGTACTTAATAGTAATTGTACAAAAACATTATTGAATTATTTCATCTAGAGAATGATGTTGGTGATTTTTTTTTTATATATATATAATGGACCTAGTCAGACATATTCTGAAAGTTTTTTTTTTTTCAATCTTGGTATTGTTGGTTAATGTTATTGAAAAAATTGAAAACCTAGACTGAATGGGTAATGAAACAAACATTGAGGAGTGAATGAAACAAGAGGGTGAATTTTCTACGAATCTATCCTGATATTCACGTATATTTTCTCATGGTATTTCCTAAATTTGAAACCAAATTTTATCTCCAAATGATTGCTTCATGAAATGAAATTTCTATTTTTAACAGATTATTAGTAATAGAAATAGCAAAACTTTTATTCTAGGATGTATTTTTTTCCCTAAAAAAGTATTGTTTGTTTTATTAACAAGAATATAATTATAATTTCAAATTAGAGTTTGGCCAAAACTGAGCTTCTGAATAGCCCCTACTACCATTTGAGTCATTAGCAGCACTAAAACATGTAAACGATACGAACTTAAAAGTATTTTTACTAACCATCGAGATATTTTGAACAAAATTTTTGTAAATAAGATAAAAATTAAATATTTTTGAATTGCCTTATAAATTATATGTGCTTAATTCTTTTTCAGAAACACTATAAAACAGTTATAACTGCTTTGAACTATTTAAATGTAGATATTTTCAATTACTTACTAATTCACTTATTATTAATTATAAACAAAATCTGTGCTATAACCCAATATTCAGGAATAGAGGTCACCAGCAGCAACAAAATTTTGAGGAAAAATACTTTTTATTTTATCAAACTCGATATTAAAATATTTCACGTTAAAGAAAAGGTCAAGTTCATTATTGGCTGAAATTGGACCAAGTGAAGTGGAGCAAAATGAGTTAAAAATACAATCATAAGTATGTGTGTTATTGTGTCGGATAAAAAAAAGCTATATAAAACTTATTGGTAGTGCAATGTCCTACAAATGGTTTTAAAGAAGGGGGAAATGAAGAATAGAATACATTATGTTACTGTATGTGCTCCATTGAAACGTGTGGGATATCTACTTTGTTTACACAGTCCCTGAAGGGTGAACTTTTTTTTTCTTTCTTAGTTTGCTAAATTTAGTTTTTTACATGTAGCTCCTTAACAACTTATAGAAGGAAATTGTCGGGAGGGACAGTGGGTACTGGATATAAAACAAATATAATTTAAGAGGAAAATTCTTTTGTACTTGGATTTTATTGCTGTCAATTGATCTGGCATTGATAATGTTTTATTAATTTTGTGATTGTAATTATAGTAATCGAGGTGGCTTCTGGAGATTACCCGAGGGACATTGATCTCTTAGCCAGTGAAGCAGATTCAAATGGGAGCAAACTTTCCTTAGTGTCGAAAAAAATATCTATTGAAGAAAATGGTAAATTACTATATACCCCTTATGATTAATATAAAAATAAATAAATATTTTATTTTAGATAAATAAGTAGATTTAGCATTAAAATATTTTAGGAAACACTAGAACAAAAATATTGCTATTTTAGTGGGCTGTCGGAGTATGAGCTTTGTGTCAACCAGTCTAATAAACATGTAATGCAAACTAGGAAATTAAGTATTAATTCTATCTGTGCAGTAAATATGTTGCTTCTCCAGAGACACTGAGTACAGCAGTGTTGGGAAAAAGTTTAATTTCATTTTGGTGGGTGAGCAATGTAGTTGTAATGCCTTCTTGAGAAATCTACTATATTTGTACATTTGTTCTTTTGGCAAAATGAAATTTCTCTTGCAATTGTTGATAGGCATGGTTGTACAAAAAAGATCGACTCAATTTAACTATTTTGTATTTAAGCCTAATTTACATGAAAATTTTACTTATCAATCAAAATTTGAAGTTCCAATGTTTTTAATGTAGCTTATTTATGTTCTTTGTATGACACATCTTTGATGCATGATACACCGTACTTATATATTTGAGTTGAGCTAGAATGCCATGTATAGAGTGATTTAAAGTGTATTAGAACTCTTGCATTCGAAATGAATTTGAGTCTGAAGAGGGTGGTGCTTCATACTGATTATATCTTTTGATAGGTAGTGGATTCTTGATTTAACAAGTAGAATAGTGTCTTATCTTAGGCAGTTTCGAATTGAAAATACATATATAACTAAAAAAAATTAGATTTAACTGTTTATCGCTTGCTAGCTATTCAAATTTACCCTTTCATTCTACATGGTCATATTTGTAACACACATATTACAAAATTTCTCATAAATTATTAATAATCACAATTTTTATAATATGTTTATGTATTTTAGGTAACCATAAACATATTTTGAAAAATGTCAAAAACAGAGCTGATAGCTCTGATTCAGATCTGGGAACTGTAAAAAACTGTTTACCTAAGCCTGCATCCTTATGGTTTCAATTGTTTCATCTCTACAACAGAAACTTGATTGTTCTGAAACGTAATTTTGTAAGTAATTTCAATATTCTGTTCAAAATGATTTGCAATTAAAATAATTTTAGAAGCATGTTAATTTCATAATAATATTAATTCCATCAATTGTTGATAGTTAATTTGAATTGTATTTCATCTTACGTTTTATTTATGTGAGTATTTATAGCCACTTAAAGGGGTGTACTGATAGTATTTAGGACAAGAGCAAGCATTGTTTTGGGAAAACATTTTGCAATATTGAGACTGTGCTACATTAAGAATTAAACATTTTGAGATTTGAAGTTGATTGCTGAACTTCTTAGAAGACATAACAAGGGAAATAACATTATGTATTTATATTTGGAGGAGTAATACGAAACATATAACTATAGCAAACTTGCCAGATCCAATGCTACTGGTCAATGAGAGTAGAGAAAGATGAGCATGAGTTCAGTTTTAACATATCACATTGTTATTAGTGAAATTATTATTAGGAACGAGTTTCTTTCTTAAGACACTTTAGTTTTATGTTTTCTATTGGCTCTTCTAAATAAAGAAGGACTTATAATTAAGAAAGCAAGCGTTTGCACTTTGGGGTGATATGTAAGTGAATTTATTGGTCATTCAACATCCATTTACCTAACATGTCCAAGGATCATAAATTAACCTTTTATGCTAAGTGCTTCCTCCTAAATGGCCCTGTTGATTCTGAACTAAAACTGCTATTTTACATTCCATCGGAAGAAATTATATTTATAATTTCTGGCTTCAAAATAAATAGCCTGAGGAGCTTGTTAAACATTTTTCTAGAGCAACAATTTAGACTATGTTCAAATAGCCTACTCTATTCTATTCCTAGAGATTTTCTTTTTTTTTTTTTTTTATTTATTATTTCTCTGTCTTGAAAAACTAGGTGTAATGTAAAACAAAAGTGTGAAACCATTTTTTAAAATACTTTTATCCTATCCATTTTCAGTTCTTGGTTATATCTCGGCTCCTATGTCATCTTGCTGTTGGGCTTATGTTTGGGTATCTCTATCAAGGTGTTGGAAACAATGCAGAAACACTACTTGCAAACTTTATTTTTGTTTATGGTAGTAACCTATTCCTTCACTACACTGGCCAAATGACGGTTCTTCTTTCATGTAAGTTATTTATATTTTAGAAAGTATGTCTGTCATGACTTTGATTATAATTGGGACTAAATTAAACATTGTGGCTATTGTCATACCTCTCGGTGGAGACCGTCGTCACTGGCTGATAGTTGAGTACCAGTGACGACGACGACGGTCTCCACCGAGAGGTATGACAATAGTATCATTTATATTGGCGGTTCTAACCCTTTATTTGAATTACTAAACATTGTGGGTTTAAACCTAGGCACAAGAAACAGGGCCAATAGCACTGAGGTCCGATTTTAGGCCATTAACATGTTCACTATTTTGGACACTCATTATTTTTGTATGGCTCTTGAATTGGAGCTTCTGGCTTAAAATTAATAACAAATAAGAAAATTGTGGGCCAGTTAGAAAATATAAAACCTGATATGGGAACCTCCTTAATTTCTTGCAATCCTATTAATGAAAGTGTTTTGCTTAATTTATTTAAAATTATTTCATTTGAAATTGGTATACAGTATCTGCACACCAATGAATATGTTATAGATATTCTTTGATGAAAAAGAAGGTCCTATACAAATTTTTTGTTTCTCTAATAGGTATGGAGAAATTTGCAATTTTTTTATTTTTGGTCTCCTCTAAACTCACCCGACATTCATCAGTTTCAATCAAAACACTAAATATAACGACGTTCTAAGCTAGTCTTTCTTTGAGTTATGTTAGATCTTTGGTATGTACAGATGTCACACCAAAACTAGTCAAATAGGTTCAGAGAGGGTCAAAAGGGATAATTCTTTTACTTTGTACTAAGAGGAAACTGGCTACTGCTTATAAGTAACGACATAATTTCTTATTTACAAAGATAAAAATATTAGTGAACAAATTCAGGCCTGACACAATACGTATTTTTTATAATACTTCATCTAATTTAACCACAATTTGATGTGTATTATTTAACATAATATACCATTACAAAAAGAAACAGTATTATACACTATTCATATGTATTATTTTTGTTTTAGTTCCACTGGAATATGAAGTCTTGTCACGGGAGCACTTTAATAGATGGTATTCCCTAGCTCCGTACTGTATTGCGTTATTTCTTGTTGAAGTTCCTTTCCAGGTATGACCTTATTTTATATATATATATATATATATATATATATATATATATATATATATATATATATAAAATTGTAACCTCTGTCTGTACATTGATTTTTCAATTTCACGATAACGTTTCGTTTCACATGTCATAGACACCATAACTGCATTTTGTTTCTTTCGTGTGTGTTTGTTTGTTATCTTTTCAAGCATAAACGGCTGAACCGAATTTTATGAAACTTGGTATGTATATTACTACTAACCCAACTTAGACTTTTGGCTATATTAATTTTTTCTGAGACGAACAGGAGTGGGGGGTTATAAGGGAGGCCTGAAATTAAAAATAACGATATTTCGTTTCCTATTAGCTTTTTGCCATATATGCACATAACAAAAGTTGTTTATTTTGTTATTTACAGTAACTTTTGTTATATACACTTTCGTTGTATACCGAATTATTAAAGCGTTATACGCTAAAAATTATAGCGGGAGTCAACAATATTATTTGGCACAAAAGACTCAACCGAACTAAATAATGGTATGTGTATTAGCACTAACGCCTTAATAAGCCATACCAACATTTCTAGGAACGGGCAGGAGTGGGGGGGGGTTGTAAGGGAAGCTTGAATTTGAAAATAGCAGTATTTCGTTATCTATTGGTTTTTCTGCAAATATGCACATGACAAAAGTTGTTTATTTTGTTATTTAGAGTAACTTTTGTTATATTTACTTTTGTCGTATTACAAAAAATGAACGAGATATACACTAAAAATTAAAGCGGGAGTTAACAATTTTGTAGGGCACTAACGATTGAACCGAACTTAACAAAACTTGGTATGTGAATTAGCATTAATTCTTCTAAGCTATATGAAAATTTTTAGGCTCGAACGGGAGTGGGAGTTATAAGGGAGGCTTGAAGTAAAAATTTCCGATATTTCATTTTATATTTGTTTTTCGGCAAACTTGCATATAACAAAAGTGGCTTACTTATTTAGAGCAACTTTTGTTTCATTTATTTTTGGCGTAAAATGAAATATATATGGGATATACGCTAAATCTATAGCGGGAGTCGACGATTATTTAATTTGTATGATGTAGTATTTAAACAAAATCATGCTGAATTTCCTCAAGGTAGGGGAAGTAGTAGGGAATCAAACTCTTTGATTTTGGTAATATATTATCTTATTTCCTATATCTTCATGTTATTGAAACAAATATGTACTAACATAACAATTAAACGTTAATGGTAATGCCATAATGACAAAAGACAATATGCGTTTAAACTGGATATGATTGTGTAAAGTATTACTTAGGTTGCAGGGACGGCTACGATCTCTTCCCCTCGACTAGCTTTTTGAATATAAATGAAATTATTTTTAGGGTAACACTATTATTTAATTCCATCAGGTAGATAAATTATTACAATAATATTTTGAATCAATAATTTAAGGAGAAGAATGTCGATAACTCTAATGCGAGAGCAGAAATAGATGGGAGACTAATAAAGTTAATTGAGTTTACTGATTTCCTGTTTAATGCTGGTATTACGGGAAGTGATTTCACTGAGATCTACTATTACGAATATAACCTTACTCACTAAACTATGCTAATACTATATGTGCTTGGATGGGATTTTGAAAGAAAATATGTTCATTATAGATGATATTTAATTGTAATAAATGCTATTCATCATAATGGTTTGAATTATTCAAAAACGGTGAGTCAAAAAGTGTAGAGGGATAGATTAGGAACACATTTTTATTTATTCTTCATAACTAAAATTTCTATTCTATTAATACCCTAAATTTACCCATTAGGATTGGCTATTTCGGAAAAAACAATACGCCGTGGAGGGAAGTGCAATTACACACATTAAGTCTTGATATAAAAATACCATCATTAGTCAGTCAACAATGATTTCCCGGTCATCGCCGGGTACCTTAGCTAGTATATATATATATATATATATATATATATATATATATATATATATATTGTAAATATTATCTAAATTTGCTCTTTTCCTGAGACATTAGGAATAGAAACAAAAATTAGCACGAAATAGAACCTTGTAAAAAAATGTTTATTTCATTATCTTTGGTCTTCAATTCAATAGGTAAATTTTTATATTCTTCTCTTAAAGAATGTCAAATGTTATTTATTAATATCCACTGTTTTTTCATAAAGAGAATTGATACTACTTGCTCTGTACTTTTTCTCCATAATTCTCATGCCATAAGATATAGCCACACCTGTTACTTAATTGTCTCCAGCTTATTCATATTTTAATTTTTAAGCTTCAGCGTTGTTATCACCATCAAATCCCTTTACTGAATACAGGTTGTCTGACATTAGTATTTCTGAAATTGAGGGCTCAGCTGCATTAGAGTTGATAATAAATACTCTGTGACAAGATTTTCTCTTTGTCCCTAATAACATTAAGTCTGTGGAACAGTGATTTCTTTTCGGAGACTATTTGAGGTTGTGGACATTTGCAAAGTAGTTGAAATGAAGACACAAGTAAAATGTTGATTTAATACCTTCTCATTGTTTTTTTTTTTTAAAAATTAAATGATTTCTCTTGCATAATTAAATCCTGAAAAAATATTTGAATTCAATGGGCCTTCATATTTAAAAAGAAAGTTTCAATTTTGTCTATGCTATAAGTGATTAATTAGGTTATGTCATTGGAAATATTAATTAATTAAAACCAACTAAATTTTACTGAATTAAATTTTTAGTTGAATATTTTTAACATATAGTTAAAAACAGTTTAACTACATTCAATCAATTTTTAGCCTTTTTTCCCCCCAGATGAATAAAAATTTAGTCACTTTATAATTAGTCACTATTCTGATTTAAACACTTGTCTGTATTTTCAGTCTTGTTTTTTTTTCTCAACTCTGATTGATTGTTTTTTAATCTAGCTAGTTTATATAGATTTTTCTTAAAATGGTTCCAGTATTCATAAATCATTAAGAATAATAAATAGAAAAAAAAATTATTGGAAATTTCTTTATTATAATGCTTTATTTATTCCTTTTAGACTGTTTGTGCGCTTGCTTATCTTTGCCCTGGATACTACCTCACTGGGCAGCCACTTGAGCTCGATCGCTTTACAACATTTGTAACATTTAACCTAGCCATATGTCTTACAGCTCAAGCAACAGGTTTCCTCGCAGGAGCTCTGCTGCCTATCACTGTAAGTTTCATATGATCAAATGAAAAAATAGCTCATTTCCCTCAAGGAAAATCTGCTGAAGGGACAGCTATTTGCTTTTAGAACCCATGTATTCAATTTGTTACCACTTGAAATGTATTATTTTTAAGTTAATTCAATAACAGACCAAATATGTTCCAAATATGTTTATACTTCAAACACTAATTTTTTTATTTTTTAGATTGCAGTGTTTCTTGCACCAGTCTTCTCTGTGTTCTTCTCAGTATTTGGGTTCACATCTAAATACACAGACATCCCGCAACCACTACAGCCATTCTACAACATATCTTATTTTCGATCAGCATTTCAGGGGTCTTTTCTTGCTCTGTATGGAAACCACCGACAAGATCTCCCCTGTTACGAGTTTTATTGCCACTATAGGGAACCTGAAAAATTTCTTAAAGATATGGAATTCACTGATTTTCGTCCCCTCCCAGAACTGTTTTACCTTGTCTTGATTGGAATTGCTGTTTATATTGCCACTCTTCTTTCTGTTTGGGCTAAGTTAAACAGAAGGTAGCTTTATTTCTTAAATTTTTCATTCAAATATAAGCTTTTTAAAATGATTTACTGACTTTGTCAAAGTAGATTATATTTAGTTTTAATATTGATAAATACTGTATTTTTCTTGTATAAATGAGACTTCCAATTTAAAATGAATAACAAATAGCTAGAAACAATTCTTATATCACTTTATATGATACTCTGCCATTAGTGCAGTAGAACCTATTAACAGTGGTCTATTAAATAGGTGAATACACAAAATATACATCCTACCTTTTAAATACATTCAAATTATATCTGCATTGCACGCAGATGCTATTTATGCATTATTTTTGTCACAAATGATGTTGATTATAATAGAAACCTCATAAACCAATAGTTGTATTCTTTTTCTTTTGAATTTATGAACAATTTTCAATGATATTACTTAGGATCACCATTCAGGAGTATTGGCTTAATTAATTCTTAGCTTAAAAACTTCTCCAATTCTATAAATATTGTTAAATGAATTTGATTGACAACAAGTATTGATCAACTTTTTATATTATTTTAAATTTCACTTAAAAATATTTTTAATGTTGTATGTTTATTATCACGTGAAGTTTTTATGTTTTAGCATGACCAATTCATTAATAGGTATATGCTCATAACTTGGAAGTCTCATTAAGACCTTTTTCTCTTTATTTAATAAAGTATCTAGTCAGGAGTTAACAGTTTGAATCAAAATGATATAATTTATTTAGTTCAATAACTTTTTCAAATGTGCTGGTGATTTAGCCTTTAGCAAGAATATTTATATTTATTTGATTGTGTAATTGACATATTTTTATATGAGAAGTATTTACTAGTTCTTGATCGATATATATTATCAGCAACTGTTTACCTAATTTCACAATATTATTGTCTTACAATAAGGACACATATGTTGTTAGAAACTAATAGCACCCTGATCTTTGCATTTAAGTAGGCATTATTTTGTGCTTCTAAACCGTGTATTTTTGTTTTAATTGGATGCACCAATTTAAAGATATGGTTTTTAAAAAAAAAAAAAAAAATCTGATGCAGAACAAAAATGGTGCATTCCAGTCTTTGAGTGTGGTAGCACATGGATTAGTAATAAAAAAGCTTATGCCTGGGTCCACACCCCTTCACAAGTTTCCACCAATTATTCTGAGGCAATTGAAGAGCTACTTGTTTAAGAAGCTTTCATGGCAAGCTCTTGCATGAATTCTTCCCCCCTCCCCTCCTCCCGAGTTAAGAGCTAAATGCTTTCTCTAATTATATATTCGAGAAATACAGTCTTTATTTTTCTCTCTCTATATATAAAATATTAATAAAGTGTCTTTTCGTTCAAAAAACAACTTTTTTGTTTGAAGCAGGGTCATTTATTCACTTGCACGATTGAGTTGGTTTATGTTGTTATTTTCAATATTTATATTAGACAATTAATGAATTAGTTTTTCATCGGAAGGCATGTCAACTTTTCAGAACCTAATTATGATTATGCTCATGAATTTGTATTCCTAAATGATCAACTTCAAAAGGTTAAATATGTTATCTCTATTATGTTGACTGTAGATTTTAACTTTGTGATATTATTTAGATAAATATTTTAGTTATAAATGATGTTCATGTATGTTTAGTATTTATATCATTAAATTAGAAAATAATAATTCTAGTGTTCTGTGATATTTCATTGTATATAGGAATAATGGTTCTTTAAGTATGTTAATATATATACACATTTTTACAAATAATTTTGTTTAGAATGCATATAAAAATGCAAGGAATAGATGATAGTACTTACATTTATTGTTTTTCACTTTAATTAGTGGAGAAAATAATTTCTTTTCCCCTTCTGAAATATTTCATTTGTAATATTTACTTGTTATCTATTTATTTTCTTGTGGATATTGTCATGGAATCTGTCATCAGTATTCTAAATTTGAAGATAAAAGTTATTTTTTTGTGCAAGTCCATCGACATGTTTTCTCTTTTTTTGTTTATGCATATAACTGATTTCTTAATTAAGTCTAGTCTTATCAATTACATCTAATATTATCATTATATAAATGCATATTATATTAGTGCTAAACTGCATTAGTAAATGTTTAGGCGAGTTTAAGTACTAGTTAGCCCATACATGGCAGTCAACATGTTAAGTAATATCTCTTGTCTGTGATATGAGACATTATGAAAGTGTATCCTACCATATAATAAATTATTTTTGAATTTGAATCAATTACTCTTTTGGTATTGGTCCAAAAATATTTTTTTAAATAAAGTTTTTTCTTCTTTGAGAGTTAAAACAACTACTTATTTATATGTTGGAGTTGTATACTTTTTGATACCAGTGATAAATTTATTATTTTTAATTTAAGCTCTAAATGTTATGTCCTTTATGTTGTGTTAGCTCAACTGGCTCTCCCCTAAATTAAATTTATGTATCTTATAAAGAATTGTTTGCACACTTTTTTTTATACAAGTCTACAGTTTTTCTGAGTTTTATGACATTCTTTAGAATTTATGCTTGGATCTTCAACACACAGTCACCATTATAAGAGCAGGTTTACAATTTATATAAGATTTGAAAACAAAATTCCATTTTAAAAACATATTTTTTATTATTTTTTGATGGGTTTTAACAGTTTCCGATTGCAAACTGTATTTATATCTGATAATAATAAAGATATTTGCATTTTACAGTCTTCACTCTTCAGTAAATCTCAAATCTTACTTATCTCCCATAAGTACATTAAAAAGTGTTAATTTTATTTTAAATAAGACATTTTTTGCGCATTGGACTGAGGATTGTAAAAGGAGTAAAATAAAAAATTCAAATACTTGATTGTTGAGTCAGAAAAAAAAATTACACAGCCAATCTTTTTTCCTACAATTGTTGTTATTTCATTTTTTCCACTAACTCAAAAATTAATTGATATATTTGAATTTTTCAGTTTTCTGAAAACCCATGATCATGCTAATTTGATCCACTCTTTGAGCACCTCAGTCACATAAATATCTCATTTCCAGTTTAAATTTCAAGTCTTGTTTACATAGATTTCTTATAACAGGAAAAGTGAAGAATAGTTAGTGTCAGGTCCATAGTGTATCCAGGTTTTGGGAAATCTGTTTAGTTTACCCAACTTAATGAACTTTTTTAAGACCTTGATGAAGTTAGCCAAAGGAGGTAATCATTTTTCACATGTGCTTGATATTTTTAGAATACATATCAAATTAAAGAGAAAGAAACACATACACAATAAAAACATTAACTGGAAGAGTAATTTGAAAGAGTAGAAAATGTAATTTTGTAAAGTAGAAAACAGATAATATGATTAGAAGAGGTTCTATTGGATTTTATTGATGAGATTTTTCTACTGCTGGTATTACACTTAAACTTCCCTGGCAAAGATACATTACGAAACAGTCACACATGATATTGAGTAAGCCTTATTATCATTTTCCTACCTGCAATTTATTAAAGTTTATATAACCATTTGTACATAGAGAGAATGAACCTCAAAGAAACTCAAGCAATTTTTTTACCATTGTTACTGAATATTCCTCGAATCAAACTAATACAGTGGAACCTTTTATAATACATAGTTCTATATTTGTGGGAGTAGGGTACTTATATCTTTGTAAAATGATATTATTCATAATTGTCTATTTTGTTGTACTAAGGGTATTCGAGATGGGTTTTCTACTGCTCATTTGATTATTATATGATTTGGTTAAATTTAAAAGATATTGAAATATAAAAGGGAATGTTACAGCGAAAACCAATCAAATATCTCTTATATTTGATCAAAATCAAACAAATGTCAATCTTCATTTTAGAATATCAAGAGATGAAACATGGATTTTATTTCCCATTAAGGAATTTCCTTCCTCCATCAAGAAGAATATTGTAGTTGCCCAAAAAATATAGATTTAGTGTCTATTTTTCTCAGTTTTCAAATAAAATTTAAAATAATTTGTTATTGTCCTTCAAGATTCATTAATTACCAGGAAGAAGCTGTTAAATGGTAATCGTTTTATTATTATTCATTATTGATTTTTGTAGCATTTTAACTTCTGGGAAAAAAAATTACAATATACTTTATTTTTAGAATACATTTTTATTAAATATATTGTTTCAATTATAAACACCCCTGAATCATGTTTATAAAGTAACTTACTTAAATTGTTATTCTATATATTTTTCTTTAAGTTGAGTATTAACAGATTTATACGTTAGCATTCTTCAGTAAGTCCCCACTCTAATTTTCACTTCAAGGTATCATATCACTAACCATTTAATGTTCAGCTTAAATTGAATGCCTTACATCGGGTTCTTTCTAAGGGAATAGCAGTAAATAGAAAGTGAGGTGGGTCATTCCAGTAAATGGGAAATTTACTTAGTTAATGCATTTCCTCCAGACAGACTTTAATAATTAGGAATCGAGAAGGACTTACATGTTTACAAAATTATTATTTATTTAGTTATTAGAAATGATATGCATGCTTGTGAAAAGCAAATAAATTTTGTCTACCCTAAGGTATACAAAACTTTAGTTATTACTATATTTAAAACCACTTTGAGAAGTATTTCTAGAATATTGATTTTTTTTGGTTTATATTCTTTGTTTATATTTTTACGTTTGACTTACAAATGTTATTACTTTTTTGTTCATGAATAACTAGTATTTTAAATTATTATGAACTTAAATGCTTAATTATATTCTATTATTATTTTTTTATCTTGCCAATATTTCCACAAGGAAATAAATAAAATCATTTATGAAACTTAATACCTGAGTAAAAGAAGCTCAAATTATGTTTTAAGATTTGTTTTGTCGTTGTTCAATATATTTTATTATCCTTATGTTTGAAGCACTTGTATTATTTCATTTAATAAATAAATACAATTTAAAATTTTTGTTTCCTATCTTATTTAGAATATTGTTTATTTATATATATTTTTCACCATTGGTGAGTATCCACAATTTGATTCCTGAATAAAGTGTTTCCACTCTTTTACCTTACATTTAAGAAAAAAAAACATTCTTATATTTAGCTTTTGTTGTTATGTCTCTAGAAAATGCTTAAATATCTATATCCTTATCTAGTTACACAGACGATCATTTTTAATTTAATACAATTTGGTAACCATTCTCTACATTTAAATAAATTTAACTTGGTAATGTTGAAATTTTTGATGGAAGAATGCAACCGAGAGAGAATACAAAAGAAAATACTCACACAATTAAAAAGTCCGTCACACAGGGGCTGCATAAACTAAGCAGATTTCCCATGTGAAGTTTTACAATAGAGAAATCTGCATACTGGTAACACAATACCACCCTGATTAAATACAAACGGTAATGAGAAATCTTTCAGTTAATTAAAATAAATTCCCAACTGAATGGCTTCTGAATTGTAAGAATAGTTTATATTTTAATAACTCAAATTTTAGTAGCCCAAGAACTAAAGAAGGGGGGGGTGCGGATGATCAGAACGTATTTGCAAAAATCTCACAAAGTAAGAAAGGTAAGGTAAGGTTAGAAAATTTGCAATCAGATTGATTCTATACAATTTTTCGATCCGATGCATAATAACGGAGATATTTTGAATTTTCGAAAATCCCCCCCTCTCCCTCTGGTCCGATTTCAACCATTAACGAACTTGATCTGTCTTTTTACATAAAACGGTTAACTATCGCTCAACAAAAAGTGCGACTGCTAGAGTGTTAACAGACAAATATATATATATATATATATATATATATATATATATATATATATATATATATATATATATATATATTGGGTTGTAACACATGAAGTGTCCGATTTTTTAAACCCTAATCATTATAAAGGATTAAAATGTTGTGTGTTGATTCCAAGCAAAATATTTACCATCTATAATAAACATTTGTTAATCCCCTAGTTGCAAGCTATGTTGGTGTTGTCCCAAGTAGGCTTACATATTTTAGTTTAATATCAATCGGGAACATGGAAACACGCGCTTGCCGGATAATTTTCTTCGACCGGGAGAAACTTGGTCATTCTGCGGCCCAGTCAGCAAGGAATATTAATCATGCGTTTGGCGAAGGAAGTGCTAATGAAAGAACTATTCGTCGTTGGTTTTCAAAATTTTCTTCAGGAGATACGACTTTAGAAAATCAGCCCCGTGGACGACCTCACTCATCAGTGAAGGATGAAGATCTTAAAAAAGCTGTTGAAGAAGACCCTCATAAAACAGTCAGAGAACTTGCGTCAGAGCTAGGCACAAGTCATATGACGGTCTCCAGGCATTTAAAAACGATTGGAAAGGTGAAAAAGCTCGATTCCTGGGTCCCGCACGAGCTCAACAAACATCAGCATTAAAACGCCAAGAGACGTGTGTTTCTTTGCTTGCTCGTCAAAGAACCATCGACCACATGTTTCAATACAGACAGTGAACAAATTAAAGGAGTTGGGCTATGAAGTCCTACCACACCCCCCATATTCCCCTGATCTATCTCCTACAGACTACCACTTTTTTCGGAGTTTGGACAACTTTTTGCGAGGAAAATTTTTTACAGATGATTTAGACATTAAAATGCATTTTCTGAATTTCTTTCAACACGTGACACAAACTTTTTCAAAAGTGGAATAGAAAACTTGGTAAGTCGTTGGCAGAAGTGTATTGAAAATGATGGTAAATACTTTGAATGAATAATATTTCAGATTCGATCTCAATTTTTCATTTTTTTCCTGATTCTACAAACGGTCATTTCATATGTTACAACCCAATATATATAAATATATAAATATATATATATATATATATATATAATTTTGAACGGACCTCATTTTCGTCATCTCCTGGGTAGGATCGATGGACATTTGAATAAATTTTTCGAAAATCGTGTCATGAGTACGACCTCAATAGCTGATTTCCCTTAAGGGAAATCTGCTAAAACAAGAGGTAAAAAATTGATTTACACTTAATATTTATCAAATATTTTAATAAACAAAGATATAATCAGCTGAATTGTTATGGCCCTTCCGTCTTGGTAGAAGTCAAATCTCGGCTGAGTTGTAGTATGTACATCTTGTGAAGAGGTGTCATATGGTGTGTGAAACATACAAAATGAGAAAAAAGGTTTTTTTCATCATTTTAGCATTCAACGAAGACTGGATTAAAGTTACATTTTGACAATATAAATTCTTGTTTGAGCTAGCTCCTTCAGAGCTAAGATTAAAACCCAACTCTATAAGGCCCACACACATTTGCTTTAGAGACAAAGAGTGGTTTAAATTGCAGACTATCATACAGTTCAAAACTAAAGGTTTAGAAGACAACTGATAGGTGATTTGGTCCTTAGGTTCTCTCATTAACAAACTAAGTACCATAATTGGAATGATCCGAATAATGACCTAACTTACCAGAATATTTTTGTATGTGTGTGTTTAAAATGAGGGTGAGTAAGGTAAGTGTAAATATAAAATTCCTAAATATGTTCATTTAGTGCTATGAGTTTACTGTAAGACTGCGTAGGATTTAGTATCTTTCATGGATTGTTCTTATCTAGGTTTGGGTCGAAGAAATACAGTTTTTAACTCCCATGTTTAAGGATATTTTTCTCTACTAAAATGTCAGATTAATTTTTATGTACGTGACAGGTTTACATTTGAAGAGAGCTAATGGCAGAGCTGTAAATGATACTTTTTATAACTTTTATTAGTTAATAAGATTCATTTTTATCTTGTTGACTGTTTTGTATGTAATTTTGGCTTCGAATAAGATACTAAATGTACTGAAATATTAGTAATTAAGCAGTAGTTTTTCTTTTTTTGGGCCATTTCTTTTTTTCTAAAGTTGTTTATAAGAACACATCTAACCATCTTTGTATCACCCATTACTGTCGAAAAATGTTATAGTCTTGTTAAACTATTAATGCTCTATAATTGTTGTTACATACATTATTTTAAACTCGAGTAATAAACAAGTTATTCAAATTTTCTTGTTTTCATTCTTCAGGAAATCCCCACTTATACTCTTCCGATTTTTATTTAGAAATAGATAATATATGTTCAGATGAGATCATTAATGTATCATACTAGCACGTGGGAAATCTACTTAGTTTATGCAGCCCCTGCATGACAGACTTTTTTTGTTCATCCATGGATCTATTAACTATCCTCAGATTTGTGTATATGGCATAATGGCCTATGGTTATGCAGATCCCCAGTTTTATTCATTATTGAAACCATTCTAACAAGTCCAGATGTATAGACACAAAACCCCTGATTATTATCAGGAGTTTAAACTGACAAAATGGTTTATTGGTGATAGAAATGCCTACAAGAATTGACAATCGGCTCAGAAGGTAATAAACCAGAGGGGAGGGGAGGATTGGCAACAGAGAGGATGACACAAGGCATTTGGGCAATCCAGAAGATGTGAACATATTGCTAAAGAAGATTCTAAGATCACACCCATCAAGAAAGAATCCCAAATAAATGATTTTCGAGAGAACACAGACCAAAGTAAGAAATAGGTGCTCGATTTTGACTTACAAGGTAACCTTCCATTGGAAAGACAGTATTTCTATCAGCAAACATTTTTTTTTAAACTGTATCAAGGCTATTGAAAATGCAACTTACCCAGATTCAAACCAATGATCTAGCAAGAAAGTAATGGAAAGTTGTAAGAACTTAGAAGCATCTGTTTTCTAATGCAGCCACAGGGGTACATTTCTTATTTCCTTTAAATAATGCGAAAGTACCAAAGGTAATGCTGCTGCCAGCAATTTAAAACAAACAAGAAGTACTTTATAGCAATAGTTTAGCATAGAATTTATATACACCGTTTAGCCAATGCTAAAACAATTTGTGAAATCAAAGCTTCAGAAGTATAATGGGAATAAGTTCTTTTACAACAAAAACATATTTTTAATCCCAGTTTTATTACAAGCAAATGCTACATTATGTACAATAGTCTATTAATTTTATGCTCATTAACTACTAGGCAAATGTTTTAAGTGTTTATAAATTTATAACTATTCTAATAATAAGAAAATCAACAGAAATAATTTATATTTTTAATGTGTACTTCTTTCTGTGATATAAACTTTTCAGTAAACTATAATTAAATTTAGAAAAAATGCAATATATTGATTTGTACATCTATAGACAGAGTTTCTTTAACTTTATAATACTTTTTGGATGGATGGATCGTATTAATTAGCTTGGCACTTTTAATTCTATCAATAAACATTGAGCACAGTTTCCCTCTACTTTTATAAAATAATGCCACACATGTTAAATTAAGTGTATTTATAATATTAATTTCAACCATAACATAGCACATTATTTTGTGACATTGATTTAAAGTATGCTAAAAGAAATATAAAAATACAAATAAAATAGTGCTGACTTTTGAAATAATCAAATGTAGACAAACAATAATTCATTATGGGAAGTTTCTGGCTGGGTACTTATATTCTTAAAAAGTCCATAAATTATTAGTTTTGGCACTAGTTAGGTTTGGGATATGAGCAGCATAATTGTTTTTGACTATTTGGTCAAATTCAGAATAGATGAGTGATTTAATTTCAATTATTTATCAGGATCAAATGGTTCCTCTACCATCCAGCATCTCGGGATAAATCAATTATTTATGTTTTCTCTCAACATTTATTTCAAAATGATTATGCCAGAATGGGTGATCTCATTGTTAGTTATATGTATACATTTATTTTTACAGTAATACTTAGTTTATTTCATATCAAAGTACATAAATTAGGTCAGAATAATGGGAAGCATAATTAATAATATCTTCTCTGTCCTGGTTAATCTGTTATACCACAGTTTGGGACAAACCCCAACATTTCAAAAAAGTTCTTCATATTATTATATATTATTGAAAAACAAATTTCCAAAATAAATAAAACAATAACAACATTTATATTATGAAGGCTCAACTTGTTTAGCCTAAACTGATTCTTGAAAAGCATGCAAAGCCTTTTTAACAAAAACACATTTCCAGAGGAAGAAGATTATGAAGATACTTTCCATTCAAGAAGACACACAAGGGGAATAGAATAGTTTTCATGCCAAAAAGTTTAGTGGACTGATCAATACAATTAAGAAATAAACTAAGAAAATAATTTTTATTGTTACTCTTGATGTACTTTTGGTTCTCAGCTCTATCTTCTTTTTTAAAGTTCCACATTTTGTTTGACAATAAAGGGACCAAATTGGATTGAACAGATCTTTATTTATTTATTTTGAGCATCATACTCTTACAGTATTTTATATAAACATTATATTTTAATCAGCATATTATTTAAAAAGTGCATTCTACTCACTCTGGTGGAACGTCATGGACATAATTTAAAATTTTATGATTCAAGGGACCTTCATTTTCTGTTGCAGTTCTCAATCTTAAACCATAATCTGTACAGTACTTATAGTTCTTAAGTTATTTTAATATTTAAATAAGTAATTTTACATTACCAGAATAACTACTTCAATACTTTTCTTCTTTTTAATTACTAATTACTGGTCAAGGCACTTTGTACATCACATTCTTAAATCTGTAATGCAAGCTGGGAATTCACTCCCTCGGGAAGTATAAGCCAAATTAAGAAAAATAAATAAATGAATACAATATAATAAATCATAAATCTTAGCTTCAATATATACAAAAATGTTGTAATAATTGAAAATATATTCAACATTCAACTCATCCATCATTTTATTACTGTTGTGTTCTGAAAATTAAGTACCAATTAGTGATCACAGATCAAATATATTAATACTGTTTAAATTAAACCAGTATTAAACTCATAGTTTACAATTGTTTAGAATTTATTGTACTTTCCTAACACTAATAGTATGAATATATAAACCATTCATGAATAAATTTTTGATCTTACATATGTTCCTAATTTATGCTTCTGTTAGCCATTAATTTCATATTCAGTGAGTCAAAGTGTCTTAACATAATAATAAACATTGTAAGTTTAATATATAAAATTGTTATAGAAATATGAACTTAACAAGCTAATATTTGGTGCTTGGCATTGACAAAATTATTGTATTACATATGACTGTATTTATAATCATATTTAAAAAAAAAAAAATATGATGCTAAATTTTTTCTTAACAACTATTATAGTTAGAATTACAATGGATAGAGAAAACTATATACAATTATTTGCAAATAATAGTTTTTACGTATAAAAAGAGGGTACCATGTCAGCTGATTCTTTCGTAAAGAATGTTAGGCTCTGGGTAGTCACAATTGTGAAGAAGGTCAAAATTGTCTTGGAAATGAGAGGAATGGCTTTAATTCCCATGTAACAGGAGCTTATAGTTTTAGTGATTGGGTTCACTAAATAAAATTTTAAGTTTTTGGGAAGATGATCTTCCAATTGCCATAAAGTGTATTAAGTATAATGCTACTTTTCTAATAAATTTATAAAGTATGTAGGTTTGAATAGTACAAAGGAATTGTGTGCCAAAGGCAGTAGAGCAGCCTAAGGGACAGAATGCAAAAATTTTTTATAAAATCATTTTATTTATCAGTCTTATGGCTACCAGATTTATCCATCTCTGTATACTGTGTCATTTACTTTGACTCCATGTAGTACATCTTTTATTGGGATCGTGGGTTATGTTTATTCACAGCATGGCTATAATGCTAATTATTATTTTTTAAATTGTCAACCACTGTCAATTAATCCTTCTTAAACTACCTTTCCTGGATTTTGGCCCATCAAAATAATTACACTAATAATACTAACAATTCTTATTGGATTAACTTGAAATGTGGTTCATTCTCTACTGGTTCATAGAAAACTTGTTTTGTAGAAAGGAATTATCAAATTTTAACTTCGGAAATAAGCAGTTTAACATTATCAATAATTTATAAGGTTAGAACATTATTTTCATTCATAATATAACAATTTATTTAAAGCTAAAGACAGCACAAGATAATGTTTCTCTCTCTTTGATTGACTATCATAATACACCTTTAATAATATTATTTGCTAAAATGAACTTTTCCTAGGGACTTCCAAATATGCAACCACAAAATGATGGATTCAAACATCTCATGTAGAGCAACTCCAGCTCACAGAATTTTAAATTGAAAGAAGCCCATTTGAATCATTAGTGTGTTGTCTTTCGATCAAGAGAAAAGAGATAGTGAGTACTTTTGAATTCATTATTTATGTGAAAGGTCTTCAGTGCTTTCGTAAATTTTGTTGTATCTGAAAATGCTTTTAAATCTATTTATATTTATATTAATATTAATTTTTTGTGGCAATACGAATCTCTATAAACACCTATTGCCTCATTTATGATCAGAAGAGAAAAATGGGCATATGTACTACACTTACTGTATATTTTAACCAGAGTTAATTTCTATTAGCTCCCTAAGAATCAGCCAATTACTTGGTTATTGGCCACCTTATATTGAAATAGTGTTCTAACTGTAGTGAGATATTCTTTTCTTAATAGTTTATACTCAAAGTACAATGAATTATCAATGGAATGGTATGAAGGAACTGAAGAAACTCGGTGTAATAAGCACATAGCATAACACACATAGTGTGAAATTTACTTACTGAAAGTTAATGAGAAATTTTTTAATATTCTACCTTTGTCATTATTGATATATTCAAAATAACTCCCTGAAATTTTGAATGTTACTCAAGAAGACACATTATTGATTCTCTTCTTCTTGTTGTAAGAGCCTAATGCTGCGAGGTGGATGGCCTACATCAACAAGAATATGAGTATACCCAGGTATATCTGTCTTTACAGCTACAAGGCTATATGCGACTGTATTGAGCCCATCAAGTCTGTAACGTCTCCAAGATGTACGAATGAGTTTTGTCCGGACCTTTGTAGCTAGAGGCCGTCTTTTTTTATGTTTGATCATGGTATAGCGGGCTATCCACTCTGGTGGTCTTGATATCCATAAGAGAACATGTTCCACTCTGAAAAACCAATACAATTTGGCTCAATAATATTATTACATCTATTAAATATAGTATTCATAAAGTAAGACGTACAATCAAAAACATCCAAATGTTTATATGCTAATTTATTTCCATATTTAACAAATAATGGATTTATAAAATCATTAAATGGGAAACATTAACTTTTCAAAAGGTATATAAGCATAAATGTTTGATTATGAATGTATACTTTACTGCTTTCATCCTCAAATTGGAATTAATAATCTTTATTTTTTAGTTTAATCTTTGAACTCAGCTTCACCGTATAAACTAAATCTTGAAATTTACACCTATTTCATACCATCACTGTTACAAGCAGATTTTTTTATATCATCCTATTTTTTTTCTAAACTTTAGCATTATGACTGTGAGATGAGAGCCCAAATATTGTTTGATTAGACCACCTTTGTTCACAAAGCACAATGACATTTATATCGCCTTCCAAACTAAATTTAATTAATTTCAGACTTCACTCAGTAAGATTGAAGACTCCGAAGATTGAACATTAAATAAAGAAAATGTGATACAATTCACATTCTAATTAATAAAGTCAAATTTCTCCAAAACATACAAAATCAAGAGATATAACCATGTTACATTACCCATGGGGATTTCGGAAATATTTTCCAATAAGGATATGGCAGCTGGGAGACAATACAATATCAAATTCAGACTAATTAATAATTGCTATGTTTAAATTTAAAACTTCTATATTTGGTATTTTTGAAGAGTACTTAACAAAGACTTTCGAATGTCAGTGTTTGCTTCAAATAAACAAAAAACTAATTTTTTCAGGTCTCTCTACCATGAGAACATATACATATATATATATATATATATATATATATATATATACACACACACATACATACATACACACACACACCTGCATACATATATACACAAACACACAAATATAAATTTACATATAATAATCTGTAATGTTTAACACAGAAAGCTTGTTTATAGAGTACCTGGCTGACTTCTAAAGCCGTAATATTAATTTGTACTTTGGAAATATTATCTATTCTGAATCTAATTTACTAGTTGAACTTACCTGAATCCCATATCATCATCTTCTCCTCCCCAACCCCAATATAGGTTGGAATAACCATTCACTCTTAGAAAGTGGTCTGTTCTTATAGCAAAAACACCCCCTACCAATTGTCTGTAGGGTAGCCTAAAATAATAACATAAAATTATTCAGTGGCATTAGATTGAATCAAATGAACAATACTTAAAAAAAAAATAAATCAAAATTTACTATCAATGATTATTTATTTATTCCTTCAGAGCACTTTGTATTTCTCTCTCTCTCTCTCTCTCTCTCTCTCTCTCTCTCTCTCTCTCTCTCTCTCTCTATATATATATATATATATATATATATATATATATATATATATATATATATATATATATATATACGCACACACCGAACCAATCCGTTAACAGTAGAAAACCTAAGAGTCCATGTAAAAAACCTGTTAGTCTTTTTCATAAGCTTAGATAGTTCCAAAACACTCGATACTGTCTTTTTGTCATTTTATGCTGAATCAGAAAAAGTAAAAATACCATAATCAAATAATTATTAACACTTCTATTTAGTAGGCAGGTCTGTCTGTAAAAACCAAGAATTTAAGAGATTTTTTTGCCCTAGGAGATCCTACTCTTTTAGGGAATAATATTGTATGACCGTCAATGGGTGTACACTACATAATAATTAGAAGTTAGTGAAGTAATGATGACTATGTTATTTAAAGATATTAAGTGACATAAAAGCTTAATATGAAAATTGCATAAGTAGGAGGGGTTCTTTGCAAACTGAAAATGAAAAAAATGTTGAAAATAGGGATGTTTTTCATTTTACCCCTTCCCTAAATCCTCACTCCAATGATCACGGAACACACAGCTATTGGGTTGTTTATAATCAAATAAAAATTATGGGGGTTTACAAAAGTCTGAAACCAAAAAAACATACAAATAGCTCAGTTACTATTTGAGTTAGAGACAACATATTTAACAAAATAGTTACTGGAAATTAAAAAAATTAAAAGGGAATAACAACACAATATATAAATATAACCTGGTCGAAAACATCAACACAATTACATATATATATATATATATATATATATATATATATATATATATAAAAAAACAATAGCATTCAGCATATGGTGTACCAATGGTAAGGTCATGATGAGAGTTGATGCCCTATTACATTAATGGTAACATGAAAATAAATGGTTTACATATACAAATAAATTGTTAACTTTATAAAGAGGGGTTTTGTGGAATTTTATTTGTTTTGAGACAGTTTCAGATAATACAAAATGAGTAATAATAGTTCCATCAAGAACTTCATAGAGAATCCAATTAATTATTCATGGTACCACCAATTTATCATCCTAGCTTTAAATATAACATATATGACAAGAAATATATTACAGAAAGAAACTATGGGATGAACAAAAAAATACATTATTTGAATTTGTTCTTTCACATTATACTAATGTCAAAAGAAAAAAAGGTATACCGATAATCAAGTTCATTTACTGCGACAGATAGATGCCTGGGTTGCTGAGGGCATGTATAAAGAATTCTGTCATCTTCTGGTAACATATCTACATCATGGAATATTAAACAGTGGAACATGACCCCTGGAAGCAGTGGACGCTCAAGTGCAGTCAGAGCTCCAGCATTCATCAAGACTCCTTTGTTGAATGTATCATTCCCAACCTGTAAAAATGTATTCTCTTCAGTCATTTAGGACAGAAATATTAATAATCACCTATTGCAAGAAAGGTCGATGACATCACCCCATATTCTATAGTTTATTTTTAATAAGAAACCTATTTAAAAAGGATTTGAAATTGAAGATTGACATGAGGTGTTAATTGATATAGTTCTTTAAGTGTAAACCACATAAATAGAAGTGAGGGTAACCAAAAGCTGAAAATCAAAAATTATTCGGTTAATATTCAAGATGGAGAAAAATTTGTACAGCTTCAATCATAGAATATTACGATTTCAACAGATGGGTTTTATAACACATTTTCTATTTTGCTCATAATAATGGGGAGATAATCCAATTATTTACTTTATGCCTCTCTAAACGCCCACATTTATGGAATGGGTAAAATATTATGTGTGATATCAAACTAACCAAAACAAATGTCTCTAGACTATAAGATTTCCATTGATGGCACCACATAGATATTTTATACATATTCCTCTTACAAAGTTAGTTATATTCTCATGAAAATATATTGAAAAAAGAAAGGACAGCACAACGGTTTTAAAAATAAAAGTCTTTCTTACTTTGAGATGCTCTTTTGAAAGAATGACAGCCTGGATAGGAAATAAGAAGTAAAGAGATATTTGAGAAATAATCTTACATAGCTACGTCTAGAAGCAGGAAAGATAATTAATAAAGGAGAAGAGAAACTGGTTATCATAGTCTCCAGGGTGTAGAGTAATATTATAGTACGATGAAATAAAAATACTGGGAAGGATACTGCTAGATGTGTGGAGAACCCAACAGCTGGATCTTATTTTAGGGAAGTCAATGCGGAATGTCTATCAGAGTCATGGAAGCGAGGAAAAAGAGAGTCATAGCCCAGACAAATGTTTGGTGAGTTTTTTCTATCCATCAATAATGGATAGATAGTTTGAGTATAAAAATATGAAACTGTAAATGTGTAACGGAAAACATAATTACCTGTTCTACTACAAAAACATGATATCCCAGTTGCTGCCTTTGAAGTATTGGTGAAAGATATTTCAAAAGTGCTGCTAACTGCTTTTCTCTGTCTCTATAAGGGATTATTATTGCAACAGCATGTCTTGGTGAGCAGTCTTCAGGGAATGTATTTAGGTTAGGTGAGCTCAGGTCTGTTGCTTCTTCCAAATTAGTTTGATTGAGCCATTTCTCAACATCCAATTTGCCATCTGAAACAAATAAGGAGACATAAAGTCTGTAATGCTAATTATTACATCAACCTACGTTTGAATGTGGTCATTGATAATAAAACATTTATTTATTTATTTTTCAGAGCTCAATCAAGTCCATGAATGGCAGAATTGAATGGGTTCTGAAAGTTAATTCAATTTGTTTATTCCTTGAAGTTACAATAGTATCTAAACCAAAGAAAGTTTATGAACAACAATTACCATTGTCATTTCTAGGAATAAACAAATTGAACAAACTTTTTTTTTTAAATATTCAAAATAGAACATGCCAAATGAAATCAATTAAACAAAAGAAAAATTAAATAATTACAATTTTTTTCTCTTAAAAATGAGAAAAAATTAAATATGGGTATAATATATTGAGGTAGAGGAAAAATGGTCATACTTCCACAGTAACAAGTTATAAAAGCAACAGAGCGCTTTCGAAGCAGTACATCTTCATGACGTGCCCAAAATTCCTGATGGTCCAGACAGGAGTCTGGTTTTAAGGGCCGTCAAGACATCCAGGACGTTCGGGCACTGATGATGAAAGCTCTCTGTTCTTTTAATAAATTGTTACTCTGGAAGTGTGGCCATTTTCCATGTACCTGCAATAGATTCACTTCCACCTACCAGATTAGAAAATTATATAGTATAAATAATAAATGAAAATTGAACCCCCCCCCCCCCCCGGTGAAATGTATGATGTGGCAAAATATCATTGCTGTTAAACACATACTAATACTATATCAGAGTTAGATGTTCATTCTTTTAGCAGAATGGTATGAGTGAGTTAGAAGGGGTGTTTTTATATGTCAATGATAAATATCAGTAGTCAATACTCCTTTGTCATGGCTGGTTAGTTAAATATGTAGTAGAAATATTTAATTTCTTACACCTTAATGGTCATTTAAGCATTTTTCTCCTAACTTATTTAAAATTATCACTATAGTTATTAACTTTTGACGTCCTGTTGGAAACACTAATTATAATTAAAATTTGATGTCTAATTTCTATTAATACCCAAAACTACCTTAAGATTTTATTATTTCAAAAAATACTGCAATATTAGTCTATATTTGAATACAATGAAACTTACGGAAAAAAGAAGAAGATATTGAACAATCAGGAAGTGATGAGGAACATGGAGATGGAAAGTGGTATTGAGATTCCTTTTCTATGATGTTTGATATTACACTCCCTCTGAATCTGTTGACAATCATCTGAGCTGTAAGTTCGACCGATGGCGCATCTCTTCTCAGCAGGGGCTCCATTTTGAATGTCAAACCTTTCTCTACCTAAAATTGATAAAAATTTGTTAATTTATGTCAATTTGATGATGGAATACTTTTTATCACAATTAATTTACAAATAAATCATTAATTATTTTAAAGCTTGAAAGGGGTATAGATAAAATTTTATATTTTTTTGTGTTTTTAGGACCACTATGCAAAGAAATACTCTAACCAAAATTAACTCTGATTGATAGTCCAAAAAAAGTGTAGAACTCGTTTTACCAACCTGCGTTACATGTTTTGTTTCTCTTAATATTTGAAATTTCTACTGACACTCAGTGGGACCTTGTGTTCTACACAAGACCCATCTCTTGCATAAATTTAAATTTTCTAAGTTCAATTTTTTAAAAATTTTAATTGCTCTCAGGAAATGACTTAAAAAAGAAAAGAAAATATAGTGAACATAATTTAAATGGGTCATTAACTGTTCTGTGTGTGTGTGTGTGTGTGAGATTTTTTTTCTTCTTTTCTTTGCAACTTGTTCCTGTACTGGAGAACCTAGGAAAAATTCAATTTTTTTAAATACTACAAAATAGTTGTTTTATTTACTCCACATTTAGGGAGATCGAAAAACTGAAATATGTTACAACAGGTTTGTAAGGGAGCCAGAATAAATAAACAGGAAAACAAATGGTATCATGTAAAAGATTATTATTTATTACAAACTTAAGTACGTGTTAACTTAATACTTTCTACTAATTTCTTGAGACTAAATGATCTAGAGCAAGCAGACTCACTGATTTTCATTTTCTTTCAGACTTAATGATTTTACAAAAAATGCTATAGTGCAATCTCTGTACTAAGAAGATAAGGAAATTTCAGAAACCTGATGTGAAGATTTGTGTAATTTGTGGCTGTGAGCCCTCCCTGGCATTATTCTTGACGCTGCTCCTCCGCCTCCAACTACTGCAGGAGTTACATCTTTTCCAACCATTGACATCTAGAAGTTTTTAAAAAAAAAAATAAATGATATTGAACTGGCAATTGAAAGTAAGAAAAAAATCAAAATATATTCATTTTTTTTAAATATTTAATGATTTTAAAATTGTTAATTTTGTTAGTAGTTAACAGAGATTATTTATATTGAAAATAAAACATTCACAAAGTTAAAAATAGGAAGAAAGTTAGTACAAATGGAATAGGATATTTATAGCAGTTTAGGAATGAACCATTTGTAATATTTTTTTATTTATTATGTATTTCTCTATTTCTCGCCATTTACAACTAAGACTAATAGTGACAGGCTGTCTTCCTTTTATACCGATGGTGAAATTAGAAATTTCATAAATAAATTCTCTTGGAACACAATGGAAACACATATGCGTTTTTAGTCTATTGATGGCTTTTTGTCATATCTAATCTTGAAAACTGGTTTTTACAAAAATTTGGCTTAAAAAAAGATTAAACCATTTATATATTATGATCTTATATATATATATATATATATATATATATATATATATATATATTATTATAAATAAAATATGATAAAAAAACGAAATAGTTTAAATTTTATCAAAAGTTTAAATTATTTTATTTTCTCGCAAATTGTTTTAGTCTTTTTCATCATTGAGGTATACATAGTATTTAGTTTACATTTCTTATTTATAACGTTATAGTGTGTGTCACGACACATGAAGATGAGATGCAGTGCATCAAGAGATTTAGAGCTTAATAAATTTATTCTTCTCCAGCTGTCTATTCGTCAATGCAAGAGCATATTTCCAGCAGCTCTCCGGCTGCCTTATTCCTGTTGTAGTTTTAGTTCATGGACTACAACAGGAATAATGCCCAGCTTGTGGAAGGCTGCGAAAAAAGTAGCACTTCCTATTGAGAAAGGGACCAGCAAGAAGTCTTCCAAATCAAATACTTGTGGACTGTCAGGTGTTTACATATCTTTCCTGTGTTTGTTTACCCAGAAAGGCATTTAATTGGGTAATAATTACCTCTGAGAGGGCGAGTATAGCAAGAGCAGAGACTATGATGATGATGCAGAGGAGTGGTAGGAGCCTGATGCACCTGGAGCCATGGCGTGCAGAGCTGACGCGGACCTTGGGCCGAATTCGGGTCAGCGTCCCACGCACCCTGATCCTCATCTTCCGACCGCATTGCAAACCTATAAAGCCCAGAAATAAATAAACTCATCAACAACATATCCTCCCTTCCATAACTAATTAGTGCAGATTCCCTTTAGGGAAATCAACTATTGAAGTTGTACTATTGATGTAATTTTCAAAAAAATGTCTTCAAATGTCCATTGATCCTACCTAGTAGATGACGAAAATGACGTCCATTCAAAATTTTATATATATATATATATATATATATATATATATATATATATATATATATATTTGTCGCAATTTTTGTCTTGTTGCCAAACTTCATATATAATCATGTTATGTAAAAAGAAAGATCAAGTTCGTTGACGGCTGAAATCGGACCTGAGGGGGGGGGGGGTGTTTACGGGAGCAGAATTTTTAAAATTCAAAATATCTCCGTTATTATGAGTCGGACTGAAAAATTGTATAGAATCTATCTTATTTCAAATGTAATGTTCTATAAATGTCAACAAATACATTTCTTCTCTAACATCAAAATTAACTAAGATAATTGCAATTTTTTTTTGTATCAGCCTTCAGTAAACTCCCACTCCTACTCACGTCACATAAACAATACTCTGATATATAATGAAATACTTTATTTTAAACTTAAATACCAAATATTTTTCTCATATGTCATTCCTTAGCGATCCCCTTCATCTATGAGGGTTCCAATAGTAGGTACATTAGAGAAAATTAAAATTAATCAACGAACAAAGGGCTGGTCACGGCCATTTATATTATAAGGGCAAAATAAGTGACCACCACGAGGCGATCAGAAAACAAATGCAGAGCTAAGCATGAGGCCTTCCGAACCGATCCTCTGTGAGCAGCACCCTACAAGTTCCGAAAGCTTCCACGAATTTAACCGAACCTATTAACTTATAACAGCCAGCCTCATCTCTACGAGCTAACCTACAGTGTTTTTGGCCTCCTTTTATTAATTTACTGTATTTTTCATGTATAATATAGAAAACGTTGTACATATTAATATGTAAAACAGTGTTGTTGGCCTGGGAACACTTTGGAAAGGTGTAACCTTATGTTAGGTTAAGCGATGTAGCTAGTAATAGAAGTGTGGAGGGGATATTAATTACCACTTCATTCGGCCGCATGATAAAAACTTTGAAATAACACACTTACTTTTCAACGTTTTCGTTATAATGTTTGCAAAACAACCGAAACTGATCGCAGAGGACCAAACATTACAATATGTTCACTTGATGGGAATGAAACTAACGTGTGGGAGCAAGGAGTTAATGCACTCGTGAATGATTGGAGGAAATCGGAAGTTTCAGTGGGCTGCGAAAGTAGCCAGGATTGCCAACCCAAATCTTTGAAATTTTCAAAATGTTAAATAGTATTAAATCAATTTCGGTTAAAATAATGGCAAAATGAACATCAAATGATTTCCTTGTAATTTTATGAAATTCAATGTCCAAAATATTTTGTTGACTTTATTTTAAAATATTTCATTTGAAAGTGACGTGATATCTCTGTTTTAATGGATTGGATCAAAAAATGTCATATAACATAATATATAATGTTTGTTATGTTTTAACAAAAAATATCCTACATTAATCTTCTGTACCTGTAGAGGTCTGGAGATATGTGCCAGTTATTTATTTTCGCTTCCCCCCCCCCCCCCCGATATGTTGTTCTTATAATAAAATTTATTTCTTAGCCTAATTCATTTCTATTAGCAGATTTCTCTTAAGGGAAATCAGCTATTGAGGTCGTACTCATGACGCGATTTTCGAACAATTTCTTCAAATGTCCATCGATCCTACCCAGGAGATGACGAAAATGAGGTCCGTTCAAAACTATATATATATATATATATTAGTTAGTTGCAGAGAGATATCGTTTGTCCTCAACTGTACTACTTCATTTAAATACTGATCACCCTGTGGGCTTACAAGCACTTTTCGAAAAAGTTTAATTGTTGCTTCCGAAGTTCTATTGTAATTGATGTGAGATGGTGATGATGAATAAAAGGACTATGAAATGAGGCGAAGGCTTAATAGGTTCAAGACAGATAGTAGCTGGCGATTTCAAAAATTAATGAAGTTCGGTGATCGTTAATTGCTGCAAATAGCTATTACTTCGCGCAGAGGGACTGGTGATAAACTCCTTTGGGCCCCAGGCCCACACTTTAATAAGTCCGTCAAGCAGGGGCTGCGTAAACTAAGCAGATTTCCCAAGTGAAGTTTTACAATAGAGAAATCTACAAACTGGTAACACTTAACGCAATCGTGAATATTAAGTGAACAAATAGAAACGGTTTTAGACATCTTTCTGTCAATTTTAACAGATTGATAGAAATATTCTTCACCGGAAAGAAAAAACAATTAATAATGAAATATATCTGAATATAAAATATTAATTTTATTAGCAGATTTCCCTTAAGGGAAATCAGCTATTGAGGTTGTACTCATGACGCGATATTCGAAATTTTTGTTCAAATGTCCATCGGTCCTACCCAGGAGATGACGAAAATGAGGTCCGTTCAAAACTGTATATATATATATATATATATATATATATATATATATATATATATATATATATATATATATATATATATATATTTGTCTGTTACCGCTCTAGCGGTCGCAATTATTATTTAATCGTTACAAAACTCCATATTTACTCGTTTTATGAAAAAGAAAGATCAAGTTCGTTAACGGCTGAAATCGGACCAATGGGAGGGGGGGGGGGTTTAGAGGGGAGGTTTTTTGTAAATTCGTAATATCTCCGTTACCATACGTCGGATCAAAAAATGGTATAGAACCAATCTTATTGCAAATTAAATTTACTATAAATATTGTTCTATACATTTATTCCCTATCTTCAATATTAACCGAGATATTTGCATTTTTTTATATTTATGGAAATCTGCTAAAATGTGTTCTAGACGCAAATTTAATGTAGGTTACTCATTATACCAATTGTTACGTTTAGGTTACATATGTTTGGTGATGTCAACTTAAGAATATTGGTGCTATTGCAATTTCGTGGTAGATATATATTCGGAGCGCCTAGGATTCATTAGCAGATTTCCCTTAAGGGAAATCAGCTATTGAGGTCGTACTCATGACGTGATTTTTGAAAATTTTCTTCAAATGTCCATCGATCCTACCCAGGAGATGACGAAAATGAGGTCCGTTCAAAATTATATATATATATATATATATATATATATATATATATATATATATATATATATATATATATATATATATAATATTTGTCTGTTAGCGCTCTAGCGGTCGCAATTTTTGTTTGATCGTTACCAAACTCAATATTTAAACGTCTTATGCAAAACGACAGAACAAGTTCGTTAATGGCTGAAATCGGGCCGGTGGGAGGGGTGGTTTAGAGGGGGATTTTCGAAAATTCGAAATATCTCCGTTACCATACGTCGGATCAAGAAATTGTATCGAACCAATCTTATTGAAAATTAAATTTACTATAAACATTGTTCTATACATGTATTCTCTATCTTGAATATTAACCGAGATATTTGCATTTTTATTAAATTTTGGCCGATAAGGGATGACTGTTTTCCGCCAAAAGCTAGTTCGGCCCTTTGCCGTAACCGTTCGGCTCTCTTATGGAGATTGCTCTATTGTATAACTTCACTTGGGAAATCTGCTTAGTTTACGCAGCCCCTGCGTGACGGAATTTCTTATGTATTAATACTGTTCTTATCCATACCGGAACTGGAATTACTCTCTGACATAATATTTGGATTATAATAAACGAGGCCAGAAACTGACAACTTATTGACAATTTTATGTGCCATGACCTCCTCCGTATTCAATGTTATTCAATAAAGAAATATATTTGTTAAGGGAACAGATTCAGAAATGTACGCATAAAATGTTGAAAGTTAAGACAAAGCGTTTAAATTTAGATATCTCAGTAAAAATAGGAGCCAATAATAAAACTGTACTATGTAATCATAATAAAGAATGGGCGATAAACCTCATATGGGCAATAAAGCCTCATAAATTCAAGGGTTTTATCCTGAGGGCCAGGTGTATCAGTGTATTCTGCGGTATGACAGCTGTACTAATACTATTCAAATGTTTGTTCTTTCTACTGTTGTGGGACTGACCACTATTCTCTTCACTCTCTTTAACAACTTGTTTCGATCAGCTGTCTCGGTCCCAATTGTTTACACTCATTCTTTTTCATTCATTTTTTTGGCGATTTTCACGACAAAAGCGGCTAAATTATCAAATGAAGGCTGCCGTATGGAAACAATATTGTCTTCGTATGGTCCAAAGCTCTAAAAAAATCAAAAGTAATTAACTGTCAATTCTCTATTCATGGACCTACCTATATGACTTCATCTCTTGTAGCCATGATGATTTTATGAATGTTTTGGATGTGCCAGACAATCTATGATTTTATTACCTACCTTATATACATACTACCTGAGATACCCGGCGATGCACAGGAAATAATTGTTGATAATGATGGTATTTTTATAGCAAGGCTTTGATGTGTACATTTATACTTCCCGTCTGGCCCTATTGTTGCTTCAAATAAGAAAGTAAACAACTTCTGTTATATGCATGTTTGCAGAAAAACCAATAGGAAAAGAAATATTGCGATTTTGCATTTCATACATCACTTAGAACTCACAGACTACTGTGCACCCTAGAAATTTTAATATATTTTATAATCATGGCGGAGTTAATGCTAATTGAAATAGCCAGTTTAGTTCGGTTTAATAAAATTGGTGGCTCCCACTATAGTTTTTAGCATAGTTTTGAGTTTATCCTTCGATATACGACAAAAGTGCACATAACACATATTGCTTTAAATAACAAAATAAACAACTTCTCTTGTTTACATCTTTAATTTAATTTTAGCAGATTTCCCTTAAGGGAAATCAGCTATTGAGGTTGTACTCATATTTCATTTATGGCATTTCTTATGACCACTACTGTCCGTCCGTAGAAATGTTAATTCAGCTTATAATTACTACCACTTAGTCTCTGAAAATATTAGTGTAGTCTAAAGTCTAAGTTGGGTTAATAGTAATACACGTACCGAGTTTCATAAAATTCGGTTCAGCCGATTAGGCGTGAAAAGGCAACAAACAGACTCCAAAGCCAAATTGTAAATATGTGCATGTGAAACGAAAAAGTATTTTAAAATTTCGAGAAAAAAATCAATGTACAGCCAAAGGTTACCATAATATGTATATATATATATATATATATATATATATATATATATATATATATATATATTGAACGGGCATCATTTTGTCCTCTACAATGGATGTACTAGGATCGATGGACATTTGAGGAAACTTTTCGAAAACGGCATCATGAGTACAACCTCAATAGCTGATTTCCTCAAGGGAAATCTGCTAAAGGGGGGGGGGTAGAGATAAAAGTTTTTCATCTATGCTGGTATAACACAATGCAACGCCATCTGAGTACCCCAATCGTGCTCGTGGAAATCTGCATTGTTTACGCAGCCACTTGGCGACAGCAGACTTTTCTATACTTGAGATTTTTTTTATTGAGTTTCATTTTTTATGTCGCTGTATAAATGAATTGTGCGACTGAATAGGATGTCGGCAATGCTCAGTCCACCGTCAAAATCTTTTCATGAGTACAATATGAGATATACTATCAAAGTAGATCAGGTTTCATCGTAGGATATTATTTTGAATATTACAAAGCCTCCGCACTCCCTAACCTTATAAGCAGTTTTCCTACATACACATCAATGCCAATACTCGTGTGAGAATCATTCGTGCTTGTGCATATATGATGGATTCATGGTAGACCGCATCATCTAAAATCGGAGCCGATGCATAATGTTAAACAATGTTTATTGGGTAAGTGGTCAAATCCATTAGGGGAGTGCAGAACAGTCCCACGCTCGACCCAATCAAGCTCACTCAATAACATGCGGCTTTTCGAACAGAGTAATTATGCAGATTAAATATAAATACAATTCCTTTAAATAGATAATACATTTCAACTGAAAACTGGTTTATTAATGTCAATTTCTCATATTTATCCTTTCATAACATAGAATTGTGATTATATGAAGCTCTAGTCTGCTGTAATACTCACTTTTTGCGGATGCCCTCGAACCTCTTCATGGAGTATAGTCAATATTACTCATGAGCACTTAATAACCAAATTCACATTAGTTTGAAGGGGTTAAATCTTTTGTGCATGTAGTTTAGATTACGTTAGACCATGACCAAAACGTTTCTAAGCTCACCCCTCTCTCAATTGCAAGGTAAAGCGAGTTTTGTGGAGTTTACTGTTAATGACAAGCAGCAAACACAATGCAGAAATACCTGCCAAAGAAACTAAAAAGGGAAATCTGCTAAAAGAAGACAACTGGCCCTAAGTAAAATAGCCTGATGCCTCCGTCAATGATGAAATAGAAACTAATTTAAGAGTAGGACTTGATGTAGGACCATGCAAATCAAACAGTAAAGCACAAGATGAAAATGAAGATTCAAACAAAATGAAATATTATCTCTGGAATACGCTGGATGGTAGATGAGCCAATTGATAAGGATCAATAAGAAGGCCAAGTCCTCTACAGTTTTTAATATAATGCAGAGTGCACTTTCGGAGTCAACGCTCCATCCTCAGTGCCTGCTGACAAACACAACCTTGTGTTAATTTAATATTCATACCATGACCAAAAACAAAATAAAAAACAGTCGCAAAATAAAGAGTAAAAACAATAGAAAATTTTGAAAATTATTAGGGAGATTAACAACAAATTAAAGGACAACAATTTAATTGTTACCAAGGCCGATAAGGGACAGGGCTCTGTAATAATAAGCAAAGCCGAATACGAAAACAGAGTCTATTCCCTTCTTATTGAGGAAGTGTGTTCTCAACTGGAACGTGGCCCTATCGATAGTTTTAATAAGAAAATAAAAGAAGCCATATTACAAGCCCCCAATTTATGTAAAAAAGAGGACCTCCCGTACCTTGTTCATAATCCGCTTCCTTCATTATTGTATTGCCTACCAAAAATCCATAAAGATGGTTACCCGTTTAGGCCTATAGTTTCTTTTAAATCGGCGCCTTCGGAAACGCTAGCGAAATTTTTAGTACAAACATTTAAGAGGCTCACGAATTTTAAACCCAATTACACCGTGGCTAACAGAGAAGAGCTTATATCAAAATTAAGCGCCTCTAAATTCGGGGAGAACCGTATTTTAGCTTCGTTCGATATAATTAACATGTTCGGAAATGTTCCCCCTACACAGGTCATTTGGGTTTTGAAAAGTTTTTCGAGACCAAAAATTTTAATACGGTAGTGGCAAAAGAATTTATAAACTTATTGTCGGCCTGTCTGAAACAGAATTATTTCAAGTTTGGCGAGAAATCCTTTAAGATGGACCGGGGACTGATTATGAATTTCTTTGAAGAGAAATTCATTTTATCGGCACGCAACCCATTCTATAAGTGCATTGATTTCTGGGCCCGGTATGTTGATGACACTTTTGTCAGTTTTAACGGCACTAGAGACCACTTGAATGGGTTGCTTTCCTACCTAAATAGCTACCATGAGACAATTAAATTCACCTTGGAGAACGAAAAAGCTAAGAAGCTATGCTACCTAGATCTGGAGATAGAGAGAGATGGAGGGGGTCATAAATTCGGTATCTACGGGAAGGCCTCATCCACCGACTTATTAATACCTGCCGATTCATTTCACCACCCAAGATACAAGATGGAGGGATTGCTTTATTTAGTGGAGAGGCTGATTAGTACCCCACTAGCGCAAGAAAATTACGCCAAGGAAGTGGTCTGCATTAAGCATATTGCGAAAGCAAACGGGTACGAGGAACAGTTGGTGGACAGGCTTATCCAAGGCCGATTGAAGAGGAAGTCAGCCAAGGAACTGGAGGATGCCACGGATGAGGAGCGGGCCAAAAAGAAAAATAAGTCGTTCCCGGTCTCCATACAGTACTTGAGCCCTGTTTCAGAGAAGATAGGATCCAGATTGAAGAAAATTACATAGACTACTGCCTACTGCAAGCGGTCCATGAAAAATTGTTTACTCCGTGTTAAGGTCTATGTGGACCCCCCCTGATCTGGCGTGTATAGGATCTCGTGCACGGGATGTGATGTACTTATGTTGGCAAAGTGGTAGAAAGATAAGGACGAGTCTTAAGGAGCACATCACTCGTGACACTGAGTTTTCCGCACACGCCAAGAAAGAGGGACATGACATGTCCCATAAAATATCAACATATTGCTGTATGAGGAGAAGAAGGGCAAAAGATTAAATACTGCTGAGGGGCTGCATATAAGGCTGGACAGACAGGCGAATGGAGATGGTAATATTAATAAGAAGGAAGAGGCGGCAAGGCTGCGACATGTCAGTGACGGGGACCTGTCTTCTCTACGGAGACATAGGTTCAGTCGCCCGGCGGTCGTGGTCCAGACTACACAGTTATAATCAGGTACCCCCCACATCTCCTCTCTATTATTAGTATGGGGGTTTTTGTTTATTTTTTAGATGTCTCTTACAGTTCCTCTGGGTTGTTTTTTAGAGGTTCCCACCCACTGTGATATGTTTTCGAGATACATTTGTAATTTGTGTAGGTGTTTTAGTTTTTTAATTTTATTAATAATTTTTAGTTTTGACATACGCTTATCATTGTTTAATTCTTTAATTTTTATTAGGTGACTTATTAGATTTTCTATTGTTTTGGCTTTAATTTTTAGTAGTTGACTAGTTTAGATTTTCTATTTTTATTAGTTGACTAGTTTTAAGATTTTCTATTGTTTTTACTCTTTATTTTGTTTTTGGCATGCTATGAATGTTAAATTAACTCAAGGTTGTGTTTGTCAGCAGGCACTGAGGATGGAGCGTTGGCTCCGAAAGTGCACTCTGCATAATATTAAAAACAGTAGAGGACTTGGCCTTCTTATTGATCCTTATTAAAATGAAATATTGGTGGCAAGCTGGTGTTTGTCACATTAGACAGAACATTTTCAGAATCAACCACATAGACTGATGAAGTAGTGATAAGATCTTGGACTGCCGAAACTAGGCCCTAATTAGTTTCCAGTTGCTGACTGCATTTTTGGCTGATGATGTACTTTATCATCTGTGGAATAGAAGTTGCTGTGTTCATTTTAAATTAAAGAAGCCAGTTCTGAAAATCAGCCCAGAGAGATAAATTTAAAGTTTTCACAGTAATTCCAAAAAGTGAGATGGTAGAAGAAGAAGGATTAGTAGCAGTTGAATAAACACAAATTTGCAGCCAAGTGTGATAAAACTAGGAATTAGGAGAATTATAGCTAACAGTAAAAGAACCTCTTTGTGTCAGAGACAAGAGTTAAAACTCATGATTTAAAATTAGTTGTTAAAGGCAAATTAGTCAGTGACGGAGTTGGAAATGCTTTTGAACTTAATGTCACGGAATTAAAAGCGCCCATTGCAGATGGAGACAGTACAAAATAAAAATTAGAAGAGTGTGACTTGAATTCATTGTTTAGGATAAATAATAATATATATACAATATATATTCATATATATATATATATATATATATATATATTTATATATATTGTTTGTTACCGTTTTAGAGGTCGGAATTTTTGTTTGCCCGTTACCAAACTCGATGTATAAGAGTTTCATGTAAAACTAAAGACCACGTTCGTTAACGGCTGAATCGGGGTTCAGAGAGAAGAATTCTGAAAATTCATAACATCTCCGTTGTTATATGTCGGAACAAAAAGTTATATAGAACCAATATTATTGAAAATTTAATTTCCTATAAATGTTGCTATATACATTATTTCTGTATCGTGAATAGTAACCGAGATATTTATACGTACGGGTAACACTACCATGAATGTTAAGTGAATAAATACAAACGGTATGAGAAATCTTTCAGTTAATTTATAATATAAGTTAATAATCTCTACAACTGAAAGCGGCTGAATTGTAAACAATCAGGCCAGTCAACCTCGTAGCGCTGAATAAATAGATAGACCGGAAAGACAAACAATTAAAGAAATATATCAGAATATAACATATTAATTTTATTGAAAACTATTTACTATAGTTAGTGGAGTAATTTAATATGAATCAGAATAATTTCTATCTGAATCACTCAGATTTTTGTAATCCAAGAACAAAAGAAGGGGGGGGGGTCAACAGAACGCAGCAGAACGTATTCGTTTGTATCTCGTAAAATAAAGATTTGTTGAAAACAATGTTTGGTATTTAACCTTGTAATGAAGTGGTTCATGATATATAAGCGTATTACTTATGTGATACTAGTAGGAGTGGGGGTTTATTGCAAACCCCCCTGCTGAAAGCGGAAAACTATAAAATACAAATATCTCAGTCAATACTCATTATACGGAAAATATGTATAGAACAATATTTATAGCAAATGTAATTTGCAATAAAACTGTTTAAATTTATTTCAGCCTTTCATTGACATTTATTTTTCCTTAATAATGATGCACTATACTCAAGTGATTATAACACAAAATCAATGAACAACGCCTATTGTAGAAATGGCACAAGTGAAATATGCTTAGTTTACGTAGCATCTGCTTGGCGAATCTAAGATTTCTTTTGAAGCTGTGAAGGAGTATCCAAACACAAACTGAAATTCCCATAAAACACTATCGATAATTAATGCATTCTATACATTGTAACTGTAAAATTTTATCAACCATTTATGTATTTTTAATAATCAATTTTCTTTTGATAAAGTAGTTTCCGTAAATATAAATCACTATTTCTTTCATTTATCCCCCTCCCCCCCCCCCCCGGACCATGCCAGTCAGTTACTTACTCATCTTGCTCGAATATAGACATAGATGTGTATACTTATATTTGCGTGCATATTCATACATTCAAATAAATTCAAATATTCATACATTCAAATACATATATCCATATTCATGTAATGTATCACAATATTGGGATTGACAGTGGATGTTATATGCCAATCATTTATTTGCACTATAATTCTCGGATAACAATTAGGACTTCAAGAATAGATTAACTTTATTTTATAGAAATATTACTTTCAAAAACAAAAAAAAGAAAAGAAAAAAGAAATACCCATCAAATTGTTTGTTGCCTGAATTTTAGTGGAGTACAGTAATAGAAGCCTTGGGGCAATTTACTGTTATCAGAAACCTTGATAATAGTGTCGGATTGGATGTTGTCTGAGGATAATTGCAGAGACTATGATGGTGTTGAATCAATATAGAGCACCATCCCCGAGCTGGTGGTGAAGGGAGGAGAATTTACACAGTAGTGCGCTCCGGCCTAGGTGCTGGGGGTTGGAGAGTCACTGGACCATGAACAAACCCCCAATACACAACCTAGTAGCTCGCCCAGTTTTTCCTATATGCCACATATGCACCAAGGAGGTACACGAATATTTCATGATAAGGAATGTGAGCGACAATCATTACTCTATGGTTAGCCAGAATAGAGGAAGTTCCAATTATTAAAGTATTACTTACGATTCTCCTTTCTATCGCCTGAAGAAAAGATAAAAAATCAGCCACATAGGGGCAATGTAAACTAAGCAGATTTCCCACGTGCAGGAATGACACACTACTGATATCATCTCATCATATATATATACTCTATTTCTAGAGTATCTACTAGATTCTGGAGTAACTCGCTTATATATCGAGTTTGGTAACGATCATACAAAAATTGCAAACGCAATGCTGTAACTGACAAGCATTTATACATGAATTTTCGGTTGGCCTTAGAGACCTAAGAGATCTTTAGTCACCCCTAGTGAGACTCGAGGGATTAGTGATCCGAAATTTAATGAGTGATCAACTCGAAGTCCACCCCTTCCCCCGTTAAGCAATGAGGCCTAGTGTTCGGTTTTCTCCAGTAGACTTAAGGGCTCTACTAAACCCGGGGAAGGTTAGTTAGGCCGAGAGTCTGACAGACGTTGTATACTCCTCGTCAGACTCCTGCTGACCTTAAGCAGTGCGCTCTGGTAGTGAACTAATTTTTTCCTCTTGTCGGGGATCGGACCAGCGTCTATTGAGGGTACTAGTAGATGCACCCACGCCTTAACCCGCACGCCCTCCGGCGCCCCACGATATATATTTTCATAAGTATAAAATTTTGAACGGACCTTATTTTCGTCTTGTCCAAAATAGAATGAACGGACAATGGGAGGCTTTTTTCGGTAATCCAAATGCTGCAATGGCTTGTGGAACCCTGCGACCCAGTTCACATGACATGAGGATGACATATCACAGACTGCGAAACGTTACTGGGTGGTCCAAATAGACCTGACCAATATCCGAAATTGAGTTACACTCATACATTGAGAGAGTTCTCGAAATATGGTAGTTTTAGTTTTTAGTCCTTTCCCTTATTTACTGAGATTTACTTTCAAAATATTAACAGATGGGATAAAATGTAAATGTATGTAAAATATGGCCATTACATCACATTTCAAGGTAAATTAAACCTCGACTGTTTCAACCATAAAAAAATAAGAAGAATAACTATTAAACATGTTATATGGTTTTAAAATTCCCATCACGTAGAACACGAAGATAATAATTATTATTAACATTTAAGAAGCCCTTAGTCATCAAATATTATATAGGAAAACAACATATATTGTGAGAATAAACTGGGGGATGCACATTACTTTTTAACTTATTTAAATATTTAGTATTTTTGGTTCCATTATGAACTTTGTTTTAACCGATTTCCTTCAGGAAAATCAGCTATTTAGGTTGTACGGAAAAAGTTCCTCGAAAAATTGCGGTGGGATTTTCGAAAAATTTCCTCAAAATGTCTATCGATCCTACCTAGATGACGATAGTGGCCTCCGTTCAAAATTGTATTCATGTAAGAAGCTACAGTGCCCTTCAACGTCCATTGATAACATAGGAGTTCACTATACTCAATATTCGGTCTCATTTTCTGAAGTGTCGTTCGTTACTCATTACGTGCAATTTCCACTTGTATATTTAGTCAGTATATTCTCTGCTTTTCAAAAGAACAGCTGAGTGATTCAAAATGGAGAGAAAACGAATTGTTTCTGATGAAGAAGGGGTGCGAGTTAAACTGAAGGTGATTCTTCGCCGGATTACGATGAGGACCCTGATGATAGACACCGAAATGTGTCTATTGGTGAAAAGCCTCGAACTAGTGAAGTTTCATGTAATAGAGATGGAATTGTAAAGATAGCGCTAGAACAAAAAGTCCGTCACGCAGGGGCTGTGTAAACTTAGGAGATTTCCCGCGTGAAGTTTAACAATAGATAAATCTACATACCGGTAACGCAACACCACCGTGAATATTAAGTAAATAAATACAAACGATAATAAGAAACCTCCTGACGGAAAACATCTGATATGAAAACAAACAGTTCTGACAACGACCTAGCGGAAAGAAAAACAATAACTGAAACATATCAGAATATAACATATTCATTCTATTGAAAACTATTTACTATACCTAGTATTGTAATTTTAATGAATCAGCATAATTTTTATCTCAATCAATCAAATTTTAGTAGTCCAAGAATTTCAGACGGGGGGGGGGGGGTCACAAAAACATATTTGCTTCTATCTCGTATAATAAAGGTCTCTGAAAAATAATATTTGGTATTTAAGCTTCCAATAATGTGGTTTATGCCCCAATAGCTGATTTCCCCTAAGGGGCTAAAATTCAGCACAAGGGGCTCTGTAGGGGATTGACTATCCCGCACCGCAAAATACTCCACAGACAGGGAACTACGCTGCCTAAGGTTAAATGATAGAAATTTCATGAATAATTGGGACATTGAGAACTAGGTACCTCCAAATAAGTAAGCATAAGTACCAAATATTGGTTTCATTAAACCTTTATTATGCGAGATACATGCATATTTGTTAGGTGCTGACGTCATCAATCTAGATTTTGCGTCGTTTTCGAAAATGTTTATTTGAACTATACTATACCTGACATTTAATCGTTTCAATCGACACAATAGATCATATTTGTTATTGGCATCGGACATGGAATAGTGGGGGGATTTGAAAATTCAAAATACTTCCGTTATTAAGAGTCGGATCGTAAAATATTATAGAACCTATCGTGTTGAACTATTGATGTTCTACAATTGTTGTTCTATGCATTTTTTCATAATTCAAGAATTAAGTGAGTTATTCGTAATTTCTTGTTTTCTGCCTTCAGTAAGCTCCACCCCCTCCTCCCAGTGCTGCATTCTACTCATTGATTGTTTTACACGCTTACGTGGGAAATCTGCTTAGTTTACGCAGCCCCAGCGAGACGTACCTTTTTAATAATTGAAAACCTTTTAGTTTACAGTGCAAAAATAATGATGGACTCATTTATACATTCTTAATATACTTCAAACCGAAGTAATCCAATTACTTTATTTAGCAGTAAAGAGTGAATCAATTATATTATATTGAGTCGGTTCGAGATGAATGAAGTGTTAGAAACGGAGATGGGTAAGAAGCACTCAGGATATGGAATTCGGCAAATTTCATTTGAAAATACCAGACAAGATGTCCCGTCGCTCGCTACCAACATTTCCTCGCGGTAAAAGGTTCCTTATCAAATAATGTTACGGTTGAATCTCCAACTCGGATAATGTCAATGCGATTTGAGCCAAGCGGTTGTTAAATATTAGATTTCCAAGTTTGTGTGGAAGTAAAAGGGATGTGTCAGCGCCAAGCCACACATTTTATGGGTTCATACAGTTTTGACAATACAATTTCTAAGCATCTTCAAATTTCATCTTTATTTATTACTGTCTGAGTTGCCTGCCATTTACGCTTTGAAATAAATTTAGACCAATGGATTAACTCAGCATTAGTTCTAAATATTATGATTCAATTCCGTTCATTGGATTTACAATAAATCTCTATAAAATAAAATATTAATTCTGAAAATGAGTGTATATTATGAACTCAAAGTGTCATATACATTTTCTTGTTTAAGATCCCTAGCGTTTGAAAAACACATAATAATTAATGAGTGTGTGCTACTACTACTATTAAGAGTGATCCAAAAACGATTACCGATTTATATGAAATTTTGTAAGAGGATTGCAAGTGATTGAAATATAACTTTTATATTCAGAGCAGTTCCAAAGTATTTTTTTTCAGTAGTTTTTTGATGCAGTGGTTTAATGTTTTAGAACCTTATTAGCTCCAAGGGCAGTCTTTTTAAAATTTGGACTTCCCATTTGACCAATTAGAATCCGAAGACTTCATTCCTTTCAATTTTTATTCGAAGTTGAATTGGTTAACCAGTGCCATTCTATCTTAAGTGGAAATGGTTAACCAGTAACATTTTATCTTAATCGGAAATGGTTGAGAGCTGCACATTTAGCCCAGTCCCACGCGCCACACGCATAAGCGGTCTTACTTAACCAGTAATATATTACATTCGTTGGTTAATAATTCATTTTATAGCTTTAAGGTACCGACAGCAACTAAGACATTCGAAACCTGGGGTATTCGATCTTTGGACCTGATAAAGGGCAGGTAGAAACGAAATATGTTTGTTGTAAGTAACGCATATCTGGAGGACATTCAGCATTCAGTTGTATATGAAAAATGAGTGCTCATGTTGTTGACTGTCTCAGACTTCCTCCAGCTCGGCCCCCCTCCCTCGAGGGTTTGATTACACGGTATGGCAGTTATCCGGAGCACGCTGTTGACTTATCAGATAGCATAGTATGCGGGGGTTATGGTCTGGTTGTGCCTTGTGCAAGTAGATCCCACTCGGTACACGGAGGAGTTGGGTGTGGCATCGGAACCATCCCCTTCAGGGTATGCCGGCGGCATCCTCCGTTGTCAAGACTGGGAACGGGGGGCCGTAACAGCAGGCACTTCAGTTTCTGCAGCATGCTACCACTCAATGCTTCTTAGAGGTTTAGACCATACTGGTATCACGGGGTTGTCGGAGGTAGCCCTCGCCAACGGTCAGTTAGACCAGAGACTGACGGCTGGTGCCTGGATCCGTTCGCGGTTGCTAGTCACAGACGTGATGGTCGTCGTTTGACCCTTAGTCAGAGGTGTCAGAAATGATTAAAGACGGGGCATTTCAACCCCTTCGGACACAGGTAACAATTTCCGTCAAATTAACATTTACAGAGGCGAGCTACCAGAGTACTGAGCATCATCAGGATCTGTAGGATTCATTTCTCATCTCATTCTGCCTCGAGGAACTCGGAGAGGGTGAGAGGCTTTGAAACATGTCGGCTAGGTACCCTCTCGTTCCGTTTCCATCCTCTTGTGGGGAGCACAATGTCTCAGGCTTGCTCAGACTTCAATACATTTGGAGCACTTTCATTATCGCGCATCTTTTTTCGATGACCATTATTCACTACCATCATCAGGACTACACCAGAAATGCCCAGAATTGAAGAGTTCCTATTGCTATTATTGCATTTGTTGTATATATTTAACGGCGTTTCTTATCGGTCTCTTACACTTTTCTTTCCCTTTGTACTATTTTGGGATTAAATACCATTTAATATTAACATAGGCTCTGTAAGTCACAGGTATAAGTTACAGTATAATTTTATGTATCGATTTGAGTGATTTTATGAAAATGGTATTTAATATTTACAAAACTACAGGTAACTAAAGATGTTTTATCTGTAAGGATCTAGAGTAAATGAACAGATTAAAGGATATGAAGTTCGAATAGAAATTAAGAAAAATTTAGAAAGAATGGAACTGAAGAGTAGCCTAGAGATCTTTCTTTCAAGTGATGCTGCTTTTAAAATGAAGGATATAAAAGATACAATGATTGTTTTGTGTCGTTAGGTTTTAGTAATTTCATCTTTCATAGCATCCAAAGTCAACCTTGTTATTTCAATTTTAAGGACGGCAAACTATAGAAAGGGCCGACCCAATTAGCCATAGTACAATGGTAGTTAATTAAAAAAAAAGAGGAATATTTTACAATCTTATTAATCTTTTACAGTTTATTTATTCCATTAGTTACTATACCCACCGATATACAACCAGGTAGTACCAAACAAATTAAAAACCTAAGCAATTACTCGGGCAAGTAATTAACTGCCAGGTTGAGTTTAGGATCGTGTTGGACATTTTGAAGCACCAGTACTCTCGATTGAGTCCTTGTTTATTCACCCGGATTGTAGCAATTGCAGAGAGAAAGGGTTGTTCCTAGAACTGCTCGGGTTTATTCATTTCACTTTAGATGAAGCCCTTTCATTAGGCTCTTCTTGGACAGGAATATATCTGGGGATTATCGGGACGTGAAAATTACGTTACAGAAAAGGCAAGAGACATGTTAGCAAATTTACCTTAAGAGAAATTCCTTTATCTTAGCCTTAATTGATTTCCCAAAAGGTAAATCTTCTAATTTCGACAAATCATTTCTGATGCAATTATCAAAAAATCTCTACGATTGTCCATCGATCGGACATAGGATATGAGGCTCGTTTATATAATTAAATGAATATTTAGTCATTTTGTTTTTACGATAGGTATGCTCTCATGTACATGTAGAGATCAAGTTCGTTAACGGCTGAAATTGGATCATGAGAGGTGTTTGAGGAGGAGTGAAGACTAACAACAAAAACTCTTAGTGCTTCCATTATTTTAGGGCAGCCCAAAAAAAAATTTTGAAATTCGAGAACCAATCTTTATCTATGTTTATTCGATGTATTTGTTTGCAAACTCGAAAATGAAGGGAGTTAGTTCCATATCTTCAATTTCTGGTACCAGTGAACCTCTACTCATACTAATCTCACATTAATATGAAGCTCATTTATTATGAACCGTGTTATTCCAAGCTTGAATGTCATTTACTGTTATAATTCGACCATTAGTATGTCAAGTATGTAGATAAATGACCGATGGGACCTCGTCGAAGAACATTCTATGTTCTAGAATACTACATATATATAATAATACATATACCATTCGATATCTTAATCAATTTTAAACTGATTAATATATAATAAAAGATAACATTTTGTAATGGGCGTCGGATCAGGAGGAGATGGGGATAAGACAGGGTAAATAAAAATGATGTATTCACGAGTTTTTTAGTCCTGCCTACCCGATAACATCTTCAATTTTTGTTGACAGGGTCCTAATAAATTGTCTAATAAAAAAGAAGAAGGGTATTTATTATACTTTGTCCCAAAACGTATCGTGGCCCCACTGTCATGTCTTCAGGAAAACTGAAGTTCTCGTCGACCTTAAAACAATTTTGGTGGCCTTCTTGCCATTGGTCCGGTCACCATACTACTTAGTTTGTAAAGAAAAATGGCACTATACATATTTTTTCCATACAGTTTATGGAGGCGAAAAAAACGTACTCCATTGTATTACCATAGACCGCAAGAACCCTTCTTTCTCCTATCCGATTTTTTGGTTAATGATTTCAGATGTTCTGTTTTAGAAACGGGTTAATATTGAGAGTTTAGATAATAGATAGATAATGAGCATTCAGTTCAAAAGTTATCCCGTTAATGTACGTATAAATTTTCTTTAATTTATATACACAAACGCAAGCACACAATTTTAAAAGAAATCGTGTTTGTCAACTAGGAGGAGTGAAATTAATCTCAGTCTACCTTGAGACCGACAGATTTAGGGTGCTTTCTTGTAAAATATGAGAAATGTTAGTCTGTTACACAACCAGACCCTACTTGTATTGCATTTAGAACGTTTGCCACTGCCCAATCATGTGTGTCTTACAAACAGCCGTGATCTAAGGAGGGGAAGCCCCAAGTCTTCTTTGAATACTCTGCTAGTGGTTAATTCATTAGCGTGCTTGTTTCGGGGAATAGGATGAGGGTCACCTGGGCCCCCCACTCCCAGGCCACAGTCTCTGCTTGCCCTCAGTCAATCTCCCTCTGTGTGTGTGATAGTGCTAGAGTGCGTGTCTCTCTACAACACATCGCCGGCAAACTGTGAGTCTACACTCTAATTATAGTAGAAGCCTGATTTCTTTATTTAGACGGCCTTGCCTCGGTCAAGGACAATATCACACTCCTCTGTTCCTCTTTTATTCCCGTCACATTCTTCTCTCTAACCACATTGTAAGGATTGCCAAATTGTACCCAGTCAAAACAACGTTTTCCAAAACCATAGAACTAATATAAACATTTGCCAAAGTCCCCAGTAACCGGCATATATACTATTTGCAGCTGCAGCACTTCCATCCAATTAGTTATGTAGGTGTCGGACAAAGAGGTGAGAAGCGTTATTCTTATCTCAAGACATAATTGCATACATAAATACCGCCCACAGTTGCTCAATAATTTGTCCTCGAGCAACGTTTGAAGTAATAAAAAGCAACGTCGTATATTCCAATCATTAACAACAACATTTTTACCCAAAATTCTTTGCTCTAATGTAAGAATACACATTTCTAATTTTCAAAAATGCAATTGTATTTTTTCGATCGTTGAAACTAGTTATTTTTTTTTAAATATAACCAGTGTCTTATCAATATTTGGTACATTAATGTTTATTTCCTAAAAGGAATGTTAATTTAACTACAAAATACTTAGTCTAGATCCTTTTTATAAACATAATTTGCAGACAATCCGTGAAGATTACACAGAAATAGTTATGTATAGCTCGTATCTTTCCCGCGTTCACTGTAATTTATAGTTTGTAGAAGTAGTAGTTCGAAATAAAAAATATTCCAACTGAATTGCATTTAATAATTTGTACTAAGTATAAAGCAGAAACATTCTAAATAAATGAAGCTTTTTTCACTCATTTAAAAATTAATTAAATTATTTGTTATCCAATGGCTATAATATTGTGTTTTGCTATTCTAGAAATATAGTGAGGAGATGGGAAGAAGCTAATATCAGTTTTATAAATACTAAACCTAGAGTCACCGACGAATTTGTTATGATTTTGAAGTAAATCCTACAATTTACGCCCTCCTGGATTGACTAGAGCACATTCCAGAGAAATAGTGAACAATTTTGATTACTGACTTCTGTAATCATAAAGATTGTCTGTATATTGCATCTATCCTACACTACCTTAACGGACAAGACACAATTCAAGGAGTCTACCGGAAGTAACCCCTTAGTCCATTTACGTTCTCAGCTCCTCCTTCCATTATTTCGTAGAAGCATTCTGCCTAACTAAACTTCGCATATATATGCTGTAGATATTGAAGAGGGTGAATTTTAAACTTCAGGTAAAAGCGTGTTTTCGATTATTTATCGACTGCTTATAAATTAGCTGATATTTTTGCTTTTAGACAATGATACAAATATGTAACTGTAAAAAAAAATAAAAAAATAATCTTTAGTATAAAGGAAATGAGTCTTCTAAATATGGCAGGGATCGGGTATTTAGTTTTGTTGAGGTGGTGTATAATTAAAATTTCTGAGTAGCGGGTAGAAGAGCTTTTTAGAATGTTCCCGTTAATGCAGGGTTGTCTTGGTTTGCTTAGAGGAGGTGCGTAATGGACGGGCCAATGAACTATGACATTAAACAATTAACTAAATGTATTATTAATATTTTAAATATAGTCTATTTCTAATTAATATTAGATTCAGATAATTTTTCTACGAATGGTAGGTGTAACTAGGCAAGTGCCGATGATCAGTGGCAATACACACACAATATAAAACAAACAAATCAAATCTTACAGTGGACCGTTTGTTGCCCACATATGTTCTATACAATTTCAAGATAACTCTATTAATTTTTTAAATTATGAATTCAATTTAAAAAAAAAATGGTTTCGCCGAAGGAACAGCTTAAATAATGTTATAAAATGGAAATTTACCATTGTTTTGGACGCTTAAAATATTTTCTCATTTATGGAAATATTTTCATTTACCTTTTTGATTCACGCCTTCTGCATCTTGATTCAAAAAGCAATCCCTTCACTGACAAATTTTCATATTATATTTATATTTTAAAGTCTACAGCAGGTACGAAAATAGATACTTTTCTAATCTCCATACTGCTTGTTTTTGATATTATTTGAAATAGGACCAATTATTGTACATTCTTTTTAGCAAATGATGTCCATCGTTCCTACCCAGAAGGCAAAAATGAGGTCAGTTCCAAACTATATTATATACAATATATATATATTTGTCTGTTAACGCTCTAGTGGTCACAATTTTTGTTTGATCGTTACCTAACTCGATTTTTACGTAAAATTAAAGATCAAATTCGTTAATGGCAGAAATCCGACCAGTGGGGGGGGGTGAGTTTAGAGGGGGAATTTCGATAATTCTTAATATCTCCGTTATTATGCGCCGAATCGAAAAATTGTATATCACCAATATTATTGCAAATATAATGCTCTATAAATATTTTGGTTTGTATGTTTTTTTTTTTACTATCTTATTATTAACCGAGATATTTGCATTTTTTAGTTGTTAGCCGTCAGTAACCCCCCACTCCTAGTCAACAATAAGCTGTTATATTATGAAGCACTTTATTAGAAACCTAAATATCAAATATTGTTCCCTGCGTGACGGACAATTCTCCTCTTTAAACGAACATCATAATTATAATACAATCAACCTCTTCATATATCTCTCACTCTTGGCAGTATTTTTTTGAATGTCTTTTATGATGGGAGTCAATGTCTCTGTTCTCTCATTGCCAGGAATCTATATTTTGCTGTAGGGTTTTGATCTCACTGTAATGAAGTCAGTGGAGGTTCCTAGATTTCTTCCAAAGCATTTTGGTAAAAGGGTACTATTTAATTTTATTGCTCTGCTCCATTCAGGAGAGGAGAGTCTATCTTATCATACATCCACCAATTAAAAGGGTTTCAATTCATTAAAAGTTTCTAAGTCTTTTCCTTCAACTGGTAGAGAACACTACTCGATGACGATTTATTGTGCAATTCTTGTAGTGAACTTTTGAAGGCGTAACTATTTCTTCAGCAAGTAAGTTGAGTGCTGACAAGCAATAAACCATTACAAAGGTATTGTTTCTTTTTGGGAGCTCATATGAATTTCCGCCACTCAAAGAGGGCTACACAAGCCTTTAAATGCTGTAAACTGAACATATATTAGCCTCTAACATTTCCAAAACAATAAGACATACTATTAGAAGCGTTCAGTGGGAATTGAATATCCTATTTCCTTTGGCACAACTCCTGACTGCTTTGTTTATTTTCTTTGAGAAGGAAGGTTGGAGGTCTTTCGGGGGAGGGCAGTGTGAGAGATATATTAAGAATTGATTCTTTACATTTAGCTTCTGATCTGGCTATATGCATGTGTGTGTGTGTGTGTGTGTGTGTATATATATATATATATATATATATATATATATATATATATATAGAGAGAGAGAGAGAGAGAGAGAGAGAGAGACAGAGACAGAGAGAGAGAGAGAGAGAGAGAGAGAGAGGGAGGGGGAGAGACCAGACAAATTCATTCCACCATCACTATTTTCTATGTCTGTGGACTAAATTAATATGGAATTTTAATATCTCATTGTGAAAATGAAGTAACAACTCTATTATGGCATTTCTCTTAAGGAAGATGGAATTTTCATGTGACATTATATGCCTCAAAGCTTAATATGTATCAAAGCAATTACTATTGTTTTGTCCATGGCTGCATGAAGTTCAAAAGTTGTAAAAAATAAAATACGAAACCTAATAACTTCTTGGTTCTCCTATTAAATAAAATAAAGAAAATTATTAGCTGCACATAATTTAAATGATCCCATTGAATGTAAAATACGATATCTCTGTTCCAAAGCAATAGATCAAAAAATATTACAGAAAATAATTTATAGATTTGTCATCATGAATAAAAGAGGTACCGCGCGATATCTTTTATCTCTAAGAGTTATGAAGAATTTTACAATCATATATTTTCACCCTCCACCCTCTTAATCGATTTTGATGAAAAGAGGAAGTGCACAACTGGATGTCATAGAAGTACTTAAAATGAAATTTCCACATACTTTGGCCTCATAAATATGTAGGTGACGTACGTAGATACATACATACATAGACGTCACCCCGAAACAAGTTAAAATGGGACCAGGGTGGTTGATAATGGATAATTCCTTTGAAATACGGAAACCGAAATTTTCACAACTACTATACTTCCATTACTTCGTACAAGAAAGTGGAGAATCTCATTTCAACAGCACTTGACTTCCTTGTAAACCAATTTAATTAAATAGGGGAAAATGTTTGCTGAACTTCTTTTGGATGTTTTGCTCTATATCTCTGTTCCATTGTCATAGACCATAATTTATAAAATTCTTATATTAAGATAAACAAAAATGGTCTTAAACTAATCTGTATCTGTAAGTGGTACAGATAAATTTGTTCTTTTTATTTTACAAACTTTATTTATTTATTTACTTGTTACACTGAAGTAAAAAGTTAATGCTCGAAAATTGGGAAAAATCGCCGGCCTCGAATGCACTACCTTATTCCAAACTCCCCAAAACAAAGGAAACTGCTAATAGAACCGAAAGTGCAGTAACCTAAAGTACAAGACTTATGACACTAATCCCCCCCCTCCCGCACCAAGAATTCCAAAACTTAAGTTACCAGATTATTGGACCTTTCAAGTATATGACCTCTCACTATTAAAGTTTATCCCATGAAATCCTACGTTTCTTTGATCAAGACGTTCACTGTTTCCTAGTGTGAGGATAAAGTATTATTAAATTAAATTAATAAATAAAAGTCTAAAGTACTTTTTGTAGTGTGTCTAAGTACTTTTCATGCATAATCATAATGGAATTTAGAATGGCATGGCTAATTGTGGGTTTGAGCTTTAACATAACCTAATTTAATAACTTTCCTAAAACCTGTTTTATTGCAATAATTTAGAGTCGGCATTCCTCAGTTTACATTGAAGCTGGATTATTTACACTATATAAGAAATACAAATTATACTATGGAAGTACTAAGGTTTCTTGTCAACTTTCTAAGTGACATCACTCTAGGTCAAACCAATGGCATCACGTTTCAATTTTTCTACGAAAACCCCTATTATTTCGAAATTATAATAAATAATTTTCTATCTCGATGTGCAAAGTAGGCTAGTTTTCCTCCACAATGCGTTATTAAGACAGAGTGGACTATCAGATCAACAGATCTATCTCAGTCCCTGCAGACGGCTATAGAAAGCAGTAGCTTGACCCCTGGCAGCCCAGCATCTGCTAGTGCAGTATAAATCTCTTTGCAGACACTGAGGATGTAGCTGTTACAATGAAGGTGCACTATACCTTAATAAACGCATTGTGGAGGAAAGCCAGGAATACTTTGCACATTCAGATTCACAGGAAAATTTAATTATCACTTCCAAATGCGTATTGTGGTTTTAAAAAAATAAGTAAAATAAAAACATGCAAATTCATAAAATTATTAAATGGACGAGAGCCAGTTAGCCCAATTTATGCCAGGTTTAACGCCTTTGATTTAGTAATCGGCATCAGTGGTCAAGAATTTGTGTCGACTGTAGCAGATGCACGCAAAACCTTAGAAACCGTTTGGAGTTAACCCCAAACACCGCTTGAGAAAGCCGCGCGCGCATCAACCCCTAAATCAAATTAGTTTAGAAGTTGGAATAGGAACATGGAGGGGTCTACAACTCTCAAGGTTTATTGAAATCTCAACAGAGGTTTGTTCGGCGTCTATGACATTTTGAAACATTAAAATATTTAACGATGGTTCTTGCAAGTTTAGGATTTTGAGTTTGACTTGTGGGTGGCTTTAGACATAACTGGTGTTCGTTAAAAATTAATTCTTCTCTCCGAAACCTTACCCAAACCAGTGACATTGCACACACCTCTCTCCCTCCTCCCCCTCTATATACATATATATAAATATATATATATATATATATATATATATATATATATATATATATATAGGTCTTACAGAGTTTCAGGCGAAATATAATAAGATGCCATGTAGTGGTATACTGTTAGATTTAATATAAGAATTTAAAACAATATTTATGAATATTTAAATCATTGTTATACGTCTAGTTGTAGTGGACTGTTATTCATGGTTTTAATTATAAACACGCCTAGTCCCGCGTGCTCCTAAATAAATAAACATTAATAATTATAATTATAAAACAGAGGGCTACTTGAAAAGGGTCTACAGGATTCGAAAACAAAACTAATGGGACAAAATAATGTATTAAAAGAACAAATTAGGTTTATTAAAAATACTTTTGATGCAACCTAGCTCAGAGTGAAGGCATTGTTAACAGAGAGTAAACATACTACGAATAAAATATATAATTTTATTTGTATCGCTCTAACAGCCGTAAGCTTGATTTTGCACTTTCTCTGTACACTCACTTTTGTTCCGGCTCCCGTCATTAACGAACTTGATTTTTAGTTGTGCTTAATACATTCAATAGTCAAATTTGTTAACGAGCCAATCAACACTTTTGTCAAATATTTAAAGCTCATTTTTGTAATCTTGTTGGCAGATCTATAAAATGTTTTAAAAAATAGAGGTGATGAGTACATCCTCTATAACTGTTTCCCCGATAGATAAATCTGCTGAAATGAATCTAAAGGAACTCCTATGACTTCAGGATAGTTATTATTTATTTCATGTTCGCTCTCAGTAAGTTAATCCCTTGGGTCAAGATCAAGTACAGTCATATTATAGGTATTTGATAGGGCTAAGACATTGAACGGTATATTTGACATGGAGTATGAACATTGCGCAAGTGGGCAGCGGGTTGTTGTCACAGCTGATAAGCTGACTAAAAGTTTTCAATGTCATAAATCATTTACTGATAGATGGACGCGAGGCATTCATATCCAAAATTTCTCTAGGTTGTGTATTGAAATATATATTTTTTTACTACTTTGATAACTTTGAACACCAGTTCTGTTGAAATTTAAAACAAAAAAATGTTAATATGATCAATTCGAAGCTGCATTAAAGAGCAATATAAATTATTTTATTACAAATATTATTTGTAGATTAATTAAAGTCCTCCCTACTGATCTCACACCATCTAGTCTCGATTTTTCCTGCAATACAAAACCTACGTGAACAGAATTTGAAGTTTAAGCTGGACTAGAGCCGGCCCAGGAGCTGGAAGTGAAAATTGTATTAGTAGAAGTGGTGGTTTACCGGATTATTTTCGGTTCAAGAAAACCAATTGTAGAAGACAGCATTTGCATAAATATTCATTGTGTAACATTTTACTCATAATAAAGGAGTTATTTTGAACTCATTATATTACCACTTCTCTAACCACTCTCCTCCTTCCTCTTCCGAAGAAAACGTTAAGTCTTATTTAACGTTAAAATAAGTTGCTATGCGATATATTGACTTATTGCTAATAAAATGAGTATTAGTGGGGGGAGGCTTTAATGAAGGGAAAACCAAAAAAAAATACACAAAAATCTCGTTTAATATTAGAGTTAGAGAAAAATGTATAAAGAAGAAATATATAAAGTTAAGCTTTCAATAAGATTGTTTATGTATGACTAATAATAACGGAGGAATTTCGCACCCCCCCCCACTCTAACTTCCTTCGTCATCCTGGTCCGATTACAGCCTTTAACGAATTTGGGCTTTAGTTTTACATGAACAATTTGTAGGGGGTATATAGTTTGTAATGATCAAATAAAAATTGCGACTTCTAGAGCTGTAACATACCTGCGCGTGAATATATATGCCTAATTTTGAACGGCCCTCATTTTCGTCTTCTCATAGATTGGTTATTGAGCATTACATCATAGTACATCAGCATGATTTTTCATAAGGACACTCTGCTAAAATAAAAAACCCCAAGAATTTTAAGAATTTTTCCAGCCACTTATTATAATAAGTAATAGATTAATAGAATATTATTGGAAGCAGTGTTTGGTGACATGGAGATCCAAGTCTTTCTCCTTCTACGATACTCTGTGAACATCATAGAGGGTGTTGGCGCATTAGCCAATTAGATTGTGGTCTGTGGTTTTGGGCCACAATACAGTTCAACAGGTCAATCAACCCACTTAAAACTAGGCTCAAAAATAATGTAACTGGAACATTTACAAGTAACTACCAGCGATTTATTTTTTGAAGTTACTTCGAAAAAAGTTGAAAAATAACACTGTCACTCAAATATGCGTTGAGTGACAGTGTTGTTTTTGACTCCTCAATATACTAGTTATCTAAAATATAGTTCCGATATTTTATTAAACCCCGAAGTAACGTGTATTAACATAGTGCATTTTTTTCTTACAAAGACAAACAATTTATCAAAAATCTTCAGTTATGTTCTTGAATACCGGTAATGTTCTCTTTGGGGAATAAAAGTCGGAAGTCAAATATTTGAATTTCAAATACCGTAACACATTTTCTGTTATGAAGTATTTCTAGCAGCATATTATTGTATATATATGTGACTGAATTTTTATTGTATATGTCTTGCTGAATACATATCTTGACCTCTAAGTAAACATTCACTCACTTTAGTGTTAAAAATACTCAAAATTGGGTAAAGGGAGTCTGGTACAGGAAAAAATATTTAATGGTAATTTATCAAAATCACCAACAGTTATGTTATAATACTCACTCATCCTCTTTCAATTCTTTGAAGTACTACCTACAGGGTGATAGATGTTTGATGTTAATACTTTTAAATATTGACAAAATAAAGACATTGAATTGTTTTTTCATGGAACACATGGTATCCCTGGACCTCAATATGCAGCTAATAGGCCTATAAGAAACCTAATACCTTGTAAAGTAAAGTCAATTTTATGTCCATAAGTGTAGTTAATTTGATTTTACCATGAAATATTAATCTGTTTATCACTCCCCCACTCTCCCTTCCACTTTCTCTCTCTTTCACTCCTCTCTCCTCTCTTTCCCTCCTCTCTCCCTCTTTTAGCAAATTTCCCTTAAGGGAAATTAGCTATTGAGGTTGTACTCATGATGTGATTTTCGAAATTTTTCTTCAAATGTCCATCTATCCTACGTAGGAGATGACGAAAATGAGGTCCGTTCAAAACTGTATCTCTCTCTCCCTCTCTCTCTCTCTCTCTCTCTCTCTCTCTCTCTCTCTCTATATATATATATATATATATATATATATATATATGTTTAATCGTTACGAAACTCGATATTTAGTCATTTTATTTAAAAAGAAAGATCAAGTTCGTTAATGGCTGAAATGTGAACAGTGGGAGGGGGGGGTTTAGAAGGGGAGAATTTTGAAAATTAGAAATATCTCAGTTACTATACATCGGATCGAAAAAATGTATTGAATCAATGTTATAGCAAATTACATGTTCTATAAATATTGTTATTCCCTATCCTGAATATTAACCGAGATATTTGCATTTTTCAGTTTTCAGCCTTCAGCAAACCTCACTTCTACTCATGTTACATAAACAATACTCGATTATGTAATAAACCACATCATTCGAAGCGTAAATACCAAATATTGTTTTCAAGAGACATTTATTATACGAGATAAATGCTAATAAATGTTCTGGTGACTCCCCCTTCTTAAGTTTTTGGACAATTTAAATTTAATTGATTTAGATAAAAATTATTCTGATTCATTATAAATTACAGTACTAGATATAGTTTCCAATCAAATTAATACGTTATGCTCAGATATACTACAGTAATTGCTTTTCTTTCCGGTAAGAAGTTGGCAGAACTGTTTGTTTACATTTCAGATGCTTTTCGTCGGGAGGTTTCTTATTATCGTTTGTATTTATTCACTTAATATTCACAGTGTTGTATTACCGGTATGTAGATTTATCTATTGTTAAACTTCACGCGGGAAATCTGCTTAGTTTACGCAGTCCCTGCGTGACGGACTTTTTTATGTAGAGAGTGGTCAACATGGCGTACTACCCCGATAAGACAAGAAGCACTTGAACAGTTTACCTGCAGGCCGCTTGCCTGTTAACGAGATCTAACAAGGTCAAAGTAGTTAATCATACTGAGGACTCTCAGGCGCATATACTCGCTATATACTCGCTAATCCAAGTGCGCTCTAGTAGTGGACTTGTAAACTAAATTTCTTTCTTGGTGTGTACGAAAACTGTACCTATTTTTACCTTTAGTTTAGTGAGGGTTAGTGGTAGATGTATGTCTTAATCCGAATGGCCAACGACGTCTCCCGAACACGCGAACCATCAGTAACACACACACACTCACAAACAAATATATATGAAGATCTCACTATTGTAGTTTTCTGAATAGGAAAAAATAGTACGTTTAAATTACCTCCTAAATAGATGATCCCCCCTCGAGGGAAAACTGCTAACTGGATGTGTTAAAAGAAAAATTGCAAAATGAGAATTCAACTCTAAGGCTTGCAAGAAAGTAGGACGACGAGTGGTTGATAATCTAGCTTATTGTATAGAATCCATTAGTCGTATAGGACGCAATATCCTTTTATTACTCCTGAAAGGATATTGGTTGTAGAGTAAGGAACCCTCTAGGCATTTCACGATTATAGTGTTAAATACCTCAATCTTTGAGTAATTAGTAGAACAAACAAGAAGTACACTTACTTCTACTATTAACTTGCAGGACTTACTATTTAGTATAAACTGCAGAGCTCTCAGCAAAATGGTTCTTAAGGGTATATTAAGGCATAGCATGTGATGTCGACCTCATTCATCTTCGATGAAGGTTAAATGTTGGACTTGGAATAAAATGTTATTATAGGATTTTAATGTATATCTTCTAAGTGAATTACCGTTTAGACAAAACTTGCGGTATCAAGAAATAACTGTCACGGAAACGGTAAATGCAGAATTTTTGTAAATCACATCCAAGAATTATTTCATGAAAAACCGTACCTAACTGTGTGAAAGACAGATGAACAGCCCTGTAATGTGGTTTAATCATCTAAAATTTAAAGAGGAACGTGAGTTTTATTTACTAGTATTTATCCATCATTGAAGTAATAAATGCATAGTGACAACGATATGCTAACGAGGTCTTATGTTTCCTGAAATCCTAATTCAAAGAATGTATCATCGGAGGCATTTTCTTGATTTACGCTAGCTTTCACACCCAATATGGATCCCTAATATTTAAAGAGTGCTACATACAAACCTCATTTTTAATAGGTTAGCTCCCTGGCGGTCTGTTCCTGCCACCAAAGACTTCGACCAGCTGAAATTTATTTCAAACCTAAGTGTGAGGTATTGAACCAAGACTTCTCGCAAGATAGTCTATGCCAACTCGCTTTCCAGCATGGAAACTACTTCTTAAAACTCTCTTCAAATGGGCTATAGATGACAAACCCGTCCAAGAATGCTACATACATGTCTGTTAATACTCTGGTGACCGCTCGTTGATTTTATAGTTACGAAACCCGAGTTATTACACCGGCACACAAACACATGCACAAGCGTTCGTTCGAGTGTTCTAAGTGTCTGATAGCTTCAATTTGTTTTTTTTTTCCTCTTTTTCTTTGTCAGGAAAGGTGCTTACTATGGTGTAATGGTCACTTGTCGTCATGTGTGAATTCTTTCGTTGGGAGGACTACATATGCATTAGGCTCGGGCATTGAAATTATATCAGTGATGTCTATATTAGAATTTGAAATCTGCTTATTTAACGCGGCTCGTGCATGGCAGCCTTCTCTGCTTACACACCCTTGCATATTCGTAACTCTTGAATCGCTAAGCGCAAAGATCCTAAAATCAGAGTCAATGAAGTATGAACCTCCCAAATATTCTGCCTAATTCTACTTGAATTTTGTATTTTCTTTTTGACGCAATTTCTAGTCTTTTGACTTTCCTTTAGCTGGGTGTCGATTAATTTGCACTACATTTTTTGTGTGATTGTCTAAAACGATGAAGATTGTCACATGAGCGTTGTAGTTGACAGCGCAGTGCATTAGTATTTTTTAATAACGTAATGGACCATATACTCGTAATTCATAATCATAGAAAGTATTCAATCTCCCAAACCATTTATGAATATGAGTTCCTTTCCCTTGATGCAGTACAAAGCCCAACGGCGACAGCTGACGTCATAACCGCTATTAAAAATACTCTTTTGTAAGTCTCGATTGTAAACTGTTTGTTCATATTGGTACAAAGTGTGTTCAGTAAAGTATATCATATATTAACGGAGCAGAGTTAATTAATACCAGAAATAACTGGGCGCACCTCCCCAGCGTTCATCCTATTAAATTATTTATTTATGATAATTAAACAAATTCATATTCCTGAGAATAACACTGCATTTCTAAAAGTATAAGCATCAATAAACATTTTAACATACACCAATATGAGGTCGGCAGGGAAGCGGCATAACTGATAGGACAAAGGAAGTATCTCCACATCTCCTTGGGATGAGCGCTGCAAACCTACTACTCATTTAGGATCTCAATTCTGTAATACAATAAATTATATTAACAAATCTGATTAGATTATCTTCAGAATTTTAAAAATGTTTGTTCAATTAATTTTCGCGTTTTAATTAAATAAAGTATTAAATACACTTAAGGGCAAACTGGCGTTTCCCATGAATTAATGTTTGGGTGAAGAGAAGGGGTGGGGCAGTATACTTTACTTGGTGCAATCTGTTACTGGCGTTAAAAAAATAACATAGATTTGAATTGTTTTTGAATCAGTTCATTACGTGATTCATACTGGGACTTAAGTAGGTTGCACTGGATGTCGACTTCTAGAGCCATTATTTTCTAGTTTATAACAATAGAAACACCAGATTGGCATTATTTGCACTTGGAGTTAAAGTAAATTAAGTCCATATCTTCCTGGAACTGTAAAGTGTAATAATCAATTGATAGCCCCTTCCGATTAACCGTGTTGACGTTAAAAATAGCATTTATTCTACGAGTAAAAAGGGATTTACCTGAGGCAGGAAGTGAATTATCCCTGACTGGTATAAGTGGTTGATAGAGGTTCATGTATTAGTGATGGATGCACTGTGTTGAGGGGCCTTCATGCATAAATTAGCTCGGGGAGATATAGATGAAGCCGGCGTATTGGAAGAGAAGCCAGTGACTTCTATCTTCCGCTAATAGGCTATTCAATTGTGAATCCGATTAATGGAGAATATGATTATTAATCTATAAGCACATTGGACTAGTATTTAGCATTAGTTAATAAATATTCAGAATATATCTTTCTATGTTAACTACTTTTTTGTTCTATTTGTCCCCCCTCCCCTCTTTGCCCTAAGTTATGATTTTAAGCTCACAGAACCCATGAATTTTATATAGACATAGTTAATAATTGCGCTCTTTAAACAGTTTTATATAACTGACATCTGGAATAGGTACTAGATATATGTTCTAAAGAGAACTGTTCCGTTAAGACCGAATTATGATATGGAACATAAAACCCTACAACGTATAGGAAATATGATTCATTTGCAACTGACACATTATCTTTAATTAATATATTCTCCATTTCTTCTTTAGGCTTTCAATGTGCCGGGGCGAGCAAGATTTTTGGAGTGACTTGTGTTGAGAACCATAAATATTCAACTCCAACAATGATTATTTAAATAAATAATTCTCAGAAGAACATTTTATTCAATACTTTTTTATCTTTACAACTAGATTCTGATGGGAAAAAGATTAGATCGTTTGATTCCTCGGAAATATTGGAATAAAAAAGAACACAATAGCAGACAATGGTGCTCCCTGCGCTATAGATTTAATTCATGATAGCAAGGAATTATATATTTAAATTAAGTTCAGAATAGAAAGAATAAAATTAATGTTTTTCCTGGGAAAATTCTTGTTGGAATAAGAAGAATTTTTTCGAAGTAAAATCATGAAAATATTTTATATTTATTTTATAAGCTTGAGGCTTTATTTGAATTGGATAAAATATTGGAGAAACGAATGAAAAACTCTCCAACGTTTTCAACAATAGGGGTACTAGTTAGTTTTTAGGAAAGTTCTTTTTTAATTTGCTGTTTCGTAGCAGTTTCTTCCTGGATTTAGCCGCTGGAAATTGACCGGAAAAGTTTTTAATTAATTGCTTCAGTTTTTACAGAAACTTTTGTGACGGCTGTCCATTCCAGCCATATTGTATCTTCAACCAGCTATCAAATTGTGGATTCCCTTGAAACCGTTACTGAAGCCAAATCCATATACTCAAAAAAAAAAAAAAAGAATGGTATAAATTATACATGGAATTGTTAATTTCCATGACATGAAAATTAAAATAATTAAATTGTTTTCAGTGTTTCCCATTCTATATCTTTCTTGTTTTTTCTCATAATGGTGGTACTTCATATTTAATAATAAAGCAATGTAATTCATAATAAATTAAATTGGAGTGCTCAAAGGGTTCATTCGGTTGGAATGTGGTCACCATGAATGAAATGTTTTAATAACATTCACATGGTATTCATATTTTAAACACAGTCATACAGATATTGATCAATCTTGATTTTCTCATACCACCAAATCCCGACTAGAACCTGGACCAAAGTATTGCATCTGAGATGGACAGGGCTTGTTGGTCTCTTGTTTTTCGTTGACTTGTTCCGAACAAAACTACACCTTCCTGAAAACCTAACAGTGTCTCAATATTAATTCTGTTCCGCTGTCTTAATATTAATTAAGTGCTACCGACCGAATAGGGGATTAGCACGGGTGCTATTATGGCGGTCAGAAGAATTTCCATAACGTTCACGTGCACAAGACTGATGGAAGCCCAGAACGATTATGTAATGGTGTTTATTCCAAGCTTCAGGGAGTATTTCCTTCTACAGGACGAGGGTTGCTAACCACGTCACTGCAGAAATGAGGTCAGTGGCCTCACTGTGATGACCTGGGGGAGCAAAGGAGGAGAGGGGGCCTCACGTCTCAAATGAAAATTTTTAAAACATTATTTACACTATAAATTTAGGAGCAACACTTATTACTCTTGGCGATGCGATATTTTCTAATAAAGTTTTACTTTAAAACGAATCATTCTTATTTTATTTCCAGTTTTATTCATTTAGGAATTCCAACAGAGTGGACAGAAAATGTCGTTACCTTTGCTATATATGTGTTTTAATATTATGAATTATGGAGACACAAATAGGAAAATAAATTTTCGAATAATTTTAATATATTTTAAAAACTACATATCTGTTTCAAAGACTAAAAAAATTAAGTTAAAAATCATGTAAGGGGAAGAAATAGATAAGAACGATTTACATACAGCGAGGTAACAAATCTCATAATGGTGCAATGAGTGAATTACGCAATCTTCACTTTGTCAAGGATGAATTTTCTTCTCGGTTACTTTCAACTTTTCAGTGACTATTGATTTTCACCTGCTAGTCTCAATCACGAAACCATAAACCTTTCCCCCCTCAACGGCCTCTCTGTTTTACTGGTTTCTTTTGACTTTTTCTTCAAGATCACGATATTTTACTTCAAGCCATACATGAATTTAGTACCAGTGATAACTTTATTCATTAGCGACTTAATTTGAAACCCCCAACGCTGAGGATTATAAAGCTACTTAAATAAATATTTGATGGTTTTCTGCAATATTTTTTTTTTTTGTAAGAAGTATGAACTTTACAGATTACTGAGTTGGGTAGACATGTTATAAATCTTTGCTTTGAACTGATTTTTTTTTTAATTCCTCCTTGCAATGAGCTAGACTCTTGGATTTTAACGAACTTGAATCCTCTATCAGATAATTCAGCACAATGTACTCGTATTAGAAGAAGCATGATTTTCCTACACACTTTATGTAAGTTTGTATGTATGTAAGTACGTACGTATGTATGCATGTGTGTGTTTATATGCATCACAAAAATAACAAACCTTTAAAATTAGGGTTCTTTGATTGCAAAATTAAATACAACGTTTTTAGCAGTTAGACAATTTATTGACAACACACCACACAATAGGTAATCTATTTTCCACAACTAACCACAATATACACTGTTAAACTCACGCATTTATTACACAGCAAAATAACTCACTTGTCGATCACTCGAATCACTTGTCAAATCGCTGATTCTCAACTAAAACTGACCAGAGGAACTGGTCGAGTATATATGGCTACCTCCGCTCTAGCAGGTTCGAGGCACCAACACTCCTGCTTATTAGTCGGTCGCGTCCCATGGAAGGTTGTCGTTACCCACAGAAGCAATAAAATCTATACCAAGACTCAATAATTTTATAAGGAATAAACAACTAAACCGCACTCAACCGTGAGTTAGTGTAAACTCGATAGGTCGTATTCACGACGCGATTTTCGGAAAATTTCTTCAAATGTCCATCGATCCTACCCAGGAGATAATGAAAATGAGGTCCGTTCAAAACTATATATATATGTCTGTTAAAGCTCTAGTGGTCGTTACTTGTTTGATCGTTACTAAACTCGACATTTAAATGAGTTATGTAAAATCAAGTTCGTTAACGGCTGAAATCCCACCAGAAGGATGGGGAGGGAGGGGGGGTTAGAGGGTGTACTTTTGAAAACTCGTTAGGTAGTATCTCCGTTATTATGCGTCGGATCGAAACATAGAAATATAGAACCTATCATTTTGTAAATGTAATGTTCTATAAATGTTGTCAGGTACATTTTTTCACTATCTTGATTATAAACCGAGATATTTGCATTTTTTAGTTTTAGGCCTTCAGTAAACATCTACTCATGTCATATTAACAATAAGCTGTTATATTATGAAGAACTTTATTTCAAGCTTAAATACCTATATAGCTAAAATAAATATAGGTATTATTCTCATTGAACTTTTCAGTTTTGCTTATTTATCGCAGCCCCTGCTTGGCAGACTTTTATTGGGTTTCAGATTATTAATGTTATAGTTTAGAACTTAAATAAACTTAATTTTTCGTATCTTTAGTCCATTGATATCACTTGTAGAAAATTCCCTTTCTAAACAGAATGACAGGTGAGATGAACTCTGAAGGATGAATCTGTGATTGGTGGGGCTAACAGCCAATTATGTCCCCAATTACATTCTTCCAATTCTAGTTAGCCATAACAGAACATCACTTTACTATCCGACACAACAGCAAATCATTCCAGAGATTCAATGTGTCGTTATTAGCATTTCTTGCTTATTAGCAGATTTCCCATAATTGAAGTCCATCGATCCTACCCAGGAGATAGCGAAAAAAAAAAAAGGCCGCCACGCAGGGGCTGCGTAAACTAAGCAGATTTCCCATGTAAAGTTTTACAATAGGGAAATCTACATACTGGTAACACAACACCACCGTGATTAAATACAAACAGTAATAAGAAATCTATCAGTTAATTAAAATAAATTCCCAACTGAAACGGATTCTGAATTGTAAGAATGATTTATATTTTAATAACTCAAATTTTAGTAGTCCAAGAACTAAAGAAGGGGAGGGGCGGACGAACAGAACGTATTTGCATAAATCTCACAAAGTAGCGAAGGTAAGGTAAGGTTAGAAGCAGCTTCCACTTGAGCCGATCAGTTACGGAAACGGCCGACCTAATACGAACTATACCCGACCACAGACTATATAAAAATGCAAATATCTCGGTTAATATTCAAGATAGAGAATAAATGTATATAACAATATTTATTGTAAATTTTATTTGCAATAAGATTGGTTCTTTACAATTTTTCGACCCGATGCATAATAACAGAGATATTTTGAATTTTCGAAAATATCGAGTTTCGTAACGATCAAACAAAAATTGCGACCGCTAGAGCGTTAACAGACAATTATATATATATATATATATATATATATATATATATATAATTTTGAACGGACCTCATTTTCGTCATCTCCTGGGTAGGATCGATGGACATTTGAAGAAATTTTTCGAATCTCGCGTCATGAGTACGACCTCAATAGCTGATTTCCCTTAAGGGAAATCTGCTAAAATGTGGTCCGTTTAAAACTGTATATATATATATATATATATATATACACATATATATATATTGGTCTGTTACCGCTCTAGCGGTCGCAATTATTGTTTAATCGTTACCAAACTCGATATTTAGTCGTTTTATGTAAAAAGAAAGATCAAGTTCGTTAATGGCTGAAATCGGGCCAGGGGGAGTGGGAGGGGTTAAGAGGGGAGGATTTTCGAAAATTCGAAATATTTCCGTTACCATAGGTCGGATCGAAAAATTGTATAAAACCTTAAGGTTTGGAGTAGGAACAGAAAGATTTGATTTGAATCAACTTTCAAAATTGAACAGATTTAAAAAAAAAACGGGAATAAATATGTGCATAAGTTGAGAAAAAGAAATAAATAAAAATAATAAAACGATAAAGAAGTTATCTACTTAAAGTGAAAATAATAATTTTTTCATATAGCCATTTCATCCCCGACGATTTTCGAATGTCACCACTCCTTCTAAGGAGTTATTTAGTCATCAATTTCATTTAAAACAATCTTTTTATTATAATATATGAAATATATTATAGAATGCATTTCGCCTTATAGCTATACTTAATTGGCCGAAAAAGTTTTTAGCACGTCGTTTAAATCAATGGGGCGCGGCAATTATAGTACCTAATGTGGCTCAAAATACATTCTTTTATATATAAATAATAATTATTAATAGTTTTTTTATTCCTGAATATTTATATGAAATCGAACTTCATAAAGATGAAGTTCCATTACTGAGGTAGCTTTGCTTAAGAAATATTTGGACTAAATAGTAAGAGTGAATTTTGATCACCGCAATGTCCATTTTAATCGCAATAATTCCATTTCATTTAGCTTTCCTGTATGCTCATTTATTTTTGAGGTCGTATTGTGTTTTACAGCTTTTTGGGACAATCGGTGTCCTATTGCCGAGTCTTTCAGACTTAACATTAAGCGATAAATATTCAACCCCAACTCGTTGTTCAAAGATTAAAAGTAAAATCACTTCCTACTCAACAACTCTTCATTATTTAAAACAATGTGGATAATATACACCTCATAACTTAATTTAGATTGAGAAAGTGAGGGAGATTCAATATTTCCTCAAGAGCCCCTATCCTACTTAAAACTATCTTTCACAGTTTTAAAAGTTTCAATGTCCGTCACGCAAGGGCTGCGTAAACTAAGCAGATTACCCACGTATGACCATTTATCTCAAAAAGTAAAAGTTCAATTATAACGATATTTAGTATTCAAGCTTCAAATAAATGGCTTACTGAATAACAGGTTACTGTTAATATTACATGAATAGGAGTGGGGGTTTACTGAAGATCAAAAACTAAAAAATGCAAATATGTCGGTTAATAACCAAGATAGTGAAATAAAAGTCCGTCAAGCAGGGGCTGCGTAAACTAAGCAAATTTCCCTCGTAATGTGCAACAATAGATAAATCTACATACTGGTGACACAATAGTACCGTCAATATCAAGTGAATAAATACAAACGATAATAAGAAACCTCCAGACGGGAAGCACCTGAAACGTAAACAGATGTGCCAACAATATATATATATATATATATATATATATATATATATATATATATATACAATTTTGAACGGATCTCATTTTCGTCATCTCCTAAGTAGTTGTTCCGAAAATCGCGTCATGATTCCGACCGCAATATAACATTTCCCTTGAGGGAAATCTGCTAAAAACAAGAAGAGGAATGGAAAGGGGTGGTGCGATAAAAGATGTGTTGGGGCAATGTTTTGTCTGCTAGCACTACTTAAACACAGCCTCTTCTACCTCTGAGCATTGTGAGGATTCCATCTATATAGCCTACAAATCTCTATCCCCATACCTCTCCGGTCAAAGAATTCCTTTATTCCTCTACCCCATGTCTCCCTTCGCCACCCTCGGGGCATCTTATTTTTAAGTGACACTTCCTCTCCCCACTTGTGCTTCTTCGAGAAACATAGAGGAATCACGTTACCTGGAGTTTGCAAATATTATTTTAAAAGTGTTTCTCCTTTGGAAGGAGTTATGGAACGTGTGTAAGGCAGTTTGAGCTACCTTGACCAAACAAGCCAATAACTCTAAAGTTTCACCTGAGCAAAATATTCCGTCACGCAGGGGCTGCGTAAACTAAGCAGATTTCCCGTGTGAAGTTTATCACTAGATAAATCTACATACCGGTAACACAACACCATCGTGAATAAATACAAACGATAAAAAGAAACCTCCCGACGGAAAGCATCTAAAACGTAAACAAACAGTTGTGCCAACTTCTTACCGGGAAGGAAAACAATTACTGTAATATATCCTATAAATAATATATAACCTATAAATTTCATTGGAAACTATTTACTATATCAAGTACTGTAATTTATAATGATTCAGAATAATTTTTATCTCAATCAATCAAATGTAAGTAGTCCAAAAACTTAAGAAGGGGGGGGGGGTCACCAGAACATATTTGCGTGTGTCTCGGATAATAAATGTCTCGGGAAAACAATATTTGGTATTTAAGCTTCGAATGATGTGGTTTATTACATGACCGAGTATTGTTTATGTAACGGTTAATATTCAGAAAAGACAATAAATGTATATAACAATATTTATAGTACATTTAATTTCCTATAAGATTGATTCTATATATTATTTCGATCCGACGTATAGTAACGGACATATTTCGAATTTTCAAAATTCTCCCCTTCTAAACCCCCCTCCCCCTGGTCCGATTTCAGCCGTTAACGAACTTGATCTTTCTTTTTGCATTAACGACTAAATATCAAGTTTGGTAACGATTAAGCAATAATTGCAACCGTTAGAGCGGTAACAGACAAATATATATATATAATTTTGAACGGACCTCATTTTTTTCATCTCCTAGGTAGGATCGATGGACAATTGAAGAAATTTTTGAAAATTGGGTCATGAGTATGACCTCAATAGCTGATTTCCCTTGAGGGAAATCTGCTAAAACTGTTAAGGAATATTTTTATGTCTAGAGCTAGAAAATTTTAACTGCCAATAATTAAAAGTTGTTTTTTAAATAAACGCAATAGAAACAAAAAATAAAAAAAAATTCTGGAAAAAAATAGTCACTCCCGACGAGATTCGATCTCGATATTTTGGGGTTCCAAAAACTATCGAGACCTTCGAAATATATGCCTTAGCTACATGCACTTATAGGGGTGCACTTCCCTTCTTAGAAACAGTTTGAAAAAGTAATGAGTTGAAGGATTTACCATTGTAAGGAAAACTGAAGCTTAAATTAGCTAACGACCGATATCCTATCAGGAGGAGTTACAGAAGGGGTTATTGTGGGCTGACAACGCGAGACGTTTGAGCGATAACTAAACTATATGTGTAAATAAATGTTTTTGAACCAAAATAAATATTTATTTTGCTGCATTAGTTCATTTAGCTTCATAGTCATAGGTTTATTCCTGTCATGGAATATTTAGAGGCGACAACTAACTACCACAAGATGGATTCTTGTTGAAGTTTGTTATATCCATACTGAAATGCCTTTAGTTCCGGGCTAAAGGTGTTATACCCCTGAGGTGATTGTTATTAAGTAGGACAAAAAGCGGCATGTCCTCCGTATAGTAGAATAAATTGCAGCGTCATAGTACCCAGGTCACTGGCCATAACGCCCGCTCAAGGCAAAATTTATAGCGCATAATGTAGGGTTTGCTGAGGCAAGAAATATTTAGGCCTTCATCGCTTGTATCTATATTTTCTTAGTCACCTAGAGAGAAAATTAACTAACAAATAAAATTTCATTTATAAGCTAGGTTACTTAGAAACCTTTATTCTATTCGTCACATAATTATGCACGTTTTGGGTTTAATTGTTTAATATTTATGTATAAAATAACAATTTTCCGAGAGATCCACATGACTTTATTGGAATTAAAAGCACAAATTAAGAGTCAAAGAAGACAATTATTATATTCATAACAACTCAATGCAGACCCAATTTTAGCCGTCCAGCGTACACATCTAACAGGAATTAAACTATTGTGTATACGTGCTGTACTTCATAAACGGTTCTTGTCTTATCAATAGTTAAGCTTCTCGAATCAAGCTCAGCCTAGGTTCTGCTATCTCCTGTATATCCTGAGAAAGGGTCGAGGGGGGTTCATTATTCCCGATTTCAAGATTGGCTGCTGGTTTAATTTTATAGGGAGGGTGGGCACTGTTGTGTCTATAGTCTCGGAACTAGGTGGAGCATTTAATGAATACATAATAACTACTCCAGATCAGCTGTTAGAAGGGACTGTCTTTATCTCTACCTTAATCCCTTCGCAGCTCCCTGCCCGCCTTCATTCTACCGTCTGATTTCATTGAAGCACCTACTCTTACTCTCATTCCCAAATTATTTATTTTGTCATTTGGACTTAATTTTAATTTTCAAACTTGTGCATCGATTTTTCAGTCTGTAAGTAATTTTAATTTTATTTAATGACTCTTTTACCATAGTATGACATATATTTACATGTATGCGTGCATTCATTTCACATTTTAAAGAACTCATATATCAAATAAATTAACTCTTTTTTTGTCATTAATATGTATATATAATTGCAGGCCTTGACAATGGTAATAAATTTTACCGAAACGTTGGCTACAAACTGAAGTAATTTCATTTCAACGTCGTCGACCACCACATAAAACAAGGATTATTCTAACAGGAGTCATCACTAAGAATATTCAAAGATAACCTTATTATACCAAATATGACCTTATTATAGCACTAGCACGAATGAAGTGGAGTTGTGCTCTAAGCATTCGTATAGCACGCGTGGCATATGTCAGCCTACCTAGATGAATGTATACCTAAAATTGCGGGAAAGAAGAAATAAATTTTCTGGTGGGATATTTCTATTTTAGAATTCTAAATAGATTGCAAGGACGAAAATTACCCATGGAATTCAAAATGAATACCAAGGGCGAAAGTTGCCCTTAAGAACAATAAATGTTTGTTAAAATTGCACTTATTTAAAAATCCCTTTATTTATTTTTAAATTTAAATTATATCCACCGAATACACCTTAATGTATACAAACTAACAATTAATACATTATAACGCTTCCATGAGTTGTATGTGGACGACACTGTGTACAGGCAGATATAAAGAAGGACTTTTTCATTCACAACGACAGTTACTCCACCTTTATTAAACTTTAGCTTTTAACGATTCAAAGCATGTTGGGTCTGAATAAATAAAAATCCGTCCGAATAAAAAAATTCGAAAAAACACCTTCAAGCTCGGTAATAGTAGGAACGTCGATATGTACTTCTTTATCTTTTTTATCTCTCAAGTTTCCTTTGTAATGGTATAAATTCAGTACTGTTGAAAAAAAATTCATTTCTTTTCACAGCCTATCACAAAGCATTCAATTCATCAAATAATTCCCATCAGTTTTATCTCCACATTTTTTTGGGAGATTGAGGCTTAGTTTTCGAGGCATAATGCTATAATTTGCGTATAATGAATGGGCTTTTACTCGTAGAATAAAATAAATTTATTTTGGTATTGTTGTTCTATCTATTTTTATTTTCATATATATATGTGTTGAATGTAATAACACCTAGTTTACCTATTTTTGAATCTTCACTCGTAAACAGGTTTCTCGGTTTATTTTAGGCTCTAAAAATATATCTTTATCAGGTTCGTGCATTATTCGACTTATTTTCAATAAGTAGTTTTTGGCACTTCCAGACTGAATATGTCGTTTTAATAAGATAGAAATGATTCAATCACGGGAGGAATATTTTTTAACATTTATTATTTTTATTTTTTAACTTCTATTTTGTGCTACAAAGGCTAATAGGGATGGTTTATCTGGGATAACCATAGATAGTCACCACTCTTTTCTAGCCAGATTTGGACTTAGGATTTTATTTGATGAGTTCGCGATCAAATATGTACCTATCTCTCAGGCGGGATTCAAATACAACACTCTCGGTTGTCCCAGTGAGATTTAGACCAACATCTTATATTACATGACTAACCTGAGCCCCCTGTTTTATGTTATTGCATTCTAAAGAAGTAAAAAGTTAGCTACATTTGAGGATAGTTCAAAAATAAACAAGCTACTTTAAAAATGTAGGTTTTGGCTTCTGTCATGAGTTTTGCCCTTCAATTATGGATGTATGTTCTTGTTTGGTATGAATAAGCCATCGATTCACTCACTCGCCATTAGACGTACTCTGGAGGAATGCCAGGCCCCCGGCTTGAGGAAGAACTTATTACTTATTACCCTTTCACATTGGCACATCCCTTTGTTACCTTTTCCAAGATTTGTTAAGAAGCAACCTTCGTTGCACCAATGCTAACTCTAACCCAGCATATTCTTTCACCTGCACCAGCACATTGGGGCCACTGGATAAAAGCCCAAGTGCGACTGTACCGTGTCCAAGGCTGAAGATTCCACATCAATTACTTCCTTATACGAAATAAAACAGGTATTGCAAATACTCATACCCTTAGTCAGCCCGAATAGCCTACATACCACGTTCCCGTTTCGAACCCAAATATTAGAGCATTTATCTTGAGTATTTTGACTTACGGACAAGACTTCCCGGGAAAATGGGATAAATAACATGGTCAGTGTTGGCTGGGAATTTGTGGGCGTTCAAAGACCCAACCACTAATTTTTTTTTAAAGCGGTTTTATGAAAGTCTATAATTCTTAAGAGTTTTCACAATATTAAACAGAATATGAAAATATAAGTATATTTCATTCTCTTTATGTTTTAATCAGGAAATATTAATATTTCATTCTCTTCTTTGTTCTTAATCAGGAGATATTAATAACTTAAAACTCGATATTTCAATAGCCTGATGGAGAGAGGCGGGTCCCTTGAAGCCCCCTAGTTTGATCTCTGTTTCCTCCGGGAATGGTTTGCACATACTATTTTAAAACAAAAATCTAATCTGATAGTCCTTTTTTGACAACAATTTTGATGCCTTGCAGTTTCTTTTAGCACAGCTTATACGAGCCTAAGAGCATTTATGACAGAATGTGTAACTTTATTAGGATCTACTGAAATACGGCCATAAAAATGAATTTGTGGCGGAAGTGCGCCGGGACAACAATAATAACGTGTGTCTCGATACGCTCTAGAGGTAACCGCAAAATAGCCTGAGTGATGTACTAGGAACATAAACAATTATTAGATTACCACGGAAGCCTATAAATTATTCATTGGTGGGGACCAGTGTAAATATGTGGGTAATGTTGTGCTTTAATTTGTGTTCTTGTTCCCTGTCTTCGTTAACTATGTTATGAGTTTCTTAAATAAAAAGACATGTGTTTCAAACGTTTACTTAATTATTTAACGAAGAACACTAAAGTGGTGACCCCCTCGACGTGATTACCAAGGAAACATTCTATGAGTACGCTTTTATTGTATCTAGCATTTCATTATGAACGGAAGAGGAGGCAGCAAACCTGAGCCTTCTCTACAGTCGACAAGATACCACCCTTTTGGAAGAAAGCTCCCGAGCTGTGGTTCTGCCAGATTGAAGCCGTTTTTAATAGAGGCAATATAGCCAATAGTCTAACTAAGTTTTATACAATAATTTCAAAAATGGATTTTGATGTACTCGCACAAGCCTCGGACTTAGTTAAGCGGCCAAGTGACTCGCCATATGAGGACATAAAGGCCAGGTTGATCAGTACTTATGCGGACTCGGAAGCGAAGCGCATCCAACAGTTGTTGAAAGGGAAGCAACTAGGAGAAGAAAAGCCTTCACAATTATTACGTCATATAACAGCAGGGGGAGCTGTTGCGGACGGCATTATCCTGAAACTATGGCTCCATGCACTGCCACAAAACATTCAGGCTATTTTAGACAGTACAGAACAAAGGATCGAGGAGAACAGAGTTGGTGGGGAGGGGGAAGGGGTTGCCTGGACATTAAAAAGTTAAATTTGCTAAGAAAGCCTTTCAAAAGAAATAAATGTTAAGGTATCTGTTGTATAAAAATTAAATAGGCATTTTCCCTTAGTATAAATGTAAATGCGTACACCTCATTATTACTAACAATGTATTTTTTATTTCATGAAAATGATATTCAAATTAATTTCTTTTGGCCCTAGAGAAAGTATTTGAATAATTTAATTTGCCATTATACATTCTGGAGAGGGATTTCCTCGTTTTATAAAAGAAACAAGATCGTTAGATCATTTCATATTCCGCCTTCTGCTGAGCATTAATTTTAAAGCTAACTAAGATTCATTTATCTCAGGAAAATCTTCCTTTATGATATTTATTTAGTTTAATATACTATAATAGATTTAGGGATTCTAATCACAAGTATCTTAATTGTCCAGATACACTATTACTAATAGTGAAATATCTGATGGGCCACGATACTTCCTTGCACTCCTTACTTATTAAATTAAATAACTGATTGCATTTAACTTCAAATTATTTGATTCGAAATACTATATGTCCGTTCCAATCCATTGGATCGAAAAGTGTCCATAAAACAAACGATAATTTATGGATATTTTCATAATAATAAAAAAAAAAAAAAGAGCCTAACCAAATCTTCAACAGCTCTCATAAGTTGGGAGAAATTAGTCGAAATGGGTTCGGAGAGGGTAAAAGCAGACCACCTTCTAAAAGCAGAAAATTGTTTTTACTTCAGTTGGAACAAGGAAAAAGATATGCCTACTTACCTTTTTGAATTCCTTGTGTAATCGCAAAAAATTTCCCATTTTAAATTTAAACGGAATTATTTGTTTCATTTTTAGAAAACAAATAATTCTGTTTGTTGCTCTAGAATGTCTATTCTCTTAGCTTTGCGGTTGTAATTTCGAAACATTTCTTCAAATGTCCTTCGATCCTACCCAGGATCTGACGAAAATGGAGTCCGTTCAAAACTATAGATATATTCAACTCAATATTTATACATTTTGTGTTAAACTAAATATCAAGTTCGTTAACGGCTAAAATTGGACTGGGGGGGGGTTAGAGAAGAGAAATTTCGAAAATTCGACTCAATTTGTATATGTACTTGTCAAAAAATTGTATAGAAACAATCGTTTTGCAAATTTATTTTTCTAGGAATATTGTGCTAAACACTTTTTTTCTCTATTTCGAATATAACCGAAATTTTGCATTTTTTTTTAAATTATCAGCCTTCTGTAAACCCCAACACTTAGACATTGCAACAATAAGCACGTATATCATGAAACGTCTTATGCTAAGATTAAATACAAAATATTCTTTTTCTGTAATCGTTGAATAATGGTAACATTACTAAACTGAAATGAGTGAAGAAAGTGAAACATTTTGAAATAGAGTGAAGAAAGTGAATTGCCTTCTTAATTAGTAATAAGTATAAATTAAAAAATAATTTGAAGTTGGAAATTAAATGCTTTTAAATGTTTCTTAACATTGTAAGAATTTATTTTAACAAAATAAATTGAAATGTGAATGAATTATTGGTGGAAATAATCAATATATTTTAAAATTTAAATATAATAATAATTACCTTCCTTGTTTATAACCTGCACTTGTTTATAACTGCACTACTTCACAATCATCACTAGTTGTTTTATAACTATCCTTATAACCTTTCACAACCATGCTTATAACCTACCAACAACATACCATAATCTTCACAACATCCTAATTTTGTTCATATTCTGGTTAGATCTGATCATGTATTACACGATTACAGAAAAAAATTAATATTACACTCGTGACGAAAGTAGAATTTACAACTCTCGTGAAATTACCACACTCGCTTCGCTCGTGTGGGTAAGCGTTTCACTTGAGTTGTAAAATGATCTACTTTCGTCACTTGTATAATAAATAACTATTTCAATGGACTTTTAATATGAGAGATACATGCAAACACGTTGTGTGATGACGCCATCTATTCACAAATTTCTTTCTTAACTCAAAAATGTTTATTTGTGGTAGAGATACCATACTCGATATTTAACCGGTTCATTCTGCACAAGTGAACCACTACTTCTACCATCGGATTTTTACTCAGAAATATAAAATATACGGTGAGACGTGGGAAATGTATTAGTTTACGGAGCCCTCAGGTTATTATTAACCGGTGTGCTACTGGAAACAAAACAACCAAAACCGGTGATAGTCACCCAATGTGCCACTCTCTGGAATACGTAAGAAAAATTTAAAGTAACTAATGGTACCACAATCTGAAAAATGTTGCAAAAACCAGTGGGAACGGGAATGGGGGGGGGATTAAACTACATCAATCTAGAAATACAATACTTCGCAATTGGCGAACATGAAACTTCAGCAAACTTTCCTTGTGTATTCCAGCTATTATCAAGCATTTCGACATTGGGTTATTCAATTTGTTCTGTTCCAAACAAAGACTTTGGTTCGAGAGAGTTTACATTTTCGACAGCCATTGTGAGCCGTTTCAAACGTTAATAATGATATTATTGTTTATAATAGCAACAAGGAATTGTAGTGGACTGTGAGGGCAAATCATATCAGAATCTAAGGATTGATTAGGGGAATTAGCCTAAGCCCGCATTCTAGAGGAGGTTCTACAATGTTTCCCAGAACAAGCAGGAACACGATTACCAGCATTGTCTGACAACTACAGACAGAGGTAACTGGAATTATTGACCGCTAGTCTGCAATACGGGTTTCTAGAATCGTAGCCACCCCACCTATTTCCAGGATGGGACGCTCCTTATGTTCAATATATATATATATATATGAATACTAGCGGACCCGACAGACGTTGTCCTGCATGATATTTCCAGCGATTAAGATATTAAATTTAATAACATTATGTTTAAAACAAAAGCTTCTTTTAATAACACAAAAAACAACTTTTGATATGTGCACGGTTGCCTAAAAACAAATAGAAAATGTAATATCGCGAATTTTGTATTCAGGCCTCCCTTATAACCCCCACTCCCGTTCAAACCTAAAAAATTTAATAAAGCTGATAATCATGGAAGAATTAATGCTCATTTATATATAGTTTTGTTAAGTTCGGTTCAATCGTTAGTGCCCAATAAAATTGTTGCCTCCCACTTTAATTTTTTAGAGTTTTTCTCTTTTATACTTTGTTATACGACAAAAGTGAATATAACAAAAGTTCCGGAAAACCGGAAACGAAATATCACTATTTTTAATTTTAGGCCTCCTTAACAACCCCCCCCCCACTCCTGCTCCATCTACCGGGCTGATTTGTGAATCTAAATCCTCCACGGCGTCACCCAAACGAAAAAAAAAAATCATTCAAATCGGTCCTGCCGTTTAGGAGGAGTTCAGTGACATACACACGAACAGTAGAATTATATATATATATATATATATATATATATATATATATACATATACATATACATATAGTTTAAGTGTATATATAATTTTATAATAGGGCTCGAGAGGTCGTATTTTTGTTTGATTCATATCAAACTCGATATTTAAGTTTCCCATTTAATGTTGAACCTCGTTATAGATGAATCGGACCAAGAGAGAGGAGAAGCAACCGGAAATTCGTAATATCTTCTTTATTAAGAGTCGGGCCGAAAAATTGTATACAGCCCATTTGGTTTCACATTTTCTGAAAAACCTGTTGTTTTAAACTTTTTTTTTTCTCAAATTGAATATTAAGCGAAATATTTTCATATTTAGCTCTCAGTACACCTCTACTCCTGCTCATCTCATATTAATAATATACTGATAACTAGTGAAACCACGTATAATTAAATTAAATATCAAAATTGGTTTTAAACAAACCTTTCCTAAATGAGATACATCCGAATATGTTACGTGTGAGGTCCTCAATTAAGATTTTACTTTCCTGAAAATGTTTATTATATGATTACCAAAATCTATATATAAATGTTTAATACAACACTGAAGGCAGAGAACAAAAAAGCACGAATAACTAGCTGAATACTTGAATTAACAAAAAATAATTAGTACAACAATTGTAGAGACTCAAAAGGTTAACAATATTGGCCAACATAACATTTTACCGTATTTTGAATTTTCGAGTCCTTTCCTCTAAACCCCTACTATTCCTGCCCCGACTTCAGCCAATAACAAATGATCTTTAACTGAAACAGTTAAATATCTAGTACGTAAAATTTTACAAATTACAATAATTAAAGAGTTTTCGAAATCCCCCCTCTAAACTTCCCCTCCTTCTGGAGCGACTTTAGCCAATAACTAAGTTGATCTTTGTTTTTACATAAAACGTTTAAATATCGAGTTTGATGACTATCAAAGATGGACATTTGAGGAAATGTTTGGAAAATCGCGTCATGAGTTCAACCTCAAAAGGTGATGTCCCTTAAGCAAAATCTTCTAAAATGTGAACTTATTAAGTACAAAAGCTTTGTTTCGTGGTTCTTGAACGAAATATTGTCCGATAATGATAATACTCTGCAATGAATAGTTACAACGATTGTACGGAAAGATAATATTTGATGAAATTGGGAAGCTTATTAATAAATAAAAGTATGTTTCAGTCATTTGACAGATAATTAATTTTTTTTAGCAGATTGCCATTAAGAGGAATCATATTTATACATGGCAAAAATTGAGTCAGGAGTATTGGGCCAGGACAGGAATTCAGTAATATTTGATTTGTACTAAAGAAATTTATTATATGCACTGCTTGGAATCTCAGAGGAAAGATAAACCAAGGAAAGAGTGTTGGGGGTTTAGAGATGAGGCAAAATGAACAAGTTCAAATATCTGCGTTATTATGGCAATATGTCATATAATAAGCCTTGATGATGAATCGAAGTACTGCAGTTGCAGTTTTATACACTTTTCACTATCTCGAATATTAAAGAAATTATACTTTATTTGGGTTTTATAGTTTTCGGTCATTTTCATGTGATCTCCTACTCATTAGATTTTTTCCTAAGGTTGATCATATTATTAAACATGCCCAGCTTAAATTTCAAGTCTGTTTTTCATAGTGTTCTCAGGCTTTTATAAATATGTACTGGAATGTTTTCAAGAAGAGAGTCAGAAGTTGTTCGTCGAATATTTAGGAAAATGGCGACCCTAGTCTCTGGAATTGAAACATTGTGAGGAAGATGGAATTTTATGTAACCAGGTGAGTTATATGAGGTCCTTCACTGACAACACCACAAAAGTTAATCTATATCCCTCGCCCTAAAACAGAGAGGTAGGTTAATGGACTGCTACCTCATGTGGAATAGAATTAGGCAAGACTTAGGTTTTAATTTGTTTTAGAGTAATAGGCTATTTCTGTCAGTAGTTCGCAAACAAGCTAAGCCAGGAGTAGTTAGCAACATATTTAGTTCAACGTGCTACTATTAAGGTGGGCTTTAGTCCCCTTAAACCATACCTGAGCATTTCTCTTGGCAATTTGAAGATCTTCAAACGGATTCCTAAAGCTTTCTCGCAAAAGACGTCCCTGCAAGATAGAGTTGAAGCCAATTGTACACCGAAACAATGCTTGATTACGTCACCATCACCAACACCCACTGCATGTCTGTGAATAGATAAGAGACATCGTGCCAAGCTAGATTCGGTTCGATTTTCAATTTTTATGTGTAACTGTGATTAAATAAAAATATATTTAAAACAGAATAATTATTTGTATTTTCATTTAGTAGTTCACTTATATGCAACGAGAATCAGAAGACCAGGGCTCAAACCCTAAAAGATATAATACTTTTTTTCATAGAAAAAATATTAAAAACAAACCAAAATTACTGAAACATATTATAAACAAATATTTTAACCTAAAGAGTGATTGAGCTTATACCTGTTTCGCAGTTATTGTACAATTCTAGTTTCAGGGAAAAAAATCATATTACGTAAAGTTAGGGGCTTAGGTTAGCCAAGTGAGTTAAAGCATTTGCCTTTATTCACTTGGTAAACCTAGTGCCGTGGGCTCAATTTCTGCATGTAGGAATTTATTTAGTGATGAACTTACTAAATCAAGTCCTCAGTCTCATATCCTGGCTAGAAACGGGTGGCAACCTGTAGATGAGCTACCCCTAATAGCCGTAGCACAAGGAACTGGATGTTAATAAATAACATCATATGGTACAAAATATCAATGAACGCCATAGAACAGTGTAACATTTAATTTCTTTGTTAATAATTCTTTGATTGTAACACTTCAGTGATTTACGAATAATTTTATGCCTATTACAAAGACAGTATTTATCTCACATACACGCGCTTGCACACATGCACGCATATACACACAAACACGCACTGTGTGAAAGGGAAACATCACTGCTGGAAATACTTGTTAATGTAGCAGAAGATAAAAGGACAAATATTGTAACTGTCGGAAATTGTATTTATTGTTTGTCGATCAATTAAAAAAGAATTCTGAAAGGATCATTTATTCTTTGTTATCTTTCCATTTCGCTAGCGCACTCTATATTTCAGTTTATATTTGTATTGTATCATTTATATTGTTCTCGTAATATTTTTTTACTTTTATTTCTCCTTATGGTTTATTTTATTGTTCATTGATATTTGTATTTGTTTAGCTTTAATTCAACATCCTTGTATTTTCTAGGATTATTAACGGGTACAAAGGGTGAGTACAACAGTAATGGTGAAAGTGAAATATTTTATTCACTACGTTAAGAGTTTTAGAACTGACTTTAAAGATTTCTGGAACATTATATTCGTAATACTTTTGTGTCGTTGACAGACAAATTGGTTATTTTGATATTGCTTAAAAATGTAGGTATTGTTAAAAATACTTTGTTAAAGCTTACAAATTTTGTGGAGCTATATGATAGGTTATAATACCCTTGAGTTTGGCTGGACATGGAAACACACCAACGATACCAGACCGTATGTAATTTTACTAACGCACGGTCTGTATTTAATGAGATATATATACAAATACAAAACTAACATTTGTCAGGCTAAGACTAATAGCATCAACGTTGACAATTCCACCCGTTTGTTAATTAATCACTTAAAATGGACTTGAAGGATTTCAATTCAAGATTTTCTATTTTTGCTTCAACTATGACTTGGTGAAAGGTAGGCAATATTAGTGCAGGCAGGCAATAGATTGCGTTTAGATTATGATTTTGGTAAAAACTAGTTTGAAGTATGTCTTCAATATTAATAATCTTACTTCAGTGGCATTACCAAAATATGACTGATAGGACTTAAACATTTGTTTGGAATTACAACTAAGGAAAAGGTTTTGTTTAACATTTACGGCAATTTCTAAGTATTTCATCGACGAATTTTATATTTATTCTAGTATAAAGGACCCAGAGCGTAACAGAAAGAAAGAGGAAGAGTAACAACTGTATTATTTATACTGACAAAAATATTAAATTTTTATAGAAGATGATGTAAACAAATTAAATATACAATACCTACAGAATAAACATGAGGAAAATTAAAATTGAAGCCAAAAAAAATCAGCATTCAGAAGTATCCTTTTGCAGAAAATGAATTTGACGTTGAATAACGTAAGCATACTTATGGAAAGATTCTGTAAAACTTTATGTACTGTATACTTTCTGTTTAACATATTTCCTGTGAACTACAAAACAACTAACTAAACATGAAATTCCGAATTTTCAAAGAAAATTGTGACTGTTAACACTTACTAAAGGTTTTTGACAATATCTCGAAAACAATTCTCAAAACAAGTATTTATCGGGCATCTTTTGATGGCCCAATATAAAGTTTATTGATTTTTGATTAATACGTAATAAAAATAATGTAATATGATGTATGCCTTGATTAATTGAATAGCGAGAGGGGGGGGGGTGGATCGTTTACGAAATAATTAACGTTTTTTCTTCGGAACTCTGCAGAAATAGGATTTCTCAATTTCCTGAGATATATGAAGAATAATCACATTTTTATGATATGGAGTTCAGTTACCTCTATTATTATTATTATTACTTTCAGTGCAAGGGGTTAGATACTTCTGACCTTTAAGCAATAAATAGAAGAACTGCAGTATCGTCTCCAGAAAATTTTAAGGTTTAGATTTGGGTGGTCGGGGTTCCCAATCAAGGTACATTGGTTCATCTCTAAACAGGTATGATGAGTTGATGTTAGCATTGGTGGAGATAGTGTTCCACGAGTCTTCTCCGGAAATGGTGTGTTTACTCTATTAATGTTCTGTTATTTACTCATCTGACGAGGAAGTACTAATAAACCGTGTGATATGTTTACTCAATAAACTAGGGATAAAATACCATGTCACTGACTCACAATTCCAGAGATGCGTCTACATGTATGAGTTTTCAAGAATGGAAATTAATAAATAGAATGTACTTCGTTATATATTGCGTTGAATCTTCAAACTTTTGTTCTTATGTTATTTTTCTGTGTTTTTTAAACATTTATTGTGTTAACTGGCTTCAACCAACGAAATCAGCAAATATGTTTCGATGCAACAAATAATTATTTTCGGCAAATATGATGGAGAAAATAGAATTCCTTTATTACAAAGGTTAGTAAATTCATTAAATATAAAATAATTTTGTCAAATTATACATAAATGACTCAAGTAAAGAGTTAATTTATTTTCCTAAAGCATAAAAATACTAACACTAATGATATATGTACATTAATTATTACATCAATTGTTTTATTTATAATTCAATTTAATGCTGCTTCATGCATTTTAATAGATTAAAATGGCTCATTAATAACCTTTAGTAACATTATACGTAAATAATATAAATTGGAAAATGTATTTATTTTATTGAATTATTAACTGCCTCTGAAATTTTTAATGTTAAAATGTCATAAACAATTAGATTACACCAATAATATTATACCCCATAGGCAAAAATAATCAAAGCGGTATGACTAGTGCTTAACTTTGAAAAGTTTATTTCTTCTATTGGGGGTAAGCGGTTTTGAAAACAGTTTATGTTTCAATATTGTTTAATTATTTTCTTTCAAAAGCCCTGTCCTCACGTTCTTAAGAGTTGTTTTTTTTTCTTTTAAATAATCGTACCAAAACCTTGACAATAGGTTCATTTACTTATTTTAGACGTTAACCCATAAGGGAAATATGCTAATTATAAGTAACATGAGTATCATGTCTGCAATGTTTAAGTTTTCTTCTTCTGACCTTAAAAATTAAAATAATAATAGTAATTTGTAACACTTATAAGGTCCTTCATGGAACTTATGTTTGATTCTGATTTACCGTCACCAACATTTTTGCCCATTCCTCGCGGATCTCAGCCAGCCTTTTCCCCTAGATATTTTATTTAACTAACTGTTGATGGACGCACACACACCGAAATTCTCTCCCATTCAATATCATGAATCACAGATATTCAATGATAAGCTGTTTCTCCATAAATTGTATTGATTGAATGTTAGCCTGAAATATTTACTTTCTAATTTTCAAGCAACTATTGCAAAGATTGTGAATTTACTGTCCTAAAGCACCCGAAAATAAATTTGGAGCTCTAGTCCCTAGGTTTCAACTCATGAAATTATTAGGGCTTAGAAATAAATTACTTTCGACAAAAAAAAAGTGTCTAGAAATGTTTGGAAATTGTCAGCTTAAATGGGAGGGGTATTTGCTCTGGTGATGGAATCTCTTTAAAGGGGACATATTTCTCCAATCTTCTAAATAAATAGAAGTAAATGGTGAAGTCTGGATGGTCTTAACGAATCCAATATTTTCTATTGAACAGGACTTATCAATCACCCCATTCTATGGCATACTTTCAACATAAGATTCTACATTATTGTTACATTTACCCTTGAATAGTTTTGCTTCCTTCAACGAAGTAAAGAAAGTATTATAACCGCGAAAAATTGCGGTTTTTATATTTCATTCAAGATAATTACACATTTTGACATCCCTTGGCCATACGTCCCTCGCATAACACAAAAACATCTCAGAATGTTAAAATTTGTTTTTTTAGGACTTTGTGGAATCTAATCAGTGAATCTTCCCTCTTGATGGAAATTGATGAAGGTAGAAGATGAGTTTAGAGAGGGGGGGGGAGTGAAAATAATAAATTGAAAATTTTTACTTACCTACTAGAAATTCAGAATTCCATACAAACGTTTTAGCTTATATTAAAAATATCTATATATTATGTTCTTTAATATTTTTCGTCCCATACACTGGAGCTGAGATACCACTATCAAATGAAATACATTTAAATAAAGTGCTACCAAAACTTTGGTTCATTTAATTAAATAAAAGTCATGTGGTTTCCACATAAATTGTTTTTAAATAAATTGAAAGTAGTTTTTAAACCTAGAGGGGCGTGTTCGATTCCCGCCTGGGCAATAACAGTTTATTTAGTGACGAACTCATTAAATAAAATCCGAAGTCCACTCACCCGTGCTAGAAAAAGGTGCTAACCTGTAGATACTCGTCCCAATGAGTCTTAGTAGCAGAAAGTCGACGTTAGTAAATAACAAAAAACAAATTGTTTAATTAATGCTCTTTAGTTTTCTTTTTTATTTAAGTCTTTAATTAATTCATTAATAACTTGTTTTAAGATTGTTGATCACGATCTGTTGCCAACAGCTAACATTGGCTAGCAGCCTCATTTGTTTATTATGATAAAAACAAATATGACAACTTTTAGAAAGGGAAATAAAACCAGATTTCTGTGAAGTTATGCATGTTAGCAGGTATAAAGCGAACCAGATATAACAGTGTACTCAAGTACTTATTGGAATTATTAAAAAAGACCTATTAATTGTAAGTCTAGCATCTCAGAAGACCCCTCTGAGACCGCTGCGTTTCCCCACGAGATTTCCCTCGTGAAGTTTAATGATAGATAAACCTACATACTGCTAACACAACACCACCATGAATATTTAAGTGATTAAATACAAACGGAAATAAGAAATCTTTCCCTGCCGACGGAAAGCGTCTCAAATGTAAACAAACATGTCTGACAACGGCTCACCGGAAAGAAAAACAATAACTGAAACATATCAGAATATAACATATTAATTTTATTGAAAACTATGTACTATATCTAGTACTGCAATTTTTATTGAATCAGAATAATTTTTATCTCAATCAATCAAATTTATTAGTTCAAGAATTTAAACCGGGGGGGGGGGGCAACAGAACATATATTTATCACATGTATTTCATTTAATAAAGGTCTCTGGAAAACAATATTTGGTATTTAAGCTTCGAATAATGTGGTTTATTATATAAAGTATAGAGTATTGTCTATGTAACACGAGTAGAAGTGGGGTTTACAGAAAGCTGAAAAATGCAAATATCTCGGTTAATATTCAAGATAAAAAATAAAAGTATATGAGAATATTTATAGTACATTTAATTTGCAATACGATTTACTCTATACACTATTTCGACCCAACTTATAGTATTGGAGATATTTCGAATTTTCAAAATTCTTCCCCTCTAAACCCCCCCCCCCCTCTTCCTGGTCCGATTTCAGCCGTTAACGAACTAGATCTTTCTCTTTACACAAAACAACTAATCAAGTTTGGTAACGATCAAACAAAATTGCAACCGCTAGATCGGTAACAGACAAATATATATATATATATATATATATATATATATATATATATATATATATATATATATATATATATATATACTAGCTCAGATACCCGGCTTCGCTCGGGAATTCATTTGAGGCTGAATGGTGATGGTATATTTTTGGCAAGGATTTACTTTGCACAATATTTTGACATTTACCCGTTCCAGTGTTTAGGGTTAATACCCGTTGTTGACATTTGTTAATAATAAAATTATTTTTTTATGTAAGACTTCACTGTCCATATTGTCATATTTCCCGTCTCCTGTGCATTATGCATAGATTTGAATTATTAAGGAGAAAATATTGACATACATTTGAATTAATTTTTTCAGGTGAGGTACCTGGTAGTTCATATTGAAAAGAAGTGTTGAGCAAATTTCTCTAAATAACAAAATAAACAACTTTTGTTATGTGCATATTTGCCGAAACCCCAAGAGGAAATCATTATTATTAATTTCAGGCCTCCCTTATAACCCCCACTCCTGCCCGTCCCTAGAAATGTTAGTATGGCTTATTATAAGGAAGGCGTTAGTGCTAATACACATACTGAGTGTTTTATTTAGTTCGGTTGAGTCTTTTGTGCCAAATAAAATTGTTGTCTACCGCTATAATTTTTAGCGTATAACGCCTTTATACTTCGGTATACGATGATAGTGTATATAAAAAAATGTTTCTCTAAATAACAAAATAAACAACTTTTGTTATGTGCATATTTGCCGAAAATGCAATAGGAAACGAAATATCACTATTATTAATTTCAGGCCTTCCTTATAACCCCCACTCCTGCCCGTCCATAAAATGTTAGTATGGCTTATTATAATGAAGGCGTTAGTACTAATTCATATACCGAGTTTGGTTTAATTCGGTTAAGTCTTTAGTGCCAAATAAAATTGTGGACTCCCGCTTTAGTTTATAGCGTATAACTCATTTATGCTTCCGTATATGGCAAAAAAGCATATTACAAAAGTTACTCTAAATTACAAAATAAACAACATTTGTTATGTGCATATTTGCTGAAAAAGCAATAGGAAACGAAATATCGCTATTTTTAATTTCAGGCCTCCCTTATAACCCCCACTCCTGTTCGTCTTAGAGAATATTAATATAGCCTAAAGTCTAAGTTGGGCTAGTAGTAATATACATACCAAGTTTCATAAAATTCGGTTCAGCCGTTTATGCGTGAAAAGGTAACAAACAAACAAACAAATAAACAAACAAACAAACAAACATACACGAAAGAAACAAAATGCAGTTATGGTGTCTATGACATGTGAAACGAAAAGTTATCGTGAAATTTCGCGAAAAAAATCAATGTACAGACAGAGGTTACAATTTTTTATATATATATATATATATATATATATATATATATATATATATATATATATATATATATATACAGTTTTGAACGGACCTCATTCGTCATCTACTAGGTAGGATCGATGGACATTTGAAGAAAAATTTAGAAAATTGCGTCATGAGTACGGCATCAATAGCTGATTTCCCTTAAGTGAAATCTGCTAAAAACAAGAGAAATAAACTATGTAATTATAAACCGCAAAAATCACTTGAAATTAATAAGGTGTATTTTAAATGAAATTAAATTAATAGATCCATTAAAGAAATACAAAATTATCATAGCTCCAGCTATTGAAATCATATTTGCTACAATATGTGTATATGTATTGTTCCTTTTCCTCTCCCCTGTCGCCAGCCTTCACCTCCAACTCCTTAAAGGTGTCCTTCAGCACCGCCTTGGATCTCCATTATCACACCGCGTCCTCCTTAACAGCATCCCCTCTACAATTTCCCGGTACGCCAGTAAATGCTCCTTCGACCATATACCCCAATCCATCTTCAAACGCCACACCGAATTATTTGAATCCTTTATTGAATACCTAGAAATCCTTTCTATGCCTCCTTGCCCTCTCCCCAGATGCCTACAAATTGGCTTAGGACCGGTCTAGACGACCCTCTAATCGATCTTACTTGGTGCGCTGACCCTCTATAATCGAGTTGTTTAATAAACATACATTTTACACATTTCAACCAATGTTTGCTAATGCTTAGTTTTAGATTAGGTTATGTTAGGGTTATTTAGTTTATAATTAGACTAGTTTAGGTATAATAGTTGCGGGATTGTTTCTCGAAACATATACCCCCTTTACATTCATACTGATGTTATCTTAGGACTAAATTCTTAGTCGGTAGCGCCCTCTCTCATTCTTCTTTACTTTTAGCAGATTTCCCTTAAGGGAAATCAGCTATTGAGGTCGTACTCATGACGCGAGTTTTGAAAAATTTCCTCAAATGTCCATCGATCCTACCCACGAGGTGACGAAAATGAGGTCTGTTCAATATTATATATATATATATATATATATCGAACCAGTGGGAATGGGAGGTTTAGAGGGGGGATTTTTGAAAATCGGAAATATCTCCGTTATTATGCGTCGGATCGAAAAATTGTATAGAATCAATCTTATTGGAAATTAAATTTACTACATATATTTTTCTATACATTTATTCTCTATCTTGAATATTAACCGAGATATTTGCATTCGTATTGTGCGTGTGGTCGGAATAATCGGGCTATGTTCAGGACTATCCGCCGAGAGCAGCCCCTGTGTGACGGACTTTTTTATCTTTTCTCCTACTATCACTGATCCTTTTATTTTTCACACTCACCAGATCAACCTCAATTCTGTTCCATTTACAACGCTGTCACCCATACAAAAGCAACAAGAGATTTCAGCCGTTAACGAACTTGATATTTCTTTTTACATAAAACGATTATATATCGAGTTTGGTAACGATAGCACAAAAATTTCGACCGCTAGAGCGGTAGCAGACAAATATATATATATATATATATATATATATATATATATATATATTTGAACGGACCTTATTTTCATTATCTACTAGACTGGATCAATGGACATTTCGAAGAAGTTTTGCGGAATTCGCTTAATGAGTACAACATCAATAGCTGATTTCCTTTAAGAGAAATCAGCTAAAATCTGATTATAGTAACTATAGAAATCCATGTAAAGCTTACTGATGTGATAAGCCGTGGCAGTTGGCAGTGAAAGGATCTATTCCGGTAGCCAGTGGTTAGTTCCAGCTATAGCATTCACTGTCCTCGTTTAATGGGTAGACCACTCAATGACACTACATGAATGGAATGTCCGTTGGATTCTAGTAGGTCTGGATCAATGGAGTGCACTTTAGTTACGTCACATATCGTCATCCAGGATCGTGCAATTCTAGTAATACCTCATCAGGTACCGCAATACCAGCTCCGTTACATGCAAGTCGTTGCATGAAGGTAATTTGACTGTCGATCTGAAGTCCTACTGAATGCAGTGGACGGAATTTTTCTGTAACTAGTAATGGCAGCAGTGGCTGGATTTAGTTGAGTTGCATACTGCAATACATATTTATGAAGAACTAGCTGTAGCGCGCGTTGCTACGTCACCAACTATATAATAAAAGTTAGTCTAAATTTCAAATCAAACATCTTTTGTTACGTTCGCAAAAAAAAAAAAAATAGGAAACGAAATATGACGATTTTTCATTTCATGCCTCCCTAACAATCCCCACTCGTGTTCGTTTCTAAAAATGTTAATATAGCTTATAGTCAAAAATACGGAGTTTCGTTTAGTTCGCGTCTTTCTTCTTTTATGTAATATAAAATTATTGACTCCAACTATAGTTTTTAAAGTATAACTCATTTATACTTCGGTATACGACAAAAGTGTATATAACAAAAGTTACTTTAAATAACAAACTAAACAACTTTGTTATGTGCTTATTTGGCGAAAAACCAATAGGAAACGAAATATCGGTATTTGTAATTTTAGGCCTCTCTTACAACCCACGCTCCTGTTCGTCTCAGAGTGTACTAATATAGCCTAAAACCTAAGCTGGGTTAGTGGTAATATACATACCAAGTTTCATAAAATTAGGTTCAGCCGTTTACGATTCTATAAAGGACATACAGACAAGCATTCATTTTTATATATATAGATTCTGATTGCTTGGAGCTTATTAAAATAATGTGAATGTTTCGAAACTTTCACCGAGCCAACTAGAATATGGCGCAAATGAGTTTGTGCGTGTGAGTGCGTGCGTGCGTGTCTGTCTGTGTATTAGACCTGGAATTCATCGGGGGTTCAGCTAGCAGAGCAGGCATACTGGCTGTCTGGAAAAATGAAAAGCATGGTTTTAATCTGGATCCCACAGTCCGTTTTCAGACTAACTGATGTAAACCAGGATGTGCAAATATTGAGAAGAGTTGCTTTACGCCTATTGGCCTTTCAACAGTAATTCTGAAATGTTTCATTCGGACGGGACTCAGGTTAGCCTCGTGAGTTAAAGGGTTGGTCTCACACGGTTAACATGGTGATTCCCAAACTCATGAAATAAAATCCTTAATCCCACCCTGCCTAGAAATGGGGGGTAACCTGTAGATAACCCGTCTCAACTAGCTGTAGTTGCACAAAATGGACCCTAAGAAATAACATTTTTTTTTTTTTTTTACTCTGATTGTAAATTATCAATTATATAAGAAATAAAGAATTATATAATCTGCACTCCCAGCTATTATACCTCCCTATGAAGAAAAATAAAATAAAACTGCGCCAAACAAGTAACTAAATGGAAAAGGTCACCCCCTCCCCTTGTCAGAGGGAGTTTAATAAAAAAATTCTAAATATCTTCATGATTATGAGTCAAGTCAAGAAATTTATAAAACCAATATGTGCTTATGCCATACTCGACAATGTTTTACTCAAACTCGAATATTAAACTATTTCCATTTTTTTTTTTTTGGTATTTAGTAAGCATTGACTAATACTTATCTCACATTAGCAATAAGTGAATATATGAGGCAAGCAATTACTTTTTGAACGTTCGCCATTGAACTGCTAGCTGCTGTCATGGCATTTTACTATACGTTAAATTATTATTTTGTATCTAGACGCTTATTATTCACGTAACGTTTTGTTATTCTACCTAGTTTTGAAGGCAAGGCGTTAGAAATACACTGTAATCAAAGTTTTGAGCAAGACATTTCTTTATTCGGTGATTATTGGAGACGGTGGAGGAGAAGAAATACAATTTCAGTGCCAAATAAACCAACGACGGGCGTCTAAAAATATAGCCAAACCCTCCTCATTGTGAAATACTTCACCAAGATTTATTCCCTATTCGGCAGAATAGTCCTCATTAGGATCCCCGTGTTCCCAGTTCTTCCTTTCTATCAGTCTCCGATAACATCACTTTTCAAATATGTTCTTTTTATTTCGTTCCATGGTCTAGCTTTCTCGTTATGTATTTCTCGACAGTTAATAATATCTATAATTAAATCTCTCATAAATTGGCTATGTTATTTAAATATCTCCGTCCCACTAAGCCTGCTTGCTCGGATTATTTTTCTTTGCACTTAGCACTTTCTCTTGAAAGAAATCAGCCATAAAGGTTGTTTTTATGAGGCAATTTTAAACATTTTTCAGGGGAGAGGGGCCTAGAGTTGGACGGCAAATTGAAAATTCGAAATATTGCCGTTGTTATGACCCGGATTGAAAAATTATATACACTCTATCTCTTTGAAAAATAAATCCTTGAAAAATTCATCCCTCAGTTTACCACCTTTTCCTGCTCATCACATATTAACACTAACCTGCTATATCATGAAACGTCGTATTCGTACACTGAATTTGAAATTTCATTTTCAAAGAGTCTTTCGATCTTCATAGAAACATGTGAATATGTTCCATAAGATATTATGTCATTAATAACGATAATATTTTCTAGAGTCCTCAATATTTACTTGATGGCCACAGTACTAAATATTTAAATGTTTCATATAATCATAAAGATAATATTTGTTAATAGTCTAGATCGGACTAGGAGGAGGGGGATGGAAGTTTAAAATATAAACAGGATTACCTCCATTATTTTGAGATGGGTCGTCTTAAAAATGATATGAAATAAATATTGTTCAATGTCCTGCAATCGTTGTTCTATGCAGGTTTTCCTCTAATTTCAATACTTAGCGCATTATTATTAATTTTTGTTTTATGTTATTAACGCCCACTTTTTGCTACTGTACCTAATTGGAACATATTACCAAGAGGTTACCATCCTTTGCTAGGCAGGGTGGGACTAAGGATTTTATTTAATATGTTCGCCACGAAATACATTTCTATTGCCCAGGCGGGAATCGAACTCACCATTCTAGGTTTACCATGTGAGATTAAGACCAACGCTTCAACTCACAGGGCTAACCCTGAGTCCCTATTAGTGGAGAAAATCTCAAATGAGATTGGCGCACGATTCAGCACTTTGGGAGATCTGTTTAGATTATGCAGATGATTTGTAACCGATGTTATTTTAGGATTTTGAAAGGTTTCGCTAATAACAAAGAAGCATTAATGTGTATGAAACATGGCATTCTAGTCTTTTAAGAGGAATAGTAATGTACAGTAGTTCAGCAGTTTGCTGGTCAATATGGGTTGTTTTAGATATTTCATAGAACCGCTCATAAAGGCTGCCAAAAGGAGCAGTCCGGTGATTCTTCCACCAGTTTAGCTACAAAAGCCTAGCCGCTAACGCCAGAAAGAGTTTCTCCAGAGTAAAAGATAAAATAAAAGACAAGGATTCAGAATGCAATGTTTATAAAAGAAAGTTCCCTGCCAGAAACAATTTTTATGAAGGAGAATCGTCACATACCTTAAGGAAGAGATTAATACATCTCTATAAAAATGTCGATAATTTAGAAAACTGAACCTCTTTGGCTGACCATTCTTTGACGTTTAAACATAAATTTAATTTGACGAGGTAGAAATTTTAGATAAGGACAAAAACGTAACCAAGCGGAAGATAAAAGAAAATATCAGCATAATTAAAAGCAAACACAGTGTTGTGAACTAGAAAAATGAGACAAGAAATTTACATAACATATTTATCAAATATTTTAATAAACAGCTAGTCGATTGGATTTACATGAGAATTCGTCTTAAATCGATTTTTCATACTTCAGACATTTTCTGTAATCGATTTTTTAAATATTTTTCAATATAATGTATCGATGTAATCAGCTGATTATTATTGTAGTTCTAAATTATTTTCAGTTTTGTCGTGGCCACCTCGGTGGTAAGATCGTATCATTTTATTTATAATAAGTGTACTACTCGTGAAGTAGCATCAAATATAAAAAAGTACGACATAATATTAAATAATAATAAAAAAGTGGAACATATTTCGTGCATTTTTCAACTATTATTTCCTTCCACCATTTTGTTATCGATGAATGTGAATTATTTTAACTTTTCCAAGCACAATAATCATAAGGCGCTGTTTAAGGTCTTGATCATCAAATTTCTGATACCATTAGGAAATATTGAAGAAATATAGCTTTTTGATAGGAGGTAAGGTCGTCTATCATTGTGATATGTATATTTAAAGTTATAGAAGGGTCAGGGTCTAAGCAGGTGTGAGCGTGATACAGCATTAAAATTTGATAGATACGAAATCAACAAATAACCACAAATAGGTTTTCTAAACACATATATTTTATACTTTATAAGTTAAATTTAGTAAGGGCGTGTGATCCTTTTTTTAACATATAGAGAGCGCCACAAAAAAATCTTGCGGTGAGCGCCAATACCTTAGCGACGCCACTACACAAACTTTGAGGGCTTACCACATAATTGTATATCGTGTAATTACATTTCAATTCGTGGTGGAATACCCAAGCCATTGATTTCTGCTGACACAAACAAATTGATACTGGTAATAACGAATAATAGCTGTCAGAAAACGTTTTTTGTTATTTTTTTTTTTTTTATCTTGAAGTGAAAATAAGGTTTCCTATAATATGAATCAAGTTTAAAATGTGTAAAATCCAGAGAAAAGGATTTTTGTTTTTTACTTCCATTACATAAAAGAATTCATTGAGTTCGTAGAAGTGAGAGAAATTCTATTATCCCTAAGCCCGAATTCAGTCCATTCATCTGATTAGGTATAGATAGATTCCGAGAATCTGAACTGAATAAATTTTCTGTATCTGTAGATAATCCCGACATTCAGCATTTGGGATTTACAATGAGTTGACTGATAATAAAATCCATCACATTTGTAAAATCTGGCTTTTAAATACATTTATTTGCCCTGTGAGTCTTTGTTTGTTGAAAAAAACACATTTTATAATAAATAATGAAAGTAAAGATTGAACGAAAATTGAAACACTAGGTAATCCACATGTTTATATTTTCGTACCGTATTTGCAATAACCTACCATTTGTATTAAGTATACATTATCTCGTACCATGCAGTTCAAGTATATAACAGTCCAACAAACATCAGAAGAACCTAAGAACGCTTAACAGGAGCTGTGTAAAGTTTCACATTTGCAGTCCTACAATAATCATTCTTCACACAAAGAATAAGGCGAAATGTGTGAAGGTTATTAAAATGACTCGCAGATAACATGATTTGATTCTAAAAAATGACTTCCATTTCGTATTTCTGTCTTAATAATAACCAATACATCTAATTTAAAATGGGCCTAACATATTTCATGAGAAGCTAGGTTTTTTTGAAGATCTGAGAAGGCCTGAGGATATCTTAATGCAGACAAAGAATAAAAATAAATCAATTAATATTAGAGCTACAGAGGAAAATAGTCGAAATACGATTGCTAACAATAATAATCAAGAACCTTTTACGAATAATGACAGAGATATTTTCGATTTCATATCTTCTCTTAAATCCGTCCCTGAGCAGCCTCATTTCACCCATCTTGATCTTTAGCTATACAAGAAACGGTAGAATTTTTCCCATCTGTTGCTTCCCAGTCCTTCCTGTGACTACCGGTAGTATGAAGGTACATGGCAGCTTGAGATGAGTCTACATGTTGTAGAGAACCATCTGCAATCTCGAATCACTGGTGGACATGACCCTGTCATGGCCGGTTTCCGCCACAAACTGAGACAAGTCTCTGAGAACATAATAATATGGTCAAAAAAGATACTAATAAATTAATTAATTTATACGAAGAACACGATCTTTTGTAGAACTTCACAACATAGTAACTATTGAAATAGAATTAAAAGAAACCATAGTTTAATGAATCAACGTGATTCCTCAGAGATACAAACAAAAAGAGCGTAATTGCTAAATCTGGAAAGTCTTCATTATTTGTCAAATAACAATATAATTAAATGAATGAAAGTATAGGATGGTTGGGTATCAGCTATAAAATCTCAATTCTTCACCATTGGTTCACTTTTTCAGAGCAATTGCTGTAGAGGAGGAGCAGGGAGCAAAAAAACTAACGCGCTCAGTGACAGTAACATCTTCAATATATAATGATTCTTTTAAAAATATGTGAAATTTCTCAATTACCCATAGGGCGCAAAATCTTTTGAAAAGCATTTAGCTAACGCTTTTCAAAAATATTATGCGGTATGCAGACTTCCAGTTTACTACTTAACCTTCGTTATTAGTTATAAACGCCCACTTTGTGTTACTAATGCTAATTGGGGCGGGTTATCTAGAGGTTTCTAACCCTTTGTAAGGTGGATGGATCTAAGAATTTTATTTAATGAGTAGTCTGTGGGACTAGCCTCTGGCATTTAATTTTCGGTAGCTCTTCACTGCTCTTGATAGATCGTGGTTATTGGTTTTAATGAATTCTCCAGACTCAGCCTCGTGACTCTATTTCAGGTTGACAAGTGTCCCTTCAGCCTCGAAAGATCGTGGTTAGTCTCATATGGGCATTGCTATGAGCGAATTCTTGAGATTTAGTCTCGTAACTCGGTTTCAGATGGACATCTGCTCTCCACTGCTCTCGAAACATCGTGGTTAGTCTCAAATGGGCATTGCTCTGTGCAAATCTTAGAGACAGTCTTGTGACTCTGTTTCAGGTGAACACGTGCTCTGAGAAGTGTGGCCGCCATGGTTTCGTGTCAAATGTCATAGTGACAACCGCCCCATGAGGAGAACCATCCTCTTTAACGATTAGAACAAGTGGATTGTAAAATGACAGATTTATTTAATTTAGCCAATTATGATCCTATGCAGCATGCTACATGGTTTTCCTTAATCAGAGTTGTTAAATGTCGTTCAACGAAGCACCTTTTCGAAACCACAATCACTGTGTTATGAGATATGAACTCCTTATGAGACGCATTAGGGTAAATAATTGTATATAGCAGACAAATTAATATTGACAAGTTGAAAAGAGGCAATATTATTAATAAACAGAGCGAGGATGAAATACCTGTCTGAAAGACTAATTGTCTGGTCTTTAAGATAAGAGCCTCAGTCAGCATGGAACCACTGCTTTTCCTTGGCAGATAATTAAATTTCACAATAATTCTCTCTCCTTCTATCTTTCTCCCTACGGTATTATCAGTGAGGGTGAATTAGCACCTTGTAGACAGGAGGTGCGGATAAACCAAAGAAATTACAACAGTTCTTTCTGGAGGGCGGTGACAGGTGACCAACACAAACAAATATCGAGTAGGCTAATGATTAAACGGATATTTGAGCCACTAGAACGGTAACAAAATAAATAAATACAATTTTGAAGCTGGGTCTCTTTTTATGAAATACCAAGTGCACAGGTATTCATGGGAAAACCTATAGAACATTTTAAACTATACACGTTATGTAAATTTATCTATTTATTTGTACCTGGTAATAAATATTGTAGAACAAGGTATTATAGATATTTTTGTGGCAAACAAGAAAAGTCTTATAACATTATTTTTATGTCCTTCATAAAAACGGAAATGAGTGCAATTTGGGTTATTATTCATTCCTCAGTTTTTATCTCCTGAAACGATTTCGTTGGTTAATAAAATTAGATATAGAAATGTTGAAAAAGTCCATTTTGCGATATTAATAATACACGCACGCAAACACACACACACACACACACACACACACACACACACACACACACGCGCGCGCGCGCGCGCTAATGTTTTACCATGAAGGTAGCCTTTTTAAGTTTATTAATGAATAGGACCTCAGGTTAGCTATATGAGTTAAAACGTTGGCCTTAATCTCACGTGGTAAACGTACAGTGACGAGTTCTATTCTCTCACCATCGGGCAATAGTAATTTACTTAGTTTCGAACTCATTAAATAAAACCCTTTGTCCCACCCCGGCTAGAAAAGAGTGGCAAGCTGTAGATAACCCGTCCCAATGAGCCATAGTAGCAAATAGAGGACGTTAATAAATAATAACATTAATGAATATAATATTAAATTTAGATTTACATTACAGACCTAATTTTGAAGTTAAGTTTTGTCGTAGATATGAATTTCATACAGTTATGAAAATATGTTATCAATGTATAGGTTGTCTTGTGTCATCTTATAAGTCGTAGCGTAAATGCTGATTACGTCGTTTTCTCTATATTCGCAGTATAATTCCTGTTGTTAAGGTTAGAATTGTAGCAAATGGATCAGTCTTTGTCATCAAGTATCCTTCGCGAATTTAGTAAGAAAAATAAATTACATTAGCAGAGAAGGGCTTGGGGCAGTTTTAGCATATTTCCCTCAGGGGAAATCACCTATTAGGACTGTATTGATCACGCGATTTTCAAAAACCTTTCCTCAAATGACCATCAATCCTACCAAGGAGTTGACGAAAAATCGTTTAATCGTTACCAAACTCGATATTTAAACGTTTAACCCCGACTTGTACTCATTGACTTTATATTCAGATGGAGAAAATAAATAAAGAGAAGAGATCAATAAAGTGTCGTATCATCATTTGGGAAATCTGCTTAGTTAACGCAACCCTTCTTGACGGACTTTTGTATATTGGCCATCAGTAAAGTCAATAAGTTTTTTACATATTTCACACATTTATTTGGTACTTGAGGATAATTAAAGAGGCTCATTTTATAATTATATAATACTTTCTTGCTATCTAACGTAATCATTTTAAAGCTTTTCCTCTTTTTGGTGCAGGGAAACTTGCAGGAAAAGCAGTAACAAATCTAATGAAGCTAGAGTTCTTGAATTGAAGTAGAGAGGAAAAGAGGATTAAATTAAAACCAATGAAGTAAAGAAATAATTTCATTAGAGCCTTGCCCACAATGCCTCCATGTTACCAACTTCGGAGAGAAATACAAAAAAAAAATACACTCGGCAGATAAAAAAGTTTACTCCCTGGTAGAAAATTATGGTGAATTTTCCAACAATAAATATTCTTATAAAATTTAATACTATTTATTGCAAGTTTTTAAGTGGTCTTCAATTTAACATAATTTACTTATGTGTCACTACAAGATTGTTTTTTAAGCAACTAAGGCTATTTTTAGCTGGTTTCCCTTAAGAGATAATCACCTGTGGGAGGGGGGGGGATTTAGAGAGGAGAAACTTTCGAAATTCTGATTATCTCCGTTATTATGCGTCGGATCGAAAAATTGTATAGAACCAATCTTATTGAAAATGTAATGTTCTATAAATGTTGTTATATACATTTATTCTCTATCTTATTAACCGAGATATTTGCATTTTTATGAATTCTGTGGTCGTTATAGTTCTCATTGAACTTTTACTTTTTGAAATAAATGCAAATACGTGGCACACGTGGGAAATCTGCTTAGTTTACGCAGCTCCTGCATGGCGTACTTTTTAGGAATCCAACAGATCTATTATCCACGAGGGAAACAAATGCATGTCTTAGTAGAAACATGATATTTAAGACTCGACACCTCAAGTGATTCACTGTTACCCCAGAGTAAGTCTTAAATGAAAAAGAGCAATATGTGTTGCATTGCCGGTTAAAGAAAAGATGTCCATTTAATTTGAAATAAAATTACTTTTGTGCTGTCCGATTGGTCGCTTGATTTACAAAATACAAAGAATTAGGGCTTTTTAATTTGCGTCCACGTCTTGAATCAGGCTAAACGGGACGGGTAATCTACAGGTTATCCTCTTTTTCTTTTTAGGGCTGAATTTGAGTACATTTTCACCGTCAACTGGAGTATCAAAACCACAACTCATTCAGAATGTGTAAGTAAGTTATCTTCGAATATAATCCAAAAACGAAAATTGGAAAGCAAAATAATGTTTAATCTGAGAAATGGACATTTATAATTAAAGTTTTTTTAAAGTTATAGTTATGAGGAAATTACTGCACAAGTCGTCAGAAATCACCACCTGTGGAGAAAAAACATTTACTTTATGGAAAAACTATGATTACTAATGTTTATGGTTGGTGTATTATTTTATTTTCTCTGAACTAATTTCCTTTTTAGCAAAACTCCTCAATGGGACCTACATATTATCGTAGATCTCATGGTAGGACCTAAATCCGGACTCATGCCCAGAATACTTTTCATTTCATTAACTTTCTCGATTGAGTCAAAGTGAGGAGTTGTGTCGGCTAATTTTAGAGTTGGGGTCAACAAGCACACTTTGACCTGATCCAACCCACGTATTATTTAGAGCTTTGTGCTTGTTCAATTAAAATATACCATTCCCTATGTTTGCTCGTTGGTTACAAAAGAGATTTTCCCAACTCTTTTGAAGGATTCTGTAAAGAAAAAAAAGCTTTATTTGGCAACCGTAGTTTGGAAGACTAATTTTTAAAAAAATAATTAATCTCTTAGGGCTCAGGTTAGCTACGTTAGTTAAAGTTTAGGTCTTAATATTTGTTAAACCGAGAGTCATGGGTTCGATTCCTGTGTGGGCATTAGGACATGTTTAGTGAAGGACTAACAAAATAAAATCATTTGTTGCGATCCGGTCAGGAAAGTGTGGCCAACAACCCTTCCCGACTAGCCTTTGAAGCATAAAGTGAATTTAATTAAGTGACATAAACAAAACAACTCTTTAGTAATGATAATAATAATATAAACATTATAAAAAGAAGTTACTATTTACCTCTCTTTGAGATTTAAGAGGTTTATATATTCCCGCTTCGATTATAATAGAAAGAAAATTTAGCTCTCATACAGTCCTTGTACTAAGGACAAATAAAAATGTTCATTGAAATCTTCCGAACCGTTCTTAGCAGATTTTCCTTAGGGGAAATTAGCTATTGAGGCCGTACTCATGACACGATTTTCGAAAACTTTCCTCAAATGTCCATCAATTCTACCCAGGAGGTGACGAAAATGAAGTCCGTTCAAATATATATATATATATATATATATATATATATATATATATATGTCTGTTAACGCTCTAGCGGTCGCTATTTTCGCTTGATCGTTACCAAACTCGATATTTAAACGTTTTATGTAAAAATAAAGATCAAGTTCGTTATTGGCTGAGATCGGACCAGTGGGACGTTACTATACGTCGGATCGAAAAGTTATATAGAATCAATCTTATTGCAAATTAAATTTACTATAAATAGTATTATATACATGTATTCTGTGTCTTGAATATTAACCGAGATATTTGCATTTTTATGTTTTCAGCTTCAGAGATGAGATCGGCTAACTTTGGGACTAGTCTTGAGTTTCCGTCGGGCCGCTCCCGTAACTCTATTCTGAAATGTCTCTATTGTAAAACTTTAAGTGGGAAATCTGCTTAGTTTACGCAGCCCCTGCGTGATGGACTTTTTTAGTTTTCGGCCTTTAGTATATGAGCTGTTATAATATGAAACAATTTATTTGAATCCCAAATACAAAATAATGTTCTTATTGAACTTTCACGTTTTGATATAAATGCAAATACCTGACAAACATGGGAAATCTGCTTAGTTAACGCTGCCCCTACGTGACAGATTTGAGTTATTAGACTACACTTGGATGGACAGACAGGCAGACAAAATCTTCCTGATATAGTGAAAAACATTTACGACTTGCGAATTTAAATAAAATTTCAGTGTTTATTTATAAATCTCTTGAAAATTAGTCCTTGAAATAGCAGAGCTGGCACTCTTGAGTAGACTCAATACCACTTGGGTAGTTTAATCAAGGATTGTTAATTGATATCGGGAGAGCATATGCCAGTTCCCGGAGTCAGTTCAGCATCCCGAGTATTAGTTAATTAATCCTAGAATGGTCTGATTCAAAAACGATTTCCATTCGTCCATCAAGTGATGACGAATTTCCGCATTTAGCTCACCATGAGCATTTATATAGAAAAGTTCGAAACTCAGGGACTGAGCAAATTAAAACTTTCTCCCAAGTGCAATTTTAAAATAGGCATTTGCCCTACATTAGAGTTTGGTATGCAATTTCAGAATGCAACGTAATTTCTGCCATTTTAAAACAAGTCAATTATAAAAACGCCTTAACTAATATTACAAAGTCCGTCACGCAGGGACTGCGTTAACTAAGCAGGTTTCCCACGTGTGTCGCGTATTTATTTTAATAACTGAACCGCTTTTATTTAAAAAAAAGTCCGTCACGCAGGGGCTGCGTAAACTAAGCAGATTTCCCATGTGAAGTTTTACAATAGAGAAATCTGCATACTGGTAATACAAGCCCACCATGAATAAATACAAACGGTAATAAGAAAACTTTCAGTTAATTTTAATAAATTCCCAACTGAAACGGCTTCTGAATTGAAAAAATAATTTATATTTTAATAACTCAAATTTTAGTAGTCCAAGAACTAAAGAAGGGGGGGGGGCGGATGAACAGAACGTATTTGCATAAATCTCACAAAATAATGAAGGTAAGGTAATGTTAGAAACGACAGGTAAGGTTAGAAGAAGCTTCCACCAGAGCCGACAGTTACGGAAACGGCCGAACTATACCCGACCACAGACTTCATAAAAATGCAAATATCTCGGTTAATATTCAAGATAGAGAATAAATGTATATAACAATATTTATAGTAAATTTAATTTGCAATTAGCAACGGAGATATTTTGAATTTTCAAAAATCCCCCCTCTAAACCCCCCCTCCCACTGGTCCGATTTCAGCCATTAACGAACTTGATCTTCCTTTTTACATGAAACGATTAAATACCGAGTTTGGTGACGATTAAACAAAAATTGCGACCGCTAGAGTGTTAACAGACAAATATATATATATATATATATATATATATATATATATATATATATATATATATATATATATATACTAGCTCAGATACCCGGCTTCGCTCGGGAATTCATTTGAGGCTGAATGTTGATGGTATTTTTTTGGCAAGGCTTTATTTTGCACAATATTTTGACATTTACCCGTCCCAGTGTTTAGGGTTAATACCCGTCGTTTCTGTGGATTTGTTAATAATAAAATTAATTTTTTATGTAAGACTTCACTGTCCTCCATATTGTCATATTTCCCGCTTCCTGTGCATTATGCATAGATTTGAATTATTAAGGACTAAATATTAACGAACATTTGAATTAATTTTTCCAGGTGAGGTACCTGGTAGGTCATATTAAAAAGAATTGAGCAATTTTTTCTAAATGACAAAATAAACAACTTTTGTTATGTGCATATTTGCCGAAACTACAATAGGAAACGAAATATCACTATTAGTAATTTCAGGCCTCCCTTACAACCCCCACTCCTGCCTGTCCCTAGAAATAGTATGACTTTTTATAAGGAAGGCGTTAGTGCTAATACACATACTGAGTGTTTTATTTAGTTCGGTTGAGTCTTTTGTGCCAAATAAAATTTTTCACTTCCGCTATAATTTTTAGAGTATATCTCGTTTATAATTCGGTATACGAAAAAAGTGTATATAACAAAAGTTACTCTAAATAGTAAAATAAACAACTTTTGTTATGTTCATATTTGCAGATAAACCAACAGGAAACGAAATATCGCTATTTTTAATTTCTGGAAGAAAGCGTTAGTGCTAATACACATACCGAGTTTTATTTATTTCGGTTGGGTCTTTTGTCCCAAATAATATTGTTGACTCCCGCTATAGTCATAAGCGTATAACTCATTTAAACTTCGGAATACGATGAAAGTGTTTATGACAAAAGTTACTCTAAATAACAAAATAAACAACTTTTGTTATGTGCATATTTGCGAAAAAAAACCAATAGAAACCGAAATATCACGACTTTTAATTTCAGGCCTCCCTTATAACCCCCACTCCTGTTCGTCTCAGAGAAAATTAATATAGCCTATCTCTCAAGTTGGACCAGACTGCTCACGGTGTGCCAATTTAATTTAAAATCGGTTAAGGAGTTTAGGAGTCCATCGCGGACAAACATCGTGACAGGAGATTTATATATATTAAGATATATATATATATATATATATATATATATATATATATATATATATATATATATAATTTTGAACGGACCTGTTTTTAGACATCTCGTGGGTAGGATCGATGGACATTTGTAGATATTTTTCGAAAATCGCGTCATGAGTACGACCTCAATGGCTGATTTCCCTTAAGGGAAATCTGCTAACAGCTCTTAGGTTTAAATAAACGTCCATCTATTTCCTTTGTTATCTATATATATATATATATATATATATATATATATATATATATATATATATATATATATTTATATATATAAAATTGTAACCTCAGTCTGTACATTGATTTTTTTTCGCGAAATTTCACGATAACTTTTCGTTTCACATGTCATAGACACCATAACTGCATTTTGTTTCTTTGGTGTCTGTTTGTTTGTTACCTTTTCACGCATAAACGGCTGACCCGAATTTTATGAAACTTGGTATGTATATAACTACTAACCCAACTTAGACTTTAGGCTATATTAATACCCTCTGAGACGGGGAAGCCTGAAATTAAAAATAGCGATATTTCGTTTCCTATTGGTTTTTCGGCAAATATAAACATAACAAAAGGTGTTTATTTTGTTATGTAGAGTAACTTTTGTAATATTCATTTTTGTCTTTTAACAAAGTATAAACGAGATATAAACTGTAAACTAAAGCGGGAATCAACTATTTTATTTGGCGCTAACGATTGAACCGAACTTAACAAAACTCGGTATGTCAATTAGCAGTAATTCTTCCATGATTATAAGCTATATTAAAATTTTTAGGTTCGAACGGGAGTGGGGGTTATAAAGGAGGCCTGAAATAAAAATTTGGGATATTTCATTGTCTATTTGTTTTTCGACAAACATGCACAGGAACAATGTGTGGAGCAAGTAATTTGCGGAGAAATATTGATATGCTCAACAATTCATTCCGGGTTTGAACTATCAGGTACCTTACCTGGAAAAATTAATTCAAATCTACGTTAATATTTTGTCCTTAATAACTGAAATCTATCCATTATGCACAGAAGACGGGAAATATGACAATATGAAGGACAGTGAAGTTTTACAAAAAAAAAAAAAAATTATTATTAACAAATGCAAACAACTGGTATAAATCCTAAACGCTGGGACGGGTAAATGTCAAAATAGTGTGCAAAGTAAAGCCTTGCCAAAAAAATACCATCACCATTCAGCCTCAAATCAATTCCCGGGTGAAGCCGGGTATCTGAGCTAATATATATATATATATATATATATATATATATATATATATATATATATATATGCATACAATTTTGAACGGACTTCATTTTCGTTATCTCGATGGACATTTGCTCATATGTTTCCAAAATATCATCATGAGTACAACCTCAAAAGATCATTTTTACTAAGGGAAATCTGCTAAAACGCAGGCTTGTTGATGTTCAGTTGTTGACAGGCTTGTCTGGCGTTCTCGTCTCACCCTATATTATCTGTGTAAGGGCGAAAACAAGAAAGTACTAATAATTCACCTTATATTTGAGTTGCGAAAAAATGTGTAGAACAACCATTGCAGAGCATTAGTGGTTTAAAAAGATTATTCATATGTTCATACGTATATTATTATTTATGTTCTATAACATTATTCGATCCGACTATAATACCAGTGATATTTTGAATTTTATTTTAAGCATTCACAACCCCAATTTTTCCCAATAGAATTCTTTAACTTTAACAATTATTAATTAAATAACGAGTATGGTATGGATAAAAAAAAAAATTAGGGCTCTAGAGTAGAGTATGTTCATTTTTGATTATGACACATAAAATATTTATCAGTTTATCTGACATTGTACCCGTCCAATGAAAACAGTATTTACTTTCAATTTTTAAAGAATATAAAAGAAATTTGTGTTAACATCGAAGCATACTCTTCCCCTCACCTCCCTCATGGGAATGGAATTTTCTCATAGTCTTTTGATCTGTATGATCCGAACCAAGTTTAGATTCCCTCATCAAGCTTAGGCGTAAATAACTTTCCTTATATTAACGGTTTTTCTTATAGCTGGAAGAATATTGAGATTTGAATTATTCCAATATGTTTTGAATTGAAGGAGCTGTTGTAAAATGCAATAAAGGAAGTAAAGAACTTGAGGTCAAGTACCACTTAAAAGTCAATTTACTCAATTGGCTATCTGAAGACGAGTCCTTTGCAATTTGCTTGAAACGCGGCTCACACAGGAAAATGAACTGGCGAACGTCAAAGGTTAATTTTCCTCTCCCCTGAGGAAAAGCTTTCTACACTCACTTTTGAGTATTTCTGAGCTTAGGTGAAGTAGAAAAATAAATATCCATATTCAGGAAGTAGAATAAATAATATTAACATTTCTGTGGAGTTCAAAGAAGTGTTTTATTTATTTAGTCATTTTTTTCTTAACGAACAACTTCTTGGTTGGCATCGGGTTTTTTATCGCTAACCCCATCAAGGTTCTAGTAGCCAAATGAAAGATTTATTTTCTCGTCGATGTTCATACGGTTGAAAAAGCTTGAGTCGTTGGTTAGATTCTCGCGTCAACAATGAACATTTATTTTGTGTCGAACTCACTAAAACAACTTCTGTTTCACCTTGTTAGAAGGGAGAAAACTTATTAATAACCCGACCCGAACAATTTCCCAAAATTTGGAATGATAATTGGTGATCTCATCGCCCCATTTATTCTCTGTTTCTACCTTAGTAAGATATCGATGTAAACAGAAATTATAATGTAAGCTGGCCATGAGATTTTCTGTGCCTCAGTTACTCAAAGTTAGAAGTAAAATTCGTTGAGTATACATGTTGGTTTACTAAAAACAATAAATTGCACAATAAACAAATAACCAATAGATGGAGAGATAATAATTTATTGCCATAAATACCAGTTGCCAAGGGGGTTCGGGACATTTGTGTTAATTTGTTAGTTCTACAGTCTATCGTAACACTTAACTTTAGTAGAAAATTTAGATAAGTATATACTTAAATAACAATATTTATATTAATTATATGAAAGTATAACACGATACCTGTATGAAACAACATACACAAACTATATTATATGATAATTATTATTATTATTATTCATTAACGTCCACTTTTGGTTATCAACTGATACCTTGTTTTCTAGCCAAGGGTGGGCAATAAATTACTTTTAAAAGAAAAAAAAATACATTATTTAACTTTTCAATGCTGTTAAAATTTAAAATATATTCTAAAAAAGTGCATCCTTTTTTCCAACTATATATGCTAGTAGATATTGTTGTTTGTGAGTTTGAGGAAGAGATCAGTGTAGAATTACGAGCTTTGTATTAAAAATATTTCTTTTTTCCACTTACATATTTCATCAGACTTGATGATCAGAGGCAAATTGTTGTGAAAAATGTTTGTCAATCAGTAAAAGAAGAATAATACTTAAAGAAGTTTTATCCAAGCAATTACTCTTTTTTAGTGATTTAGGAAAAAATTAAGACCGCTAACAAAATATTTTGGGAAACCCAAATTTTCAATTGGGTGGAAGGAAAACATATTTTCAGGTGTCTTTCTTTTCTTATGTGAGTAGAAAAATGGGGAGGGGAAGAGAGCTGCAGAAGTAAGAAGTAGTTCTACATCGCGATTTAATGAGGACAGGAAATTAATGAGTATTAGCTAAGCAAAGTGAACCTAAAACCTGCACGACCTTGAAGTCTTGCAGGGAAACGTCTTAGAAATAATCCTCCATACCTTAATCTACAATAATGGGACAGAGTTGTATTCAAAAGCACTATAAAAAAAGGAAGACAAAATTATATAAACCAAAAAAAAAACTGATACTTGGGCAAACAAATTAACACATTCGCAACAGTAAATAAGAAGGTTATGGCCGTTTCAAACAATTAGACTTTTTTCATTCAAATCAAAAGCAAAAAACAAGAATATTTATATATAATAATAATAATAGTAACAATAACTCCCGATGTGCTGAAGTCTGAAGTAGAAGTCAAAAGTTATATCCCAATTATAAAGTTTCACTGTACATCAATTAGTAACCTTTTTGGAATAAAATAGAAAACATTAATAGAGAAACATAGTAATGAATTTCCTGTGTAAATTAAGTAGTATCACATATCTACATTAGACATCAATGATATATCTTAAGTAAATTTCTATCACGAATTAGAATATAATATTATATGTAAGGAAATATTTAAATAATATATAAATTACAATTCCTATTATGGAATGTTCCAAAGATGACACCAGATGGCTGTAACATTATCATGAAAACCTATTCTTTCTCTAGAAGGGGACCATGTGATGTTATATTCATTTTAATCCATTGATTAGGGTTGGAGATTTCCTGAAAGTTGAAAACGAATAAACGCAAATAACTCTGTTACTTTTTTTATATATATAAAACCAATCATCTTTTTTATTTCAGTGGCTATGTTAGAAAGAAAAGAGCAGCTTCCGAAAGAACACAAGGGTTCGAACTACAAGGGGTAGCTTTTAGATGAAAATGATGATATATTCAACAAATTTCTTTTACCTAAAACCGAACATCATTTTTTATAAAACATTGTATTGTTTTAGAATGTTACTATCAATAATAATTATTTAAAAAAAAACTGTTAGTATAATCGTTTCTTATAAAATTTATATTAATCAAAAGATCAGCTTAGAAAATGAGTTTGAAAACCGCGTTATAAATATATCATTGTTTTATCTGTGAGTAAGTAGTTGTTTGATATAACAAACATCCCAAATTGTGTTGCAAGACCACTAGTGTATTACTCATTGCTCTACACTACTAGGTCATTATTACTCCTAAATACATACAGAAACGTTGATATTTCTAATGACATCACTCTTTCTTCTACTTTTGTTACTTTTGTCATTATCTGTCTTTGCCCAAATTCTTAAATATTTGTTTATAATTGATCTCCGAAAGTATTAAAAGAATTTAATGCATAGACAGCATTTCAAATATAATATATATGCTTATAGATCTCTTTAACCATAATATGGTAAATGTTCAAATATGGAAGATTGTTGCAATAGCGACAAATAAATAGTTTTTTTATCGAATACCTCCCTCCCCCCCCCCAATGGTTATACTGAGAAAAATATAGACTGCTAATGAATCATAAAACAATAATTTTTATATATGTCTAAAATTGTTCAGGCAATTAAAACAAATATACACAATTTTATTTGATTTCCGAGTCCTAAGAACCACTCAGCTTCTCTTGATAATAAAGGTTAGAATAGTTTAGAGATTTTACCTCAATTATTACCCAGAATATACTTTTAAATGATCAAGAAAAAATAGAGTTATAGCTGATGTTCTTTCAGTCGGACTTCTAAAATCAGGGAGGGTAACTGCCTCTCTGATTCCTTTGTACAAGAAAACGGGGTTCCCCAGGGATGTGTTTTAAGTCCCTCTCTTTTTAAAGTTGGTATTGATTCCATGAATTATCATGTTACAGATTATTTCTCTTATTTTCTACACACTGAAGGCCTCAGGATCTATAGAGCTTTGAAATCTAAAGAATTAATTCATCGATCAATGCAAAATCGTATGGACGCCCTTGATGCGTAAATGAATACTTTTCACCAAGAGAGGATGTTATTACCAGTTCAATCAGTCCAACCAAATATACCACAAGCCAAGACAAGCTATTTCAAGTCCTCATGTACGATAGGTGCCTAACACGTATCTCACGTATAAAATATATTGCTAAATCTAAGAAAAAAATCATTAAAATATAATCAGCACAGCCAAATGAGAAGTAGATTGAAACACAATGCTTGTCTCATGAAAAAGGTTGCCGGGGTCCTAAGCCTTGGTTGCGCCACTGTTCATAACCTCGGTGACGCCACAGTTCATTATCTTGGTTATTGCAGCGTTACAAGCTGATATTATATTGTACCTAGGAAATCAGACTTCCAAATATTCGGACGGTAATACACTAATTATACGTTGAATAGCGCCATAATCTAATACAGCTGTTATACTTAGCCTACAATATCTTGTCAACCTCAAATGGATCCTAAACAATCAATTTCCATCTCGTTTGAAGATAATTATCGCTTAAATGAGGAGTTGTTAAGTGTTTTATGAACGAAATTATCGCTAATTCGGTTTAAGAAGCGATCAATAGTATTTATCTCGACAGTCTTGGGAGCTACTCCAATAAGCCGGCTGGCTATTCGATTGGACAAAATCTATTACTCTTTCAGATCAAATAATAATTTGGAGGTTTTTAAATGAAGAGAAATTTAAAAAAGTTTTTCAATCCTTTTTTTATGAGTGTTTACTGTTCTTATTGATATAATTTTGGAATATATTGCAATCCCAACTAACAAACATTTATTTATTGAGTTTTATAGCCATGAGTGTATTTAAGGAATAGTGGGGTTGTGATCATTGGAGGAAATCCAAAAAGAGGAGAATTAGGCGAAGGATTTAATACAAAATTACTTAAAGCAACTTGTATCACTAAACATGTATTGTAAAGATAAAATTTTTAGTTCTGTTTACACAGGTTATGAATTGCTGGTGAAACAGAAGAATGGATCCTGAGATGAGATCATTCGTTCCATTTCAGCACTTGGAAAATCTACTTAGTTTACAGACCTCATGCGTAAATGACTCGTTTAATTTACCTCTGGATGAAAAATAGTAATATAATTGACATTGGGGGTTAGATAAGGCCAAATATATTTTTTTCTAAGGGTTATCTCAGCATGACAAGCATTTTCTCTGGGTTGGACTTGCTGTGAGCAGAAATGGCATACAAACGTGGCTCACCTCTGACTGTATTTCCCGTTGTAGAATTGGAACAACTTGGAGAGGCCTGCAATTCCTAACTAACTTAGTAACTTCCAAAGTACATTATCAATTCAAGTTTCCAGTAATCCATTCAAGAGCTTGAACAGGGGCTAAGTCTGGCTTATTTCATTCAAATGTATTGACCTCTATGAACCGATTGATTCGTTACGGACCCATTAACAGTATTACAGTGTTTTATGCATCCTTGTACTAATTATATAATAAGAAATCTATAATTTCATTCATATCTTTAATGGTAAGCAGTATAATTCAACACTCCGTGAGAGGAAATTACTTTTAAAAACGTATCTTTTCATGACAGTGAGGCAGTGCTAACTGGAGTAGTGGCTTAAGTTTTTGAATAGTTTTATGGAATTGCGGTAATTTAACTCACCATCCTAGTCTTTTTTTTGCTTTTTTTTTTTTTTTTTTTTTTTTAATAGAACACCTTAAAACACTTTCTAGTTCTTCAATGTGGATAGTTAAGACGGAGTGAATCAGAGGACATTGAAAAGGGCTTTCACAGATCTACGTTTAGTGTTAATTAGCCAGTAGGGAAAACGGGGACTAAAGGACATTACGAAAGGCTTGTAAAAGAGTGAATGGAGCCAGGGCTTCTGAATAGGAGTGATTAAGTTTACTTAACTTTCCTTTTATACTTTATTTAAAGGCTGCAGGTTTTAATTAATATTTCATTAGATGCTTTGCTGCAGGGTCTGAAGGGAGTCGATCATTGGTGCTCGCTCTACCGTCTCTAATGGACCACCTGACTCAAAGACAATCTGACCTAAATCCAAGTATCTTGGGAGTACACTTTTTTTTTTTTAATCTCACCCTAGCGTGAGAAGAGATAGATTCTATTTGGCCACGTAATTGATGTCAGTAATACACATTAGTATAATATATATCATTGGGGCAACAAATAAATTTTGAAGGCTTTTTTGTTTTTATTTATAATGTCGAGGGGCTCAGATAAGTCATGTGAGTTAAAGCTTTGACTTTTATCTCACAAGGTAAACCTAGAGTGGCGAGACCGATTCTCGCCTGGGCAAAGGAAATTATTTAGTGACGGAATTCATTAAATAACATCCTAAGTCCCACCTAGGCTAGAAAAGGGGGGTAACCTGTAGATAACCCGTCCCAATTAGCCTTAGTTGCAAAACGTGGACGTTAATAAATAATAATAATTATAATGTCGAAGCTTGACCATCATTAGCTATAAATTTCCCCTATCTTTCTGGCAGCATACGGATTCTGCGTTGAAAGTAATTCTCGTTTTTTGAGGCGATCTAAGAATCGGCCCAATTGTTGGCTTCTTCGTATAACGTGAAGTGCTGCTCGGCCAGGCCATGGCTTATTGACGGAACTACGTGGTAATCGTTTGAACAAGGCGGGTGGGTGGGACTTCCCTTTTGAAGCGTTTCCAAAGTGTACTTTGGACGACTTATGCGGCCGAGCATTGTCATGCTGAATGATCACTTTGTCGTGTCTGTTGGCATGTTGTGGGCACTTTGAGCATCAATGCTCGACTCAACTGCATCAATTGTTGTTGGTAGCGTTGTACCAATGAGTTGAACATTGTACTTTTTCATTGATGTATTTAAATTATCCACATTTGAATATCACGTGAAATTTTAAGTTAAAGTAACCATGAAAGCTTATTATTTCCACGGGTTATCACAACGTTAGAAGAGAAGAAGTAGTTCTTGCTCGTTTGAGACATAGCCATTCACGGATAACACACGGACACCTCATGACTAGGACTGAACCACCTTTATGTACACTGTGTAATGCACAACTAACTATCAAACACTTACTTACAGACTACAGACTAATAACGGACAAGAACACACATACCAACCTTTCAGAACTACTACACGATAACAGCCCATACGCCCCTGTGATTGTTTCGTTAGGCTGGTGTACCTCAAGGTAGATAACTCCGACCTGATCCCACCAGTTGCACAGCATGATCTTCTCGCCATGACTATTCGGCTTTGGCGTTAAAGATGATGCATGGACGAGCTTACCCCACGATTTTCTGCGCTTTGGTGTCCTAGTGGATCCACTTTTAGTCCCCCTTCACGATTTGATGCTGCTTTCGTCATTAGAGCAATTGGTGATGCATGAAAAGATGGCGTTCGACTCCTCGTGGCTTCAGTTCACATGGAACCCAATTAACTCGTTTTTTTCACAATACCCATGACATACAGACGGTTTGAAATCGATTGTTGACTCACTTCCAAGGTTTCAGCGAGTTCTGCTTGAGAATGGCATCTTGGTACAATAATGCCTCCAACTCAACGTCTTCGTATTTTATTGATCTCTCTTCACGTTCTTGGCCACTCGTGTCAGAATCGCCACGGTTAAAACGTCTGAACCAGCACTCGCATGTTTTTAGTGATGGAGCATATTCCCCATATTAGAAAATTCATTTCTTCTCAAAGGAGATCATTTACAATTATTTCGTGTTTCCTATTGGATGTTTCATTGAGTATCGGTATTAAACAGGTATTCATTATTAATGAAACATGGTGTTTGTGACTACTTAACTCAGGTTTATCTTTTAACAAAATTTTCTTTAGCCAATTGGGGTTTTCTCTGTGTATGGATCAAACACAGCGTAGTCTTCAAGACACGCGCTGTGTAAGCACATTTAGCTCACACAATTCTGGGCACATTTCATCTTGATGTTGCTACCTGAGCAGGAGACAGTGTAAATTAGGTTAAGGACCAGCTCTCCAGAGGAGGACTTTGCGTGAAGCGAAATATGCTCATCGATCCCATGAATATATTTTTTGTAAATTGGTGGTGTTATTTGGCGATCTTCCGCGGAATAAGTCTGACCTTGTGAGAAAAAAAAACAAACACCCTTGGCAAAGGATGGGTAAAACTTTTTATTCTAGAATGTGAGGTTGTACATTGCTATACGAAATATTCAGCTACTAATAACTTGCATTATTTAGCATTAATTATACATTTAGTGGAACTGTAATATTTAAGCTAAAGGTTATCATAACATTCATTCATTTACATTTTAAATACTAAAATTTAATTTGTTGTAAGGATGTGTTCTTTATCTCAGTTGTATCTGAAGGATTCATTTAACAGATATTTTGCCGAATTCATCAGAATTTAGTACACAAATAATTAAGAAAACCTAATATCTGGCAGAATAATGAAAATTCCTTTTGACAACCTGTAAGTCTCAAAAAAAAAGGAAAGGGCTGAAAATTGATAATGAAAGAAAAATGTTTCGTGAAGATTCTCTCGGCAATATGTGGGAAGATCTTTTATTAAATGCCCTGAATACTTTACTAAGAAGCATTCAAGTCAAGAAAGATAAAGTCATGTGTTGAGAAAATGTCTGCTCAATGTTCCACATTGTTCAATATACTTTTTAAAATTTGTGGGAAAAGAGCCATAATCATTGCTATATTTTAACCTGCCTGCCCCCTCACAATAAAGAAGGAACCATCTTATGAGGAAACTTATATCAACTCCAGCAACCTTCCTAGGAAATGGTGAACATTTTTAAACTATCCCTTTCATATAATGTTACTGTTGCAATACAATAGAGTCCTTAAAAATAGACCAAGCGCTAAAATCATGATTTCCCCATCCGAAAAATACTTTCGTGTAAATTCTTGCAAATGTTATTGAAGATAATGAGTTCTAGTCTTGAGTTTAAAAGTAATTTGTCTCTCAGTAATTGGATAGCATTCAGAGTGACGATCGGCTCGAGTTGCAAATCAATATATATGTTGAGTGTACACTGGGTCATTATTGTTGGAGCTTCGATAACCGAAAATACATGAAACTATTGATAATTATTAATTATAAAATATCACATGTATGCTCCATGACTTCCCATAATTCCTTGAGAACTAAAGGAGTAGAACATTGTACTTTTTGGCTGGTGTATTTAAATTATCGAAATTTGAACATCACGTGAAATTTTAAGTCAAAGTTACCATGAAAGCATATTCTTTCTACAAGAAATCACAACATTACTCAAAGTTCTTGCTCGTTTGCGACATAGCCATTCACAGATAACACACGGACACCACTTGACTAGGGCTGAATCCCCTTTATGTACAGTATGTAATACACAGCTTAATCAAACAACAGTAATCAAACACTTACTTACAGACTACAGACTAATAACGGACAAGAACTTACACACCAACCTTACGGAACAACTACACGACAACAGACCATACATCGTGACAACCATGAAAAATCTCCAAGAGACACAACTTTTCAAACAAATTTAACACTTACAATTAGATCGAACAGTAGACTTAAAGAATTAGCTTCTACTCCTAATAATATCCACTGGAAAAAAACATAATCGTGCTTTTACATACGACTGTAGATATTATAACACACACACACACACACACACACATATATAAAATATATATATATATATATATATATATATATATATATATATATTTATATAAGGTGGCTATACCCACTATTATTTTTATGATATGAATCAGAGTGATCATTAAATTAAAAAACACCTAAACAAATAAATATTAAATATTAATCTTTTCTGACTTGACTACTTAAAGTATAACCTGGAGTTGTTTTAGTTGTTCTCTAGAGATAAACTTTCAATAATGTGTTATAATTCTAACTACCTTAAACCACATAGGTCACAGGAAATATTTATGAGCCCGAAGGTTCCAAGCTTCACCAAGATCTCTTTATAAATGATTCTACTAGAGGCCCCAGGGTTAAGCAAAATTCGGTTAACTATTTATTTTCAACTTTGATTTTTCACAATGAAATGAATTAAGAGAAATGAACTTTCTCTTAATTTCAGAAAAATGATGATTGACGAAGAGTATTAATTAAAATTCTTTATTAACGTCCACGTTTTGCTACTAAACCTATTTGGGACGGGTTATCTACAGGTCTACTTGTTCTAGCCAGGAGTGGGACTAAGGGTTTTATTTAGTGAGTCCGTCACTAAATAAATTCCTATTGCCCAGGCGGGAATCGAACTCGCCACTCATTATTAATTAGTAACAATTTAAATATTATACTTAATTTTTTTTTAAATATAAACCTGTGTGTGAAGAAAGTTAGTGGACAATGGAACTGTAGGTCTGTGGGACAACGCCCTGAGGCCAAATATTGGTATGGTGGAGGGCTGACAAACTTAGCTGCTTATGAGCTCTTCTTCATGGCTATCCTAACCCATTTTATTTGGACCACATACACAGTTCACTACTACATTATCAACTTTCAGTTGATTTGTATTCTTAAGAATTGTTAGAGGGTATGCGCGATTTCGATGGTGTTACTATTTTCATCACTGTCCTAGAACCGTGTCTGCCCTCATAATATATCCTTAATATGTCTATATCATCACATAAACTATCCCAACCAGCAACACCATCTCATCCCGTGCCCGCTCATCCATCATAACCATCACCAATTTCATACTAGTAATTAAAATTCTACTACAACGTCTATACCACCTTAAAATCATCATCAAAGTTGCCATCATCATCGACATCTTATTATCATTCAAGATTATCATCATTCTTTTTCACCCTCATATAAGACTATCTCTGGAAAAAAAAAAAATGTTTATTTTTTAAGGGTGTTTTAATTATCAACTTTGTGTAATCCTCAGAAATGTATATTATTGGACAAAATTTTAAACTGTTAAGTATTGATATTGACTCTGACAACATAACTTTTACTTACTCAAAACGAACTTGACAAGCTAATTCCACCTAATCGCAGCGTGACTGGAACAATACAAAGAGCTCTAATTGGATTATAAAATTTATTCCTTGAAGTATCAAAAACATTTCAGTTACATCAGAGAGATTCAGATTTTCTTTAAAATCTACTTTAGATTAATTGCCAATTAACATTTTCGTCACTTAATACTTTAAAGGCTTTGATCAAAGCCTGTAAAGAACCCTTTAGAATTATAAATGATTACAGAATACCCCTTTCGATATACAGAAGCCATAGAAATATCTGGAAAGATATTGAATATACCGCTCAGCACTTATTATACAACTAGCAGCTATGAGAAAAGATTAATTATACGAAAATCATACCTCTCAATTTACAACTTTGTGTTAAGATGCTATATAATAATTATAATTTCAGAATATACATATCATTTCTTAAAACGTGTCCATTTGTTTGTTGTTAAAAACCGTTCCCTAGGAAAAAAATAAAACGCTTAAGTACATTTTCTTGATAAATTTGAATAATTAATTAACTTGGATACTAATTTATTTTATTTTTCAGAGACTTCCGAAGTTTCTTAAAAGTCTTCGTAATCCGCTTACCTTTAAGACTTCTCCCAAGTATCAATCCTTAAGACGTTTACTTTTTACTTCCCAGAAAAAAGACAATTTTTGTAAATTTAATGAGCCTCCTTATGCTCATCTCTTTATCTACTTTTATTCTTTCAATGAATATTTTCTGTGGGTTTATAATAGAGAGTGACTTTAAAAGAATGGAATCAATTATCATAAAGGCGTACCTCCTCCATTTTTCTTGTTATCTGTGTAATGAAATCATTTCATTGGAAATCCCTAATTTAGAATCTGAAAAGACTTTTAGAAAAAGTCATTACTTTGCACAATACATAATATTATAATGTCTCCATTTGCCTTTTCAAACAGGCGGATTCGATTCTTGCTGTTTGTATGCATATACATGACCATTTATTTATGTGTACAGATATTATTATTTATTAAAGTCCACTTCTTTCTACCCTTTTCTAGCAAGGGTGGGCCTAAGGATTGGAAGGAATGGGTTCATTACTAAATAAATTTCTATTGCTCAGGCGGGAATCGAAATCACCTCTCTGGGTTTACTAAGTGAGATTAAGGCCCAACGCTTTAATCCACATGGCTAACCTGAGCCCCACAGATATGAATTAATAAAACAACTTTCTACTGACAGCTGAATGTGTGAGTGGGGTTAACTGATTTTCGAAAAATTTCTTCAAATGTCCAGGAGATGACGTAAATGAAGTCCGTTCAAATATATATATATATATATATATATATATATATATATATATATATATATATATATATATATATCTGTTAACGCTCTAGCGGTCGCAATTTTTGTTTGATCGTTACCAAACTCGATATTTAAACATTTTAAGCAATAAGACAAATAAAGTTCGTTAATGGCTGAAATCGGACCAATGGGAGGGGGGGTTTAGAGGGGGGATCTTCGAAAATTCGACGTCGGATCAAAAAACTGTATAGAACCAATCTTATTGCAAATTAAATTTACTATAAATATTGTTCTATACAATTATTCTCTAATATTAACCAAGATATTTGCATTTTTATTAAATGTGGGCCAATAACGGAGGAATGAGTTTCCCGCCAAAAGCTAGTTCGGTCGTTTCCGTAATTTCGGCTCTCGTATGGAGATTTCTCTATTGTATAACTTCACGCGGGAAATCTGCTTAATTTACGCAGCCCCTGCGTGACGGAATTTTTTGTTAATAACAGGTGACCGGAGTGGGTATGACAGAAGGCTTTGAACGCTAAAATATAGATAATTCAACACAAAAAATCAGGGCACACGATTCGGAGCAACGTTGAGGAGTTTTGGACTATGTTAAAATTTACTTTCAGTCCTTCTCATCCAATTTCCGCCATTAAAGAACCCCATGAACCATTAAACGTTTATGAGTCGTAACAGTCAAAGCTGGGCAAAATGAATACAATCAGTGCAGCAATGAAAATGTGGATTTAGCAACAAATCGCCAGAAGAAGTTATCAAATGAATATAAATAACTCGAAGCTCGTAGTTTTAAAATACGTAAATGAAAATATAATCTTATCAAAGTCAGCAAGGAAGCTAATGCTCGACAAATTAATCATATTCATATATTGAAATAATTTAACTATAGATAACCTGTGGACTAGGTTTTATTAGACAAAAATGTGTCACATGTTAACTCTACAAAATCACACTCTACACTAAATGAGGTTTGGTTAGTACAGTTACATACATAGAGTATCACGGTAGAACCCAAGGGTAGGTATAAAACATCTCTGGAATATGCTAGAAGGTAAAAGAACCAATTGATAAGGATCAATACAAACAATATATATTTAGTCTTAAGGTTTTTATTTGTCAGCAGGCACTGACGATGGGGCGCTGACTCTGAAAGTACAATTTGCATAAATTAAAACTATAGTAAAGAACAAGGCCTTTTTATTGTTCCTGTTAAGGGTATATGTGCGTGCATTAGAGAGTGTGTATTTGAGGCATTTGCATAAAATTGAAAATAAAGTTTGAAAAGAATGTCCATTTTAATTGACAATACTGTTACGTTTTATTACAAAACCAGTAATAAACATTGCTAATAAGAGTTCTTTTGGATTGCAAAATTAAATACACACACTAGTTTCACAGTTTAACACTGCACAATTTATTTCAAAATGCGCAATACTATTGGTTAATTATTACTACTCACAGAATTACACTGATAGTGTCACTGTTCTTCACGTTACACAGTCCAATAATTCACTCACGGTCATTGAAATTCACATAACGACGGCACTGCACTGTCCTTTACTTCGCGGCACTGCACTGTCTTAAACACGGCACTAAACTGTTACTTATTATTATTATTCATATAATAATCGCATTTCGCAACAGGGGCGATTTAGCGACGAATCAGTTATTTAATATACAGCATAATAATTAATATATAACATATTTAATATATAACCTATTTAACATATAACCTATAACATATTTAACATATAACCTATTTAACATATAACCTATAACATATTTAACATATAACCTATAACATATAACATAATCAACATATAACCTATAACATATTTAACATATAACCTGCAACATATTTAACACATAACATATTTAATATATAACATATTCAACACATATAACATATTAAACCTATAACATATAATTATTATATTTACGTAAGTATGCTCATTTCTGCAAATACTGTTACTTACAGTCACAGCACAACACTGTTCTTCACGGCACAACACTTTACCGCACTGCACTAAGTCGCAGTAGCACCGACGTGACCATCAAGACATCTGAGCGTAAAAACTGAACTCAGGTACTGGCAGGGTCTCTTATAACTGGCTGTAGAAGGGGCTAGCCAAGGAAAGGTCCAGAGGTTCCAGGAAGATAGGCACGGCGGGCCCTAATTAGATTCTGCCGGCTCCACTAGGTCGAGCTGTACAGGCTTAAATAGAGAAGCTGGATGAGTCCGAGGCTCTTCCAAGAAGAACTGGAAGGGACTAGTGCCTTCCACCAATTAGTGACAAATTAGCGGCACTTCTTTGAAGCCCTCCGTACTCCCCTGTCACGCCTTGAATAGTAGAGCCATTTAATTTTCGCAACACTGCCGTCCACTTAAGCCTTTTTCGTCCCGAATAGGCTCAATATCGCCGTTACCATACTTGGCCAGTCGCTCTAGGTGTACCACTTTCATTTTAGACCTCGGATTGTGGTATCTCTGAATCCTGTAGACCACGTCGTTCAATCTCTTGATCACCTTGTAAGGTTCCTCCCAGTGCGTCTGCAATTTAGGCGATAGTCCTTTCTTGCGTTGTGGGTTAAACAGTATAACCATTTGTCCTTCTGTGAATCCCTCCGTATTTGCTGGTCGATCATACTGGCCATTTTAATGCGGTCCAATATTTCATGACGGGTCGACCTTCCATTGTCATCCTTATCCAGAATAGTGTCACCCTTCTGCGCCGTCGACCTGGCTCCTCCTGAGCTAACACGGCTAAGTCGTACATCAATGACGCACTCCTCTTCCTCGGCTTTTGTACAGTCCTTGTACTCTACGTTGCATGGCCGCCTTGAGAGGTTTAGCGCATCATCGTGTTTTCTCCCTTTCCTATGGACAATAGAACAGGCTTCTGCTCGAGGTGACAATTTCTGGCGTCCGTCGGTACGTAACTCCCTGGTGGTCTTGCTCTCATGTCCGACATCCAAAGGTATTTCTGTGTTTTGCCAGATCATAATTTGCTTACCCATTTGCAGGTCAATACCGTGGGCTATCATGAAGTCTACACCGATGATCACTTCATCCATTATGTCAGCAACAACAAAGACATGTTCAGTGCTGATGTTGGCGATAGTCACTCTCATCTTGGCTCTTTCGTAGACTGTGGCTGAATCCCCTGTAGCAGTTCGCAGACGTACGTTCTCCAACGGTTCCAATACTAAGTATATTAAAGTTCTTTGAGATATATCTATTAAGGATGCCTTATAACGAATTTCTACAATCTTACTAGGGATACAGAAAATGTTTTTTTTTTTTTTTTTTTTTTTTTTTTTTTTTTTTTTTTTTTTAACAAAACATATAAAGATGTCCAAATTATGTAAGAAGTTTATTCGATGCACAGATACGGATATATTTTCGATTTTTTTATTTCATCCTCTGTTACAACCCTATCTTCAAGTGGCTCTATAAGGTCGGCAAACTGTATGTACATTACTCCTGTAAAAAGTTAAATACCGAGTTTCATTCACTATAAAGTATAAGATTGCAGGCATTATATTCCAAATGTGATTTCAATTGAATGTGGATGAGACAGTGGATCACGGGAGTTATTTATTATTCTCATATCACTAAACCAATGTGGTAATTAAGATATCCATTTATTATAACTACTTATGAAGTCTTTTTTTTTTTTTTTTTTTTTTTTTTTTTTAAATTTCTCTTAAGGTAAATCTGCTGTTGAGGTTGTAATGCTACTCATGTCACGTTATTAACAAGTCAATACACCTCAGAACCTTTTATTCCAAGCTGTATTGTTTTCACCGGACCACGTTCTGCTCGTTAAAAATTTAATAGTCAATTGTTATACAGACATTTGTTTTCTATAATTCCACATATATCCCAGTTTTTTATTTTTGTCAGCCTTCTTTTACTCCTACTACTCGTGCGTCTTTCATTTGAGGCAACTGAGCAACCCTAAATATCATATTTCCAGCTTAAATTTCTATTCGTTTTTACATAATCATCTTATTACAAAAGAAAGAGAGAATAGAATAATGGGACTTCTGCTTAGTTTAGGCAGCACTTGTATATTTCTAATTATGGCTTAGCTGCCCTAGTATTAGTTAATACATTCACTCCTACAATATCTGATCGAAGTGTTGGCAGCCATAGAGAAAAATAAGGATAAAATAATATTGTAAACTAACCAACCAATTAAATATTAATTAGCAGTCGCCCATTAGCAGCTCTGATAGATGGAGATTGAGTTCATTAGTGGATTTATGTTCATAGCCGCAATTAACTTGATGCAGGCTTGGTTTTAACCGAGGATCGATCTCCAACATCTGTTTCCACAAACAAGAATTTGACTACATTAAGCATAAGATAATAATCACGTTGCCAGAGCTACTCTCTGATTTTAATGTTGATTTTATTGATTTGTTTACTTATGGGAAGAACAATTGAATAATTTTCCTGAATAAACCAGTAAGAAACTGTTCTGGTGTTGAACAGAAGCATGATCTGCAGTTGTGAATACATCATTTCCACTGTAGTTCCGTTAGTAAAAGCAGTGAGGTAATCAATGTCCAATCTATCTGTTCTTAAGCACAAAATAAGGTTTAGAATGTATCTAATTATTCTTCAACTCATGATTCAGCAAAAAACAAAAACTATTTTGTGTATCTACAACTACAAAACATATGTTTCCTATATCTTTCAAATCCAAAGAGATATTAAATAAGACACAACTACAAAACATATGTTTCTACACCTGACCTATATCTTACAAATCCAAAGAGATATTAAATAAGAGACAACTACAAAACATATGTTTCTACACCTAACCTATATCTTTCAAATCCAAAGAGATATTAAGTAAGAGACAACTACAAAACATATACTTCTACACCTGACCTATATCTTACAAATCCAAAGAGATATTAAATAAGAGACAACTACAAAACATATGTTTCTACACCTGACCTATATCTTACAAATCCAAAGAGATATTAAATAAGAGACAACTACAAAACATATGTTTCTACACCTAGCCTATATCTTACAAATCCAAAGAGATATAAAAATAAGAGGTATAAAAATAAGAGATATATAAACCATTATAATATACAGTCCCTAAAACTTTCATAATAAAGAATGTTGTTATAAGTAACTATCACTATTTATTCATTAATGGGAGCATGTGCCTTTGCTATGTATGTGTTCTGGCTTAAAAGCTTTGTAAAACGTGTATTTATTTCCATTTATTTGTGGGTATATATATTTTTCTTCACAGAAGTAATTTAGGTCAAAAGTAGCGAGCAAGTTGGCTTTAATTGATGGAGGGAGGGCCCTGAGTGCTGAACTGTGTTAATTTAAGACCTGCATTATTTACTCAATAGATTGACAAATTCCTCAACAATAACTATTCTCGTACAGTTTATTTTTTTAATATATTTGTAAAATTGATAAATATTTAAAACATTCTCTGTTCTATTTTACGGAGTCCATTGGCTGAACTAGAACCTATATAATTTTCCAAGCTGTCCGTCCATATCATATTCAACTCCATCAAATAGTTACCAGTGAGAACTATTTTTCAATTAAAAAAAAACACTGGTTTGTTTGATTCAATAATGTACACCCATCTCTAATTCAAAGGAATAATAATTTATATTTTAAATTCAAATGGAGTTTCAGCACAAGTATGTCATTCAGCTGATTGCAGGTGGTTTATTAGTCTCACTATCAATTCCATATGTTTCCCTTAGTAAGAGAACACAAAAAAATCTCCGACAGCTCTGTTATTATGTTAGAAATGACAAGTTAAACATGATGGTAATCTTTTTCAGTTCATGAGATCGTCCTTCACGATCATAAACGAATTATCACCGTGTTTAGCTTAAATTATTTGAGGGTAACATAAGGGGAAACGTCTGTTTTTTACTGACAGAGAAATATTTTAATTTAATGATATGTCTATATATATATATATATATATATATATATATATAATATAAGTGCATATATATGTATTAATAAAAATAAATATATATGTATGTTTTAATGTAAATAAAATATTAAAGGAGTATGTTTGGAAATATGTCACGCCCATCTGAAATTCCACATATTGTTTACATGGGCCTTTACTAGATGACCTTTGAAAATACATGAATAATGGTTGTTTGGAAATGTGCTTAATTTTCGCTCCACTTGAGTCACGAGCATTCATTATATTGTAGTTTCTAATGTCATAACGTACACTAATGACATTTAAGTTGTACGGTAAACAGGACTAACCTCACTACGTTGGACTAATAGAATATGAAATATGCGTTTATCAAACCAAATCATTTAATAAATAGACGTTATTAAAAATTATTTTCAGTTTTTAAAATGATGTTAAATAACACTAAGACTCCCAATACTGCAATACACGTGTCCCTTGGGTTTCTAGCAGTTCCTGATAAACGAGGTCACGTGAAGCCCTTCCATTAATTATGCCAAGTTTCTTTAGCCCTGCCTTCCCTGAATTTTGATACCTTCAATTACCTAGTAGCCATGGACAAATAAGGATTTTTTTTTATAATAATGGATGGATTTATAGGTTTTTTTTTTCTACCATGCTTTTTAATTAAATATTCTTTGATGTTTTCCATAACGTTTAAGGCAAGCATAGATAGTATTGCGTTTGAAGCTCAACGTTTTCAGTTAAAAATGATTGTATAGAGACGAATATTTATTATTTACGTATTTGTTTAATATGTATATATTTAGTACATTTTTCTCTAGACAAACTCATTAAAATAAAATCACAAAAATGTAAGACGTGCAAGCTTCCATTAGTTTTATGAAGGAAAACATATACAGCTACTTTTTTTAGCAAACTATTTTCTGGCCTTTAAACATATAAGTTTTATTTTTAAAATCGTACCCTCAGAACAATAGCCTTAGCTGATTTCTCTTGAGGAAAATCTGTTAGAAAATGTTCTCCTTTATTCCTCGAGAAATAAACCAAATATATAATTGGTCAAAGTTTAAATTGGATCCTTATTGAGGTTCTGCTTCAGTAGTGGGGGGGGGTGCAATTCGTTTTATCTCACCACCTATCTTTAGTTAAAATTAATATCATATAATTCGTTTTAAGTTTAGGCTTTTAGTTCATAGAATACTTTCTACGAAAAGAAATTTTAGCAGATTTCCCTTAAGGCAAATCAGCTAATGGTGCTGTACTCTTGGCACGATCTTCAAATGTCCATCAATCGTATCTAGGAAATGACGAAAATGAAGTACGATCAAAATTATATATATATATATATATATATATATATATATATATATATATATATTTGTTTGAACCGATCCGGTGGTTGCTAGTTCTGTGGTGCCATTAATTCGACATTCGAAGTGTTTCATCTAAAACTAAAGATGAAGCTCAAAATTTACTACGTCATTCGTTCAATTCGTTTTTCTCTATCTTGAGTATTAGGCGAGATATTTGCATTTTTTTAGTTTTCAGCCTTCCGTAAACTTCCACTACCACTATTAACAATAACTTGATAAATCATGAAATGACTTATTCTAAGATTAAATATCAAATGTGTATTTGATGAATGCATATTTAACCATTTCTTCCAACACTGCAGATCATATTGATAATGGCTGAAATTTGGCCAGGATAAAGGAGTTTAAACCCTCCCTACGGGAGGGAATTTGAAAATTCTAGGTATCTCAGGTATTAAGTGTTGATTCATAAAATGTTATCATATGATACGATGATCTGTCAATGTGATGTAAATAAATCTTGTTAAATGCATATTTCTTCACAGCTGTCCTATACATTTTTATGTAACTGGAATATTCAGTTTGTAATATGTATTTTCTTGTTTACATCCATCAGTAACCCTCCTCCCCTAATACTCATGGAATTTTGACCTTGAAATAAATAATTTGTAGTGAGATAATATTAGTAATGTGCCATTCCTGCACGTGGGAAATTCGCCCCTCCCGTCTCCGTTCTACTCATTCGTTTTCCAATTTAAGTACCTCACCCACTAAACATCGTATGTCAAGCTTACATTTCAACATCTGTCTAAATAGGCTTCTTTGTACTAGAAATGGAGAGAATAGATGGTGAATACATTTCAACAGCGGATGACATTTTCCGACAAAAATGTCATGAATACAGCCTAAACAGCTGATTTTTGTTAAGTCAAATCTGCTAATAGATAAAAAATAACTTAGCATAAGTTTTCCAAGTGTTATTAATGATGTGTATAAATTAAATATCCATGGCAGATAGTTTCTTCATATTTTATTATTATTTTTATCATGTGTTGATGAAATTATGTAAACTTTGGAGAGAAGAATTACAGCTTTCATTAGCAGATTTCCCCTAAGGGAAATCAGCTATTGAGTTCGTACTCATGCCGCGAGTTTTGAAAAATTTCTTCAAATGTCCATCGATCCTACCCAGGAGATGACGAAAATGAGGTCCGTTCAAAATTATATATATATATATATATATATATATATATATATATATATATATATATATATATATATATATATATTTGTCTGTTAACGCTCTAGCGGTCGCAATTTTTGTTTGATCGTTACCAAACTTCATATTTAAGCGTTTTACGTAAAAAGAGGGATCAAGTTCGTTAATGGCTGAAATCGGACCAGTGGGAGGGGGGGATTACAGGAGGGGGATTTTTGAAAATTCGAAATATCTCCGTTATTATACGTCGGATCGAAAAATTGTATAGAATCAATCATATTGCAAATTAAATTTACTGTAAATTTTGTTCTATACATTTTTTCTGTATCTTGAATATTAACCGAGATATTTGCATTTGTATGCATGTGTGTGGTCGGCAGGAGTCGGCTATGTTCGGGACCCTCCGCCGAGAACTAGTGCGGGCCGTTTCGGTAACTATTCGTCCCTCGTGAATAGATTTAGAGATTTCCTACTACTACTGTAGTTATTAGGCGGATTTCTCTATTGTAAAACTTCACGTGGGAAATCTGCTTAGTTTACGCAGCCCCTGCGTAACGGACTTTTTTTTTTTTTATTAGCAGATTACCCTTTAAGGAAATCAGCTGTTGAGGTCGCAATTTTTGTTTGATCGTTACCAAACTCGATATTTAATCGTTTTATGTAAAAAGAAAGATCTAGTTCGTTCATGGCTGAAATCGGACTAGTGGGAGGGGGGAATTCTCGAAAATTCGACATATCTCCGTTACTATACGTCGTATCGAAAAAGTATATAGAACCAATCTTATTGAAAATTAAATTTTCTATAAATATTGGTATATACATTGTTTCTGTATCTTGAGTATTAACAAAGATATTTCCATTTTTATTATGTGTGGATAAAGGACGAAGCGAGATCGGGTATTGTCGTAAGTTTCAATGGAGTAGGTACGTGGGAAACCTGCTTAGTATAGGCAGCACGTACGTGACAGATTTTTTTTTTAATGTACTTATATTAACAGGGAAATCAAGCAACTTTTGTGACTAGATGTTTTAATAAATACGGGCATTTAGCAGATTCTTATAATTATTACTATTGAACCAAATGCTTACTTTACTGTACTTGCTGCTTATGTACGAGTAACTAAAGATTCTGAGTGAGTGTATATGACGGCAAGATCCAGAACGTCTATGTTACCGTTATTCCAAACATAAGATCATAAAATTATATAAATAACTTAGGAAAACGACTAATAGACATTTAAAAAGCCCGTCACGCGGCTGCGTAAACTAAGCAGATTTCCCACGCGAAGGTTTACAATAGATAAATATACATACAGGTAACACTACTTATAATGTTACTATAAAAAAAATATGGTTTTCAGTCCGTTATAGTCTCTACAACGGATTGAAAACCATTTACTAAAGCTAGTGTTGTAATTTGTAATGAATCAGAATCAGTTTTATCTCAATCACTCAAATTTTAGTAATCCAAGAACTAAAGAAGTGGGGAGGGGGCTCAAAAGAAAGTTTTTGCTTATATATAGCACTTATATATAAAGTAAAAGTTCAATGTAAACAATATTTGGTATTTAACCTTGTAATGAAGTGATTCATAATTCAACAGCTTATTGTTCATATGACATGAGTAGAAGCGGGAGTTTGTTGAAGGCTGAAAAACTGAAAAATGCAAATATCTCCGTAAATATTCAAGATAGAGAATAAACGTATATATTAATATTTATAGTAAATGTAATTTACAATAAGATAAGGTTTTTATAATTATTCGATCCGACGTACAGTAACGGATATTTTTCAAAATTTCGGACATCCCTATTCTTAACCCCCCCCCTCCCACTGGTCCGATTTTAGCCATTAACGAACTTGATCTTTCTTTTTGCATAAAACGTTTAAATATAGAGTTTTGTAACGATCAAACAAAAATTGCGACCGAAATTATATTGTAAAGCATAAATAGAAAAAACACTCGAACAGAAAGTACCATCTAGAATTAAAGCTCGTCCTACGGCAGATTTCTGGTTTTATTATATTTTAATGAGCTACGTGATGACTAAATATCTTCCGAGCTATTGAACGTCGCTTTAATAGGTCTGTATGAAATGAATACCGTTCGTAATTTGTATTCTCAACCATAGAACGAGTCGTCTCTCTAAAGTGTCGTTTTTATCGTACTCCAAGTTATTCTCTCTCTCTTAATGGAAATTTTAAAACCCCTATCTACTTTTCGTTTAATGTTTTAGATTAAACTTCAACCTTTTAACAGTTTTATTTCATTCTTAAGATCCCTATGTTTGTTAATGGGGAAATTGGTTTCAGGGCTTCAAAGAGGAGGAAGAATACAAAATCATAAACATTTAAGTGTAATGTAAGCAATGAGTTGATTAAGATATTAGTTTTAATAGTTATTTAAAACTCACTTTACTTTAACTCGAATACTAACTGCATTATTAGTACTTTTCTTTCACAAAACCGTTGCGAGACCAAACCAAAACCTATTAGCAAATTTCCGTTAAGGGAAATCAGCTATTGAGGTCGTACTCATGACGCGATTTTTGAAACTTTTCTTCAAATGTCCATCGATCCTACCCTAAAGATAACGAAAATGAGGTCCGTTCAAAATTATATATATATATATATATATATATATATATATATATATATATATATATATATATATCTGTTAACGCTCTAGCGGTCGTCATTTTTGTTTGATCGTTACCAAACTTCATATTTAAGCGTTTTACGTAAAAAGAGAGATCAAGTTCGTTAATGGCTGAAATCGGACAAGTGGGAGGGGAGGTTTAGAGGGAAGATTTTCGAAAATTCGAAATAACTCCGTTACCATAAGTCGGATCAAAAAATTGTATAGAACTAATCTTATTGCAAATTACATTTACTATAAATATTGTTTAATACATTTATTCTCTATCTTGAATATTAACCGAGATATTAGCATTTTTATTAAATTTGGGCCGATAACGGATGACGAACGGGTTTCCCACCAAAAGCTAGTTCGGCCCTTTGCCGCAATTGTTTGGCTCTCGTATGGAGATTTCTCTATAGTATAACTTCACGTGGGAAATCTGCTTAGTTTAAGGAGCCCCTGCGTTACGGACTTTTTTTACCTTTAGCGTATGGAGTGTAGTTGTAGATGTACCCACGCCTTAACCACACACGCACGCACACACACACACACACACACACACACACACACACACACACACAGCTATATATATAATATATATAGACTATACACGTCTGACAACCCCTTGGGATGACTAGCGATTGTGACTCTCTTATATCCCGTCCACAGGCAAGCTGACCACTTACCACCGAAGTATTGATGCTCATTGGTTTACGGCCAAGAGAGAGAGATTACTCTCTTCGTAAAAGTCTGGTCCCTCTCCATACTCCCTTAAGATAAAATATTGCAATACCAGTTAAATGATTCAATCTTATGCTACTGTAGTTGCTTTCTAGAAATTTGAATTCTTGTCAAATATACCAAACCACTCCCTGAATAAGTTTCTCATTTCATAACTTACATAGTAGGTACTTGCAATATTATTATGACATATTTATTGTTTAATAGTTCAAGTGCATAGTCAATTCATTAGTAATACAGTAATCGTAATAGAATTTAAATACTAAGCATGAAATTATGACAGGATGTATTAGTATAGCCAAAAAAAAATTAATTTTGCAGTAGATAGAAAATTTCTAAGTATGATAAGAAAGTTTAATATTGCTGGTCTTTATTCGCAAGCACTTGCATCTAGATTAAATATATTTAGAAATTTAATCCAGAATATTAGGAGAACAGGAGAGTCAGGTAAAAAATGTTGAGTGACGTGGAATTGGATAGTAAGGAGGTTGAGAGTAGTGCTCCATGGCTGGAGTGAAAGGATACAGGAGGATGGAGGGAGTAAGTAAGAGGAAAAGTTTAATAAGGTAGACACAAGGTAAGGAAGGCTTGACAAAGAACAGTTAATAAGGAGTGAATATTTAAACATTTAAAATTCTTCTCAGTCCTTTTCCTCCTACAGTCGTTAGAACACTCCTCTTCAATGAGGATTATAAACTCTCGAGTATTGGTAAAATGAAAATTAATTTTGTCTCAGAACAAAGAACTTAAAAATTAAAATTATAATGAAGTAATTATTATGTTCTCTTTCAATGGTAGGCGTTTTAAAGTCGAAGAGAAAAAAACAAGGTATAGCTCCCCTAAAAAGGAGTAGGTATTTTCACTTTGAGTTATTGAGTCACTATACCCTCCTATCCAGCTTGTATTTCAATTCATGTTTACATGAACTTCTCACATAGATCGTAGCAGATCTGCATCGTGTCCAGCACACGGGAAATCGGCTTAGTTTACGCAGTTCCTACGACGGGCTCTTCATTATTTTGGGTATGAGAATTTATTCGAACTGTATCCTCTTTATTATTTCCAAGGATATCTAAACCCAATTAATTTTGATCTGTGTTGACTAGGAATTGGTTTTATTGGTCATATATCTTGTAAACATAGTTCAAAATTAACTATTTGAGGTCCACATAGAAAAGTAATAATAAGATATCCAAATAGAGGGATAACCGTAGGACTTGATTGTCTTCTTACCCCAAATATTAAAAATGTTAAAGTACACACACACACACATATTTTTACTTATATACTTGAAGAATGGTTTAAAAGTCCATAACTTCACTACCTTGGGATTGTCGTGAAAATATGACCCATTTAACTTCACTTTAACTAACCTATGGCGGTAGAGAAACCATACTTCATTAGGGATAATCAATGTAGTTTTATTTCGTGACTTATTGGTTTGATTCAGCTGACTTTACCAGACATGTTTTTTATTTTTAAGCCATTTTCCGACTGGCTCTGCTTGTGGAAGGTTCTATAGAAAGATGCATCCGTTGGTTTAGTTGCCTTTTTCTATTAGAATTTTTGACTAATGAAGCGTAACATGGAAGCGAAACTAGTAGAGAAATAAAAAGGATTATTAAATTAATCAATTAAAGTATTCATTATTTTTGTTGACGTTCCGCTATAGGTTAGTTAAAATTACCTCGTGAACGCACATAGAAATGAGGTTTGACGATTATATTCACGGAGCAAGGGAACGAACTTTAATTTAACATTTTAAAATACCCGGAGGTTAAAGATAAAAAGTCGTTATGTTCTCGAGAGGTAAATAAAAGAATTGCATTCAGGAGAAAGCAGTGGCTGTTACAAATCACGAAGTTTTATCTCGGTGTTTCATCTCACCAACATTGAAGGCTTGTATTATGAACTTTTCATATAGTAAACTCTTCTCCTTGGCTTCCTTTGGCTATTTAAGTTATGACAAACGTTATTTGATGTTATGTTGATTAATGATTCTTATAATGTAAAGGGTTTTGAATAATGGTTGGAATATAAGTATTATTGATCACTTGTGGATTAAAATCTAAAGCGTGCATACATATATTTCTTAGATTTATTAAATTTGTTTTCGCCGTTACCCCTGAAGATAGCGGTATGAATCCAGCAGCTATGCTTTTCAGATAAAACCTGTTGGGCATTGACGGAGATGCCGTCATTCGCCTATTTATCGAATGTCGTTCACTCCCAACATAAATCATCCATGTCTATTTTTCCCTTCAATAGATAAAAATATCGCAACTGTGGTAGGTTTGAATGGAACTGGATCGTACTAGACGGTGAAATAATCATCGATCTTTACATCAACTATACGACCCACAAAACATACATAAGCATATATTTGTTAATGAGGCTAGAAATCTGAAAAATAGAGTCTCATACTTCTTCAAACTGTTTATTAACTGAGCTCAAATAACTGTTTTGCGAGTATTGAAATTTGAAGGAAAAAAATAAATTATGTTTTAAAATAGGAAGTGAAGCCATAAAATACCAAAGATATTAAAATTAAAGAACATAACACACTTGCAAAACGCACACATATGAAACGGAAATTACGGACCATTGAACTGTAAAGTGATACAAAAAAAGCATGAAACTCCTACACAGACTAACAAAAGGACGGAAATTGGACATACTAGAAAACATGGAGATCTATAAGCAACGGACATTTAATGGACTCATTATAAATGAACAGCTCATCACCAGCTCAGACACAATATTTAGACCACTTCAATTGCTTAAACGAAAGACACCAACAGACGGACATACGTACGAATACCAACAGCCGAAGCGATGACGAACATTGATCCAGATTCTATTTCAATTACGTAATCCAGCCGTGCTTTATTAGCTATATAATTATGCAACATTTTACTAAACCTGTTCTCACACACGCAACTATACCAGACCTAATCACAAACAACACACTAAAAGCGTAAACAACCTAATACGAATACGGGCAACGACCTACTATACAAAAACAATTTAACTGGACACAAGACACAACCACCCTTCGTTTGACTAACATGAGTAAACAGACACAGACTAAAACGTAATGCACCAACAGATATGACTACAATGTTATGTATGTACGTATGTCTATATTTATCGTTGAAGGGACCCCATTTTCTTCATCTGGGAACAATCGATGGACATTTGATGACATTTTTCGACAATCATGTCATGAGTACAACCTCATCCGCTGATTTTCGTTAAGTCAAATCTGCTAATAGACAAAAAAACTTAGCATAAATTTTCCAAGTACTGGTATTAATTAGCGATGCTTATAAATTAAATATCCATGGCAGACAGCTTCTTTTATTTTATTATTATTTTTATATCTTGATGAAATTGTGTAAACTTTAGAAAGAAGAATTATAGCTTCTTTTTTTTTTTAGTTAATTGCATTTGAGCACTTAGTAGTTTACATTTTTAACGATCTTTCAAGCACATTTATCTTTCACAGGTACGTATTTGAGTAAGCAAAGCAGTTTTGCTAGATTTAATTGTAGTTTGCTAATTTAATAGACGAGCATCACATTAAGAGTCAGATAAAATAATACGTATTATTCTCATTCGTGCTTTCCCCAAGCGATAAACTATCATTAATCACTAAAGAAAAAAAAAAACAATAAAACGCTTTATCGTGGAGGTATTTCGGGAAAATGACATCAGAAAATCTGCAATGCAAACTATAAGTATCTCCTTGGGATCCATTATATATTCTTTGAAGGACTCTACCGGGAAACACTCCGTAACGACCAGCCATAGGAAGGACTTAACTTTGAAACAAGTATTATCCAATAGAGAGTCGGCTCCTATCAACTTATTCTCTGAATTTTCTAAGGGCACTACTTCGTGTAACCCTTTCTAAAGATTTTAGGATTTTTTCGATAATGTACTATCCGAGAATTTGATAAATATATTAGACAAAGAGGGTAACACCAAAATATACCTGTAAGCTATTACAAAAAATATGTAAAAATATTATATACAAATATAATATGTGTGTGTGTGTGTATTATATATATAAAATTGTATATAAAACATAGTTGTCAATCAATAAATTTGTTACTATTCAGGATAGCAGATCTTGGAAATAAAGACTCTTTAATATATCTACTGTTAGAATTTAAAGCTTCTAGTAGATAATGATATAGTGGGCTTTTATTGGCGTTACAATTAGCATTTCTCTTATAGGGGAGCTATCACATATTTCACTAACAGTAGTAATCAGTTTTTTGGTCTCATAGAAAGTATATTTTTCTATTTATTTATTTAAGTATATTTCTATTAACTTATTTATCACCCTGTAAAATTCTTTTACTTTAATAAAATCGTTCTCTTAAAATTTAATCAATGCTGTTCTTTGTACCTCTCACATCCTAGACATGATTAACATATAAAACAACCCTCTGTGTAAAAAGAAACACTTCAATACAATGCCTTTTGGATGAACTAATATGAGATTTTCCTGGAAAGCAATATTGGTTCAAACAGTCTCGCTTTCCAAGAGGATAGATTCTTGTTTTTTTATTCATATTTTTCCTTTATTCTATAATACTACACAAATCCCTTAGTATTCGAGTGGAAGTCCGCACTTTACCAAAACAATTCCCATAAAAACGAATCATGTTCTTGCAGAATTCCACCGTATTGGGGGCCGACCGTACAAAGTAGGGTGTATATCTAGAGGTATACGTACACTATACTCTTGTAGTAATTGTCATATTATTATTAGTATTCATTGTTTGATATACATAGAGGGTATTATACATTATATAAGGTTTCATCATAAAGATGTGGTCAAAATTTTCCTATGAGATCAAAACTCAGACCATCTGGCTTCTTCATCAGCGCTTACCACTTACTGAGGCCTAAGTAGAGAGGAGTTACGTCTGGAGAACATGCGCTCTGCTCATAACAACACCATCAGCAGTTATTCCTTTATAATGTGTTGTTTTTTTTCTCACACCTGTCATTCCCCATTAGCTGTAGAGCGTTATGCTGTCAGTTTAAGTATTGTAATTCTAGTTTTAAAAATAAAAGTCCGTTTTAAGAAGGATGAGGACATCATATACATGATATCGAACTACAAAGGTACTCATATGTAAAATAGAGATCTCGTGTCACATTGTCTCTTCTGTGTCCATAACGTTACTTCTATATTGCTTTTCGAATCATTGGTAACCACAATTTTCTCCTATAACAGGAACTACAGATGTGTTCTCCTGATGAACATATCCCTAGTTTACCTTTGGAGATTGTTCAGGTATAGTTTCCAAGGGTTGTGATTATGGTATTTGACTAATATATTTAAATACTTAAGTTCTCTTAAGTTCAAAACACGAAAGCCACAACCCAACTACTTCTCCGTCTATCAATGAAGATCTCTCCTGTTAATGATTTAAGCTTCCATACTTATCTCTGAAACCTGACCAGAGGATCCGCGTGCTGGGATAATACAATGATGATGTCATCTCAACATCTATTCCTATTAATGAAAATGATCTTTAGTGTTGGGAGAAACAGTTGATTTGGAGTTTAGTATTGATGAAATAAACATTTTCCAGTCTGGAAGGTAAAATCGTAACTGATGTTCACCTATAACATATATACTTGTATATTACACATAATGGTTTAGGTAATGATTAATACAACAAGAATAGGGATGGAGATTTACTCGAGGTGCAAACTAAAAAATGCTAATCTCTGGCTTAATATTCTAGATTAAAAAATGTATAGAACAACATTTATATAAAATTACATTTGCGACAAGATTAGTTCTATACAATGTTTTGACCCGAATCATAATAACGGGGACATTTCGAATTTTCAATTCCCCTCTTTAACCCTTGTCCGATTTCAGCCGTTAACGAAGTTGAACTATAGTTTTCATTGAAATGCTTTAATATTGAGTTTGTTAAGATCAAACAAAAATTGCGACAACTACAACTTTAACACAAAAATGTGTATGTGTATCTGTGTGTGTAATTTTTAACTGAACTCTTTTTTGTCATCTCCTAGATAGATGGTCATTCCAAGAAATTCTTCAAAAATTGCGTCACGAGTAGAAACTCAGTAGCTAATTTCCCTTAAAAAAAATCTGCTAAAAGTACACCATCTTACGTTTCTTTTTATTTAAAATTAAAGTAAGAAGGCTTATAGCTTTTTATATTTAATACCCTCCTCCCTTCCATTTTTCATTAACTCTGCTTTTATACAAAAGGCCTGAAGCATTATAATCTAATTTTAATGAGATTTTCCTTAACTAGCTGCCGGAAAAAAAGGTAATTTCAAACTTCAATTACAATTCCTTTTTATATTTCATTACACTTGTAACGTGAGATTGATACTGTACGGGATCAATAAGTCGTATCTAGACACACATAGTTCCCGGCAAATTCATTTAATGGAGCACACATTGGAGATATAAATACATTGGTGTTTGCAGAGAGGAGGCATTCGGTCCCTATGTAATTGATAGGTTGTTTGTTCGACCAAAACGATCCGTGCATCATGACATTTACAAATGCTAAATCCACAGTAATGAGTTTGCCAGCTGGCCACAGACGAGTTTCACTGATTAGCACCTACAAAACTCATTAAATGCTACGTGACTTCTGTGAACGTGGAAAATAAACGATATGGCTCATTTTCATTTTCAAGATACATAAAAACAATTTCAGCTTATTCAAATTAAATTTATATTTTTCAAGGGAAAAGGCTGTGTCTAACACAAGAGAAGGATGAAATATTTAATTAAATATGACGTTATTCACAAAGTTAACAAAGTAGCTTCAAATAATTAATACACTTCCTAAGGGTGAGTTTTGTTGTCGGTCAAAGAGTTGTTAAAAACAATTTAACACCAAGGTTTCACTACATTTTAACTTGTTTTCGAATAGAGTTGAGGCGATGTTTTCATTTTAAAAAGAACTACAAAAAATTATTGTAAGCCATAATTAATTTTGGGAGGGAGGACTGGGTTAAAATGATACTGAGTGATGGACGGAGGGTTCTTTGCAATAATGCTGTGGATATCCGTGTAATCTTCATTATGCTTCAGATTATTCATGTAATAATCAAGTTTACTAATTCTGCAATATACTACCTAATCCTTTAACTAAAACCTTACCAACAGCTTGCAATATCCACCTACAATAAATTAATCGGGAGGTCAAGAACTTTGACGAGAATCCAAGGTGGTTCTTCAATCAGCCCCACTGTTCATTTAAATTCCCAATATACCATTCTGCTGGGTATTTCATTTAAGCACTAGGTGGAATATCTTGGATAATAGTTTTTAGTCTCAATAGATTTACTTTTTCCCCTCGGAAATTGTATTGCATTGAAATTTTTTCTAATGTAATCACTAGAAAGTTCTTTTAATAACTGAATTGGATTTTTCAATGGAGAGGATGGTTTAAATAGATTTTTTATTTATTTATTTCATAAGAGCGCCCGCAACTAGGTGCTGTGGCTCAAAATTTAACAATTTAAAATAATAACTAAATTATAGAAAAATAACGAAAAACTCTACCAAAAAAAAAATAAAGATATATATAAGATAAGTGATGTACAATTATGATGTTAGTATTATTAATTAATTTACTTTATTTTGTTTCCAGGTTTAACCTTTTTGGTCAAAAAATTGATTATAATGCACTTCTTGGGAACACACTACTTCTGACAATAAAGTTTCAACAGTGAGTTATCGAAGTAGGTATATTTCAGGCTAGACTTTTCAGTTAAATGTCAGTTTCACAAAGAAACAATTTCAGTTCCCAGTGTCACTTAATCTAATATTTCATCAAACCACTCACCAAATATTTGACTTATGCTCTGCCTAACTTAGGCCTCCTGTAATATACTTCTGTGGTTCCTCAAAGAGCCCAAGTTACGGTCTGTCTTCACATGCAAGGAGTGCCAACTAATCAAAATCCTGAATCATTAATATCAGTGCTTTACGAAGTCACTTTGGCAGCTTTCCCTTAACCCTCGGTCGGGCGCGTCAAGAATATTCCGCCATCGGGCGCGTGTATCTCACAGATCATCCTCAACCGTTTTTACGGAAATACAATTTTTTAATATATATTTTGCACTAAAATGTTCAGCGTGTGATTAGAAACCATAAAAGAGGAAGTTTTTGTTTGAAAGAAGTAAATACTTTTTAAAATTGACAAGTATTATAATATAAAGAAACGGTGGACGATAATTTTTAAAATATAATTAAAAAACACAAATATCAAAAGGAATTGTTTAAATGCTTATGCCTTAATTATACATATTTCAGTTTGTGAACAATATAAAAAAATTATCTAAATATAACTTCAATCAAAAATAAGTAGCACGAAATCACTTTTAGATAAGACTTAATGAAAATCATCAACAAATTTTAAAAATACCAGATTAATTGTTATTTCTTTTGCAGTGCTGCATTACAATTAGGACAAAGCATGGAACTATGTTGTTAACAAATTTTGTTTTTGCAAATCTCACAACAGTAATTAGTACACCTACATTTATTTTCAGTTTTGCTTGGTTCACATCATTTTCTTTTGTTCGTTGTAGCGGAGGCCTTTTTTTATGCTGTTCTGTACTTGAGTTCAATGTATGATCCAATGAGCTAGTGTACTCTTATGAGTCTCTGTAGTCTTAAAGTTTCGTCCTTAGTTCGGTTGGTAAACGTCTACTATTGTCACTGCGTCGTGCAATATATCCTTGTACAAGTTCTTTTGAAATCTCATGTTTGAGCAAAATAATAGAATAATAGGTTTATATGATTCCATTTAATAAAGAGACACTTAATTGATGTACATATTTATGAAATACAGATTTCAAAAAAACTTACGAGATCGGGCGCGTGGTATCTAGGAGATAAAATTTAATGACAGTTGAAACTCACGACTCCGTTAAACACAGTGGCTCAACATACCTTGAGGGGGAGTTCTCTAAAACACATTACTCGTAAGCACTACAACACCACTCTCTGCTAGGAGGTGTGGCAAATATTTTTCTAGAAACTGTGTATCTGAGAAATCACGCGCCCGACGGAGGGTTAAGAGAATAAATAATTTAGGCTGTACTAATACAATTTTCGAAAAGTTTCTTTACATATACAACAACCCCTACGGAATGACATGAAATTACGAAATGACATCATTCAAATTTATATTTATATTATATATTTGTGTGCGCGCGCGTGCGTGTGTATGGGGTCTCCGTGTGTGAAAATGGTCAAATTTATGTTTGATATTATCAAACTATATATTTAAACGTTTCAAGTAAATGTAAAGATCGTATTGGTAAAGAAAATCAATGGCCGACTTTGGCCAGAATGTGTGGGGTCTTTGAGAAGGGGTTAAATGCATAATCATATTGAATTATTATAAATTATGTGTTGTTGTTTTTTGTTTACATTTCTTATTAATCATGTTAGTAAAGATATGAACTACAATTGTTCCGTAAATTCATATGCTCATTGTTGTCAATGATTGTATAACTTTCTTTATCTAGAACGGCTATCCATTCAAATGACTCTCCTTTATTTTATCTGTTTATATGTTTCTTAGTCAGTGTTGATGTTTTACCTAATGCTATTTTCGTTATATAATTTGTCAACTTGGCTTCCTCTTGTATGTTCTTTTAACAACTATTGTTTCAAATGCTGGGCAATGTCTGGAGCTGAACAACTCGTTCTAACTTTAGAACATTTCAGCTTAAATTTACCTAACATACCGGGTTGATATATATATATATATATATATATATATATATATATATATATATATATCAATCATTCATAGAAATCGTGGCATGTATTATATAAAAAAAATCTGTGAACGAAAATAATATGAAATTATGAACTTCTGCAACTGTCGAGAAATACTTGTGATTTTAGTGGCAGCCCAAGCTTCAATTAAGGCAAGTTCTCTTCTATACCTTTACTGTAAAAGCCAACTTTCCTCTGTCAAAGACATCTTCAGCACATTCTTTGACTCGAAAAGAACTCCTTAAGAACTGGCATTCCAGATAAAAGTATTAAGTGAAACTTCCGAGTACCTCTTTCATACTTAGTTCAAACTTACTTACAGAACTTTATTTAGTTATCACCAGTAACCAAAAAAAAAAAAAAACATAACCTAGAAGTTTGCCTACCAGACTAGGAGAAAATCTGCTAAAAGCAGTATATAGACAATACTGCAATATTGCAGTTGCCAGAAACTTTATAACCCTTAAACATTACTTATAGTTTCTTGAATCGTTAGGTGGTATGCCTTTTAGTATATTTCCCTTAAAGGAGCTCAGCTATTGAGGTTGTACTCATGACGTGATTTTAGAAACATTTCTTCAAGTTTCCTATATATGTATATATACGTGGATATATATATATATATATATATATATATATATATATATATATATGGATATTTGTCTGTTAACACATTTTTCGCTTGATCGTCACCAAACTCGACATTAAAACATTTTATATAAAACTAAAGACCAAGTTCATTAACGGCTGAAGTCGGAGCAGTGGAAGGGATCGTTCAAATGGGGAATTCTAAAAATACAAAATATCTTCCTTATTATGAGTGGGATCGAAAAAATATACAAGTTTTGAATTAATCTTAATGCAAATTTAATTTCCTATAAATCTTTACATATCTTTTCTTCCTTAAATATTAACGGAGATATTTGCATTTCTTAATTTTCAGCACTCAGTACTCCACCACTTATAGTTATCGTACGTTACAGCGTGCGAACAATAAGCCTATATATCGTGAAACGTCTTACTCCGAGCTCAAATACCAAATATTTTTTTCAACGGACCTTTATAATGCTATATACATGCAAATACGTAGTGTGATGACGCCATCAATAAAGATTTTACGGTCCTGACAAAAAAAAATGTTTATTTCATTTGTACCATACCAGATATTTAAATTTCTCATTCTCACTAAAGATCATCTTAATTAATGGCTGAAATCGGGCGAGGAATAGGGAGGGTTTGGGGCCCCAAGTCAAAATGTGCCTCTACTATAAGTACTACTGAGAAAAAAATGATCTAAGAAAATATGTCTGTCACATAGAGGCTCCGTAAAGTAAGCAGCTCTCCATCTCAAATTCCACCTTTAAATTCTCCACCAATAAGTTGTATGTAAACGATACTTAAAGTTTTATTTGAACGTGAGATGATATTATTAATATATCTGTTGAAAAATGAAATTCCACTGAGTAGAAAGTCCTATGAAAACAAAATATTTGACCAAAGTCAGTGGGATAAGTAAGTAATTGAGTTTGAAACAGAGACAACGAAACCACTTTAATAAATTGTTACGCCAACATTAATGGCAAACAAGACATGCTGTAAGTTAATTATACTCAATGAGTGTGTGATTATTTTTGGGGCGATATCACAACTCAAAATCAACTGTAGTTCACCTGTAATCAGCTGTATCTGGAACATAAAGAAAATTACTTAGAACGAGCAGATACCTGAAAGGAAGGGCCATAAAAGCCTTATAAATGTTTTAAGAAACAGGGCGGTGTTATGGAGAGGAAAAAACGAAGATTTACTGCAGCCGTGACGTCAGTATTTAATTCCTAGAGTTGGGCACGATTTATGTAGGCATAAGTCAATTTATGCCTTCACTTTCCACGAACCTCGGAGACATTATTAAACCTAGAACCTGGTTGGCATGAGCATTATTGAACGACTAATATCGGTTTCAGCTATTTACAGTTGACAGATGTAACATAGATAGACATGCGACAGACATTTTTGACCGGAGAACCTCTAACCCCATTCATACTATTTGATTCTTTGATAAAGTTTTCTGGGTAAGGAATGTTTTACCATATTATCCATAAGGGAAATCGGCTATTGAGGTTATACTCATGACGCTATTTTCGAAAAATGTCCATCGATCCTACCTAGTAGATGACGAAAATGAGGTCCGTTCAAAATGATATATATATTTGTCTGTTAGCGCTCTAGCGGTCGCTATTTTTGTTTGATCGTTACCAAACTCGATATATAATCGTTTTATGTAAAAAGAAAGATATATATAATACTAATATCTCCGGTATTATAAGTTGGATCTTATTGCCAATTTAATAATCTATAAATGTTGTTACGCATGTTTTTTCACTACCTTCATTATTAACCGGGATATTTCCACTTTATAGTTTCCACTCTTCAGTATACCCCCACTCCTACTCATATGAACTATAACCTGTTATATTATGAAGCACTTTATTTGCGGCCTAAATACCAAATATTGTTCTCACTGAACTTTTACGTTATGTTTTGAGATTAGCGCAAATACGTGACACACATGGGAAGTTTGCTTAATTTTTCTTGATTTCTAACATTCGGGTGGATCATAAATCGCTTTATACCGTTCTGTTTGTTATTTATTATTAGTAATATTGTTACTAAGGCACAACCCCTATTATCTGCAGGTTACCACCCCTTTTCTAGCCAGGGTGGGACTAAGAGTTTTATTTAATGTATTTGTCTCCTGGCAATGAATTCCTATTGCCCAGGTGAGAATCGAGCTCACGACTCTAGGTGTTCCCATTGAAATAAAGACCAACGAACTGTTTTGAATATTCAATTAAATTTAAACTAGTTACTGAAGTAGTCAAACTCGAGTATTCCATTACTAATGATAATTTACAACAAAATCAGGAAGAAATATCTGAGTTCAGCATATTTCCCTTGAGGGAAATCAGCTACGGGAATGTACGATTTTAGAACCATTTCTCCAAATGTTAAACAATCCAACATAGATGACAAACATATGGTGGTATATGTTTTACATTACACGTTCAATCGGTCAAATTGTTGTTTGTTAGCGACCAAAATGATATTTGAAAGCTACATGTCATTTAAACTATAGATCATGTTCGTTAGTGGCCGGAAATGGATCATGAGGAGTGACATTTATAAGAGCTCGAAATTCTTATGGATATAGTAACGTCCAACAATTATTATTCTGATCATATTTCTCTAATTTGAACATCAAATGAATTATTCTTATTTGTAAGTTTTCATAATATAGTAATTCTATTCATAGCCATTCCAATATTCACTAACGCTTTCACGTCACAGTGAATGTCCTTTGAAAATTAAATTTCAAGTATTCTTTCATTATATCATTTTAAGGGTGAAATAGAGATAAATTTGATATGACGTTATCCGTATAAGTGGAATAATGTTTATTTTACGCAAAACCAACTTTTACCCAACTTTTGTACAAATTTCGTCTTATATACCCTTAGGCCCTATATAGTGAAAATGAGATATGTACTTACATTTTTTTTTGGCCTCTACCCAACCCCTACTCGAGGGCATCCCCTTGAAAAAGGATTAATGCCAAGTATTGAACTCTTTCATTTAAAAATGTGAACGTTTCATTTATATTAACGAATATCCTTCAAAATACTGTAGTTTTTCATTGTGGTCTCAGTTCACATATAGGAAGAGGATTTCTGTGGTTTTTGATGTTCAGGTTTTTATCACGTTAATTGGATTATCCACCTGATTTAATTGGATCTGTGTGATCAGAAGATATGGAGATAGTGAATCGATGGCCTTTAATCAGAAATTATCTGATAATTATTTATTAATTATCTAGATAATTATTATATCGGTGGTAGAAGAAAAAGTACGAGATCATCGGCGAAAAGCATGCTTTTAATGGGTTTTTTAATGAGGTCGAGAAGGGGGCAATGTAAAAAGAAAAGGGAAACTAGGCTCCCTTGCGGTAAAGCATTTTCTTTGATAAGTTGAACTGACAATTAGCCACCATTGCAAATCCATAATTTATCTTCTTGAGAAAATTATTCAAGGATCTAAAGAGGTTTATAAGGTTTTGTGTGATGGATGGGAAGGACCTTAACATAAAGTAACCAAAATAAATAATTAACACTTGTGATAATGAATAAAATAAAAAAAGGCAGTCACGCAGGGGCTGCGTTAACTAAGCAGATTCCCGACAGGTCCGTCACGGATTTTGTATTTATCTCAAACCGCAAAGGTTCAATGAGAACAACATTTAGTATTTTGGCTTCAATGAAAGTGCTTCATAATATAACAGCTTATTGTAAACATGACTTGAGTAGGAGTGGGGTTTTACTGAAGGCAGAAAACTAAAAAATCCAAATATCTACGTTAATATTCATGATAGAGAAAATATGTATTTAACAATATTTATAAGAAATTAAATTTGCAATAACAATGGTTATATAAACTTTTTTCTATGCAGATGTTTCGAATTTTCGAAATTTTTCCACTCTAAACCTCTCCCCCTCCCCACAATCCGATTTCAGCCGTTAACGAGCTTATATACCGAGTTTGGTGACGATTAAACAAAAATGGCGACCGCAAGAGCGGTAACAGATATATATATATATATATATATATATATATATATATATATATATATATATATATATATATATATATATATATATATATATTGTTGCGGCAACAATAGCATTAAGTAATGTAACCGTAATAAATGTAATACGTGTAGCTGCCACATGATGGCAGCACTTGACAGAGCTGCCCAAGCGGGAGAGAGAGAGATAGAGCCAGACGCCAGGATAATCCCCAAACTCTCTTATCACCTAGTTTTCTCAAGCTCTTCCCAGGCTGCAGGGATTAACCAAACAATCAGTTCGGCATAGACCTTCATCAAGGCTACATCGGTTACACCGGCCCAGCTGCCCATCACCTATCAGTTCGGCATAGACCTTCAATAAGGCATCACCGTTCACACCGGCCCAGCTGCCACATCATTTTCATACGGGTACATCCACCTATATGACTTCGCCTCAAGCGGACACCAAGTGTTCCCGGCCATCTCTCTTTCTCTCTCTCTGTCTACAGTTAAGATTATCATTATCATTATTATTATGTTATTAAGAGCTCAGTAGTTGACTAATTAGTTTATAATATAATATTAATTTTAGTATCATTACCTTTAAAGGAAGCATCTTTCTTGCTTATTTTTTTTATTATTATAGGAGAAGACCATTATTAATTTTATAATTAAATATCTATACCATACATTTTATTCATTTTTTTTATGATCTAACCCCCCTTTCTCTGCTGCGACCAGCTGTGTTAGCCAACACTGGCCATAACAAAACAGCAGTCGGTGTTAGGAGCTTCAAGCGAATCTCCTAGCCGCTGCAACATTTTGGTCCTCCGGGGGCCGGATTAAAGGCTTTACCAACATTTTGGTACTCCCAGCGTGGATCGCAGCAGAAAAGGATTAAAATATTATTATTCAATTATTGTGACCTTTTGTTTATATAATGTCATTATATTTATGTATTCAATAGGTTCGCCTCACATGACGTCCACTGGTTTTAAGTATTAATGTATTAATTATTTAATTTAATTTTTCGTTTTTAAAATATAAACAAGATGGAGAAGCTGGATTCGCAAACTGCGGCCCACATTAACGGCCTGAAGTCAAAACTTCGGGACACCACATCAGAAATAAAAGGAATACTGGACCAAGGACGTCTAATAGCCAAAGATGCCACTCAACTCTTCTTATTTAAGGGTATGTTCCGCGAGCTGAAGCCATACTTTGAAAGCTTCAAAGATACATGGCAGAAGCTGCTGGAAGCCCACTCGGCAGCAAACATTTCTGCCTCATTTCCAAGTGAGAATGAGGAGAAATTGCACACAGCGGCGAAGCGTTATTATTATGAGGCCTGTGCAATTTATGAATCGCACATGAATCCAACGCCTGTTTCTGCTCCCTTAACCCAGAATTCAGAGGTTAACGCAGGTACATTAGCGGGTAGCTCTCTAAATGAGTCCCGATCTGTCCGAGCACGCCTCCCACAGATCAACCTCCCTGATTTCTCAGGAAATCAGAGCGAATGGCCGCTTTTCAGGGACACATTTGTCTCCTTGATACATGACGAGCCTACCTTATCTAACATTGAGAAATTTCATTTTTTAGTTTCATGTTTGAGAGGTCCCGCTCTTTCTCTGATCCGAAGTGTTCCTCTGATGGACTCCAATTACGAGCAGGCTTGGAAAATCTTGAAGGAGAATTACGATGACAAGAGACGCCTCGCCGGAAGCTATTTGAGGACAATTTTGAACTATGTTCCGTTCAGGAGCAGGCCAACTGCCAGTAGCCTTAAGGATTTTATTACAGTCGTTCTGGAGAGCGTCTCCGCTTTTAAGCAGCTAGGAATCAAAGACGCTGATGACTTTATCTTATCCTATCTGGTACTTAGATGCCTGGATCCAGCAACACGGAAGGATTTTGAAAAGGAAGTAGCTCACGTTGAGTTTCCTCCATTTGAGCGGTTAGTGACCTTCATAAAGGTGGAGTGGAAAACTTTGGACCTGACGACCGACGATTACAAGAGTCCTTCGGTCCCGCAGTCTTCTTTAAACCATTCTAAGGATTCCACGAACGCTAACCGTACGTTCAAGCAAGGTTGCATGAACAAGAAGTTCAATACTTCTCTTTTCGTCAATGAAGAAGACGGAATTTCTGGGAATCGCTTATCTTCTAAGAAACAGACGACTAAAGGCTCAGGATTTCTTCGACTCAGCTGTCCGGTTTGCAAGGCTCAGCACAACCTCTACCAGTGCTCTACGTTCCGCAGTTCTTCCCCAGGGGAAAGAAGAACGTTGTTGAAGGCATGGTCTGGCTGCCTAAACTGCTTATCCCAAAAACATAAAATTAATGCCTGTCAATCGGAGAGGAGATGTCAGAATTGTGGAGAGAAACACCACACATGGCTCCATCAACCCCACGTACCTGTTTCCGCAACACCGACTTCGGCTTCAGTGGCGAAGGACTCAGAAGGGATCACCCTTGGCAAGGCACATCATGTCTCAGGTGAAGGTGAGGTCCTCTTGGGAACTGCTCAAATCCAAGTAAAGGACGCTTCTGGAAATTTCAGAACAATCAGAGTTGTCACCGACAGCGGGAGTCAATTCTCCTTCATGACTCATGACTGTGCACAGAGGCTAGGCTTTCCTATCCAGCCTAGTGGACACAGCATTTCAGGAATTGGCCTTGTAAGCTTGTCCAACACTCTTGGCAAGGTGCAATGCTGCATTAGGCCAGTTATAAAATCATCCTCTCATCCTCTGAGCACTGATGTCATAGTCGTCTCCCAAATCACTACTGATCTACCTCGCACCCAGCTGCCAATGGCGATTCAAGAATACTACAAAGGCTACGCTCTCGCGGATCCTGATTTCTGGAAACCTGGATCCATCGACTTCCTCCTTGGAGGTGACTTATTCTTTGACATTATCACTGGCAAGCCAATAACTGTCAACCCAGCCATTCCGAAGTTGTTGCCAACCACCTTCGGCTTCATTGTAGCAGGCCCTGTCAAGGCCCATCCCAAGTCAAACACCAGCGTCAACCTTTTCATCCAATCTCAGGACGAGGAATCTTCGTATCCCCTAGCTTCAAGAGCACTCATGGAAGACATTTATGTTGACGACGTCGTGACTGGTGCACTATCTGTTGAAGAGGCTCAAGAGTTTAAGACACAACTCATGGCACTTCTGGGTAACGGTTGCTTCCAATTGAGCAAATGGGCAAGCAATAGTCATGAATTGCTATCCGAGCTTGAAGAGAATCAATGTCAGGCTTCAGCCGTTACATTGAACTCAGAAGATGAACCAAAAGTTAAGCTTCTGGGTATGCAATGGATACCATCCCGTGATATCTTTACCTATCAACACACCAACCCCAACTGGCATTCCTCCAAGAGGTCAATGCTGTCCGCTATTGCCCGTATCTACGACCCTTTGGGCTTTCTTTCGCCCGTGGTCTTCTACGCAAAGATCATTCTCCAAGATATGTGGATTTCAAATTGCGGTTGGGATGAGTTAGGTCCTCCTGAAGTATGCAAGCGATGGCATCAATTCCTGTCCCAGCTTAACAAAATTTCTGAAGTTCGAATTCAGCGTTGCATCATTCCCAAATTCAGGAAAACCTCCACCATTGTTGGGTTTTGCGACGCATCAGAAAGAGGTTACTCAGCCGTCTTGTATCTGTTAAACAGGACTGATGACAGCTCGAATGTTCACCTTCTTAGAGCGAAAACCAAACTTGCTCCCATCAAGACTATGACGATACCTCGGCTTGAACTATCTGGTGCCTTGTTGCTAAGCAAACTGTTTAGATCCTGTGACAAGTTTCTCGAAAGGTTAAACATACATGATGTAAAACTCTTTACAGATTCTCAGGTGGTTCTAGGATGGCTGTCTACTCCTTCTAAGATGCTCAACGCATTTGTTGCTCATCGGGTAGTACAGATTTTAGAGCTTACTCACAGTAGCCAATGGAATTACGTCAGGACCACGGATAATCCTGCTGACTGCAGTTCTAGAGGACTCCTGCCAGCTGCAATTGCCTACCATTCTCTATGGTGGGCGGGACCAACATGGTTACTACTTCCACCTGACCAATGGCCATCTCCAAAAATGAAGAGCGTTGGCTTGCCTGAGTTGAAGAAGGAACACCTTGTGCTCTTGTCGTCGGAAGAAGATCCTACACCCTACATCATATCCTGTTTCCAACGGTGTTCATCTTATTTGAAACTCCTTAGAACATTCTCCTATGTTCTCCGGTTCTTGAGTATCAAGAGAAACCAGAGAGCTAGAACAGGGCCTATTACAGTCCCAGAGTTGAGAGAAACTCTGAAAATATGCGTGCGAGTCACCACGCCATCACAATGACCATCACAAGTTGGACCCCAAGTATTTGAAATCCTTGAATGCGTTTCTCGACGAAGACGGAGTCTTCAGGGTGGGCGGCAGAATACAGCATTCCTACTTGAGATATGATGCCAAGCATCCAATCATTCTTTCAGGTAAAAGCCGCTTAGCCAGACTAATTGTCGACCACCACCATAAGTCCTACCTACATTTAGGCCCCACGGGACTTAGAGCCCTGCTCCACACTAAGTTCTGGATAACCTCAGTGAGAAATCTTCCTCGTGATCGTATATTTAAGTGCATCAAATGCTATAAAACAAGTCACCTTTCCGAAGCCCCTCAAATGGGAAACCTACCAGATTATCGCCTGAAGGATGGCCAAGTCTTTCATCATGTTGGCATTGACCTTGGCGGGCCCTTCGCCGTCCGCGAGTCTTCAAGAAGAAAGGCATCCCTCGGAAAGGCATTCCTTTGCCTCTTCATATGCATGGTCACGAAAGCTGTACACCTTAAGCTAGTTTCTCGCTGCTCCACCGAGTCATCTCTCGCAGCGTTAGATAGATTCGCGGCTCGCAGAGGAAGACCCGTCCATATCTACACGGACTGTGGCACGAACTTCGTTGGTGCTGCCAACAAGTTGAAGGACATCCTCATGCTCTTCGAGTCTTCTTCAACCCAAGAGACAATGGCAAACCATGCTGCAGACGAGTCTATAGAGTGGTCATACAACCCACCTTTTGCACCACATTTTGGGGGAATCTGGGAGGCAGCAATCAAGGCTGCCAAGTCCATCCTCAACAGAGTAATTGGTGACACACCCATGACATTTGAGGAATTAGCGACAGTCCTTTGCAACATCAAAGGCATCTCAAACTCTAGGCCCTTAACTCCTGTAGGAAGCGACAACGAGGCCATCCAGTATCTCACTCCAGGACACTTCTTGGGGGGCCGTCCTCTTACGTCAGTACCAGAAGACAACTATATAGGAGAGAAGATCAGCCCATTAAGGAGATGGGACATGGTCCGTCAGACTTCTCAACACTTCTGGAACCGAGCGTACAAAAGGCCAGTTGCCAAATTGGTTCCTCTGAAGGCAATCAATTCTGATGGTAATATTTAAAATTTTTTATTAAAATTTTGGTGGGCGGAATGTTGCGGCAACAATAGCATTAAGTAATGTAACCGTAATAAATGTAATACGTGTAGCTGCCACATGATGGCAGCACTTGACAGAGCTGCCCAAGCGGGAGAGAGAGAGATAGAGCCAGACGCCAGGATAATCCCCAAACTCTCTTATCACCTAGTTTTCTCAAGCTCTTCCCAGGCTGCAGGGATTAACCAAACAATCAGTTCGGCATAGACCTTCATCAAGGCTACATCGGTTACACCGGCCCAGCTGCCCATCACCTATCAGTTCGGCATAGACCTTCAATAAGGCATCACCGTTCACACCGGCCCAGCTGCCACATCATTTTCATACGGGTACATCCACCTATATGACTTCGCCTCAAGCGGACACCAAGTGTTCCCGGCCATCTCTCTTTCTCTCTCTCTGTCTACAGTTAAGATTATCATTATCATTATTATTATGTTATTAAGAGCTCAGTAGTTGACTAATTAGTTTATAATATAATATTAATTTTAGTATCATTACCTTTAAAGGAAGCATCTTTCTTGTTATTTTTTTTATTATTATAGGAGAAGACCATTATTAATTTTATAATTAAATATCTATACCATACATTTTATTCATTTTTTTTATGATCTAACCCCCCTTTCTCTGCTGCGACCAGCTGTGTTAGCCAACACTGGCCATAACAAAACAGCAGTCGGTGTTAGGAGCTTCAAGCGAATCTCCTAGCCGCTGCAACAAATATATATATATATATATATATATATATATATATATATATTGAACGAACCTTATCTTCTTCATCTGTTAGGTAGGATCGATGGACATTTGAGGAAATGTTTCAAAAATCGCGTCGTGAGTACACTCTCAGAAGCTTATTTCCCTTGAGGGAAATCTGCTAACAACGGTCCAAAAATAATATCACAATAAGGGTGACTGCTTGGCACAGCATAGTAACCATTGATCTCTTTGGTTGTCCCTGCAAGCCCTTTTGGTATCGGCGGTCAACCGTGAAGGCAAGTAACAGTCCGTGCCGGTATTAAGAAAGAACAAAAGAAACTGACTGACGCGAGGGTCCAGATTGTTTGGAAGAGGTAGGTCAGCAGTAAGTTCCTCCAAGTTTGTCCTTGATCAGTTCCGGCAACCAGAGTTGCTGGATTCTGTTGACTTGACAGCGAGGAGACACTAGAATGAGTGCACTGTGGTATCGCTACAGAGATTGAAGGAGGTTGCATTTAGTTGCTACAATGTACTAGTGTACACGTAACTCGATTTGTGCTCATTGGTTCTCTCGTTACACAGTTAAATGAGTTTGTAATGTGAATGAACACAGGCAATGCACAACATTCTGTATAAGTTCACGGTCACTACCATTGTACTTCTGGGCATGGCTTATGCAGTTCCAAATGTAATACCGTAAATCCCTACTCACCTAGGATAGTACGTCAAAGGCCTCATGTTTCACATTTCCATCATATGAATCCACTAGTTCTGCTCGAGAACCATTGTTGCTCTTTGAAACTATATATTTTGTACCATACATATTTGAACTTAGCACAAACCTATTGCCACTGAAAATTTTATACTGCACTAGGAATAGTAAGAAGAGAAGTGAGTATGTGAATACATAACCTTAAATTTCTCTGCTTAAAAAGATACGTTGTCGGCAACGTTCCACAAGAATTAACAGCTATCATTCCTCAAATACATTTGATGTTCCCTCAATTGCCTTTATGAAGGATTAGCTGTTTTAATTATTTTCGTTATCAACCAGAATAATTTACTACTGCCCCCCAACCCAGCCACGCCCGAGATAAATACTCAAATCCTTTTCCCCCATTCATCTCCCCCCTCCCCTTTTAATCTTGCAGATAAAACGCCATGCTTTGAATTAAGAAATCTTCTTTTTTTTAAATACCATAAGGTCTGTATTTTTTTTCGTAAAGGATAATTTTTAAATAATGGGTCTCTTTAAGGGTTAGAGATAACCTCACTCAAGTCATAGATAAACGTTTAAAAAAATGTTCTCAAAATCCATAAATATTAAATGAAAGTGTAAAGCTTATGGCAGCTCTAAATGACAGGTGACTTTATCATTAAAGCATATTTTTTGATCTTTAAATTTCCTGAGGGATAAAACGTTAGAATTAGGCAATCTCTGCAGTGTATACTCCCGCACAAAACCTTTTAGTTTTAGGAAGATATACCTAATTTGATTTGAAACGTTTGGATGACTTTTAATTTAATAGAATAACAGTAGTCAACTCAATGCTGGTCAATTCTTTTATGTCCCCGTTATGTCCTCTCTTGCCATATTATGCCACATTGCAGGCATCAGATGATAATATTATGCACGTGCTTTGTCCATTTCATGCGTTACTGACGTAACTCTTTGATCTGGGTCTTGTGGTATCGAAAGGAGAACGAATCCCATCCAAACAGAAGATAGATCTTGAAATAGTTTCCTCAACGTTTGATCGTGGGGCCTTTCGACACAGAGGAGAGTCCTATACGTCTCAGTTGTCGTTTCGTTTTATTTTTAGCAGATTTCCCTTAAGGGAAATCAGCTATTGAGGTTGTACTCATGACGCGATTTTCGAAATTTTTCTTCAAATGTCCATCGATCCTACCCAGGAGATGACGAAAATGAGGTCCGTTCAAAATTATATATATATATATATATATATATATATATATATATATATATATATATATATTTGTCTGTTAACGCTCTAGCTGTCGCAATTTTTGTTTGATCGCTACGAAACTCGATATTTAACCGTTTTATGTAAAAAGACAGATCAAGTTCGTTAATGGCTGAAATCGGACCAGAGGGAAGGGGTTTTTAGAGGGGGGATTTTTGAAAATTCAAAATATCTTCGTTATTATGCATCGGATCGAACAATTGCATAGAACCAATCTTATTGCAAATTACATTTACTATACATATTGTTCTATACATTTATTCTCTAGCTTGAATATTAACCGAGATATTTGCATTTTTATTAAATGTGGGCCGATTACTAACGTTTCCCCCCAAAAGCTAAAGGAGTGGACCAAACTACCTCAAGAGTTGATTCGCCGCCATTTTAACTCACTTTCAAATCGTTTGATTGCTGCATTAGAAAAAGGTGGTGCGTATACAGGATATTGAATTTTCATTTGTATTCTTTTAATGTATTTTCAATAAAGGATTTTATTATTATTGTTCACTGTGCTATCTTTTTGTCTTACCCCAAATCAAGTATTATTTATTAATTCTTATATATTATTTTTTTCCGACTCCTATTAGATTGATCATCGGTTCAAATTTGAGCAGAATACACTACATATTAATAAATACAAATTATATCAATAGTTAAAATTGATTAAGAGAAAAAATATAGGGTGGGCTATCTTTTTGTCCCGGACCTTAATTCGGCCGTAACTGTTCGGCTCTCGGATAGAGATTTCTCTATTGTATAGTTTCACGTGGGAAATCTGCTTAGTTTACGCAGCCCCTGCGTGACGGACTTTTCTCGTATCATATAGTGGATTGTATTTTATACCTGGCTCTTATGTCATTTTGTGTACTTCATGACGCCTTGTGATGGTGTGTGCGCGCGAGTAATTTGTGCTTGTGTTTCCTCAACTGGATGGCTTATAAAAGGCTACCTATGTTTAGAAGATCTATGATGGACAACACATCTCTACGTGACTATAATAACACAGGTCTGCAACTAAAAAACTGCATACGATTTTTTTACTGTTTCCCATGGATTTTTGCATGCTAAACCCGAAAAAAGTAATAAAAAAATTCCATCACGTCTAGTTTTCTCGCAAAACTGGTTTTTTGAATACCATATACGGTGTTATTCAGCGTTAAACCTCAATTCGGTAGTTGCTTCCAAGTTGTCAATTTTATGAATTGCATGAATTTTTTCACTCTCATATTTAGTCATGTCACTCCCAGGATTGATACGAAATGAAAGAGAGGGGTAGGGAAGAAGAGGGTGGGATATTTTTGAAGTAGGAGAAGCGTAAGGATGCCCAAAATCATGTCATAACACGTCGTTTATTTGATTTTCTGGAAAGTCAGGATGCCTTGCTGTATGTAGTGCACATGTTCTAGTGGATATTAAGAGCGGGTAATGGGAATTGCAGCTTATGGACAGACCTTCGTTTGTGGTTTAAAGGTAAGAAATCCTCCTTTCGTTTTGCCATTCCAATGATGTGGGGAGAACAACAAAACCATACAACCGATTGCTATTTCTGCTCAGTAGATGTGAATGGTTTCAACTCCTAAAACAAGAACAATGTTTCTTATCCAAACTTGAATTCAGCTATTTGTCCAGTGTTTCACAGTCCTGAATTGCCAGTGCCACAGCCTCTCTCCAATTTGGACAGTATCAGGTACGATTTAGAGGAGGATAGAGAGACATTACCTTCCCAGGATGAATCTGGCTCAGATTTCTCTTCTGATGGAAACCCCCAACTTTTTTCTCAGAATGTGCTCAATGACCTGGTTAGAGATTTAGGCCTTTCAAAAGATGCTGCTGAATTGCTGGGATCAAGACTCAAAAATAAAAACCTGTTGTTACCAGGAACTTCGTTTTCATGTTACAGGCATCGAGAGAGAGAGTTCACTCAGTTCTACTCCAAAGAGGGGCATCTTGTATATTGTAAAGATGTTCAAGGGATCATGGAGGGCTTTGAACTTGAATATGATTCTTCTCAATGGCGCTTATTCATTGATTCTTTAAAAACAAGCATTAAAGCAGTGCTATTGCATAATGGAAATAAAATTGCATCAATTCCTGTAGCACATTCGGTACAATTAGAGGAAAAGTACAAGGATTTGGAACTGATTATTGAAAAAATCAAATATCAAGAATATCGCTGGTTGGTTTGTGGCGATTTTAAGATTTTAACCATGTTGTTGGGCCAGCAATCAGGCTATACAAACTACCCCTGCTTCTTGTGCTTGTGGGACAGTCGAGCCCGAGATCACCACTGGGTAAAAAGTGACTAGTCACTTCGGAACACTCTGAATCCAGGCGAGAAAAACGTCATTAATATAAGCTTAGTGCCACCTGAAAAGGTTTTATTACCCCCACTTTATATAAAACTGGGGCTTATGAATCAATTCATCAAATCATTGCCAAGAGATGGGGAATGTTTCAAGTATGTGTGTTCAAAGTTTCCTAAAGTGTCTGAAGCAAAATTGAAAGAGGGAGTTTTTACAGGACCTGACATACGAAAACTTTTTTCAGATCCCCGGTTTCCTGTATCAATGAGCAATAAAGAAAAAGAAGCCTGGGATTCTTTCAAGAATGTAGTGCAAAAGTATCTAGGGAATACGAAAGACCCTAACTACAAAACAATTGTGAATCGCATGTTGGCTGCCTACAAAGCTCAAGGATGCAACATGAGCCTAAAAGTTCATTTCCTACACTCCCATGTCGAATACTTTCCAGAAAACCTGGGAGCGTTTAGTGAAGAGCAAGGAGAAAGATTTCACCAAGACGTTCGGGATATGGAAAAACGCTACCAAGGACGATGGAACGTTAATATGCTAGCTGACAATTGTTGGATGCTCAAGAGGGATACGGACAATGCTGGATCACGAAAACGTGTGCGACGAAGTATCAAAGAAAAAAAAAGGTTCCACAAGCAAACTGAATGAAGTTTTTGAGCATTTTTTACTGAATAGTAAACAAATACTTTCTTTTATTTTGAGTTTATAGACAATACAAATTATGGTGTTTTTTCTACGTTTTCGTTTTTTATGTCCCCCTCTCCCCTAATTTGCAAGAAAACTGTACGTGATGGAGGAAAATAGCGGTCATTTTTGGATTCAGCACACCAAAAAAGTCCGTCACGCAGGGGCTGCGTAAACTAAGCAGATTTCCCACGTGAAGTTTTACAATAGAGAAATCTGCCTAATAACAACTGTAATAGAAAGAAACCTCTAAACCTAAAACATTATTTAGGGCGTAATAACCCAGTAGTTTCTAGCCCCGAAACACAGTTAACCTAACCTCTATTCACGAGGGACGGATAGTTATGGAAAAGGCCGCCAGAGCTCTCGGCGGAAAGTCCGAACATAGCCTACTGGTACCACACGCAGAATACAAATGCAAATATCTCGGTTAATATTCAAGATACAGAATAAATGTATAGAACAATATTTATAGTAAATTTAATTTGCAATACGATTGATTCTGTACAATTTTTCGATATGACGAATAGTAACGGAGATATTTCGAATTTTCGGAAATCCTCCCCTCTAAACCCCCCCTCCCCGTGGTCCGATTTCAGCCGTTAACGAACTTGATCTTTCTTTTGACATAAAACGACTAAATATCGAGTTTGGTAACGATCAAACAAAAATTGCGACCGCTAGAGCGGTAACAGACAAATATATAGATAGATAGATAGATAGATAGATATATATATATATATAGATATATATATACAGTTTTGAACGGACCTCATTTTCGTCATCTACTAGGTAGGATCGATGGACATTTGAAGAAAAATTTCGAAAATTCCGTCATGAGTACAACCTCAATAGCTGATTTCCCTTAAGGGAAATCTGCTAAAACATAAAATTTAGCTATAATATTCCATGCAGCTGATCAAACATTTTTTTTTGCAGACCTGTGTAATTTATTATTATTGTAACAGAATATTTACTTAGTGCTTCAAATTCCTGTTATTTATTATTTTCTGCTTTAATGAAATATTTGTTGTCTTTAGATACACCTGTTTACTTTTTAGAAGTGTTGTAATCCATATTTGGACATTCATTCATTTCCTACTTTCTGCCCGTTGGTGAGTTTTAGCAGATTTCCCTTAAGGGAAATCAGCTATTGAGGTTGTACTCATGACGGAATTTTCGAGATTTTTCTTCAAATGTCCATCGATCCTACCTAGTAGATGACGAAAATGAGGTCCGTTCAAAACTGTATATATATATATATCTATATATATATATATATATATATATATATATATATATATCTATATATTTGTCTGTTACCGCTCTAGCGGTCGCAATTTTTGTTTGATCCTTACCAAACTTCATATTTAGGCGTTTTATGCAAAAAGAAAGATCAAGTTCGTTAACGGCTGAAATCGGACCAGTGGGAGGAGAGGGGAGGATTTTCGAAAATTCGAAATATCTCCGTTACTATACGTCGGATCAAAAGATTGTATAGCACCAATCGTATTGCAAATTAAATTTACTATAAATAATGTTCTATACATTAATTCTCTATCTTGAATATTAACCGAGATATTTGCATTTGTATTCTGCGTGTCACCAATAGGCTATGTTCGGAGTTTCCGACGAGAGCTCTGGCGGTCATTTCCATAACTATCGTCCCTCGTGAATAGGTTTGAGGTTAGGTTAACTGCTTTTTGGGCTAGAAACTACTGGGTTATTACGCCCTAAATAATGTTTTTTAGGTTTAGAGGTTTCTTACTACTACAGTTGTTATTAGGCAGATTTCTCTATTGTAAAACTTCACGTGGGAAATCTGCTTAGTTTACGCAGCCCTGCGTGACGGACTTTTTTGTATGTTTTCAATTTTATCTCAACTATGTTATTACTTTTTTTATGTTATTCATTTTAATTTTGCATAAATGTTTATGTGAGAACGAAATGACTATAGTAACATAACTCAAAGTAACAAAATCAAGTTAATCGGTCTTCTGTAATTCAGAAACTCTTAATAAACTATTTGACGAACAACTCAGGGGATAAAGGAAGCATGAATGAATGAGTAGTCAATGTTTTCAACTCTTAATAAAACTACAATGTCACTTTATGGTTTCAAAAATTAACCACCACTCACGAGAAATATTAGAGCAAACCTTATAGCTTAAAACTGAATTTAAATGACCAAAGTTTTGGCTAAATCCCTAAACAGAATAGTTACGGAATGGGGTATTTCATGGAAAGTTCAGGTTAGGATTAGATACATGTAATGGATCTCAAGACGATCAGGAGTTGCATAGGAATCAATTAACAAGTTATTCGGCGGTTTACGATGTTGGTTCTTTCTTAACCATGACATTAGATCTTCGCCAACTCAGTTTATCAAATATTTAATTTATCTTGACTCCAAGTTCAATTAATCTCAATCTGAAGGCAGAGTGAAGTTATCTATAAGAGTTTATAATTGCAAATACTAAACAATTAGGAGTAGAATTTTTGAACAAAATGTGGGGGAGATTGGATAAGAAGAAGTAAGTTTGAGAGGGTTATAAATTAAAACTGCCGAGTGGCTGGTAAAGGAGCTTCGCCCCAATTACTGAACTTTCGTTGTAACATCTAAATCAAAAACCCCTTTGGGTGAGGATTTCCATTGATGTATGCATTGTCGTAGAAAACAACTATCGGGGTCCAGCCACTAGTGAGGTTCTGTTAATTCTGGTATTACTAGGGTTGGAGTCTCAAGCCTGGGTTAACCTGGAGGGTTGTGCTAGGACGATGGGCGGTACTCTACCAGTTTAATAGATGTAACTCTTGAGTACTATAAATAAATTATGATCGTCAAATGAATAGTCCCCAGACAGGTCCATTCGAATACGAAGCGGACCCCCCACCACGAGGCCTTGTTAAATATTCCGAAAAAGTAAAATGAACAAAAAAGGATTTGAACTCAGAATGTGGAGCGCAGATTGGAGTCAGGCGAGTACACTGGTCCAATAACGTAGATATAGCAGACTTTTCTGACAAATTATGTCCTAATAAACAGTAGTACTGTGTGGAATGATCGGTGCGCCTTGTCTGTGTTAATATAAAAATAAGAGCATCTGAAGACTAAAGAGAGGGATCAGGAATATACCGTTGATCATTGTGCATGGCTCTTGTCGTTCGGATCCAAATAGACCATATTATGCTCATCACTAAATACCCTCTCGCGTTTCCTGCGTTCTCTGCGTTCCTCTTTGAAAGCTGCCAGGGAGATGGTTTCTTATTATTATTCTTTTAGATAGCTGCTAGCACTGGGAAATAGAACTAACCAAACAAAACTTTTTCGTTTTTGAACGAAGACGCTTTTGGTGATTCAATGAAGGAAAACTCTAGAATCTGTGTCAGGAATGTTCCTAGCAAAGCAAGCTGGAGGAGATTGCAAAAAGAATGAGGTGGCGCGTGAACTGCTGAGCCAGCAAACGGTGAAGTTATAAACCCTGGATATGATGATGAATGAGAGGCAGCAATAAAGGGAAGAAACGAAGCACGACTTAATGCGCTCCGAAGGAAACAATAATTACCGAGAATTAAACTTCAAAAAGGAGAGTAATACTAAAAGACTGCTTCCTATTAAAACGAGAGCTCAGGAACCTGGAAAACTGGAGGATTTGAGGACGAATTCAGTCAAGAGAGGCTGAAGTTGTGTGAGGGAGTCAAAAGCTGAAGTCAGGAATATAGTCGGATCTAAATAGACTACATTGTGTTGTACGCCAAACATTCCTCCCGTGTTTCCGATTCACGAAGCTGCCAGGGTGATTACTGTGGGTCAGGCCTGACTTAGGCCATATCATGGTTTTGGCTAAATGTACAACTGTTCGATCGACCGAAAACCGTTTTCTGCATGTGCAGTTTTAGCCTTTCTGGAGAGATTTTTAAAGTGGTGGGACATTGCACATTCCGTACCATTGTAAAATACACCAGATGCAGCGAAGAGGAGAGGCAAGCCCAAGAAGAGCTGCTTGAATGATCTAGGAAATGACTTGCGGCGGCTCGAGCCCGGAATTTCAGATTCTTGCTAAAAACCACGCGGACTGGAACAAGCTTTTGTCAGAGGGTTATATCCTACAGACTCTTTAGCTTTAATTGTTGATATAAATAAAAAAAAAAAGGAACTTATCTAAAACAATTGTTTAAATCCGTATATCATTATTAATTGGAAATGCCAGAAAAATAAAATATAGAGGGGGAAAATAAAAACCTAGAAAAATAATATCACAGGCCAGAAGAGTTTGGGAGTAACTTTGCAATAAAATATATAATATTAACCGTTATTCAATACTGCATATTAACCGTTACTAACGCAATATACAACTTCCGATATTCCTTGATCACAATAATATCGCGTCATGTTTCACATTTATAGAGCTGTTCTACAAGACATATGTTCAAGGAAATATAGGTTCGAATAGTTTAATGTAAGCAAAACCTAACTTTCATATTGATTTCTCAAAGAATATTTAATTTTTTGTGACCTTAAAAATATTCGTATCGAAGTTTAAAACTTATTGTTCACTACATTTATATTCTATTACTTTTACAAAAGATAACATTTAAAAAGACTACGGAATAATGGCTGAAGGACCCAGGATGAGGTTTTGACCTTTATTTCTTCTCTGAAGGGAACGAAGATAAATCTCTTAAATCCTTCTAAATCATTCTTCTTACTTCTCTAGTCCTGCCATAAAACTTAGCCATCCATGATTTCATTCCACCCTCCAAATCTTCTTTTCAATCATAAGCCTAGTATTGTTTTCTCGGTTCACATCTTATAATGCCTATTGTTGTGAGCTACGTTTTGTTTGTATTGACTAATTCAATTGAATTCGGTCTGTAGGATTAAGACAGGCTGCTGGTGCTGTTCTGTGCTAATACTCATTGAATAAAATGAGGTCCGTTCAAAAATGTATATGTATATATATGTATATATATATACATATATATATATATATATATATATATATATATATATATATATATATATATATATATATATATATATATATACTGGTCTGTTATTTGTTACCGCTCTAGTGGTGCTCAATTATTGTTTAATCGTTAACAAACTCGATATATATATATATATATATATATATATATATATATATATTATAATGAAAGGTTAATTATAATTATTATTATTTAAATTTAATCTATTTACCGGCTACTTCTCAGGGTCATATATTGCACGGCAAGCATTCCCGTTTCCACCATCTCTGCTATAAGAGCTAATTTATCTATTTAATCAGAGATATAGCACAATTAGGCTAGATAATTAAAGAAACACTTACGCTCTCTTTGCATTTTGGGAGTCGACTACTGATTCTTGTCCTCCGAGATTGACCCTTGGACTCATAGGGGTCCGCTGTCCTCCCTTGGCAGGTGCTGCTACCTCGTTTAAAGCCTAGTACTAATTACTCTGATCTCATAGATATAGAGACAGCGGGGTGGCTCTAAGGCTCGACCGTTACAATATATATATATATATATATATATATATATATGAGTTTCATACAAAACTACAGATCAAGTTTGTTAACGGCTGAAATCAGACGAGGGTGAGGGGGGGGGTTGGAGAGGAATTTCAAAATATCTCCGTTCCTATACTTCGGATCGAAAAATTGTATAGAATCAATCGTATTGCAAATTACTATAATTATTGTTAAATACATTTATTCTCTATCTTGTATATTAACCCAGATATTTGCATTTTTCAGTTTTCTGAAGACTGCAAACCCCCACTTCTTCTTATGTTCATAAACAATACTCTGTTATATAATAAACCACATTATTCGAAACCTAAATACCAAATATTGTTTTCATGAAACCTTTATTACACAAGATACGAAAATATGATCTGGTGACACCCCCTCCCCTTCCTAAGTTCTTGGACTACTAACATTTGATTGTTTGAGATGAAAGTTATTCTGATTCATTATAAATGTCAGTATTAGATATTGTAAATAGTTTTCAATAAAATTAATATGTTATATTCTGATATATTTCAGTAACTGTTTTGCTTTCCGGTGAGGGGTTGGCAAACTTGTTTACATTTCAGACTCTTCCCATGGGAGGTTACTAAAATTGACTGAATGACTTCTTATTACCGTTTGGATTTATTCACTTAGTATTCATGGTGGTATTGTGTTACCAGTATGTAGATTTATATATTGTTAAACTTCACAAGGATAATCTGTTTAGTTTCCGCAGCTCCTACGTGATGGAGTTTTATTAACTAGGAAAGGTATTTTTTATGTTGTTGCACATGTAGACAAAATTGAATTTCTATCGTATATCTTAATCTGCTACTAAATACAGTCTGACAGATCAGTAAAAAAGATCTGTTCATTACATTACGTCCGTGACAAAACTTTTACAGAATTTAATGTAACATCCTTGTTTTTAAAAAATGGGGGGGGGGTGGAAATGAAACAGTTAAAAAATTATAATATTAGTAATGGATTCCATAAACACGAAATAAATGAAATGTAGCAGCTGAATATTTAATATATTTTGTTTTAGGAGGTAAACCTTATTTGTAAAGGATTTAATCAGAACTTTTTAATGGAGTTCATGATGGTTCATTTTAAAGAAAAAAGAAGGCCGTGCTCTTTAACATATAAATAGGGATTATTATTATTTTTTTTTTTAAAAAAAAGAGTTAATTATTTGAATTTAATACAGAATTATTTCTTTCATTAAAAAAAAATTAACCTTCTGCTCCTCTTCTGAAATGAGGATGTATTCATAAATAAAGTATTCGGTACAGTAAGTATGGAAGTTTAAGGGGGGAATCTAAGGTAATATTATCCGTTGAATGATACGTAAATCTAGGGTCTAATACCTCTAAAAGTAAGATATTAGTCGTTCTAAAACACATATACTCAAATCGTCATGCTTAAATACCTACTAACATCGATGCAGTGGGGTAAGGTTGGAAGTTACGAGTAGAGGTAGAGTTGGAGCTAGTTGTAGTGGCATACTAATGAGCACTAATGTGTCAGCTTATACGGGCTACGGAGGGATGGCTCTCTAACATATCTAGCCTTGAGAGGAATTTTCTCTAACCGGCCTCTTGCCATTATTCTGGGTTAGAGTGATGCAAATACAACGTGAAGCACTGCATGTCCTCATGACTCTCATTCTTCCCTTAGCCTTTTCCTAAATTCTATAAATCATAAACACTTTAAAGAATGTAACACTATGTATTGGTTAAAAAACACCTTCTTGGACACGAGTAACGGACTTTTTATTTTTTTATATTTATGTTCATGATGTACTACTTTTAAACTACTATGTTTGAGGCTTTGTTTTTGTTGTTTTCTTCTGTTTTATTTATTTTCTTTATATATTTTTTTTTGTTAGATACGTGTTAGGTTAAGGCAAAGAACTCTTTTTTTTTGGGTGCTAGCACCTTTTTTGTAATGTCCTTTAGGGACATCCTAACCCCTTGGATGTCCCCTTATTAATTGTGTATTTTATATAGTGTTATAGGTTAGGTGAATTATGTTGTTGTTAATAGTATTTTATTATTCTATTTTGTGAAATGTGTTTAAAACCCAAATAAACAAGTAACTAATACGTTCAGTAACAAAAATAAGTCGAACAATAAAATCGGCAACGTTAGGACAGCATAAAGTATCACCATTTTAAAATGGTGTAAAAAGAAGTATAGTGTCCTTAAGTGGCAAGACATCTTATCATAAAGTTTCAAAAACATATAAACAGAAAGATGATTCTCTGGATTCCTTACTGCTTTTAGCTGAAGAATTTGTTGGTTATTCGATTCCCGCCTGGGTAATAGGAATTTATTTAGTTACGGACTCTTTAAATAAAATACTTAGTCCTACTCTGCTAGAAAAGGGTGCTAACCTGTAGATACCCCGTCCCAATTAGCCATAGTAGCAAAAAATAAACGTTAATAAATAATATATATATATATATATATATATATATATATAATAAAAAAAAAATAAACAGTATTAGTATTATATTTTCTCACGAAATTGCTTCCATCTCGTGAAATGTTCTCCTAAGGATATGTTAGATAAAATAAGGATTTCCTCATCCGTGAAAACTCATTTTTGTCTGTAAATCATCTCACACGGGAAGAAAATAACAAGGATAACTTCTAGAGACAGTAATAAATTATTATAGAGTGAATACAAGACATCCCCAATTTTTCAAGGTGTACTAGCCCAATGGGATTTGGTGTAGTTGGCCTGGCCAAATTGAGCAACGAAAGGAACAAACTTATTTCTAAATACAGGTAGATAGTATAATTCAATATACATTTCAAATAACAAGGAAATAATGTTGTAGGACAAGAACTTATACATAAAACTCTAGTTATTCTTTTTACATTTATTTAAATTTTAAATCTTAAAGAAACGTAGTATATCATTAGCAACTAAGCAAGTGGAATACCCAGTAAGTGATAAATAGTAGGGTAGTAATTGCTATTAACTACGATCTGACTCCTCTCCTCAGAAATTTATGAGATGAAAAAATATAATTAAATATTATATGCAGTGCCACTCCTACACTTCATCAGAAACAATCTAGCAAGACTGGTTTTGGTAACACAAACAAACTTATATTTTTCTTATTTATTTTAAACTTTTGTTTGCAGTTTGAAATTAGCGATTCTTCTGTACCCAGTTCAAGAAAGCTGTTCGCATGGCGCCTTTAAATTTCACCACTAGGAGGGTGGATATCAGATAAATAAACTTTTGAAATATTTTGGCAACATGTTGTAAATTTTTAGCAAATTAGTCAACATTGTCCCAAAACGTAGGTTATGAAAAAGGAATTTTGTTTGCTTTTGATGCTTGGTCGTATAGTTAAGCCATATTAATGTTTATACTACAGTTTTCCGGACCCTAACCAAGATCCACCTTAGCTTCCTAAGGTAGCTTTTAATCACTAATTTGCTTTTTAGGAATGAGACTTTGCTTCGTCAAGTCGTGGGAGTGCATTTTGCTTCGATACATTTATTTTTTCACTTGACAAGCTTATATAATAAACATAGTACAATTCTTTTATATATTTGAGGCTGGCTTCGTGTAGAGGTACTAGAGACTTGAGTCAATGGATCGTATAATAGATTGTATGGTGTATGGAGGGGAAGGCTGGAGAGGTTCTGCTTACTGACCTCTGCGCTGAAGCGGAATTCCGACGGCGTTGAGTAATATGCAGCGACGAATTGAAGGGAGGCAGATGCTGCACGGCGACCGATCTGAACGGAGACTTGGAACTGACTGCTTCCAGCATCACAGGTCTGCCATGCGCTCACCATCCCTCCAGCCACTTCTCATTCAACCAACCCCCTTCAAGAGCCCTCCTCAAATAACGTATCACAGCCAAGGAGAAAGAAGTCGATATTTTTATTTGGAAAATTTCCATTAGGCATATTTTCCCGTAGTTTTGTGTAGCGGTGTGAATCACAAATCAGTAAAGAATAAATAAATAAAATATTTTCCCATAGCTTCCCAAAATAATGTTCATTTTTAAAGACCGTTGTCTCAAACAAGGTCCCTTATAGCGACAGAATTACGACCGTCCGTTACACTATAAAATACCCTCTATAAAAGCATATTTTATGGTATGGTTTTTACGATTATGGTTGTTCCTACTTACGTGGAAAGGGCAATACATTGATTCTCAAAAACGCAGCAGGAAAGAGTCAACATTTCTTTAGAGACTCGGCAATAAGGTTCCAGGAAAAGATACTAGACAATGAAGATAGAGGATTCCTCTGGAGGCAGAAATGATCATAACCTCATTCCTCAGAAACATCTAAGCCTTGCATTATTAATCAATGACTAATGACCGACGATCGACATTAGCTAATACGTTAGTTCGGGGAGATACAATAATTGAGATAGAGCGAGCCATGAAATTGCCAAACGGATATTGTTAAGAGTGGAATTAAATTAATAAAGTTAGCTTTGTGAGGGATATTTAAAGGGAAGAGATTATAAAAATATGGGGCCTGGGATCAAGAAGAGAAGAAAAAAAGTAGATGCTGAATATATGGTATATAGGAGAGAGCAAGTGAAATATTAAGAGATATAAAATTAACTAAATCTGTTAAGTGAATGCCAATCTTGAAGTACAAAAGGATTATGATAGACCACAAAAAGAGAATGGGTGTAGAAAATAGATATTTTATGAAATGTGGCCTATATACCTCGCAGAGATTCATAAATGAACAACGATAATCTTGATATCACTTGGTTACACTTGGAACTAAATGGGCTATAAAATGGGGATTCCTAAAATGGGAATCGAGAAATACATATTCGAGCCACAATGATCCGGCCTGTCGAAACCTAGATAACTACTCACCAACAGTGGAAAAAAATATATCCCCGCCAAATTGAAATAAAAAATCAACAAACCTTAGAGTTTTATTTATATAGATGTATTATATAGATGTCCGTTTGCTCGTTTATAACTTGATCACTTCAAAATATTTCAGTGAATTTTAATATTCCTTTGTCGGAAATCCCAAGGTGCATCGGCTGTTTAGAAATCAGATTTTTCAACATAAATACGAATTTACTAGACATTAATTTATACATATATGTGTTTAAAATTATTTATGAATCCACTTTTAGCCACCAAGGCTAATTGGACCATATTTACATATATTCTTTAATAAAGGTTTCACTAAAAAGTAAATACTATTTAATAGTTAGAAAATATTTCCAATAATAACTTAATTTATTTGCAATCAATGGCTCATCAGCGTTTTTGTCCTAAATACTTCGTCTGTCCAAGTGTGACTTCTAAGACCTTTTATAAGATGATGTTTCGAGGAGTTTGTGTTGACGTGAAACTGTTGACCTCGAAGATAAAAAAAACCCAATATAGCTGCCAGCGAAATGATTATTATACTTTAGAATTAGAAGATCTATGTATAAATGCATTTAACATCTATAGTAAGGTCCTACAATAATGAATCCACAATGACAAAAAACCGTTGTGAAAAGACAACAGTGGTTCTGAGTAAAACATTCAGAAAACCAACATAATTTAAACTTACTGGAAATTTTAAATGCTCGGCCTTCGGCGATCTGGAGATAAATATATAAATGGATGTTCAACACGTTGCCCTTCCCCTAACAGAACGAGCTGTGTGCATCTTTAATCGCATTGATTGGCTCTGGAATATATATAAAATGAATGAAGTCTGAATCATTAGAGTAATTAAACTAAAAATAGATCCTTCCATATCTGCCCACGTTTGATAGAAATCCACATGGGATATCAGTTTAAAACTAAAGGATGCATTCTAATATCAAGATTTCTATTGCATAGAAAACAAACTAATTCTATCGGAACATTGGATGCGGCCTATGTAAGCATTCATCACAAGGAACAAATTTTCTTTTTGATTTATATAATCATTCCTTCAGTTCTTCATTGTCATTCAAACAATGCAAATGTATACCAAATCTCAGAAAGCCTTCAAATACTCATGATATCCAGGGGCACGAATTTAAGAATACTATATTTTAATTAATTATTTCAATTACATTAATTATTTGCAAATACTGTAGATTCATTTTTATTATGTAGATAAATGGTAATTAATGAAAGGAAGTATTCAAGTATTCCTAATACCTAGGACTACTCTAATGTAATTTTTTTTAAAAAGGTTGGGCAGGATTGAAGGTGGGTGCATTAGTTATCTACGTTTAATCTAATAAATGTTCCAGAACTTTAGAAACCTTTGGACTAACTTTCCTTCAGGTCTTCTAAATTAGATAAGGCAACTACATCCAAAAACGTGAATTCTCCAGACTTGTGAGTTACGACGGATTGCTTTTGCGGAGGGGTTCTAGCTATCCGCCAATTCGTTTAGGCCAGGACAAGTACTTTTCTGGTGTAAGAAAATCTCACTATAGGTTCAAATTCGTTTAAATTATTTAGACCAAATTATATGATTATATAAATTCGTGGGTTGAAAAATCAAAATCAAAGGTCTTGATTTATAATAGTAGTTTATTAAAAAATAAATAAACTGGCTCCAATTTGCTGATTATTATCTGAAGACGATGATCATAATCACCAAATTGTCATTTTACATGTTTTGTGGCTTTAGTTGGATGGTAAGCCGTGGAATATGAAAAGCGTTTTTAATTAATGGACTATTATAAACTAACACGTTTTCTTATATGATCTTGTCACAAACCGGATGAGAATTAAACAAAAAAATATATTGTACTCGCCTGATGATGGAATGTGAGGGTTTCTCACTCTCTCTCCCTCTGTCTGTCTATCTCTCTCTTTCTCTCTCTCTCTCTCTCTCTCTCTCTCTATATATATATATATATATATATATATTACATATATACATATTTCTGTGGGCTAGTCTGTGGTTTTCATTTTGGAATTTACAATGGCATGTAATATAATTGTTGAAACCATATTCGTCTTCCGAAAATCATTTAGAACAATTAATCTAACTGCCTATCCTGGAGCTCAGATTCTCAAAACTTTCTGATCTATGGCCCCCCCCCCTTCCCTGCTCGGGGCGGTTCGTCAAGACTGATAGAAAATGGTCTAAACTATTTGGGTTGACATAAAGATCAGCTGATTCTACAACTGATTGAATTAATCGATTTTCAGATGAAGCATAGTCAAATACAAATTGTTTTAACAAAACTTTCTATCAACGATATTCGTCTCTAATCCGTGATTATTCATCTTACAACCTATTTAGAACTATCAAAATTAATTCAAAAATCGTCATGGAAGAGGGAAAATATTGGCTGTTAAAATAGCGATTACAAATAAGATTCATAATGCAAGTATCAAGGTAAGAGAAATAGTAAAAGCTGAGTTTCCAGTCTAATCTGTTGTAGAAGGATTTCATGACTGCTCAGTGTTACAAAAGACAAATCTGTTCCGTGGAACCAACTCTTAGAGTCTGGCTTTTCTTATCAAATAGAGCCTCGCTACTTCCTTAAGGCGTTAAATGACTTATTGTTTTCCCCTCATTGCTAAACTCTGGCCTTTGTCAGCATGAGCAGAACCATCCCGAAATTGTTAGAAAGGAAGATTAAAACTTGCATTTATCTGTAGATAGAAAATCTTCGCAACCAACTACCTTATTGAGTATTTCACTCAAGGATTTTGTCACCTTAAAACTCAAATTTATGATATATATTAGTTTATCTTTCACGCAGCTAATTGAAGATGTGTTAAGAAACTAATCAGCAAAATGCATTAAATAGGTACTACTTTTTAAAAATTACTTATTTATAGTAATAACATAAAATTATCGATAGTCAACTTTACATCATACATAATTTTAAGTCCATTTTTGAGGTGCAGGATGGTGAAGGAATTATTATCAGAGGTAAGAAAAGATAGGCCTCGTTCCTTCACAGTCGTCTATTCTTTGCTACAAAGCGCTTTCAGAGCATACGCTCCATCATCAGTGAGTAGCTTAACAAGTCGGGAGTCTACAGGATAACGTGCTCGAGTTGGGACGTTTCGTACGTCGGGCAAAGTGGCATAAGAATTAGAACCCGGCTGAAAGAGAATGTCACCAGAGACATGGAATTCCAAAGGAATGGGTAACCACTTGGAACTTTAACTCACATTATTCCACTTTTTAAGGGAATCTCGCAAGGTTATGTTCTTGTAGTTGGTAATAATTGTCATGAATTGTTTGGGAGCCAGGAGTCGCAATAATAATGTAGAGAACAGTACAACACTATTGAAGTAACAGCTATTCAGGGAGTGCGTGTCCACGATTCAGGAAATAGTATAGCCCACCAGAGATTTTACACTGCAGAAATAATGAGCTTTACGAAATTCTGTATTTACGGAACTTTCCAATGGCAGGAAGCCCGTATTAAGTTTTTAACCATTCAGTGATTGAATCACTATGACTAACAATAAAGGTCCGATAGGACAATATCTCGGCCTTAAATGCATATGCATCTACTCAGGATAAGGAACCTAAAAATTACTTCTATGTGCAATCAGCTGGTTTAACATAACATTGCTTTTAAGATAGTTATCGTTCGAGAGTCACTTTCATCCAACAAATCAAGCAAACGAAATGACAATAAATAGCGTGTCTTAATAATCTTGTCATTAGCTGAGTCATGTTTCTCTATACCATAAAAATAAATAATCTAGTCCTGGTGACAGATAAGAACCATTGATAAAACACTGAATCACTATTATGAGTTTCAGTGGAGCCGGTTCCAATTCCGATCATTTATTAATTGGTTCAGATTAAATTCAACCAACGACTGAAGAGAATTCACAAGTTTGGATATATACTAACGGAATAAGGGATGAGTCAAAAGACAAAAAGTCCGTCAAGCAGGGGCTGCTAAACCGATTTCCCGCGTGATGTTTAACAATAGATAAATCTACATACTAGTAACACAAAACCACCTTGAATATTAAATGAATAAATACAAACGATAATAAGTAACATCCAGGCGGAAAGCATCTGAAATGTAAACTAATAGTTCTGCCAACTTCTTACCGGAAAGAAAAACAATTACTGTAATCTGAATACAACGTAATAATTTAATTGAAAACTATATACTATATCTAATACTGTAATTTATAATGAATCAGAATATTTTTTATCTCAAACAATCAAATGTTAGTAGTCCAAGAACTTAAGAAGGGGAGAGGGTGTCACCAGATCATATTTACGTATCTTGTGTAATAAAGGTTTCATGAAAACAATATTTGGTATTTAGGCTTCGACTAATTCATGTTTATGTAACATGAGTAGAAGTGGGGGTTTGCTGAAGTCTGAAAACTGACAAATGCAAATATATCGGTTAATATTAAAGATAGTGATTAAATGTATATGCCAATATTTATAGTAAATTTAATTCGCAATAAGATTGATTCTGTACAATTTTTCGATCCGACGTATAGTAACGGAGATATTTCGAATTTTCGAAATTCTCCCCCTCTAAACCCCCCCTCACCCTGGCCCGATTTCAGCCGTTAACGAACTTGATCTTTCTTTTTACATAAAACGACTAAATATCAAGTTCGGTAACGATTAAACAATAATTGCAACCGCTAGAGCGGTAACAGACAGACATAAATTTATATATATATGGTTTTGAACGAACCTCATTTTCGTCATCTCCTAGGTAGGATTCGAAAATCGCTTCATGAGTACGACCTCAATAGCTGATTTCACTTAGGGGAAATCTGATAAAAGAGGCCCCTATCAGGTTCACGTCTACAGTGAATTAGGCAACAGATTTGAGCACAGACCAGCTACTAAAAATGTTATAAAAGGTACACCTTTTCAACTGATTGTCCAGTAAAGTCATCCACATAAGTGGATCTTAGAGGAATGCCGCAAAGGTGTGGAAGAAAGGAGAAAATTAAAGACCCTCAGCTTAGAGAAAGGAAGCAAAGGATTCTAGAGAAAGGTACGAGGCTCCTCAAAGGGCAGTTAATAAAGCTCTTCGAGAATCTCAGCTCCAAGACTTAGAAGACAATTGGAAAATGACCAAGTGAAGGAGTTCAAGAAAAAGAAGAGATCGCGTTATATAGAGAGTAGCTCTCAAATGAAAAGAAGATAAGCAAATTAAGGTGCTCCAGGATTTGGAAAGAGTGCTTCGTGCAGATGGAGTGGAAGCCTCACTGCAGGTGACATTGACTACGCCGTGGACCTGAGTAAAAAAGTATTTGAGGAGATCGATCACCAGGATGGTGTTGATTGCTCATGGTGTTCAGAGAAAAGATGCGTCAAGTATTTCGGGTTTTCTGGAGTTAATTATAGTAAGCACACATTTATATTCACACAACATGGTTTCTTCAGGAGAAGGATATTATTTGATCCAGCTAATAGAAAAAGAACGTAATGTCTTCAAGAATATTGAAAGAAGCTTCTGAAATGCCAATATATCTGAACAGACGGGAAGTTGAAGTTGAGGGAGGGTAGAAGTCTCAAGTGCTTGAGTGATGTAGTAGCGATACAGCCAGTGTCCTCTACAGATATTTTATTCAACGTAAGGAACTTTCGAGACGAGTATCGTCATCGCTACTCTAGAGCCATGTTGCCACTTGGCTGCTTGGCATTAAACAAATAAATCCTGGATGCAGTCGGATTCTTTTTTGCACTATTTGAATTTTAAGCCAATTACTGTCCTGTTCTTCACCCGAGTTAGCAATTAAAAATTATTTTCCATTAATCATGCCTGCCTTCGTATTTTAAGAAAGTTTTTCTTATGCATAGAAGGGAGTAAATTACAGACTAAGCTATTTTGGTTACTATTAAATCAGGTATGGTCCAGCCACATTCCAATTTCTTGGCAGTTTCATCAAAAAGGCGTTCAATATAAGACACTTCAAACAGTAAATAGTTTTTTAAATATCCGAGTACGGTATTTTCTCTCTACAGCATTGGTTAAGGCATTCATCTTTTGACAACTTTTATTACGCTTTGAACCATAAAGTTCATAAATTATATAATTGTATCCAACTTTATCAAGTTGTATATCATATAAATATTAAAATCAAGGATCTAAAATTTCCTTTTACAAGTGAAAATTTCTATTAAACTAGAGGATAGATATTTTTTTAGGTTTCACATTATGATTACATGATGTATCCTCGTTAAAATCCGTAAGAAATGTTTTATTAATCCCTGATTTGTTGGTACATAAGTTAATGTAATGTAGTCGTGTTGAAAACAATTATTAAAATTATTCTATCAATTTTAAAAATTTATGAAATATTTACAGTTTATGTTACATGTAATTTCCGCCTTGATAATTTTAAAAGTACTTGTTTGATCACGTTTATGCAAGTTTTTAATGGATTGGACGCCGAATGAAATATTTTTAATGTTTGTATTTCTTTCAAACTTTAAGATTTTACAGGAAAACTTTCCTATTAAACTAGAGAGCTGAAACTTTGCGTAGTCTCTATTAGGGCTAATTGGAATGAGAAAAGCCCTGGAGAGCGATGCTTCTTGGAAAGAGAAAAAAAACCCCTTTATTTAAGCATCCTTCTATTGCTTGTTTTCTTATTGGTTCCGTTAGTAACTTTTAGATAAATTTGCTTTTAATAGATAGATAAGATATTTTGCCAAAAAGTGCACCCAGTTAAGTGAAGCCTTAAGTTCTTGTCATTTGATTTCTGTGTGGTTACAAAATTTCTTATTTCTCTGTCCCTGCCAAAGATAATGAAAATATTTATGAACTATTTTATGTCTACAATAATATTACCTACAATAAAGGTCCTATAATCATTTTTGATCTCTGGTATGGAAGTGCCATGAGTGGCAAAATCCGAACTTAAGATGAATAGAATGCTGCAAGTCCTAAAGGACGCCCTAGATCAAGGTTTTGGTACTAGACACAAAACCAAAGAACTTTAAATATTAGGATTGTAAACATTGTACTTGAAAACGTGGAGTTTTGTTACCTTGAGCGTATCATCACTGCAGACAATGATAAGTGAGCAGTGTAAATAGCATTTGATAAACAAGCCTTCCAAAGCAAAAGGTGTATTTTAAGTAATAAGCAAATAAACACGGATACAAAAAAAAAATGTTTGCTAAGTCTTTCGTCTGGAGAGTACTCCTTTACGGGAGCATTAGTTGTAATCTCCACAAAGGAGAATATAATAGATTGGAAACAATGGAAATGTGAAGATGGCGCTGTATAACCAGAACCAGTTGGACTAAAAAACATCCAACGTGGAAGTTCTACATGAGGTAAGTGAAAGCAAAAGTCTTATCAAGGCTGTGGAAAAAAGGAGGATTGGGTTTATCACATTGGATGGCACAACGATTTCATAACAAATATATATACTAAATTAAGGTCTTTGGGAATAGGGAAGACGGAGACCTAGAAAATGCTATTTTGAAGACATCAAACATTTTATGGATTTCGGATGATATAGTAATATTTAAAGAGCATCTTCTGAAAGAGCACAACTGTTGCAAATACAAGGTGTAGCTAATAGATCACGATGACCACAATGGTATTGAAGTGTACGTATTTTAGATTATATTATTTTATTCTTTTATTTACTTTTGGATCTCAGTTACAACGCCCAATTAGCCCTGTCAACATACAAACAATTAAACAATATGCATTACAGCAATCGTTACAATTCTTCTCAATCTATAAAAATGTTTAAAATGTTAACAGAATAAAATGTGTCTATATAATATAAAGGATGAAAATTAATATGTAGCTTAATTTTGTGGTTACAATATAAAAACAACCAAACCAAACTCTGAACACCCAAGAAAGCATAAAATGTTAATAGAGAGGGCAGAATTAGGCGACGTATTAGTTTATATCGTTCTTATTATACGGGCACATTTTATTTTGTAGACTTCTTTAACAAAAATATAGATTAATAAAAATTGTTTATTATGTAATAGCTTGATGTAATTCCATATTCTTTATATTGTTTGTGTTTTCAAAGGGCACTGATGTTGGAGCTCTTGCACTGAAAGCGCTATGTTGGAGCAATTATAGCGTTAGTGGACAAAATGCTTTTTGTGGGGGGGTTTCTATTTAATATCTACTTTTCCCCGTCCAGAACATTTGTTTAGAAAAAATGTAAATAAATTTTATTCAAGAAATTATAAATTCCTGCCTACGAGCCCTGTAAAAGTCCTACCTCACATCATGAAGTGTACCTCCTCAGTTAGAAGTCTCTCTGATTATGGAGCTCTTAGATTCTGAGGCTTTCCATTCATTTAATGTTGTTTCCGGAATCAACCTTGATTTTACCTTGATGATATTATGGCTAGCATGTCATATGGTTCTTGAGTGACCTCTTGTTTGCAGTTCTATTACTATAGTCCCGTCTTTTTTCGTATTATCCTTCAATTCCTTGCCTCCTCTCCCATTGTAAAAAAAAATCCTATTTTTTGTTTGTATTTAACGTAATATTTATTCACCTTTTACTACCCTAGAATACCAATTCTATGTTATTTTCCGCGCAATATACATTCCTCGCGGTAAAGGAGCATTCAGCAAAAGAGGATTGTGTGTGTGTGTGTGTGTGTGTGTGTTTTGTGGGCGGTTGTGTAGGACCTCTCCCCCTCCCACTTGAGTATAGGAAAAGCAGGGGTAGAGACGGTGCGGCATAATAATTGACTACTGTGAGGGATGTCCGAGAGACGAGTCTGGCTGAATATTCGTGCTATATATAGAATATCTGGGGGTAGAATCTCGGCGGTCTCACCCTCCCATTCAACAGTCTATCTCAAGCAGGCTTAGCCTCGTTAGGCTGCTGGGGGCTTTAATTACCTTTATGCGGTCTGTGTGGATGTGTGCGTGATTAGCAATATAAAGCAGGTCAAATACCAAAGCAGAGGCGGAGTAGCTTCACTAGAATGGGGCGCATCAGGACTTGTAAGTATAGAAATTCCATCCCCAAATTCAGAGTTATTGGACGACTAAATTATTATTTTTCGCATATGTTTTCCACATCTCCTGAAGCAGTTTGAAGTTCAAGACAACAAATACCTAATACATACCTTTTTGTTTCTTTGCTTTTACTAATAAATGTACCCCTAAATGGCAGCAAAGGTCTGCAGACCTCCCCCCCTGTCCTTCCCTTTTTATAAAATTTGTCTACAGAAAATGTTGGTATTATAATTTGTAATTTGCTGGATGTGAGAGTGCAGATTTGGAAACAGGTCTTAATAACAGAAAGTCTTCCCACCAATTTCTTTATTTAAGCACAAGGCCTTTCGTCGCTAACTTGCCATCATCAGGTACTTAGCTGTATAATAGATGCTTAGTGCCACGGCTTTGGGGCCACTACGGCTTGCCAGTACTTTCTGTTATTAAGACCTGTTCCCAATTTTGGTATTGGTAAAAAGTCCCCCTCAAGGGTGTAACAAGTATTTTTTTTAAGTTTTATATTTTCTGGAGTAGGAAATCTGATATGTTCGTTAAGGAGCTGCTTCAGAAACTAAACTAGATATATTCTCTGTTTCTCTGATGACAAAATGCCTACGTACATGAGTAAGAGTGGGTGTTAACTGATTGTTTAAAAAAATATAATATAAGTACAGTAACTCCGATAACGATCGAATTCTTGAAAAATATACAAAAGAACATTTGTAGTATATTAGTAACTAGCAATTTTATTTTTTAACGGGATATATGTGATTTTGTATTTTATTCGTCCTGTTCCTGCATGTCCATTTTTAGCGATAAACGTACTAAAAATTTTCTTTAACCCTCCGTCGGGCGCGTGATCTCTCAGATACACGGTTTCTAGAAAAATATTTACCACTCCTCCTAGAAGAGAGTGGTGGTGTAGTGCTTCGATTTATGTGCTTTATAGGAACCCCCTCAAGGTCAGTAGTGTCACTGCGTTTGATGGTGTCGTGTGGTTCACCTGTCATTCATTTAATCTCCTAGATACAACGCGCCCGATCTCGGAATTTTTTTTTTTGAAATTTGTATTTCATAAATATATACATCAATTAACTTTCTCTTTATTGAATGGAATTATATAAACCAATTTTTCTATTATTTTGCTCATACATGAGCTTTCAGATGAACTTATTCAAGAAAATATTGTATGACGCAGTGACAACAGTAGACGTTTACTAACCGAACTAGGGACGAAACTTGACGAGTACAGAGACTCATTGGACGATACATTGAACTCAAGTACAGAACAGCATAAAAAAAGTCCCTCCACTACAATGAACAAAAGAAAATGATGTGAACCAAGCAAAACTGAAAAGAAATGTTTATTCATTATTCTTGTGAGATTTGCAAAAGCAAAATTTGTTTGCAACATAGTTCCACGCCTTGTCCTAATTGTAATGCAGCTTTGCAAAAGAGATAATAATTAAACTGGTATTATTAAAAGGATTGGTACATTAAAATTTAGATGATTTTTAATAAGTCTTATCTAAAAGTGATTTCGTGCTACTTATTTTTGAATGAAGTTATATTTAGATATTTTGATTATATTGTTCACAAACTGAAATGAATTATGAATAATTAAGACATGTGCATTTAAACTATTTCTTTTGGTATTTGTATGTTTTAATTATATTTTAAAAATTATCGTCCACGGTTTTTAACAATGAATCTATAACCAACTTGGTTATATTATCTACCATGATTTTTTTTATTATAGTACGTGTCAATTTTGAAAATTGTTTACTTCTTTCAAACAAATACTTCCTCAGATATGATTTCTAATTACACACTGAACATTTTAGTGCAAAATATATATTAAAAAACTGTATTTCCGTAAAAACGGTTGAGGTTGTATCTCTGAGATACACGCGCCCAAAGGCGGAATATTCTTGACGAGCCCGACCGAGGGTTAACAAGAAATTATTAAATATCCAGTAAAGTATCGACCGATGAATAATTGAAGACTCTAGATCATAAACCGTTATTTAATATAATGAATATGTAGCTTCACCAAATATTGGTTTATTGTTAATATGAGATGTCCTGGAATGCCCGGCAGAAAACCCGAAAATACAAATAAGTCCGTTAATTTATTGGTTAAAGAAAAAAACTAATATCATTGTTTTATAATTTTTTTGATAAAATCCCAGAAATTTCAATTTCTAGAAGATTTTTTGTATACCATTGTTCGATTATTTATATATAAACACACAATAAATTTTTTCACTTACCGTCTATTATTTATCAAGGTTTTTGGAGCAATTATACGTCAGAAAAAAATTGTCTGCCGTATAATGGCTCAACAAAACTTTGAATATATATTGTATATTACTTCTTCTTGGAACCCCCACTCCTTCTGTTAAGATTTCAGCCATTATCAAATTTGATCTTTAGTTTACATAAAATAATTTATTAGAGTTTGTATACAATCAAACTAGAACTGCGAGAGCTATAGCACACATATACTCATATATATATATATATATATATATATTATATATATATATATATTATATATATATATATATATATACCTAATTTTCGTGGTCTTTTAGATAGAGATATGGCGACATTTTTCGAGAATCCCGGCAAGTGTACAATCTAGACAAACGAATTTTCATCAGGGAGATCTACTAAAATGTACACCATCCCTCACACCACCTTCGATATGTTATGTCTTTCAATATTTATTTATTGTTAATGAATTAATTAATTAATTGAACTTTCAGTGTTCTCTTTCAAAGTTAGGAGAGGAATACGCAAGAAGGAATTTGGTAGGAAATAACAGTCTATGATCCGCTTATTTCATGTGGCCATCCGGGAAATATTAACAGTTAGAACGGAGAAGAATTTTATATTCCACACTTTATTTATTAAGACATCTACCATCTGCTGTTAAATATGTGCTGTGCCTGCTTGGTGAATAATTTACTTAGAGATACTCCAGGAGGCGTGCTCGAGCTTGTTGCCTCCTAACTTAAAAACATTTTTCCGTATATTTGGATTTCGTTGCTTTATCTTCCGAAAATATATTTGGTTTTCATATTTGGCTGGTATTCGAAATAATACAAGTGATAAAAAGAAAAAGTCCGTCACGCAGGGGTTGCGTTGGCTAAGCAGATGGCACATCTGTGATCTCATCTCACCGTGCATTATCTATTCCTGAGTAAACATCCGATGTGTTGGATTAGAGGTTTACTAGTGTTGAATTAATCAATATACATATATATATATATATTTTTTTTTTCATTTTCGCCAGCACTAGGCAGGATCGAAGGTCATCTGAGGAAATTTTTCGAATATTGCGCCATGAGTACAACCTGAATAGCTGATTTCCTTAAAGGGAAAATATGCTAAAATTGTTCTCTACGTTCATGTAACTAAAATAAAAGCCAAACTACTTGTTTCTCAAGTTTCATGTAGATCTTTACAAGTCTTATTAAATATAAGACTACAGTTTAATGTATTTCGTAGTTTAACATCATTCAATCTACGTTAAATAACTCCTAGGTCCGGCCGTTTGTCACTCAGTTAAAGACGGTTCTTGAAATGAACCGAATTCAATTAGATTTTGTATTTGAGTAGGTGGAGTGGCAGTTAATTTGAGTTGCTTGTGTTGTTGACACAGGTAAAAAAATGTCTCCCCATGAAGAGTCATTCAGATGTGCTCCTATAGATGAAATTGAATTTTTTCATTTCTCCAAATTATTAAGAATTCGACGTCAGCCAAAATATGTTTTCAAAAAAGGTAAACACAAAAACAGGACTCCCTTTCTCATACTCTGTATTTACCAACGACAGAGCGCTTTCAGAGTAATAGCTCCATATTAATTAATATCCTTTTTATTTTATTGACACTTTTTATATTACTTTTTTTTAAATAATTTATAAATTAAGAAAAATTCATTAGGACGTACCACATAATAGTTAGCTTCTTGTAATGCTATATTTATATTCTTATACTCGAACCGGCTGTCTGCTCCAACACGCCATTGTACAAATTTTGGGTAGCTCTATGGCAACCTTCCTCAGGCTATAATCGCCACAGTTGTTTCGGATGAATCGCAGTAAATGTTAGACCAAAGACTGCGACCTTACCGGAACAACAGTGGCGATGTATAGCCTTAGGAAGGGGCCACTAAAGCAATGAAAGGTTCTAGCAGATAGCCGAGTTGGAGAAGAAGAACATTCTGTCCTGGGAGGACGTCTACAATACTAAATTTTTAGCAGATTTTCCTTAAAGAAAATCAGCAATTCAGGTCGTACTCATGACGCGATTTTCGAAAAATTTCTTCAAATGTCCATCGATCCTACCCAGGAGATGACGAAAATGAGGTCCATTCAAAATTATATATATATATATATATATATATATATATATATATATATATATATATTTGTCTGTTAACGCTCTAGCGGTCGCAATTTTTTTTTGATCGTTACTAAACTCGATATTTAAACATTTTATGTAAAAAGTCAGGTCGAGTTCGTTAATGGCTGAAATCGGAAATGTGGGAGGGGAGGTTTAGAGGGAAAATTTTCGAAATATCTCTGTTACCATAGGTTGGATCAAAACATTGTACAGACCCAATCTTATTGAAAATTAAATTTACTATAAATATTGTTCTATATATTTATTCCCTATTTTGAACATTAACCGAGATATTTGCATTTTTCAACCTTTAGCAAACCACCTCTTCTACTCATGTTACATAAACAATACTCGGTTATGTAATAAACCACATCATTCGAAGCTTAAATATCAAATATTGTTTTCAAGAGACATTTATTATACGAGATACATGCAAATATGTACTGTAAACCCCCCCCCCCGCCTTCTTAAGTTTTTGGACTATTTTTTTTGATTGATTGAGATTATAATTATTCTGTTTCATTAAAAATAGTTTTTAATCAAATTAATACGCTATATTCAGATATATTACAGTAATTGTTTTCCTTTCCGGTATGAAGGTGCCAGAACTGTTTGTTTACATTTCACTTGCTTTCTGTCGGGAGGTTTCTTACTATCGTTTGTATTTATTCACTTAATATTCACGGTGGTGTTGCATTACCGGTATGTAGATTTATCTATTGTTAAACTTCACGCGGAAAATCTGGGCGTGACGGACTTTTTATATAGTTTGAGTGATATTGTAATTTCCTCTGGCTATCTACCTTTCACCGCCCAACACATCTCTTCGGGGGGAAAAAAATACGTTTTCACTTTATAAACTCCATTTGCACAATTAAAAGGTATTGAATCAGAATTTTCGCGAACCATCTACTCACCATCATCTCAGGTAGAGTGTAGGGGAGAGAGACGCAACATCACTAAATTCATTGTCACTAATGAATTTAGTAGTGTTGTGCCTCCCCGCTAATAATATATGTAAGTTCGATGGCTATGTGGGTTGAGCACGGCCCTAGATAGGAGCTGAAGGGGCTTAAATAACTATGGGGATATGGCTGTAATCCAGTCGGGAGAGAGAGGGGATTCACCAATCCTGGAGACGAGATATAGCCTCAGGCACTGCCTCCTTGTTTAATCACTCTCTCTCTATTCTACAGTCGGCTTCGCATCTCAAGAAACCATTCCATCGGCTGAGAATATGCGCAATCCAATGTCATACAACTGACCCATTCAAAAAACTCTTGTTCAATAGTTAATCTCGGGTTCTGATAGACTCCTGGCTGACATTTTTGTCATGCCTTTCCTCAAAGTGAAATAATTAAGACACAAGATCCAACTTGAATTACATCTACACATAGTCTGTCAATCCACCAGAAAATAAATATCGTAGAACTATTTCGTATCCGACATGACGGCTCGCAGGACATGTATCAGTTATTTTTATCCGATAAGAAGGGGACACAGTGCTGAATTGTATAATACAATAAATCAACTAACTCAAATTTTTGACCTTTTTACAAATTAAGTCCTTGATTATTTGAAAAATGTATTGTAGACGTATTGAAAATTAAGAATTGAAGACGAAAATAAAAGCCCGTCACGCAGGGGCTACGTTAACTAAGCAGATTTCCCACGTATTTGCCTTTTATCTCAAAACGTAAAAGTTCAATGGGACAATATTTGGAATTTTGGCTTCAAATAAAGTACTTCATGACATAACAGCTTATTGTTAATATGTCATGAGTAGTAGTGGGATTTTACTGAAGGCCGAAAACTAAAAAAAAATGCAAATATCTCGGTTAGTAATCAAGATAGTGAAAAAAGTGCAGAACAACATTTATAGAACATTACTTTTGTAATAAGATTGGTTCTATACAGTTTTTCGATCAGACGCATAATAACGGAGATATTAAGAATTTTCGAAATTCTCACACTCTAATCCCCCCCCCTCCCACTGTTCCGATTTTAGCCGATCTTCATTTTTACATAAAAGTTTAAATTTCGAGTATGGTAACGATCAAACCAAACCGGTGAGCTAATAAATATATATATATATATATATATATATATATATATATATATATATATATATATATGTATATCTGAACGAACCTCAGTTTCGTCATCTCGGTGGGATCGATAGACATTTGAGGAAGTTTTTCGAAAATTGCGTGATGTGTACGACATCCATAGCGAATTTCCCTTAGGAGAAATCTGCTAAAATGAATTCAGGAACCGTGTCTCTAGCTACCTAAGTGAACATGCAGTACATAAAAATGGTGACTGAAAAATGTATTCTCTGCAACAGGAGCTCTACTTCGGAACACTATTAAAACTGAACTATCAAATAAAATTACCTTAACAAACATTATAATACAGTCTAAAAGATTGGTTAATCATTATTTTTATAAATAAAGATGTAATATAAAACAGCTTTCCATTTCCTCGTCTCATGCTCGTAAGGAAAGTTCAAATGTAATTTTAAAAGGATTGCATAATCAACAAAAAATTAGCGTCCTAAATATTACAATGAAGGGGATATTAGAATGTAGTTCCCACCGGGAACCTTTTAAAAGGACGCAGCCTGTATGCCTAACAGACATTTATTTATTTGTATGTGTTTGTTTGCGGGTGTGCGGATACATTATATATCTTACATTCAATGTGATAGATATTTGCTTCTCTTTATAAGTATAATAATAGAGTGAATAACAGAGAAATGGAAAATTCATTTCTTTTAATTTCTTGAAACCACTTTCCTTATGAAGTGCTCTATTCTTTGGAGCTCTGTACCCAATTCTCATTCCTCTGTGTACAGCCTACGCCTACACAGTTATAATTATATATTTCATCAATAGAGAGAAACAGACTGCTTTTGGAAATGCAAACAAAGTTCTACAATTATAATACTAAAAACAGAAATATTACCTCCAGGTTGAATGAGTCGGGTAAATAAAGTTCCATTATTTTAACACTAATGAACTAACTTTGAGGAAAATAAACAACTGATCTCCTGGAATTAATATATTTTAAACACCAAATTTTCCCGTTATTTGTTCAGGACTGACTGGTTTTCTTCTAATTACTACTATCAATCAGTGGATTCAGGTTAGGCATGTGAGTTAAGGAGTTGATCTTAATCTCAAATTTTACACCTGGAGTCGTGGGTTCGATTTTCACCTGGGAAATAGGAATTATTTGCTAATTTTCCTCTTATGTTAATGTTAGTATTTAAAATAACGGAACTTTATTTACCCGACTCCTTCAACCTGGAAGACAAATGCCTTAACGCACATGTCTAACTAGGCAGATTTTTTACGTGCTGGCATGACACATTACTGGTCCCAGCTCTTCGTGTATTCTCTATTTCTAAATAAAAATCCCATGAATAGATGTGGGCTGTCAGTAATATCTTCATTTATGACTTCGTCGTACAACATATGTGCATGTATCTCATCTAGTAAACACCTGTTGAAACAATACTGGGTATATAAGCATGAAATAAGACGTGTCTTAATCACATTCACTTATTGTTAAAGTGCTATGACTAAATGTGGGGGCCCACTGAAGGGTAAAATTTTTAAAAATATACATGATCTCGAGATAAATAAAAGGCATATAAAACAAAATTTATAGAAAATGGAATTAAAGATTGATCATATTTGATTTTTCGATCCGGCTCACAGTTACAGAGACATTTTGAATTTTCGATTTTCGTCCCCAACGAGCTTGATTCTTAGTTTTACATGGAATGTTTATATATCGAGTTTAGTAACGACCGATCAAAATTTAAGAACGCTAGAATTAACAGACAAGTATATATATATATATATATATATATATATATATATATATATATATATATATATATAATTTTGAACGGACCTCATTTTACAACCTCAAGAGTTGATTTACCTTAAGGGAAACCTGCTGAAAATGTTGAAGGGCTCAGCTGGGGCTAGGCGCATATGCAAAGTAGCTGTGTTGCGGAAGCTAGTTTTCCGTAATTTGTGGTTTCTATAAAGACTGATTCTGGGAGCTGATATATAGTGGTTAGTAGGAAACTCAATAGAAAGTAAAGGGAGTTTAATTTCTTATTAAGGTCTCCTGTATGGTCACCTGTCAAAAGTTGTATCTAGTTCTTTAATCCCTAACTTATTCCATGGGGACAGGTAAAACGCATTGATTAGTACTCTAAAACACTATTGTTTCTTATTAAATAACAAAATTCTCAGACTGTTTTAATTTGTTTATCTGAATTAAAATCTAAGTCCATGCGTAGCCTTACACACAGATTAATAACTTATCTGTCTGGCCTGGCGGTCTTGGCCAGCTTTAAGTATCCAGCAATTTAAATTTTAAAAGTTCCTGAAAGGCTTTTCTTCTGCCATTACGATAAAAGCTCTGGGCTCCATTACATATTGTTAGCTGATAAGAGGAACTTCCTGGGGAAGGGAATATATGTGAGAGAAGTGAAGGAGCAGCTTCGAGATTTGTTCTGTGATAAGAGGGGGGAGGGGGTGAGAGTAATATTGCAGGGGAGTGATAAACTGTTTCCGCCCCCAGATCCCAATGCTACCTTTGCTCTCTTCAACAAGCCTCATACCTCTTTGCAATGTTCCTTGAACCTCCGAGTACATATTTGTGCCACTAGTATTAAATCTCTTCAGCGACTGCCTATGACAGCTCAATCATACACCCTTACCCTCTACAGATCGTTCACGTAAATGCTATCCTTATACCATTCCTAATATTTTTCAAACCGTATTGAATCCCATCCTGCAGGCCTTCATAAGGTCTTGGTCCAGTGAATTTGCATTTTCATGTTGAAATATTAGTACTTAAAACACTATATTATCTGTTTCCCCTTATAAGTTTTTATTGCTCAAAATTCAACCGAAACTACTTACGTGTATTAGCAGATTTCCTCTAAAGGAGGTTGCACTCATTAAGCGATTTTTAAAAATGTCTTCAAATGCACAACGATCCTACCCAGGAGATGATAAAAATGAGGCTCGTTCCAAATTGTATATATATATGTCAACGATCATTACCAAACCCGATATTCAAACATTTTATGTAAAAATAAAGATCATGTTCTTTAATGGCTGAAATCGGACCAGTGGGATGGGAGTTAAGAGGGTTTCTTTTTCTAAAATCGAAATATCTCTGTTATTATAGGTTAGATCGAAAAAGTGTATAGAATCAATCTCATAGAAACATTAATTTCCTATAAATGTTGTTATTACATATTTTCTCTATCTTGAATATTAACAGAGATATCTTGGTTATTTTGTTTTTTTTTTTTAGTTTTCAGTCGTCAGAAAACCCTTTCTCCTACTCATGTCATAATAAGAATAAGTTGTTATATCATGGACCACTTTCTTCGAAGCTGAAACACCAAATATTGTCTTCATTGGACCTTGACTGTGTGATATACACGCGAATACGTAGTTTACTGACGTCCTCAATTAAGACTTTTATTCTATACATTTATCCGTAACTCATATCAGAGTTGTTCGTATTTTCTTCCTTTCAGCCTTCTGTGAATCGCACTTCCACTCATCGGATTTTTAGCAGATTTCCCTTAAAGGAAATCAGTTATTGAGGTTGTACTCATGATGCGATTTTCGTAAAATTTCCTCAATTGGCATCTTTCCCCCAACCCCAGTGGAAAATGAAATATGTTCAAAATTGTATGTATGTATGTATATATACATATATATATATATATATATATATATATATATATATATATATATATATAGATTTGCGCCCTCCGTTACTAAATTTGATACTTAAACCTTTTATGTAAAAAGGAAGGTCAAGTTCGGCTGAAATCGGACCAGAGGGAAGGGGAGGGTTAGAGATGAATTTTCAGCCCATGGCATCTAGAAAGGATTTCAGTCTAGTATTACGTTGTTGAAGAGGTTAAATAAAAAAGTCCGTCACGCAGGGGCTGCGTTAACTAAGCAGATTTCCCACTTGCGTCCCGTATTTGCATTTATCTCATGACGTAAATGTTCAATGAGAACAATATTTGTTATTTAGGCTTCAAATAAAGTGCTTCATAATATAACAGCTTATTGTTACTGAAGGCCTAAACTAAAAAACGCAAATATCTCGGATAATATTAAAGATAATGAAAACGTTTACATAACATCTTTCAACATCAAAGATCTTTTAATTTGCAATAAGACTGGTTCTATACAATTTTTCGACGCAGTGTACACTAACGGAGATATTTCGAATTACCAAAAATCCTCCCCACTATACCCCCCTCCCACTGGTCCGATTTCATCCGTTAACGAACTAGATCTTTATTTTTACATAAAACATTTAAATATGGAGTTTGGTTGCGATCAAGGAAAAATTGCGACCACTAAAGCGTTACCAGAATATATGTCTATATATTACAAAAGTGTATATATATATATATATATATATATATATATATATATATATATAGTTTTGAACGGACCCCATTTAGCAGATTTCCCTTAAGGGAAATCAGCTATTGAGGTCGTACTCATGACGCGAGTTTCGAAAAATTTCTTCAAATGTCCATCGATCCTACCCAGGAGATGACGAAAATGAGGTCCGTTCAAAATTATATATATATATCTATATATATATATATTTGTCTGTTAACGCTCTAGCGGTCGCAATTTTTGTTTGATCGTTACGAAACTCGGAATTTATTCGTTTTATGTAAAAAGGAAGATCAAGTTCGTTAATGGCTGAAATCGGACCAGTGGGAGGGGGGGTTTAGAGGGGGGATTTTCGAGAATTCGAAATATCTCCGTTACCATACGTCGGATCAAAAAATTGTATAGAACCAATCTTATTGCAAATTAAATTTACTATAAATATCGTTCTATACATTTATTCTGTATCTTTAATATTAACCGAGATATTTGCATTTGTATTGTGAGTGTGGTCGGCTATGTTCGGGAGTTTCCGCCGAGCGCTAGTGTGGCCGTTTCACTAACTATTCGTCCTCGTGAGAATAGGTTACTACTACTGTTATTATTAGGCAGATTTCTCTATTGTAAAACTTCACGTGGGAAATCTGCTTAGTTTACGCAGCCCCTGCGTGACGGACTTTTTTGTCATCTACTGGGTATGATCGATGGACATTTGAAGAAATTTTTCCCGTAAGAGAAATCTGCTAAAACAAGTGTTTATAAATCATATAAATATACATTTATGATTGATAAATCATATACAAATTATAAAAGTGATATGTGCTAAGAAATGTATTTTAAATTACGACATTAGAGAAAAATTCCGCCATGCAGGAGCTGCGTAAACTTTGCAGATTTTCCAGGTTCTAGAATATGACTCGCTGACGATCTCATCTCCCCGTCTATTCTTTATTTATCTCCTAGTAAGAAGCTTTTGTAAACTAAACTTCTGATATTTAATGATTGAGTCACTTAAAATGAAAATGGGGATGGGGGACTAAAGGCTGAAGAAAGACTAATACTAAAACAATAGTAGAAAATTAAATTTCCCCCTCTAAAAATGAACGTGATCGTTTGTTGAAAACATGAAACGCTAATGTTAACAATTTGGTCATGGTCAAACAAAAATTGCGGCTGCTAGAGCCGTAAACGACAACAAAAAATATATATATTTATGGTAATCAAATAAAGGGTTGGAACCGCCAGTATAGATGATACTATTGTCATATCTGTCAGTGATGGCCGTCGTCACTGTTTGATTGTCGAGTACAGTTAGCAAGCGCTTTCGATGAAAAGGCACCATCTTCATGCCGTCTAGAGTTGTACCGAGTTAGTAGTCCTTTGGTCAGTAGGTTTTATACGTCTGTTCACCGCATTAGGTTGTTTACGTCTGTGTCTGTTTGTTTACATCAGTCAAACAAAGGGTGGTTATGGATTGTGCCCAGGTAAATTGTTTTCGTGTAGTAGGTCGTTGCCCGTATCCGTATTAGGTTTTTTACGCTTTTAGGGTGTTGTTTGTGTTTAGGTCTGGTATAGTTGGTTGTGTGTGAGTACAGGTTTAGTGAAATGTTGGACGATTATATATATAAAAATATGAGCTCAATCATACACATGTATATACATACCTCATTTTCGTCGTCTTCTATTTAGGATCGATTGACATTTGAGAAAACTCCTCAAAAATCGAGCCATCAGTCGATAATTGACATATATAAATATATGTATGTGTGTACAATATAGAAATAATAGTTTATATATAAATATTAGAAAATGAGATGTCAAGTTATGAAGAGAGTAATAATAATAAAATTGAAGAAATTTGTGTTGCTGGTGTTATAGCTGTAATTTATCATCAGTTTTAGAAGAACATGTATTTCAACTTCTTGCTCCTTTCTTTTGGGACTTTTCCTTCTCAACACTTCTCTCTCGTTTTCCTTTATCGTTCAGCTTTCTAACTTTCTTCCTTTCGTACTGGCACTTCTTTAGCTTTGGTTTTTCTCTACATTGTATGGGGACGTCATCTCAACCACACTCCATCTGGAAGCGACTTTCGCTTTCTCAGTTTTTATAATGATTATGACATAATATTCGTTGAATAGCCATTTTAGCAGATTTCCCTTAAGGGGGGATTTTTGAAAATTTGAAATATCTCCGTTATTAGGCGTCGGATAGAAAAATTGTATAGAATCAATCTTATTGCACATTAAATTTAATATAAATATTGTCATATACATATATTTGCATTTGTATTTTGTGAGTGGTTGGCAGAAGTCGGCCATATTCGGGACTTTACGCCAAAAGCTAGTTCGGCCGTTTCCGTAACTGTTCGTCCCTGGGGAATTGGTTTAGAGATTCTTTACTACTGTCATTATTAGTAGGCAGATTTCTCTATTGTAAAACTTCACGTGGGAAATCTGCGTAATTTACGCAGCCCCTGCGTGACGGACTTTTTTAATTAGGGCTATAATATGGGAATGACTACAGAAAATATATTTGTGTCATTGGATGAAAAATGAGGGGATTATTTAATGCATATCGACAGTGTTGATCAGAAACCTCGTATGTCAAAAAAGTGATAAATCCTGATTTTTGCATATTTACATTAATTTTACTCTTCTTGGTGTTCTGTTTCAAGGCTATATCCAAAATTATTTTACATTATTTACTTTGAAATAATTGGAAAAAATATATCAATGTTAAAGTAATTTTTTTGTCATACGAGGTTACTGATCAACTGTCGATATGTTAATCCACTCTTTACATGTTTTACTCTCTTTACAACTTCATTTCACGAGACCATTTCAGTTTCTACTGAGCAGCGAAATATACCTGTGTATCTATGTATACAGATATAGACGTATATAATACAGATATTTTAGCAGCTATTGTTTGCTTTTATAGGACCTCTTTAGAATAGAATATAGGTAGTATAGAATATAAAATAATGTAGGTGGACCTTTATACAAATCTGCCAAAGTGGATTAAGTGGTTTCCATTTTGTCACTGCTCCTTATTATCAAAACACAAAAGTTCTATTAACTCTGTACATTATGATAAGTAATTAATATAACAAAATACCCTCTCACTATTACAAATACATATGTATATACCATTATTAATTTTTTTCATGGCCTTTAAAAAACACCATCGCCACAATCCACATCTGTAAACATATTTATATCTCTAACTCGTATCGTATTATCAGGTTACATTGCCTTGAATATATTTTTGGTCGCCCAGTCATGATTCAAACCAAGAAAGATAAATATTTTAATTTCCGTTTACTCAGAGAAGGGTGAGTCAGACATTGTGATAAACAGAAATACTGAAATAAAGTTGCATAGTTCTCCTCATTCCAACCTTCAAATTCCCTTTTAATAACATATTTAATGAAGGAAACTTATTAAAATATTTAATTAAATTTAATGTTTGCCGTAAGTACGAGACAACAAATATGTAAAATATACAATGTGCATCAGAAATTATTTATCAAAAATTATGTTACACGTTAAGTATTCATTCAGCTGTACTCACTAGGGAACCTGCAAAATCGCAATATAATTTTATTTTTGGACTCTTTAAGTTCTTTTCTCTCCTTAAAAAAACGAAATATTCTACTCATGGCATTGTTACAAATATTTTTGAACACATTTACAACCATCATAATTGTATGGAATTCTAATTGTATTGTTACCATAACATTGTTGTGGCTACCAGGGGAACCAGAGTATTGGACGAAGCACTGAAGTTGACATGCACTTGAAAGTAACTAAAAATTAATACATGCATTAAAAAAATAACTTTGGACAACTTACAAAACTCCGTTAAAACTAACTTACTCCAAGAATGGCAACAGGATTGGTTATTCACTGACCACAAACTAAGGCAAGTTAAAGCTAATGTTAAGGGTAGGGGTAACAAACATCAGCGAGAGACGAAATAGTCCTTAGGAGGCTTCGTACAGGTCATTCTCTCCTAACCCATGGCTATCTATTTCAAATTGCAAGCCATGTCTAAATATAATGTGTGCAATGCTCCGCTTACAATAAAACACATACTCACAGACCGCGAAAAGCGTGACCATATAAAGATGCCACATGACTTACAAGACTTACTTACTGAAGTTAGCCCATAAATTTCCTTCCAACATTTAAAAAACATTAACATGTATTCACAAATTTAGAAGTTTCACACATTTAAAATGTCTGAATATGTATTTGTGTGCATGTTTGTGTGTGTGTGTGTGTGTGTGTGTGTGTGTGTGTGAGAGAGAGAGAGAGAGAGAGAGAGACGTATCTTTGTGAATGTATGTGCGAGATTTTAGAAAAGTTAATCACAATTTAATTTATGTATATACAAATTTTTATTTATTTGATTTAATTATAACAATTAAAAATACACATTTTTTTTTAGTACACTAACAGAAAAATTCTCAATTCTCTGGAGGCATTTTCAAGGTACACGAAGAAAGTCTATTTGCCTTTTAAAAGTCAGAAGTCAAATTTTCGAAATTCATAATTCTAATATATTATAGAGATTTTTCCTAAGAGTAAAATCTCTAAACGTTATGAGCATAGTGACGGGGTAAAGAAACTAGCAATCTACAAGTAAGTTTCTAGTAAAAGTTCTTAGAAAAGTTCTGCTCCCTCTTCTAGGAAAAAATGCCTCTTCCCATCACTTCTAAGAATAAACAACTCTTTCACCTTCTGCTAAGAATAAATTAGTAGACTAGAAAGTCTAATATCAGGAGAGTTTACCGTTTAAAAAAAAAAAAGAAAAGAAAAGAAAAAAAAAAGTAATGAACTTATTTGAATTTTTCAATCTTCAGCCCCCCATTCCTCTTTAACTAACATTAACAAACCAGTCATAAACTTAGACTTAGGAAGAGGAGAGGCATCGACCACTCTCCACTCCCAAAACTTTGAGGTACAAAATATAAAAGTCCGTCACGCAGGGGCTGCGTAAACTAAGCAGCTTTCCCACGAGAAGTTTTACAATAGAAAAATTTCAGAATAGAGGGTCAAACAGTTACGGGAACGGCCCGACCACCTAGCTCTTGACGGAAACTCACGACTAGACCCGAAGTTAGCCGATTTTATCTCAGAAGCTGAAAACAGAAAAATGCAAATATCTTGGTTAATATTCAAGATAGAGAATCAATGTATATAACAATATAAATAGTACATTTAATTTTCAATAAGATTGGTTCTATACAGTTTTTGGATCCGATGCATAATAACGGAGATATTTCGAATTTTTTGAAAATTCCCCCTCTAAACCCCCCTCCCCTCCCACCTGTCCGATTTCAGCCGTTAACGAACTTGATCTTCCTTTTTACATGAAACGATTAAATACCGAGTTTGGTGACGATTAAACAAAATTTGCGACCGCTAGAGTGTTAACAGACAAATATATATATATATATATATATATATATATATATATATATATATATATATATATATAGTTTGAACGGACCTCATTTTCGTCATCTCCTGGGTAGGATCGATGGACATTTGAGGAAATTTTTCGAAAATCGCGTCATGAGTACGACCTCAATAGCTGATTTCCCTTAAAGGAAATCTGCTAAAACAATAACCGAAAAATGGAATAACCCATATTCTATTTGAAAATTATGTTGATACGTTGAAATTTATTTTACAACGTATATGCGATATCCAAAGAAACATACATTCATTCTTTAATTTATAGAGATAAGCAGCATTAGTAAAAAACATTAACGTGTCCTTTTATTTTCTAATATCAGTCTTCACGTCGAATTTCATGTTCCCTAACACATGGGAGTTGTTGATTGAAAATAATAATATGTGTTTTAAATGGATGATAGTTGAAACAGAATATGTATGAATATATTTATAGAAAGGAAAAGCCTATCCTCACCAGAATTTTGCTTGCGAACTCTTTTGGCCGTCCTTAGTTGACATCTACCTTCTTCTCATCCTAGAACAGAAGTATTAACATCGAAATTAGACAATTAAAGTACAATTGTGGTGTATACCAAAGTTCCTTCCTTCAAGTAGTACGATAAATGAAGTTATGATATGTTATACTCTTACTTGCTTATTATAATTATGAGGAATACTGTATGTTTGGAGTATATCAAGAAAAAAGTAAGACCAGTCATAATACTCTCTACAAACATTTATTAAAAAAATAATAGTAATAATTCTTTATTCATAAGAATAAAGTAGCATTGAAGGACTTCATCATCAGTGGCCTACCACACCTACAAAGCAGAGGCCTGGATTCCCACCTTTTTAGTGCTTTTCTTATGCGTAACTGTGTATGTGCAATTACACATAAAAATAGCCCCAAACACGTCTTTCTGTTTTTCTAATTACTATGACTGTTATTAATTAATTGTTGTTCATTATTAATTAGTTTGAAGCAGACTCAGATTCCTGGATGTCAACAATAAAACTCCCTGAAGTTCGCCAATTAGAGAAATTGATGGCATTAGTTGTTATAAATGTTTTTTTTTTCTCGTTGTTTGCATTAATAAAGAAGGTGGGAACTCATTTCCTAATGTTTGATTAACAGCCGTGTATTTATTTATTCTCAAAATGTCTTTTGTACTTATGAGAAATCGAGTTTTATATACAGTGATATATAACTGTTCCCCTGCAAATAACACCTGTGGGGAAAAATAAATAATAATTTATTGAAGTAAATAAATAAAATCATGACCCTGAAAAGTTCAGGATTTTTTCTTTAAAAAAATATATATATTTAATGACTCTTTTAAAGCGTGTATATTTAAACTTTAGAGTGAAATCATATTACACACTGCTCTGGCATAACATAAGAGCCTACTCTGACCAAGTGAGGGTTGTATTAATGTTTTGCATATTCATGCTGGCTAATGGATATGAAGTTTATGCATGCTGCAGAGGGACGAGTCCATAGAGATTACTCCTGATGGTTTTATTGTTGCAAGGTTTCAAGTAGAAGGCAACGGGAAGACACTCCGTGTTTTTGAACATCCTCTTCCTTTCATTTTTCATTAGATATCTCTTAAAGCTAATCAACTATTAAGGTTGTACTCGTGACGTTGCTTTTAAAAAGTCTCATCGCGAAACATCTCATGAATGGAATAGAAGAAAACACAGTAATTTGTGTTTGTGTGTGTGTGTGTGCGTACACGCAGTTGCGTGCCAACGGTTACGTAGTTCACGTACGTCAACTTGGAGTTACAGTGCGTGAAAAATCTTTTTATTGTAGCCCCTGTCGGAAATCCTTTTTTCATTTTATAGAAAATCAAGAAATCATACTCATTGAGATACCAGGAATCGGCTATGTTTGCAGGTGCTTTTGAATCAGAGCATTTCTCAATTAAGTTTAGCACATTTTCCTTATGGTTAAAACAAACGACTAAATTCATTAGTGGCTCGTATGCTTTTCTTGTGTATTTATGCGTGGCAGAAATCGCTTTAGGTGCTTAGTATATTAATTTTATTTGTATTATAATTGAGGATAAGTATCATATAATTATAACTGTAAATAACGAAGCTTAAAAATATTTTGAGGTTTACATATATTTCAAAAGATGATAACATTATTATCTTTGTAATTATGCTCCTGAAGAGTAGGCAGAAATTGGTACGAAGCATATCGGGCGCATTGAAGCATTTCAAAAGGACCTGGTTGTGGTTTGTATTCAAATTTGGCCTAGCCATAAAAATTCTTTATTAAAATTGGTATCTGTTTAGTTTCTAGATACTGCATGCCCACTTTTTCTTTCGTTGTGATATTTTTGGATTCTTCATATTTATGTTCAATGTTATTTCATTTTGAATCAGTTTTTGTTTTTGTAGGCATTCGTTAGCATAGTATTGCTGTGAGCATTTGCTGTTATTTGGAGTAAAGATAAGAATGATTTCAGTTTTTACGCTTTGAAATGCCCCCAATGAGTTTGTTGAATGGATGCGATTAAATTAATAAATGAATTTATCAGTCGTTTCTGCTACTGTTCAGCAGAGGAGAGGGGGTTGTCGTACATAATAAGATGAAGGGTTTATAATGACTTCATAAAAAGGGTTTCATTTGTGTTGATGTGACTGCCAACATCGTTTTTCACTCTGGTTCACTGGTTCTGCCAAAGTCAACATAATCAATTATTATGTCTTCCATAAATTAGTATTGTCTTTCTATGTTAGTGTGTAATTATCACTCGTTTACTCTACTTACTTCAATATCCAGCAAAAAATGGAGGAGTTATATAATTTGTTGCTGTTCTGTGTCTACAAGCCATGGTTTTGCCATTTTGTCGATGACCTGTGGTACCGACCCATGTAAAAGTGCTAAGTAAATCCTTTGATGTATTCAGGTTGAACTCCCTTCAAATGCTTTTATTCTAATCCAACTTGATCCTACCTGGTAGATGACAAAAGTAATGCTCGTTCAAACAAACACGAAATATTTATTTATAGAAATATAAATCGCCTCGATTATTTCAAACTTCATATTTAATCGACTCATGTAGAACTAAAGACAGGTAAGTTAAAGAGCGATTCTGGATTAGCGGGAGTGGGTTTAATGAAGGTTTAAATGTGAAATTGTAAATATCACCACAAGGTTTAAGGAAAGGGTAAAATGTACATTTGATAAATATCTTGCAGAGCGAAAAAAAGTTACATAATCTTTCTTGTTGATAAAGAAATTTAAAACAAAACTATTTGCTGTACATTATTCTCTGTTAACTTTGTTTAATTTTTGTGCATCAATGTTCATTAAACCTATAGCTTAAGGAATTTTCATTTTTTCATGGTTTCGATTCCCATTAAGGAACCTCACCCCATGTAGGAATTTAGTGATGAACTCACTGAATAAATTCCGTCACGCATGGGTCACGTAAGCTAGGCAGATTTCCTACGTGCTGGTGTCACGCGCTAGTGAAAAAGAAAGTATGAATAACCGTTTAATATTTGAGTTACGAAAAAATGCATAGAGCAACAATTTAGTTTAACGAGGTTCTATAAAGTTTTACGATCCGACTCCGATAACGGAGATATTTTTAATTTTCGAATCCCGCCTATAACCCCTCCCCCTGCTAAAATCTTAAGTCCTATTCAGACTAGGAAAGAGTACCTGTAGAGGACCTATCCCGATCTGCAACAGTGAAAGAAAGGTGACGTTAATAAATAACATTTTGATCACTAATCATTTGTCGTTCAGATTAAATTTCAAGCCTGTTCACAAGGGCATCTTATTAAAAGAGAAATAGAGAATAGAATGTTAGATCGCGTCACTTGTGAAACATTCAAGTATGAGGAAAATGCTGCGTGGCGGACTTATTAAAAAGTTGTCTTATTAGTTGACCTGACCAAAACTATGTAGTAGAATCAACTGAATGAGAACATAATTTTCAGCAATAAAACCCTTCATTATATTAAGTTCCAAAAATGTAATAAAAAGATAGATTTATTAGAACAAATTCAAAAAGATAAAAAGTCATTCAACGAAAATTTTGAATTAGGACATTTTTAACGTGTGAAGCAATGGCCATGCATCACACAGTGATAGCCTTGTTTTCCTCGGCCTGGGAAAGGTTTTATCTGTATCAACAATCACTGTTTTCAATCACTGATTCCCGACAAGCCTCACCAGTCTCTGTCAATTGCATCAATCGTAACGTCTCTGATTTATCGTCTATGAAAACTAGATAGTGTGAAAAGAGCACTGAGAAATATTTTAAAATCTTCAAAAAACGATTCAAATAGCTGTGGCCAGCTGATTTAATTCTAACAAGAGACAACAGGTTTAATATTCTTTGATTAAATAATGAATTCAACCAAACGTAAAGCAGCAATAACTCAGTGCTGGACTATCCCTACCCTTAGTAAATACCATAAACCCCAGGCTATTTGAAGCTTCACATTAGCATATCAAATATAGGCAACTGCTTTCATATTGAGTTGTCTTTCGTACGTTAGAACAGCTCAAAACTAGAACCCAAGATGGTTATATCTTTCTATGTAGTTCAACAATTGTTTGCACAGTGTGTCATATTAGCAGATTTCCCTTTAGGGGCACTAGCTATTGAGAATCTACCCACGACGTGATTTTTAAATCATTTCTTCAAATATCCATGGATGCTACCTAGGAGGTGGCGAAAATTAATTCTTTTCAAATATATTGTGCGCAAGAGCAGGGGTGGGGGTGTCTGTTTTCCCTCTAACAGCCATAGCGTTTATTAAAATTCGATATTAGCGATCCAAATAAAACGAAATATAATTTTCATTAACTACCGAGGGGGGTTAGGGGTCACGGAAAATCTATATATGCCCCTTATTATGAGTCAGATCAAAACTTGTTATTTAACCAATATTATTGCAAAATTAATGCTCTATATATTTTGCCTCTAACTGTAATATTAACCGTTAGTTGCATTTTGTAGTTACCACCCTTTAGTAAATCCCTACTCCCACCATTTCAAATTAGCAGAAAGCATCTTATTACAAGATTAAATACCCGTATATTGTTTTCATCAGACGAGGAGGAGGGGGGAGGTTCCACAAGAGGAAGGATAAAGTAAAGATTTCGAAATATCCCCGTTATTAAGAGTAATATTGAAAACTGTTACGTAATTACTCTTGTTGAAATTTAAATTTTCTACAGCTGGTGTTTAATTGGTTTGTCTCTAGCTACTGCACAGTGTTATTGTTTCTTGTTTGTTTGTTGAATTTTGGGCAAAAAACATCAGCGTCATCAATGCCCAACACTCTTCAGACAGTATTTGAGTTCCCCGATCATGGGAATTCGCAGACAAAAGCACACTAAGCCGACTTTTTTATATATTTATTTATAATATTTTTTTTAATTTATATTTTTTATTTCAACCCCGAATACCGGAAAGAAAAACAATAACTGAAACACATCACAATATAACATATTAATTTTATTGAAAACTATGTACTATATCTAGTACTGTAATTTATAATGAACCAGAATACATTTTATCTCAATCAATCAAATTTTATTAGTCCAAAAATTTATGACAGGGGGGCTTACAAGAATATATTTGCATGTATCTCGTACAATAAAGGTCTCGGGATAACAATATTTGGTATTTAAGCTTCGAATAATGTGGTTTATTATATAACAGAGTATTGTTTACGTAACACGAGTAGAAGTGGTGGTTTACTGAAGGCTGAAAACTGGAAAATGCAAATATCTCGATTAATATTCAAGATAGGGAATAAATGTATATAACATCAATTATAGTACATTTAATTTTCAATAAGAGTTATTCTATACACTTTTTTGATCCGACACATAGTAACGGAGATATTTTGAATTTTCAAAATTCTCCCCCTCTAAACCCCCCTCTCCCCCTGGCCCGATATCAGCCGTTAACGAACTTGATCTTTCTCATTACACACATAAAACTACTAAATATCGAGTTTGATAACGATCAAACAAAAATTGCAAAACAGACAAATATATATATATATATATATATATATATATATAAAATTGTAACCTCTGTCTGTACATTGATTTTTTTTTTTCGCGAAATTTCACGATAACTTTTCGTTTCACATGTCATAGACACCATAACTGCATTTTATTTCTTTGGTGTGTGTTTGTTTGTTTGTTTATTTGTTTGTTTGTTACCTTTTCACGCATAAACGGCTGCACCGAATTTTATGAAACTAGGTATGTATATTACAACTAGCCCACCTTAGACTTTAGGCTGTATTAATATTCGCTAAGACAAACAGGAGCGGGGGTTATAAGGGAGGCCTGAAATTAAAAATAGCGATATTTCGTTTCCTATTGCTTTTTCAGCAAACATGCCCATTGCAAAAGTTGTTTATTTTGTAATTTAGAGTAACTTTTGTTATATGCACTTTTGTCGTATACCTAAGTATAAATGAGTTATACGTTAAAAACTACTGCGGAATTCAACAGTTTTATTTGGCACAACCGAACTAAACCAAACTCGTTATGTGAATTAGCACTAACGCTTTCCTTATAATAAGCCATACTAACATTTCTAGGGACGGGCAGGAGTGGGGGTTATAAGGGCGGCCTGAAATTAAATATAGTGATATTTCGTTTCCTATTGGGGTTTCGGCAATATGCACATAACAAAAGTTGTTTATTTTGTTATTTAGAGAAATTTGCTCAACAATTCTTTTCAATATGAACTACCAGGTACCTCACCTGGAAAAATTAATTCAAATATAATATTTTGTCCTTAATAATTTAAATCTATGCATAATGCACAGGAAACGGGAAATATGACAATATGGAGGACAGTGAAGTCTTACATAAATAATTAATTATATTATTAACAAATCCACAGAAACGACGGGTATTAACCCTAAACACTGGGAAGGGTAAATGTCAAAATATTGTGCAAAGTAAAGCCTTGCCAAAAAAATACCATCACCATCCAGCCTCAAATGAATCCCGGGCGAAGCCGGGTATCTGAGCTAGTATATACATATACATATACAGTTTTGAACGGACCTCATTTTCGTCATCCTCTGGGTAGGATCGATGGACATTTGAAGAAAAATTTCTAAAATCGGGTCATGAATACGACCTCAATAGCTGATTTCCCATAAGGGAAATCTGCGAATACGCTTATTGGACACTGATTGCTTGAGTACTTCTGTAGGCGATACCCATCTATCCTCTACGTCATATAAAGATATTTAATTCACAACTGCGACCTCCGGAGCATTACGCTGCTGCTATGTTCACTCTCTCAGAATGTATGACGTCGCATCTTACCTTGTCTTCCGTGTTTCTCCTTAAGTAAGGCCCCGATATTATCAGTATCTAGTATTTTAACTTTCGCGTTATATTAGTTAATTATTAAAATGTTAGGAGGGTCTCTGGGGATTTACTTAAGGAAGAAACTTAAAAAATAACTGCTAATTTGTGAAACATAAATATAAATACCAAAAATTATTTTTTTCATGCTTCGTGTTTTTTCTTTAAGATAGTTTTTAAAACATATTTGAACGTGTCTTATTATAATAGATATTTACGATTTAATATTTTACCCCTGCTTTTAATTTTTCGTCCAGTTTGGTAAACACCAAATAAATACATACCTGCCAAGGTGTATGTATATTTGTGTGTTCATTTTTTGGTACTTTATTTTTAACGATCACATTTCACTTATCTATTGTTAAGATCGATAGTCATTAAAAGAAAGTTTTAGAAACTTTCAAAATCTGCCTAACGATGATTCAATCAGACATCCAAACACTGACCTTTCGAAATATTAACGGAAAAAAAACGATTAGCGAAATTAACAACCTTCTAACTAAACAGTAAATGAGCATTTTATATGGAATATTTGCTTATCTATTAACCGATAACAGGTTATACACTTAAACCGTACGTCACGTTGCCTTGTATGGATCTAAAACAATTCCATCTTAAATTAACTGTTGTGTCTTACTTGATTTTTGTGTTTGCCTTCAACTCAAGAACAGGTTTAAAATGATTATATTAAAAACATTGATTTACTGTATTTGCAATAATGAATAACAATTGTATTACCATCCTTTACAAAATTTAATAAAATTTAAACTGTACTTCAATAATTAATTTTAAAAGAGAGACACATTAACAGTCGATATTTAAATAATAACAAATATAAAATTGGACAAAATCCTGGAATGCTGACTCATGATGTAAATAAGGACTAAATAACTATATTATTCGTTTATGGAGATTATTTTCCTGGCAGCAACTATCAGGAATGTTAGGATAGATAAAAATGCGAGCATTTGAATAAGCTGTCAGGCGATATATTAATTTATTTACCTGAAAACAATATAATAGAGTAGAGAGGGACTGAGAGGGGATTCTGCCTGTATCTGATCAATAGCACATTCCGCGCCATACTCATCGAGTCGATACGCAGGCTCTCAGAATCGACTCTTGCTTAGATCGAGTTCCGGCATCATTAATAACAGCTGCTTTCCTTTCAATTACCAAGAGTTAAGGAAAATTAAGACCACCCCCTCCCTCCCACCAACTTAACGGGAATTTTCCAAAGCAAGTTGGGCTCAAGGACTTGTGTAAAACTTTTTTGGAAATACGAGATTGTAAAATATTTTAAACATACTGAAGGGTTCTTGTCCAACCGCTCTTTGGAGATAAGATAAATGAATGTCTGAAAAATAGCCTTTATTTTGCCTCAGATGTCAGAGACAAAATAGTTCATTAAGAACATTAATTATATATTAAGCTAAATAATTATGAACTTACAAAATTGTTATATACTTACTATTAATAAAAGTAAAAATAAAAAAAAAACTGGGATTCAATAAGTAATTAATTACATCCTCAATTGCATAGTTATCATTATTATATTAATTAAGTCCGGTAAGACAACTATGACTTAGGCCTTCCCTTTAGACAGTAGTAGACTGCACACCATCCAGAGGTGACCAGTCTTCTTGGAAGCCCAAGTAGTCGCCATCTCTTCATCCAAGCATGTCTATCTCTGGTCAATCTCCACCACATTGCTCCTGCCATTTCTTTCATCCAGTCTGCCCATCTTTTGGCCTGTCTTTCCCGTCTTTTAGCACATTTCCCTTAAGGGAAATCAGCTATTGAGGTCGTACTCATGATGCAAGTTTCGAAAAATTTCTTCAAATGTCCATCGATCCTACCCAGGAGATGACGAAAATGAGGTCCGTTCAAAATTATATATATATATATATATATGTCTGTTAACGCTCTAGCGGCGCAACACTTTCTTGTTCTAAAAACATCGTTACCAAGCACTAGGAATTTAATCGTTTTATGTAAAAAGGAAGATCAAGATCGTTAACGAGCTGAAATCGGACTCAGTGGGAGGGGGGGGGGGTTTAGAGGGTTTTTTTTTTTTGAAAATTCAACATATCTCCTTTATTATGCGTAGGATCGAAAAATTGTATCTAGACAAATCTGTCGACTTGCAAATTAAATCTTACGTCATTTCCAAATACGCGACTCTCTCTCTCTCTCTCTCTCTACTGAACCGAGATATTTGCATGTATGTATTTTGCGTGTGGTCAACTAGGCTATTTCGGACTTTCCACCGAAGACAACTCTGATTTAGGCCGTTTCCATAACTATTCGTCTCTCGTGAATAGGTTTAGAGGTTAGGTTAACTGTTTTTTGGGGCTAGAAGCCCAACTACTGGGTTATTACGCCCTAAATAATCGTTTTAGGTTTAGAGGTTTTTTAATCTCCACTACAGTTGTTATTAGGCAGATTTCTCTATTGTAAAACTTCACGTCTGCAAATCATCTTAGTTGGCCTATCTTCCCCTGCGTGACGGACTTTTTTTTTTAGGTTGCATGGAGTCCATAGAGTTATTTGCTTTGACTATCTTTCATCTGGACCATTTCAATGATTCCATGAACTTTTTTTTTTACTACTCATCTCAAATTAACAATAAGCTGGTATATCCTGAAAAGGCCTTATCCAAGCATAAACATTAAATATTGTTTTAAAGGGCTTTTACTGTGTGAAATATAGCTACTCGTCATATGTTCAGGGTGACCAACATTTAAGGTTTTACGTTCTATACTACTCGGCTTTTATCAGATTTCAGATATCAAAGCAGCTATTGAGGTTGTACTCATGAAAGGATTTTCTAATAACTTCCTCAAATGTCCATCGATTCTACCCAGGAGATGACAAATGTGTGATCCGTTCACATATATATATATATATATATATATATATATATATATATATATATATATATATATATATATATATATTAGTTTGGTCACAACCAAATTCGTTATTTTAACGTTTTATGTAAAACTAAAGGCTAATAATTGAACAGTTGGGAGGAGGGGGTTTTGGGGGAATTTCGAAAATTCAAAATATCTCCGTTACTATACGTCGGATCGAAAACTTGTATAGAACCAATCTTATTGCAAATTTATTTTCATATAAATGTTTTCATATATAATTTTTCTCAATCTTGAATATTAACAGAGATATTTGCAGTTTTTAATTGTCAGCCTTCAGTAATTCCCCACTTCTACTGATGTCATACTAACAATAAGTTGTTATATCTTGAACCATTTTATTCAAAGCTTAAATGCCAAGTATTGTTTTATTATGTAAAGTGACATGCAAATACGTTGTATGATGCCGCCATCAATTAGGATTTCCAGCACGTGAAAATCCGCTTAGTTTACACAGGCCCTGCGTAGCAAACTTTTTTTTTTGTTGTTAGTATAGGCTAAAATAAAATCCAACGTTGAACATTAGTAACCGAAATAAATAAAAGGCCTTTTACAACATAGAATTTAAAATATTGGTGGTCACCTTAGAAGCGAGCCAGTTACTTTAGTGGGAAATAAATGAATTTAAAATATATTCTAATTAAATTGCGCTTGGAATGAAACTCTCCAGCCAGGTGATGAGAAACCCTTTGGCTTTCCTTCTCTTAATCAGTTATCATCTCCGTAAGGCCAGTAGGTGATCTAGTACCTTAAGGTATCTACCCGCGAAATTCGCAAAGATTACATTGCCTACCAGTGTAAAGGACTTCATTTCAGGACAGGTAGAAAACAGAAATGAACATTCAGAATATGCACATGTATCATATAAAAAGTACGTCACGCAGGGGCTTAGTAAATCAAGCAATTTCCTTTGCGCTGGACGACCCGCTGGTGATCTCATCATGTATTATCTATTTCTTAGTAAATATCTAATGAGTAGAAGTGGGGGTTTAATGAAGGCTGCAAAAAAAATAAAATATAAATTATTCCCTTAATATTTCTGTTACGACAAAGTATGTAGATCAACAATTGTAGATCATCAGTAATTTAACAAAATTGAGTTATAATAACGGCGATATTTTGAATTTTCGATCCCCCGTCTAAATGCCCTTCCTATTCCTGGTCTGATTTGAGCCATTAACGAATATGATCTTTAGTGTTGACTGAAACGGTTAAATATCGAGGAAGGTATAGATCATAAACATTTTCGAGCAAAGAACTTAGAAATGTTACTCGTAATTGATGGCACCGTCACACGAAGTATTTGCATGTATATCACATAGAAATGTTAATTGATGGCTCCGTCACACGAAATATTTGCATGTATATCACATAGAAATGTTAATTGATGGCACCGTCACACGAAGTATTTGCATGTATATCACATAGAAATGTTAATTGATGGCTCCGTCACACGAAGTATTTGCATGTATATCACATAGAAATGTTAATTGATGGCACCGTCACAAGAAGTATTTGCATGTATATCACATAGAAATGTTAATTGATGGCTCCGTCACACGAAGTATTTGCATGTATATCACATAGAAATGTTAATTGATGGCTCCGTCGCACGAAGTATTTGCATGTATATCACATAAAAATGTTAATTGATGGCTCCGTCACACGAAGTATTTGCATGTATATCACATAGAAATGTTAATTGATGGCTCCGTCACACGAAGTATTTGCATGTATATCACATAGAAATGTTAATTGATGGCTCCGTCGCACGAAGTATTTGCATGTATATCACATAGAAATGTTAATTGATGGCTCCGTCACAAAAAGTATTTGCATGTATATCACATAGAAATGTTAATTGATGGCTCCGTCACACGAAGTATTTGCATGTATATCACATAGAAATGTGAATTGATGGCTCCGTCGCACGAAGTATTTGCATGTATATCACATAAATGTTAATTGATGGCTCCGTCACACGAAGTATTGCATGTATCTCACCTAGAAATGTTAATTGATGGCTCCGTCACACGAAGTATTTGCATGTATATCACATAGAAATGTTAATTGATGGCTCCGTCACACGAAGTATTTGCATGTATATCACATAGAAATGTTAATTGATGGCTCCGTCACACGAAGTATTTGCATGTATATCACATAGAAATGTTAATTGATGGCTCCGTCACACGAAGTATTTGCATGTATATCACATAGAAATGTTACTCGTAATTGATGGCACCGTCACACGAAGTATTTGCATGTATATCACATAGAAATGTTAATTGATGGCTCCGTCACACGAAGTATTTGCATGTATATCACATAGAAATGTTAATTGATGGCTCCGTCACACGAAGTATTTTCATGTATATCACATAGAAATGTTAATTGATGGCTCCGTCACACGAAGTATTTGCATGTATATCACATAGAAATGTTAATTGATGGCTCCGTCGCACGAAGTATTTGCATGTATATCACATAAAAATGTTAATTGATGGCTCCGTCGCACGAAGTATTTGCATGTATATCACATAGAAATGTTAATTCATGGCTCCTTCGCACGAAGTATTTGCATGTATATCACATAAAAATGTTAATTGATGGCTCCGTCACACGAAGTATTTGCATGTATATCACATAGAAATGTTAATTGATGGCTCCGTCACACGAAGTATTTGCATGTATATCACATAGAAATGTTAATTGATGGCTCCGTCACACGAAGTATTTGCATGTATATCACATAGAAATGTTAATTCATGGCTCCGTCGCACGAAGTATTTGCATGTATATCACATAGAAATGTTAATTGATGGCTACGTCGGACGAAGTAGTTGCATGTATATAAAGTAGAAATGTTTTTTGATGGCTCGGTCGCACGAAGTATTTGCATTATATCACATAGAAATGTTAATTGATGGCTCCGTCACACGATGTATTTGCATGTATATCACATAGAAATGTTAATTGATGGCTCCGTCACACGAAGTATTTGCATGTATATCACATAGAAATGTTAATTGATGGCTCCGTCGCACGAAGTATTTGCATGTATATCACATAGAAATGTTAATTGATGGCTCCGTCACACGAAGTATTTGCATGTATATCACATAGAAATGTTAATTGATGGCTCCGTCGCACGAAGTATTTGCATGTATATCACATAGAAATGTTAATTGATGGCTCCGTCACACGAAGTATTTGCATGTATATCACATAGAAATGTTAATTGATGGCTCCGTCACACGAAGTATTTGCATGTATATCACATAGAAATGTTAATTGATGGCTCCGTCGCACGAAGTATTTGCATGTATATCACATAGAAATGTTAATTGATGGCTCCGTCGCACGAAGTATTTGCATGTATATCACATAGAAATGTTAATTGATGGCTCCGTCGCACGAAGTATTTGCATGTATATCACATAGAAATGTTAATTGATGGCTCCGTCGCACGAAGTATTTGCATGTATATCACATAGAAATGTTAATTGATGGCTCCGTCACACGAAGTATTTGCATGTATATCACATAGAAATGTTAATTGATGGCTCCGTCACACGAAGTATTTGCATGTATATCACATAGAAATGTTAATTGATGGCTCCGTCACACGAAGTATTTGCATGTATATCACATAGAAATGTTAATTGATGGCTCCGTCACACGAAGTATTTGCATGTATATCACATAGAAATGTTAATTGATGGCTCCGTCACACGAAGTATTTGCATGTATATCACATTATAAAGTTCCGCTGAAAACAATGTTTCCTATTAAAGTTTGGAATAAGGCGTTATACGATATATTGACTTGTTAACGTGCGATGACTAAGAAGAAAGGGTGGGGTTTACTAAAAACTAAAAAATGCAAATATCTAGGTTAATATTTGAGTTAGGGAAAAAGTATACAGAACAACATTTATAGAAAATTAAATTTGCAACAAGGTTGGTTTTATACAACTTTTTGATCCAACTCATAATAACGGAGGTATTTTGAATTTTTATCCACACTAAACATCCACTCCTCCCCCCGGTCCGATTTCAGTTGAGGATTGATATTTAGGGTCTACATGAAATGCTTATATATAGAGTTTGGGAAGGATCAAACCAAAATATTATATATATATATATATATATATATATATATATATATATATATATATATATATATATATTCCTCTCCTAATTTGAGGAAATTTCTCGAAATTCGTGCCATGAGCACAACTGCAATAGCTGATTTCCTCTAAGGGAAATATCATCTTATGCTAACTAACTTATTTTTATTTTTTTTAAAAAGAGATAAGTACAATTTTACTGAAATTAATAAAATGATATAAATGTTTTCCCCCAATTTCCAGTTTCTGGGATTCAAGGATCTTTAGACTTAACTGATTTAATGAAGTTAACTCACCAGCAGGTCTGATGCAGAACACCTAGAATGATCGAATACAGCCAAGTGAATTTAAAGAAATGGAATGTTTTTGAACCAGTACCTGATGAAGTTCTCCAGTCCATTGAGCTTGCACATGTATTTGGTAAGTATCTCGTTCAAAGAACTTGATCTTACTCTATTCAACACTTGAGACCTTATCTATCAATATTGTTTTTGCAATTTATATTATTCAATGTAATAATTAATAAAATTGATATTTAATTAGTTTTTCATCCACATTTTCATTTATTATACCACATTTATTAGAAGTTAATGCAGAACCCTTTTGTGGTAGGAAGCATACACATTGAATAAAATTTAAATATACCAGGAATAATGAAATTAAAAAATAGATGGTCAAAGTTAACATTTCTCAATAACCGTGGTTGCTCTTCAATATTTTTACACCTAAGTGAGGTATGTTTTGAAAATATTTCGGACAGTAGGCATTTCAAGCTAGAAATATTTTGATCATTTTTCCTTACTTTAGTTGGCGTAGAAGCCCTCATTTTCATATGAGATTGCCATTGTCGAAAAAAAACAAAACAAATGTCAATCAACCTTGTAGTAAATTGAATATTGAAGAAAGAGGTATATAATTTGTGCAATTTTTAGTGGCATTTGATCTTTCAGTGTGATGTTTGTTAATATGTGTTAGTATCCAGGTTGGGTCCTCTAATATTTATTAACTCCAATAAAATATTTCTTTACTCATAGAAGAGGCAATTATGACAATATAATATTTTCATTAGGACCAGGCGTTTAGGAATATTCTTCCATTTAGGCTTCTTACTCCTTTGTCTGTTTTTTCCTACTTAGTTCATAGTTATTCTAGTTGAGCTTAAACACTAAATAATAAAAATAAAAGTGGACCAAAAATTCAGACCTCACCCTTCCCCCCCCCATTCTACATCCGATTTCAGCCATTAACTTATATGATCTTTAGTGTTGAACTTAACAGTTAAATAATGACCATGATATCGAACAAATAAACATTTTCGAGTCAAGGCCACCAAATCTTAATTGATGATGCCATCACCCTACATATTTAGATATATCTCACTTACTAAAATTTCAATGAATCAAGTATTTGGTATTTAAGCTCTGAATAGAAAGGTTTCATGATATAACACCATATCATTGATATGACATGAGTAGGAGTGGACATTTATTGAATGCAAATATTTCAGTTAATATTCATGATAGCGGAAATAAAGTATACAACATTTAAAGAAAATTACATTTGCAATAAGATTGACTCTATATAATTTTTTGATTGCACTTATAATAATGGAAATAACTTGAAATTTCAAACCACCCCCCCACTAAACCCTCCCTCCCCCAGTCCGATTTTGGCTGTTAAAGTACTTGATCTTAAGTTCAACAAGAAACATATAAATATAAAGTTTGGTTATGACCAAACAAAAATTTCAACAACCTGAGCGGTAACAGAAAAGTACACACACACACTTATATAATTTTGAATTGACCTCATTTACATTACCTCCTAGTTACAATGGACATTTGAGGACATTTTTCAAAAATCACATCCCTTTAATATAAAATACTCTAAGCCCCCATATTTAATGCCTTATTAAATACAGAACGTTATTGGGTTCTTCAAGTTTTGCTAATGTGACTATGGAATGTTATTGAGGTACAACAAGTTACAAAGGTGCGTTATGTTCGATAAATGTATTACATAGTCGATATACAGAGATAAGGAAGGAAATATACAATCATAGGGTTATAATTGTCAGAAATAATGGTTCTCTTACAATTTTTTTCTTAGATACCAAATTTATTCATAGTAGTAAGAATAATTTAAGAGGTAATTTTTTTTTTATAGAAAGTCTTTCTTTCTCAGGAGCTGAAGGAGAAAGTGCCTACTTTGTTACTTCAGATGATGAAGTTTTTGCTATAGGTCAGAATGTGTTGGGAAGGTTGGGAATTGGAAGCCAATTGCTCTTGGAGGCTAAAACTCCAACGAGGTTAAATAACCTTTGCGGAAAATCAATAATGTGTAAGTTTTAGTATGTAATAGTACCTTCACTAATTATTCTTTTTTTAATGGTTGTTTTGTTTAGAATTTAATTTACTATTTATTCTCATGTTCAATGCTACATTTTTATCACTGAGGAGCTTTAGAAGAAAATTCACTATATTAGTAAAGAAAATTAGCATTTACGTTTTATTCTGCTTAAGTTAGATTTTTTTTGGAACAATATTTGAAGTTTTGATAAAGTATTTTTTTTTCCATTATTATTACATGTTACTAAAATTTCTCTGGGATTCTTGTGTAAGAAAATCTCAAACTGCTAAAAGTCCATCATTCCGGGGCTGTGAAACTGAACCCTCCTGCATTCCATATATCTTTATTACAAGTCAGATTGAAAAATGTTATATAACCACTTTTCTTTCAATTTAATTTACTATAATTAGTGAACTATCCAATTGTTGTTCTAGTGTTTTCTCTAACTAGAATACTGACCGATGTATTTGCATGTTTCAGTTTTCAGAATTATATGAACACCCTCATAAAGGCATGAATGCGATTTTTACTTAGAGCACCTGAAGGAATAAATATTTCTTGCCCAGTTTAAATTTCAAGTCCTATTTGCATAGGCTTCTTATTACATAAAAAATGTAAATTAGATAATGTCAGATCAGCAGCATGACCAACATGTCGAAAATATGCTAAATTTATGCAGCCCCTATTTATGGACTTTGATAAATTATGCTCATTTATTTTGGTGTGCCCCCAAATTTAAATTGATAGAAATTTAGAAAATAGGTCTTAATAACAGAAAGTCTACTCTTAGAGTAGTGGCTCCAAAGCCCTGCCGCTAACATCCATTATATAGCAAAGCACCTGATGATGGCACTTTAATGCCGAACGGCCTTTTGCGTAAATAAAGAAATTGGTGGAAACTTTCTGTTATTAAGACCTGTTTCCCAGATCTGCCCTCTCACATCCAGCAACATACAAATTATGTTAGAAAATTAGTTATATGCTCTTGAATTTTACATGTAATAAATTAAGAATTTGTTTAACAGGTTTTACCACATCAATGATTCATACACTCGCATTGTCCAAAAGTGGTAAGGTTTATTCCTGGGGAAGTAATACTTTTGGTCAGATTGGAAATGGTTCACTGCGAACTCAAGATGAACCAGGCCGAGTGATTTTTCCAGAAGATGTTTGTATCCAGCAGATTGCAACAGCAGACCGTTATTGCCTAGCTCTTACTGAAAACAACAGAGTAACTCACGTTTTGCAATTATTTTTCTTACTCTCTATTTTCACAATTACTCTCTATTTTCACTTGCTAATCGGAGTCATGAGTTAACTCGCAGCTGGGCAATAGGAACTTATTCAGTGACAAACTCATTAAATAAATTCCTTAATCCCACCCTGGCTAGAAAAGGGTGGTAACCTGTAGATAACCTGTCCTAATTAGCCTTAGTAGAACAAACTGGACGTTAATAATTAGCAACCACTATATTTAAATAATAATTTCATATTTCAAAACCATATTTTCTAATAATCATTCATCTTAATGTTGTACATATCGGAGGCAATGAATTTTCCATACATCCTCTTGTTGCAAATATTCTTGTTTAATGGGATGAAGAAAAAAAAAGAGAAAAAAATTGCAATATTAAACATTTCTGTTGCAGTTGTATCACTGGGGCGATCTCAACTGGGATCATTTGTATCAGCAGCCTGTTCCATTAGAAATAAATCTTCCTTATGAATCAGTTATTGTCAATATTTGTTGTGGAGCTTTCCATGCTACGGCTCTAACAGATGAAGGAAAAGTAAGTTTGTAACATCTATATATAAACAATTTAAGCTTAGTGTATCATTTTGAGAAGGAAAGACCATTTTTATTCAACCTGACATACCTTAGCCTTCCTGCTACTGATAATGAAGCTCTTCCAATATAATTTTAATCTGGATTTAATACTTAATTTCAAATTGTCTGGGGGAATCCTTTTCAAAATCCTTTCCTCTTGCTATGCCCGCCCTCCATTCCATAGCAACTTGTCTCTTTCTATTTTTAATCAAACATGTTTATTCGAATACAACAATTCTTCATTTACTGTATTAATTTATTTTCCTCTTGAAAAAAATGAAATATGTTTCTATATTTCAAGCTGTTTCTAAATACTGGAAATATCTACCTGGCACAATTAATAATAATAAATTTTTAATATATTATTATTTTTTTTTTTGGCAGATAAACATAATAAAGTAGCAATAACATAAACAAACATGTGGTTTCTCGCCAGTTGACCATTAGTTGTCAAGATAATTGGAGATATAAAATTGTTTTTTGCAATACACAATAATGGGGATATTTAAAAATTTTTGACAACAACTTGATCTTTCATCTTACCTCCTTTGATCTTATGTTTAAATATCAAGTTCAATAGTAATCAAACACAAATTTTGGCTGCTGGAATGTTAACAAACAAGTGACCACAAATTTTATTTAATAATTGCCAAACTTGATAACTACACATTTCATATATAACTAATGATCAATTTCTAAGTGACTGAAATCAGAAATAGAGGATAGGGAGCTTAGGGAAGGAGTAAATTGTAAATATCTTATGACACATTAATTTAAATTAAAATAATAAATATTAAAATATTTTGTTGAGCCTGAACGAAATTACTTTTATATATTTTCCTTTTCAGTCTTCAATAGGCAGTCTTTAACATGGGCTTTTTCTATTTTTATTTAATATATAGTTTTTTTTTTTAAATCTTAAGATTTTCTGAAATATTTATATTCCTCTTATATTAAATATTTTTTACACCAGAAATATATTGTCTAAATGCTTCCAATATGACCAATGATTTCCAATACTGGCATGTGGAACTCTATAACACAAATGAAAAAATCTCAATGAATTGAGAACAGTAATAACATCCAGATGAAACTACTAATTTTTTTTTTTTTTTTCGAAAACAAATCAATTCTATTCAGTACCAACTAAAAATTGCTTATGTTGTCACTACACAGCACAATTAATTAAAAAATAAATCACTAACAAATTTAAGATTATATTTGTAGAAATTAAATTTCAAGTTTGGAAAATGTACTTCTAGGTTTTAGCATGGGGCTGTAATGACTCAGGTCAACTGGGAAATGAAGGAACAGAAATTCAATTAGACCCAAGCATTGTCCGAGGGCAAATTGAAGACCAGTTCATTATAAAAATTGCATGCACCGTTCTCACTACTGTTGTCCTGACTCAGGAAGGGATCCTTTATGCATGGGGCTCCATAGGTGGTGACATTCCTATTGGACAACCTAAGGAGATAATACGTTACCCTCAGAGAGTGTTGTTCAGGTAAATATTATTTTACACACTGAGTAATAGGTTTTACCTTTTTTATATTGGTGGTTTGATAGATCCGAATAAAGTATAGCTTGAACGCATTCCAGTGGTTTCATTAAGTAAAAAAAAAGTGTAAATTTCACAATATAATCTAGATGTAGTGGCTCTGGCTCATCTAGAGATCCACTGTTGGGCGACTGATAAGCATATCTGACTGATTATATCCTAATAAGTAATTGTATAAGGTACAGTGTGCAAGTCACAAGGTTTATGATTTTAAAAAGTCCCTGTCATGCTCTATTGCTGTAGTATTGCTGCAGAAGGAAAAATTCTGCAATATGTTAGGATGCAAATCTTATGGATCTTGTGAGAATGCAGAGGATTAAGAAAAATAATACTATTTTACATATATGGCCAAGATGTACAATTAAATACCAAATTTGTATTACACAACTTTAATGTTCTTGGAATAAATACTGTAGGGCAACAACAATTGTTTATGATACAATATGTTTCCTTATAAGGACATATATATCTTAGGTGTAAGGCAACCTTTGGATTGATAATGAATAAGAGGAAGCAAGGATAGGTATAATATTCAAAACTGAGAATGATCAAAACAAATGCATACTTACATAAGTGTATATCTTAACAAGCAAAAAAGCCATTGATAACAGAAAGAGAATTTATGAAGCTATAAAATTTGAGGAAATGAAGAAGCATTTTCAGGAAAAGCTAGGGATTCAATCAGTAAACTGAATTCAGATAGTCGAACAAGGGAGCCTGTCAGTAAGTATCGAAATCAAGTATATAGCTAAATTCTTGACTTTTGGTCATTGAACCATCATATCCCCCGGCGAAATGCTCCTGATTTCTCGTAGTACAAAGAAGAGGCTATTATCAGGAAAGAAAATGTACCTAAAAGGGAAAGAAATTTAAATGTTATAACTGTAGGGATATAGCCCCCTATTCTCCCTAACTTAAGATAACAAGACCCCCTCAGTGGCTATTTGTGAAAGGTTTGTTAAAAGGCACAATGGGGTTCCATGAGGAGTATCAGAATGGATTTTACCCAGAGCGATACACCAGAAATTACCTATACTCTATTAGACAAATACTTGAGAAAGCGATTCAGTATAAATTCGATCCTCACTATGTCTTCATTCATATTTGTTGGCGTATGACAATGTTGAAAGGCTTAAGTAGCTGGATGCATTATAATATGTTGCCATACCTGGGAAGTTATTGATGAGAATGAGTGAGGACAAATTTTTTTAAGGGCTAAAGCAGAGTTGGGATCTCTGTTAGCATTGAGGTTTCCACAGTCTTAAGGCAAAGAAATCCATGTTCAACTATATTATTTAACTTTTCCCTAAAAGTAGCAATCTGAAACTAAAGTCCATCATGCAGGGGCTGCGTAAACTAAGCAGATTTCCCACGTGAAGTTATGGGACTGTGAGAGAGCAGCACATATCATACATCAGAACTAATGTGGCACTCAGGTCAACTGGGAAATGAAGGAACAGAAATTCAATTAGACCCAAGCATTGTCCGAGGGCGAATTGAAGACCAGTTCATTATAAAAATTGCATGCACCGTTCTCACTACTGTTGTCCTGACTCAGGAAGGGATCCTTTATGATGAACTTTTAAAGAGAGCATAATATCATTTTTGTTATTAATGATATATTACACTGGTTAGGGTTCAAGAGATCCTCTGAATTTAATGTAGTTCTTTTAAATAAAAAGCACAAGTGATTTAAAGAGCGAAATTCAACTAGAAACAGAAGTAAAATTCACTGATAAGTGGATCTTTTAATGTGTTAAATAAAAAGATGTTATATAACCACATTTATTTAATAAAAGTATGGTTTTAATTGTTGTTTTATAGGTTTTTCTCTGTGCAAAAATAGTTTTTGTATTAAATTAAATTAATATAGAAGCAGATTTTGATTATATTACAAACTTTTCTGCTACAATTCTAATTTGGCAATATTTGATAATAAATTATTTATTTTTTAATAGGAAAGATATCATTGACATAGCATCCAACAATTATTCAAAATTCATTTGTGCAGAGGGAAAAGATCCTCACAAATTTTATTTTTGGTGTTTTGATGGTAAGTCATTATTTTTTTTCTTACAATACTTGTCAATTAGTTGTAAAGAAAGGAAAACCTTTTGGCCCTGAATGTATGGTCCCACAATAGTTGAAGTCCAGCATCTATAAAAAGGTCTATCCTTTGATTACATGTAGTTCACAATACATAGAAATTGGATGTGCAATTACAGGTGGTCTCCTATGGGTGGTTGTTTCAATTCAAAGAACTTCAAATAACCACTATTATAGTAACTGGACCCATTTGAAATTTAATTTACTCTCAATTGAGTGTCAATGGTTTTTCATTGTGCTTTTGGAGCAGAACTTAGTATTAATTAAGACATACTACATAGAAAAATAACTATTGCCCCATAAATAAATAACTCAAAATTTATATAACATTACATCAAAAACTGTAGGTTTCCTCTTAAAATAAAATTTAATTATAATTTAAAACCTAGTTTAGTTTTTCATCAAACTATGGCTCAAAATCTGATTCTATTCAGGTCAATTCTCATTAAAATCATCACTTGGATCTGAATTAAAATGGACAATTTTTGTTTTTTTTTACTATCAAATGGATATAATATAAGGTTTCAATAATTACTAGAATTATGATATGTATTCATTCATTTTTTTTTCTTAATTTTTTATGATAATATTAATTTAATCTTAACTTAATTATTTATTCATTTCACTTGATTTATGATATTGTTGTTTCATGCAACAATGCTTGATTGTTATCATTTATTTATTGATAAATAAATAATAACAATCAAGCATTAAATTAAATGAAAAGCAAAGAAAAAAGAAACTAACAAAATTATACCAAACAAAAATGAAACACAAAAGTAACCAAAAAACAAAAACAGAAATGGATCAAAAAACAGAAGTGGAAAACATAAATAAAACGGAACACAAAATAGAAATAGAAAACAAAAAACATAATGGAACACAAAAACAGATATTTAAAACAAAAACAGAAAAGGAACATAAAAAACGGAATGGAACTCAAAAAACAAAAATGAAACACAACAAAGAACAGGGGAAGGGAGGAAACGAAGACAAAATTCAAAACTACATAAAAAATTGAAACGTAATAATTGAAAATAGAAACAATGCTTTATTATATCTCCACTTAAATCTTTATTTAATTAATTTGAATCTTTATATATTAAAACAATTTACATAGAAGCTTGTTATATAGTTGTGTTAATTATTGTTTTAATAGCATCACCTATCATTTTTTGAAATGTTTTGTTTATCTATTCTTCCATTGCCTTTAATACTGTAATGCAAATTATTTATATTAAAAACTTAAAAATTTATGGGTAATTAAAATAAAGAGTATCTTTAATTCAAGAATTAATAATTTAATTATTGTTCATACCAGTGAGTTTTACATGCACAGTGATAAAAATGAGTCTCATATAAAGAAATAAATAAAATTAAATAATTGAATTTCTTACTATCCATTAAAACCAATAAAATATAAAGTATCAAGGATTTTCTTTACTTCCTCTCTCATGGTTTTAAATAATCCGAAAGTTGCGATCAAATCTGAACTTGAGCCATTAAATCTGCATTTTCTATCGGATCAAAGAATACCGTTGAATTATTACAAAGCCATAATAACACATCATAATTTGGTTATTTCATATTCCAGGTGAAGATAACTTACAACCTGAGGTACAGAATTGCTCTTGCATCCTTGATGCATTTGCTGGTCAAGCCTTGCCTGTTGTCATGCGCAAAAGAGCTCAAGAACCCAGAAACACAATGGTTCAGAACGATCTTGACATAATCCAAGACAATGATCAATTATTAAAACCAATGCAAGGGCCAGTGAGGGACATTGGAAAAGCTTTATTTAATAAAAGTGTAAGTATAAGTTATATAAATGATTTTGATGAGTATGCAATGTAAAAGATAATAGTTATCCTTCATTAAGTAAGTATTACATGAGTGGGGAATTTTCTAGGAAGATATAAATACTTCAATTTTTATTAATTAATTGAGGGTCAGGTGTCCATGTGTATTGGGAATATGTCGTAATGTGAACTTGGCCTTTAGTTTTACATAAAATGTTTAAATATAGAGTTTGGTAAGGATCAAACAATAATTTGTGATGGCTAGACTATTAACAGGTGTGTGCTTGTGTGCATGTGCGTGTATTTGTCTGTCACTAAATAAAATCCTATTACCCATGTAAGAACCAACAATTCTATGCTTACCAACACCTTAACTCATATGCCTAACCTGAGCTCCTCACAAAATAAATTAAAATATAAAAAAGAAGTTTACCACAATAAACTAAGATTAAATAGTTTAAAAGTGAAATAAATAAAACCCGGTGTCATGAAGCATAATTTTAACACACTCAGCTAATTATTGAATTTCCATTTGATACTTCTTTATCACTCATGAAAACTGTATTACATATAAACAGAGATTTATTTATATATTTATTTATATATATATATATATATATATATATATATATATATATATATATATATATAAAGAGCCTTAAAATAAGTATTATCATGTCATTTTTTTTCAGGAGTTCAGTGATTTATTAATATTGTTGACTGATGGGGAAGTTTACGTACACTCATTAATTCTGAAGACTTTTTCAGAGCATTTCAAGACTCTACTCGCAGAAAACTGGTCAAATGGAAAGTTAGTATTTTCAAATCAGTTCTAAAGAAAGACAATTTACACTTCAAAATGAATTAACTTTGTATTTTCTATTTAATTTTTATTTTCAGGGCAGTTATTGAAATGAAGCAATATAATCCAAATGCATATAGAGCATTCTTGAAGTTTGTGTACACAGGTGTATTAGAACCTTTGGAAGGCATTGAAATAATAGGTAAGAAATTTGTCTAATTTGGAATTGTTTTAATATAATAAGGAATTCAACATTTTTTATGAAATATCTAAAAAGATATGCTACCAACAAATAATAAATATTCCATTACATAAGTTTTGTATATATATATATATATAAATGTATGTCCTATTAAACATGGATTATGAGGACTCAAGCATTTTTGGTCATATGTTTTTATACTCTTGGAGAATTTATAGTTTTGTGGATCCTCATGGAGTGTATTTAATGGTTACTCACAAAAATCTTTCTTTCCGCTCTACCTAAAAATGAGTTGTAACCAGTAGATAATACTTTCTGATTAGTCTTAGTAGCTTAAATGAAGTTAATTGTAATAAATAAATAAGAAATGTTACAGTATATGTATGTAAAACTTTTTTTTATTTGTATTGCTTGTCATGATGAACAAGCATTGTGATTTGTATTATGAAAATGACCAAATAAGCTACTTTCAAATTACTTTTGATACATTTTTAAAAGTACTTCTAAATATATACATATTAAAAAGAAATTCAGTTGCTAAAAAAATCAAACAAAACAATTTATTAACCAACCTTTCCTATTGAAGAGAAAAATTAAATATTGAATTACACACAGATGAATAGAGAAAATATTCTAACAATTAACAAATACTTGTAGTAAATTTTATTACATGAAGGCGGATGTCAGAATATCATTTGTTCACATTTCTCAGTCCAAAGAAATGTTAATTGCATTTAGGAGGATTTGGATTTGTAAGATGTTTATAATGTAAGAAACCAAGGTATGTATCACAATGAATGATCAGATGGTGCAGATTGGGTCCTACGTGATTTTTGGTAATAAAATTTGTGCTAAAGATGTTCTTGAGCCCATTACCTACCGTTAGGTTTGTTCCGTTGTAAAGTCACAGAAACTGTAGAAATAGGTGTTTATCGTCCCATGTCCTGTTAGTACTTGTGTTGAATAAAAGTTAGTTAATGTGGCTGGTTTGTTAAAATATTCAATGATGTTTGGTATAAAATGTTTGAAGGGTTCACATTTTGTTGATAATGTTAATTTTTTTTGCCATTTATTTAGTATATCGGTCACTAACTGTTTTTTCAAGTGCATTTTTGTACTTTTGATGTAACTTTTTGTTTGAGTCTCGAGAAGCACATTTGGCTCCATTATCAGCTAGATCATTCCCCTGCATTATCCGCCCCCAATATTCCGGACTATAAATATGTGTGTCATTCTGTTGTAGTTTTATAAGTGTTAGTCATATTTGTTCAGTTAGTGGGTCGTGGATTGTGCGATTTCGGATTGCCATTAATATAGATTTACTGTCTGTATAAATGTTTATATTTTTTGACTCTATTTGTTTGTTCTGTATACACTGTAAACATTTTAGAATTGCCAGTTAGTAGAAATACTGTTTGATTGTTAGTAGAAATACTTAGATAGACACACATAATACATATGAACAGATTGTAATTTAGTATATATATTTTTTGTTTGTAGCTCTATGTGATATTGCTGTTTCATACTTTGAAAATGATCTGAGGGATCTTTGTATAGAAATGTTTAAATGCTGCCTCAATTCTCAAAATGTAGTTCAGCTATATTCTTTGGCTGTTGGAAACCACTCAGTAAGTATAAAGAAATGTTTAGTAGAAATGCAGAGACTTTTTTTCTGTTTAGAATCCTTATTTAGTTCGGTTGTTACAGCTCTAAGATATTCCTAATCTTATCACAATTTGCCACTGTTATTTTATCAAAACCATATAGTGTTTCAAAAGTATGGGGAGAGTAGGGAAGATATAGCAATATCTCAAAACTATATTACTTTATTTAAGAACTATATTCAACAATTTCAAAAGTACAAGTGTGTTTTTACATTAATATTAATAGCAGTTACTGTAAAATATTGAATAATTTTGAATGCAATTGAAGAAACTTACCAATACGTCTGTTTAATATCCTTACAGTTTAAAATACAGTAACACAGAAGACATATTGAAGCAAAATTTTAAAAGTGTAATAAATATGATTTATTTATGTTTATCTACTTTTTACTTCCTTTCCCTGAATCTACTTTAATTTAGTTTAAAATTTTTATTTTTTCATTATTTAAAAAAAAAATGTAATTTTTCTGTTGGAGTACCTTATAAAAAATTAAATACATCCCATATTTAAAGTCACTATGATACAGAAAACTAATTACCTATACATTCTAGACTCAAGAGACTTTGTAATTGGTAATTAACTGGTGATACAAAAGAGTGTATGTATACAACAAAAAATATTTCATAAACATTTAATTTTTCAGGAATTGGTTGACTCCTGTGTGCAATTCACTAGTCAAAACTTAGATGCCGTTATTCTCTCTAGTGGATTTGAAAACCTTGATCCAGTTCTGAGCAAATCACTCATCCTGAATGCTGTCAAAGTTAAATATAATAAAACATAAAGATATTAGTTCCTTCAAAATTATCCGACACAAATATATTTAATAATTAATATAATATATTAAATAATTATAACATTACAACTCGTTTACAATTTTTTGACTATGTAAGTTTTATATTAAAGTAACTCAATCCTAAATGTTACTTCTCAATCATTCTATTTTTAGTACTTCCTTTATTTTTAAAAGTAAGTATTTTTTTGTTAAGAAATTATATTTCTGGGCTTTCTGTGTTATTAATGTGATCAGTTATTCTAGCATTGTATGTACCTGTCAGAAGTTTATTCTTTAAAAAATATTGTGATGATTAAATGTAACTTGATATTATTGGAAGTAGATAGTTTATTGATAAGAATTTGCCCTATGTGATATGTGATATTTTGAATATATATTTTATAATAGTCGATGTTGTTAATTAAGAACAGCAAAAACAAATCTCCCTTACAATCTAATAATTATTTCCCGTATCAAGAACACCAATGGAAATGAACAGCCCTAGATACTCAAATGGAAGTTGTCTGACATCAGAAACCTGGTAATGAAACTATACATAATGTTAAAACAATAAATAATAATTCTCAAAATACTTAATTTTAAAATAAGTCAACTTATAGTTGTCAATTTTTAAACTCATTTTGAATTTATTTGGGTGGGGGGGGTGTTAAGTCATTACTTTATATATAACAATTTTAAAGTTGTTCTGCATATTTCTCTAATTTCTTTATATATTTTTAATTGAATAAATAAAGCTCTTAGGTTTTTTTTTTAATTTTATTTTAATTAGACAGGGATATATTTTATTTCTTTGATAGCTCTCTCTAAGACTAATCATATCAAAGTTCCAATTGTACTTTGTCTATCCATATATTTGATACTCAATCCCTGAAGGATTTCAATTTACGTCTATATTTAAGAGACAACTATTTAAGGCTATGTGTCAAGCATTAAGTGGGCTATATGAGAATCCAATCGTCCAACCAGAAGTGAGTTTTTTTTTTTAAGTCAAAACATACCAACATTGATATCTTCATTATTATTGGCTTTTCAGGAAAAATATAAATACCAGATTGTAGTCGAATATATTTTTCTGAAATAAAAAGTTGTTTAGAAGTACGAATTTAACTATTTTAACTTCTGTTTGCTATTGTTTCCTTGGTACTGTAAGAAATGGCTGAAGGAGGTATAAGATCATTTGAAAGGGATAAGTAAAAAATGCATGATACTAAAAATATTGTTTGTCATGGCAAAACAGAGCAAGGGCAGCCAATAAAAACGTTTTGAAGATAGAATGGATGGCAAAAGAGCCTAACCAGAAGGTGAAGAAACATGCCAATGACAGGATACACGTATGACCATAAAAGAATCTGATTAATGTCTTTATAATTGCAGGTGATAAAGTTAATGATGATTCATTAGAGAAGCTAAGCAAAGCTGATGCCAAAGTTAAACATGAGTAGTAACTGATACAATAGGCAGTTGCAAGTGAAGATACCAAAGTAATATGACAAGATTGTAACACACTTGGATTTCAAGAAGTAGCTCCATAGGCTAAGGAAGGTGTAGTAGATATGAAGAAGACTACCAAAAATTCAAAGAGACGAGGATGGAGCTTCTGACCACATTATAGAGATTAATCATATAAATGTCTGAGATATAGCTATCATAGGAGTTTCCAAAGTTTAAAGTACTCTTCAATTGAAACAAAAAGATGAGAAGTCAATGCTGAATCTAGGACAAAAGATGAACCAGACATTTTTTGTGCATCCCAAAAAACATTATTTATGTGGTAGGAGATTTGCCTCTTTTTGGAATGTCACAACGGTAATCTCATGTCACCATTTATTCTCAATTTCTCTCATTGAAACAAGCTTATGTAAACATGAATTAAAATGTAAGCTGGACCTGAGGTGTTCAGTTGCTCAGTTACTCAAAGTAAAAATTTATGAATAGATGTAGGCGTTTACTGAAGACTGAGAACACGAAACTACACATAATTTATGTAATATTTCAGTTACTAAGAAATGTATAGAAGAACTATTGTAGAGCATCATTATATGTTTAACAAGGCTGATTAAATAACTTTTTTTTTTTTTTGAGGCATTTTGATTATTCAAATTCCTTCCTTCTAACTTCCCTCTCTTCACGGCCTGATTTCATACTTCCCGAATATGGTCTTCAGAGTTTGAAGAAACAGTTAAATATGGGGTACGGTATTGATCAAATTAAATTGAGTCTTTTGTGCCAAATAAAATTGTTGTCTCCCGCTATAATTTTTAGCGTATAATGCCTTTATACTTCGGTATACGATGATAGTGTATATAAAAAAAGTTTCTCTAAATAACAAAATAAACAACTTTTGTTATGTGCATATTTGCCGAAAATGCAATAGGAAACGAAATATCACTATTATTAATTTCAGGCCTTCCTTATAACCCCCACTCCTGCCCGTCCCTAGAAATGTTAGTATAGCTTATTATAATGAAGGCGTTAGTACTAATTCACATACCGAGTTTGGTTTAATTCGGTTGAGTCTTTAGTGCCAAATAAAATTGTGGACTCCCGCTTTAGTTTATAGCGTATAACTCATTTATGGTTCCGTATACGGCAAAAGTGCATATAACAAAAATTACTCTAAATAACAAAATAAACAACTTTTGTTAGGTGCATATTTGCTGAAAAAGCAATAGGAAACGAAATATCGCTATTTTTAATTTCAGGCCTCCCTTATAACCCCCACTCCTGCCCGTCCCTAGAAATGTTAGTATGGCTTATTATAAGGAAATCGTTAGTATTAATTCACATAGCGAGTTTGGTTTAGTTCGGTTGAGTCTTTTGTGCCAAATAAAATTGTGGACTCCCGCTATAGTTATTAGCGTATAACTCATTTATACTTCCGTATACGGCAAAAGTGCATATAACAAAAGTTACTCTAAATAACAAAATGAACAACGTTTGTTATGTGCATATTTTCTGAAAAAGCAATAGGAAACGAAATATCACTATTATTAATTTCAGGCCTTCCTTATAACCCCCACTCCTGCCCGTCCCTAGAAATGTTAGTATGGCTTATTATAAGGAAGGCGTTAGTACTAATTCACATACCCAGTTTGGTTTAGTTAGGTTGAGTCTTTTGTGCCAAATAAAATTGTAGACTCCCTCTATAGTTTTTAGCGTATAACTCATTTATACTTCCGTATACTGCAAAAGTGCATATTACAAAAGTTACTCTAAATTACAAAATAAACAACTTTTGTTATGGGCATATTTGCTGAAAAAGCAATAGGAAACGAAATATCGCTATTTTTAATTTCAGGCCTCCCTTATAACCCCCACTCCTGTTTGTCTTAGAGAATATTAATATAGCCTAAAGTCTAAGTTGGGCTAGTAGTAATGTACATACCAAGTTTCATAAAATTCGGTTCCCCCCCCCCTGATCACTTCAGATTCAATTATGTCAACAAATTTTATCTTCAGCTTAATCTATGATGATATTATTATTATTTAATCGGGTATGGTGTTGATTAAGTAAATATTGAGATATGAAGAAAATATAGTCTGTATCGATGGAGTCACATCAAACATTTGCATTTATCTCACATAGTCAAGGGTCATTGAAAACCATTTGTAATATTTCAGCGTTTCATGATATATCAGCTTATTATGAGTAGGGTATTTACTGAAGCCGGAAAACTAAAAATGTAAATATGTTGAATAATATTCATGATAGAGACAATATATACTGAAAATTATATTTGTAAGAAGTTTCTTTCTATACAAATCTTCGATCAGGCTAATAATAACGGAAGTATTTTGAATTTTCAAATCACCCTCGAAACCACTGTCTCTCTTCTCCTGTTTCAGCCATTACAAACTTGATTTAATTTACTTGAACCATTTATATATAGTTGGTAAGGATAAAAAAAAAATTGTGACCACTAGAGCAATAACAGAAAAGTGTGCATGTATATATGTATGTTTTATTTAAATATATATATATAAAATTGTAACCTCTGTCTGTACATTGATTTTTTTCGCGAAATTTCACGATAACTTTTCGTTTCACATGTCATAGACACCATATCTGCATTTTGTTTCTTTCGTGTATGTTTGTTTGTTTGTTTGTTTGTTACCTTTTCATGCATAAACGGCTGAACCGAATTTTATGAAACTTGGTATGTATATTAGTACTAACCCAACTTAGACTTTAGGCTATATTAATTTTTTCTGAGACGATCAGGAGTGGGGGTTATAAGGGAAGCCTGAAATTAAAAATAGCGATATTTCGTTTTCTATTGGTTTTTTGGTAAATATGCACATAACATAAGTTGTTTATTTTGTTATTTAGAGTAACTTTTGTTATACACATTTTTGTCGTATACCGAAGTTTAAATGCGTTATACGCTAAAAATTATAGCGGGAGTCAACAATATTATTTGCCAAAAAAGACTCAACCGAAATAAATAAAACTCGGTATGTGTATTAGCAGTGAGGCCTTCATTATAATAAGCCATACCAAAATTTCTATGGACGGGCAGGAGTGGGGGTTATAAGGGAAGCCTGAAATTAAAAATAGCGATATTTCGTTTCCTATTGGTTTTTCCGCAAATATAAACATAACAAAAGTTGTTTATTTTGTAATTTAGAGTAACTTTTGTTATATTCACATTTGCCGTATACGGAAATATAAATGAGTTATACGCTAAAAACTATAGCGGGAATCCACAATTTTATTTGGCACAAAAGACTCAACCGAACTAAACCAAACTCGGTATGTGAATTAGTTCTAAAGCCTTCCTTATAATAAGCCATACGAACATTTCTAGGGACGGGCAGGAGTGGGGGTTGTAAGGGAGGCCTGAAATTAATAATAGTGATATTTCGTTTCCTATTGCATTTTCGTCAAATATGCACATAACAAAAGTTGTTTATTTTGTTATTTAGAGAAACTTTTTTTATATGCACTATCGCCGTATACCGAAGTATAAAGGCGTTATACACTAAAAATTATAGCGGGAGTCAACAATTTTATTTGGCACAAAAGACTCAACCGAACTAAACCAAACTCAGTATGTGTATTAGCACTAACGCCTTCCTTATAATAAGCCATACCAACAATTCTAGGGACGGGCAGGAGTGGGGGTTATAAGGGAGGCCTGCAATTAAAAATAGTGATTTCCTCTTGGTGTTTCGGCAAATATGCACATAACAGAAGTTGTTTATTTTGTTATTTAGAGAAATTCGCTCAACACTTCTTTTCAATATGAACTACCAGGTACCTCAAATGAAAAAAATTATTCAAATGTATGTCAATATTTTCTCATTAATAATTCAAATCTATGCTTAATGCGCAGGAGACGGGAAATATGACAATATGTAGGACAGTGAAATCTTACATAAAAAAATAATTTTATTATTAACAAATCCACAACGACGGGAATTAACCCTAAACACTGGGACGGGTAAATGTCAAAATATTGTGCAAAGTAAAGCCTTGCCAAAAATATACCATCACCATTCAGCCTCAAATCAATTCCCGGGCAAAGCCGGGTATCTGTGCTAGTATATATATACATATATATATATATATATATATATATATATACATATATACAGCTTTGCTCAGAAAATCTTAATAATAAAAGTAATTGTTATGTATGGCTCCAGTATGAACAATAATTTTATATTTCCTGTTTCCTATACATATATCTTTTTTGAAAACGTCCCAATCCATTCTTCAATTCTTAACCATTGATAGTATTTTCTTTCCAAACCATGTAAGAATAAATGTTTCTTTCACCAAAATTGTTCCAAAGCACAACTATGGTAGATATTTTATGTACGTGATAATCATTATCAAAAATACTCTTTTGGATGTTTTGAAAGTAAATTTTAAATTGATAATGGTTCATAGAATGTTCAGTAAAGTATAATATATAAACGGAGCAGTGATAGTAAGAAGAGGAAGTAATTCGGTATACCTCTCCAGCACATTAACACCACCTGTTTTCATCATTTTCAGCTATTTATTTATGAGAATTAATCAAATTCACATTTCTGAGAATAACACTACTAGACTAGAAATACAAGCATCAGTGGCATGTAAACATAAAACAATATGAAGTCAGAGGGGTGAGGCAGAAGTGATTTTAACTTTATCTGTGCCCTCAAACCAAAATAGGGCTGACACAAGCCTGTATATAAGTTGATAGTTGTATAATATATCCTGTTGCAAAAAATAATTTCTCCTCGCTTCAAATTCTCCCAGTATCAAAATCCAAGAGTTTTATCCATACACCTAGAACATTAAAGTAATCATAAAGCAAAGCTAATAACTGAAACAGATCACTGTGATGTAAGGCTAACAGTTGTGAGAAGATAGAAAGGTTCCTCAAAGGAAGTTTCTGCCCCCTCCCCTTACCCTACACTCTGTTTTGCCAACCTGTCTACCACTCTTTTAATATCTAAGCTCTGCTTACACTAAATTATGTTATCAATTCCAATTACATTATCTTCACAACACTAACAATTAATTTTTGTATTTTTATTAAATAAAGTATTAAATACATTTAAAGGGAAACAGTCATTTCTTTTTAATTAATGTTTGGGATAAGAGAGGGGATGGGCCAGGAAATGTGCTTTGCTCTTCATGTAATTTGTTAAAGGCGTTAAAAAATGAACATGGATTTGAAAAGTTCAATGAAAGTGTGATAATCTGTCGAGGTAACATACCAAGTTATTAAATTCATACATGTAAAAAAATTGTTGGCTAACAATATTTCTAAGCAAATTACTTTCTTTATAAATTATTATAAAATGTATGTATATAACAAAAGTTACTCCAAATAATCAATTTTTGTTAGATGCATTTTTGATAAAAAAAAAAAAATGAGTAGGTAATGAAAATTATGCTTATTCGTTTCTACCATTACAATGCCCACTGCTGTTTGTACCAAAGAATGTTAATATAGCTTATAATTTAGTAAGGGTTGGTGCTATCTAAGATCCTAAGCTTTGTTAACTTCTGTGTAGTCAATTGTGCCCTTTAAATTGTTGGTCCCTTCTGTAGTATTCAGTGTATATCTTGTTCATATCGCAAAAGTTACTCTAAATAAGAAAATAAACAACTTTTGTAAGATACATATTTACAGAAAAACAGGTAAGAAACGAAATATGGCGATTTTTCAGTTCATGGCTCCCTTAGAACCACAGCACCTGTTCGTTCTTAAAATCTTAATACAGCTCATAATCGAAGAGGTGTTAATACTAACTCTCTATGCGAGTTAGTATTAACACCTTCTTGATTATAAGCTATATTAACATTTTCTTTCGTCCCTTTTGAAATTCCTGACCCCTTCTATAGTTAACAGGATATATCTCGTTTATTCTTCGGCATACAACAAAAATGTATATAACAAATGTTGCCTTTTACATTATAATAAACAATTTTTCAATGTGCAAGTTTGCATTGAGTTGAATAGAAAGTTAAATAACACGATTGTGCAATTCATTTCTCAGGAAGTTAAAGTGCTGGGGAGGTATACACAGTTATTTCTGCTATTCATTAGTACAGATCTGTTAATATGTTATAATGAAATTCTTTTTAGTATTAAGAATATAGTTAACTCTCCAGACATTTATAAGAGTATGTTTATAATGGTTATTATGTACATAATATAGCTGCCATCATAGTTCTTTAAACTGCTTCTTCAGAGACACATTTATTGTTAGATTGTTAAAAATACGATCCATGATTATGAACTTTATAGTTCATGCTCCAAAAAAAGAATCATACACAGGAGACGGGAGTTATAAAGATATAGTGCACAGTGAAGTGTTACACATCAAATCAATTAATCACACAGCAGTAATCTAACTGGTGGATCAAAATGTCGAGGTGCTTAGGTCTTTTTGTAATGAATTAATTTAGCGGAATCAAGAAATTGGAGCTCCTATGTATGAGAGAACTTATTAGTGATCAATCTATTCATTACCTTTATCTACTGAGTACCTTGACATTTTATTTCCCTTCTCAATGGTTCTTTTAACAAAAACATGAATCCATTTAGTTCTTGAGATCATATGAAATAAATTTTTGGAATGAATCTATTACACAAAACTTTAATTTATGATAATGCAATTGAAGATATAGAACACAACATTATCCTTATTGATGCACTGATAGTCCAAGGAGTATAACTATTAAATTTTGAAAGGTGTCTTTAGTAAATTGAGAAATAACATTTTAATATCTAAATTTTCTTTAAAAACCTAGTGTAATATGGCATTCAAAATATAGATGACGAAGGGGGGGGTCTATAAAATCTAGGCTGTTCAAATTATTAATAAAAGATATAGAAATATTATTTTTAATTGTATTAACACTAACTTTATGAAATAAATTGTTTTGTTTCCCCTAGTTTCACATAATTTATGATAATAAATATAAAACGAATACCACCTTTCAGTAATCATTTCTGAGAATCATCTAAGTAAAGTTATATTCCTTTGTTTTCCTCGGACATTAATCATATTATGAATAAATGCCGTAATAATTGTTTAATATAGGATTTTTTTTCTTAACATTTTTCTATTTTTAATTTATATTAAGAGCAAGTCATTAGCTAACTGATTGGATAGCTGATATCGATGTAACGCCATAAAAACAAATTTTTACTTTACGTCTTAAAGTTAGAAAATTATATTCCTTTTAAGCCATAAATAATTGTATATTCTCATTTTGTTTTTATTTTATATCTTTATGAGCAATGTTATTGTGCATTTGAGGGGCTTTTATTGATAATAATAGAAAGTTTTAATCACTTCAGGGCTTATGCCGGTAAAATCGGCAACACTGGGCTTATAAGTTTTTAACGTGTATTGTTGTTTACCCCGAATACTCGGCTCCTAGTCTTATAGTTATATTTTAAACAGTAAATCGTATTATAAGTAAACTATATAAGCAAATGTTCGCTCAATTAGTTTAGTGTAAAACATTTTATCTAGATTTTAGACATGTCTTCATCGACTGCTTTTTCCTCGAAGACTGGTGGTGGTGATCAAAGCTTCCAGCAATTGGACTTAAGTGGAAAACTAATTATTAAGGTTGGAAGATTAAATTTAAATTTTGTTTATCATTGATATTAGAATGTAGCTTGAAATGGTCCTGAAATCTTTTAGGTACAGTTGGGTGATGATGTTAGAAGGATACCCATTCATAATGAAGCGATTACTTACGATGAATTAGTTTTAATGATGCAGCGAGTATTCAGAGGAAAGCTTAATAGTTCTGATGATATTACAATAAAATATAAAGATGAAGGTAAAAACTATAATTAATTTATCTTGCAAGATCTGGTCTAACTTAATTATCCTTAATGCATATTAACAATATTTGTATTTCAGATGGTGATCTCATAACAATATTTGACAGTTCAGATCTAGCTTTTGCTATACAGTACAGCAGAGTATTAAAGCTTACATTATTTGTTAGTGGTGATGGGAATAAACTTTATCAGCCACCACAACTAAATAAAATTAGAGGTGAACTACGTTCCATCAGAGACCAAGTAAATCATTTACTAGATATTATTGAACCAAGGACATATGGCGATTCTTCTAATTCAGCCAGTGAAAGTAAGTAAATCCCTTAAACTAGTTTGTTTATAAAGGTTTTGGCCACTATGTAATTTGTTTGCTTCCTGTCTTCCATTTTGTTTTGTTTAATCTGGTTTCTCTGTTAACAAACTGTTTCTAAATTGCACTTATAACCAGTTTATACTTTTTTTTCTCACAGAGCACAAGTTGTACTATTGACTAATTTTGTAGTCGTTATTAGTAAATGTAGCTTTACTAGAACCAATCCTCCCCCAGGGTTACTTGTTTGACTAACTTTATACACCTAGTTTAGAAAGTTTATATAGTATCACTTATTGGGAAATCAAGCGCACCTGGAGAGTTTTGGGCCACTGCATCAGTCTCAGCAGTGCATTTAGCTCCAAAAGTAACTCCCTTTAGAATTACACATGAATTTGATTTTAAGAGGTTACATTTGAGGAAAAGTAATTATTTTTTTTACGTAACTGCCAAATTAACATTTTATTGTCATTATTCGCTCAACAAAATATTTACAAAGAAGAACATTCTAATACTGCATGGTATAATAGAATCTTTGTACACATGTTACTTCTATATTTTATTATATTTTGGTTTTAAAACAAAAGGCACAAAAAAAGAAATGGTGTGTTTAGATAGCAGCGGGAAGGTCAGAGAGAGAAATAGTGATTGGGATAATGATATAAGAGATGGGGAAGAGAAATCAAGACCTAAAAAAAGTCGTTGGGGGGACCCGAATAACAAGAGTGATCCTCCCTGGACTAATATAAAAGGTTAGATAATTACAATATATTTGTAGTTTCTTATTTTGTTATACCTATTATTTTTGTTCCATCCTCATCAACGAACTATGTCTCTTTGGTTGCCCAAAATTTAGTGTCATGTGTCTCAATTTTATATTGTGACCTTAAAATTCTCCAGGTGTGTTAACTCGTAATCCCTCTTAAATCAAATGTCAGTAGTTTTACTGTTCCATAGTATTTTAGGCTTTTTGAACCTTAAAAGTTTTGATATTATGCATTTGTATCATTATTATTAGATGAAATGTCTTTGTGTTACTTGACACTAATCTGATTTTCTTTTGTTCATTAAAAAAGAGACATTGTTCACTAATATATGTTGTATCTGTTCTGTGTAAAATTTTTGTTTGTCAAAAATAAGTGCAATCCTGTTTTCAAGCTGTGAGTGGTTTACTAAGATCTTATTTTTTTTTTTTTTAATACATAATTCTAATCCTACAAAATATTGATATTCAATTTTTTTTCTTAGCTTTGCTTTGCTTTTGTAGCATTTTGGCTTCACAGTACACTTAGAAAATATGCTGTTCTTCACCCTCTAGTTAACGTCAACTTGTAATTGTGAGGCTAATATTATTCAGGAATGCCGTACACTGCTTTTGATTTTAATTTATAACTTTCTATTAATTAAAAAATAATTTGTTTCTTCCAGAAACACACTTAAATATTTCTTGAGTTCTTTAGAGGAACTTACTGCTTAGATAGACATTTTGAAGACTAATTTCTTCTTAAACTATTTTCAGGTAACCTAAATGTTGTGGTTTCTTTGTGAAATTTTCTTGATGTTATTGAGTTTCTCAATAAATGCATGAATGGCCTCATTTTTTTAATTTATAATCGTTAAGAAAAATTATAGTTTGGTGCTTTGATGTATTATTCACTTGGTCCGTCTTTGGCGTCATATTTTCGGAAGTCTCTCACTGTCCCTCATCTGCTTTAAGCTTTGAGTTGAAACTGGCCGTTTACTTTACAAATTGAACCATATGATAGGGTATTTCCCTTGTTAGTCCAACATCAGTATTTATTGTGGAATCCCTTTCAGGTGGTGACTGTTTTCATTTTCGGTTTATTCGAATGTATACAATCTAGAGGACTTATCTGATTATGTTTTGTGAAGTTTTCTGTAGAAGTTTCTGCAAGTGATACTTGTTTTAATTTCATTTATAACATATATACAATCTAAATAAAAATTGTATGAACTTAAAATAAATAAAACATTGGATTGGAAGTTAAATCTCCTAGCGGAAGACATTGGCATCATATATTTCAAGTATCTCCCTTCTTGCAAATTTTCACTTGAGCTTTTGTATACACTATGCATGAAATAAATTATCTGTATTTAATGGAGCACTGCCTTATGTGAATATTGCTAAGCAATTTGTATGCAGAACTTTGACAGCTATTATTCACATTATGTTTTTGTTATTTGTCCTCCTTCATTGTCTTCTTTGAACATCTTAACATGCTATATATGATATGAAATATAATAATACAATAATACCTGCTAATACATACAAGTGTGTGTGTATATGTATTAGTAAGTCTCAGCCTGAGACTAGATATGGGGTTCTCTCTGGTCAATATTGTTGTTTGGTTAAATTACTGAGAATTGTTTTAATAATTTTAGAAGTTAGGAACCATTACTACTTATTATGTAGCTCAATATTTATGAGAATAGGACATTCTTCTTGATCACTGAAATGTTTCTTCTTGCTTATGAAGACAGGACTTAATTTATTTAACTAGACCATCATAGTGTTTTCAGTTAGTTACACTATATCAATGTAATTTAAAGTATTATGCCTTGTCATTTTTAAATGTTTGTGCCAGTTTGCTAGGTCAAACTGAGCTCTTCAAATTAATTTTTAATAGTAAAAATAAAATATCAATGATCATTTTATAAGTGTTTTCACCCCATTTATATTGCACCATAACTAGCCTTTAGCAATAGTTAATATCATATAATATGCTGTATCAAATTTCCTCAACCATAACACATTTCATCATCAGTATTTGATAGTGAAACAATCTTCATTGTTGCCATATTTCCACCATTCCTTCATAATCATCTTACCCATCTCAGTTTATATTGTAATCCATCTAGCCTTTCGGTGATATTTGCCTTCTTTACACTATCATCATATCACTACTACCTTTTTCATCATCTTTGCGGGGGGGGGGGGGTCACTTTATTAAAAAAAAATGTTATCTACCATGTCCATTTCACAGCCTCAATCAAATTATTAACCACTGAGATCGTCATCATTATTATTGCCATATAATGATGACTTTGATAATCATGATGATTATCAATTGCTGATGGAGACAAAATGTTTGATGATATTTATTGGTGTTATTGTAATTATGATGACAGAGATAATTCTAGAGTTTATGATGATGAAAATGACAGTAGTAGAAGAATTATGATAGAGGTAAAATGAAGATCATATGATGATAGAAAGGTTACACACTTTTAGGGATAGGTGAGTTTTTCTCAAAGAAATGATCGTTATTATTGTCTTGTTAGATGCTTACTCTGAACAGTTCACTGTAAAAGATACTGGAAGTGATGAAATGGTTTCTGGTGACAATGCCAAAGGAGATGGAGCTGGTCATGATTAAACCAAAATTGTTTTAACAATTATTTTAAATATATATATATATATATATATATATATATATATATATATATATATATATATATATATACCTGTTTTTTTTTTTTTTAATAATTAGATTTCTTTCATTTTAATCAAGAACATTTTGATTGCAATAATAAGGTCTTTTAATTCCTTTAAATCATTGTTATTATTTATTTCTTGCCTCCTACAACAATGTTAATCAAAACATATCAGTATTAACTAGACTGTCCAAAGTTTTCTTAACTCAAATAAAAGAAGGTTAATTAAAGTACAATCTATATATTATATACTTGCAATTTATTTTTATTTATGAGGTATTCATACAACATCTGCTAGTGGTGTATATGTGTTAAAATCATGAAGTTAACTTGCTATATCTTGAGTTATAGCAATTCAATTCAAACACAGTCTTGAGTCGGTCTGTCACTCTGTATACACTAGTCTACTCATAAAGGTTAGGCATCCATTGTTATGTTCATGTTTTTTTTTTTTATAAAGGAGTCAATTCTAAGAAAAATGCAGGTAAGATAAAAAAGGACGGCCATAGTAGTGGGGGTGTCCATTTAAAATTTATTTATTATGCATGCCATGGCATATGTCATTACCAAGTTACATGAATACCCAATAGTTTGTTAATACTAATAAATAAATAAGAAATGATATTATCTTTTTTATCTTGTAATCGATTTTTTTTTTCAATAGATAAGCTGTCAGTTGTACAATTTTAATAAAAGTACATTTATTATTTCGCAGTTACTAAATATATTTCAGTGAACCAGAAGTCGAAAGTAATTAGCTAATATTATTTGTCATTATGAGTTGAAATAAAAATGCTTTCCCATGGATGTATAATTAGGCCCCTCAGTCCTGCCAATGGTAGAAGAACATATTGTTTATAGGAAATGTTGATGGAAAGGGTTAAATAAATAAACATAAAATTTCAAAATTTGCTCGAGGCACTCTTGGGGAACGTTAATAAATTATATTAGGCAAAGTCTCAGAATTTTGAAATTTTTAAATTTAAGAATCTATTAGGGCTGAAAAATACATTAAAATCAATTTGTTCTTTCCATTTTTCAGATAATACCAATGTTTTGATGAATATCTAAGTAAACTCCCACTCCTCTTGGTGTAAAGTAAAAAGTAGTCTGCATTGGCAATATTCATATTCAAAAGTATGACATAGGGAAAAAAACGACAAAAGTCACTCCATTGAAGTCTAATAAATTATATTTAGTAACTGGAAGTTGGAAGTCAAAATGTGATAACGTTTTAGAAACGTAAAGTTGATTCTAAACACAATTTGTTCATTTTCCTGGCAATTAGTCCTGTTTAAAGGGGTTTTTTATTGCTGTAGAAATAGAATTTAGTATGTGAGATTATATTCTCAGTGCTATTCTCTTATGAAGGGTGATTTTCTTAATTTATGTTGCCCTTGTATTAGGGATTTTTTCTCATCTCTGGACCTAGTGATGATTGATGTTTATGTTGGTCATTAATTAGATGTCAATAGTATTACAACTGTGCTTTAAAAATTGTTCATTTAATTACTCTTTGTATTAATCTATGATTTTGGTAATCGTTTCTACTCGGTGTTAATGTTTCATTTTTCCTAAATGCTAGGGTATGATTGAAAATAAATCCAGTGTGATATTCTCCAATCTTTTCTAGCCTTTTCATTTTAGTGAAGGGCTTGAGATTTTTGCTTCTTGGAGGTCATTGAAATTAATTCATCCATTTCAATTAATATTAAATAATTCATTTTTAATTATGACAAACATCTACCATTAATTTGCATATCTCCTTACTTCTTTTTTGAAGTTAAAAAAAAGTAATAATTCAGTTTTTTTTTTATTTACATGTTTTGTGTCACTGTGAAATAAAATAAGTTAATCACCTTCCTATCTGCATTTCGAAGATTAGTAAATAATAAATTGTCCAGCCTCTACATTCCAGATATTTATGAGATATTGTTCAGCATACTTGTTTGTCTAATCATTTTTTGTTTATTTTTTTGCAGATGACAATAAACCAAATGGTGGAATCTCAAGTCAAGCAAGTTCTAAAGAATTTGATCCGCTCCAAGGAGATGAAAAATCATCTGAAGAAAAGAAGCAAACTGATTCTGGCAAAGGTATGTGTTTTTTTCTTTTTATAAATACATTTTGAATATAAATAGGATATATGTTAGTCTTCTGGTTTTTCTTGCAATCAAGAAGCAAATAAATAAATGACATAAACATATTTATTTTCACAAATCAAGAGTTTATCGCTTTTCTTTTAAATATGGCCATACTTACTTATTTTATTTTAATTCAGTAATTTAACATTTGTATTATCTCTGCAGGAGTTATTTATTTCAAAGAAGTTTATTCTATTTTTATAAATTCTTTGCAACATCTAACTTAATCTGACTATGTATTTTATTGAATGATTGAGCTATTACAAAAAATATCCTGTTCTCTTACTAGTTTCATCTGATTCCAATTCCATTCTGCTGCTTCTAAACGTGCTCTTCATTAATTTAAGTTTAAATTTAAGAGTGAGAACTTTTTTTTCTTATGTTTAAAAGACGTAGTAGCATGTTGAGTTTACCAATTTTATTTATTAATCCATTAGAGTGGTACATACATAAAGCAGTTATGCCCATTCTGCCCTCCCACTCACCTAAAATTAAACTTTCATGTATATTTAAAAACTTAGAAAAATTGCTTTTCTCGTTCTCACATAACCTTCCTGATCCTGTCAAACATATAACAGTCACCTATGAAAAGTGTTGCTTCCATAGCTGGAACTCATGATTTCCTCCATAACTTCCATTGTTAGTTGTCAATTGAATTGCCCATGCCAAGGAATGACTTAGTACATGAATAACTAGTTTTACTTTTTATTAATATTAAGTCTATCAGTATTTTCATCTTTCACCTGCCCTTGATAAATTATTTGATTGGCTAGCACCTTATTCAGATGTTTTTCATACCTTAATAACATTCACTTGACATACATTCCTTTGTCTGACTTGTTCAGGCCCTATAAAGGAACACAACATCTTAAGCCAACTCATTTCTCCTAATTGTAGTTTGGTCCAAACTAGTTACAAAAAAAAAAAAACTATCTTTGTTATAACAGCAAAAACTACAATACTATTAATTGCCAGTTAAATCAAAATTTCAGAATTATTCGTGATTTGGTATTGATATTTGCTATCAAAATATTGAGTGCAACACTTGGGAATATGATTTATTTTAAAAGGATTATAACTTTTCAGAAACACCTATTTCAAAGAGTGAAGATGCGAAGGCTGAACAACAACAGCAGGCAGCAGTTGCCCAGCAAGCTGAGCAGGCACAGAGGTTGATGCTGCAGCAACAGCAGATGGCTGCTCAGGGGCTAGCTGGGATGCAACATGGACATCATGCTCACACCCAGCAACAGCTACAAATGCAGCAACAAGGTATTATTTCCTATATTGCCGTTTATCATATTTATAGATGAATGGTAGAGGACCCAAACAATATAGATTATACGTACACCACAAAGGGTCACTAATAAATATCTTCTCCTGGAGAATGGTGAACCAATTTTTTCTAAATCATGCAACAATGTTATTAAATATTCTATACAAATGAGTCCAAAATAATTTGAAAAAATTAACCAAAATATAAAATAATTATCTCATCAAACCTTCAAAATGGTAATCAGAAACTAAATATTGTAGGATAAACGATTACTTGTCTATAGCTCTTTTTTCCTCTTCTCCAACAAGGCTAAAGAATAAATAGATCTAGTCAACTGAAGCTGATACAACAATCTCAAAAGATCTTTTTACAAAGTATAATAAATAAGTAGAAGTTGATGGCATTACTGTTTTCATTTCATCATCAGTATTGGGTCGTCTACCATTCATCAATGACATAAGGAGTATGAGGAGTAAAACATGCAATGTGTAATAATGAACTGTTTATTATTTTCTTTTTATAATTATTTTTGCCATTTAATTTATCATATTTTTCATATCCTCATTTACTTTATTTTCTTGTTTTCTTGTCTTATTTTGCTCATTAACCTTTTGCAATAACTTAAAAAAAAAATTATAATAATTTATTATCCTACATAAGTTCAATATCTGTGTAATTTTGGACGTAAATAATATGTCATTTAATAAAGTATTTTGTTTTTCTATGATTGCTGCTGTAATTTTATGATTTTTCCTTATATTTATTAGGTTTTCATTTATATGTATTTATTAAACTCTGAAATTAGTAATTTATTGTGTACTGTCAAGTTTACTATACTCATTCTTTATTCCTCATAGGTTATGGTCCATACTCAGTTTCTGGAATGATGCCTGGTTCGTCTTCTTCATTTAGTCAGTATTCACAATATCCTCCACATTTGCAAAGGTTAGCATAACATTTTTTACTTAATTATTTTATTGTGATTATTATCTTACTAATCACCTTAATTTTTGAAGGAATGCAAATAATTAGCTTTATTTTTTCTTATATACTTTTAAATACTTGCTTAGTTTAAAAAAAAAAAAATTAAAATTGAGCATAGTAGCTCTATTTTAATTTACGAAAAATAAATTTTTATTATAAATCACACATTCTATCTATAGATTTAATTACATTTTTCTAACTGTACATCTTATACAAATCCTTTTTAATGGTCCTGTTCTTTTTTCATCTGAAATTTCAGCAATTTCAACTTTTTTTTTCTTTACTTTTCACCATTTTATTGAAATGCTTGTTTTATTTACCTGACAGACCTATTTTGTTTGCAAAATGTAATTATCCTTTTTCACTGGACTATAATGGTGGCTAGTATTGTACTATTTCTTTTCTGTACTTATATATTTATCCCTTTAAACTTAATAGTCCTAATTTCTTAATCTTTTTTCGAAAATGATTTTAATGTAATAGTACAAATTTAGACAATTAATAAATAATCTTCTCTTCAAAACAAAGAGCCTAGTAAGTTTCGGAAGGTCAGGTTACAGAGGAAAGTGTTTCAGTTAGTTGTCATAAGAATCCGGCATAGTATTGGTCTAGATAGCTCGGAATAAGCATTTTCAAGTCTTGTAGATTCAAACAATTTTTTTTTCCCTAATTTAAAAAAAGTACTTTTATTGATGGTGTATTCCAACCCGTTCCATTTAACTACCTGAGTATACTCTAAAATAGATTATTTCCAATTGTTGTTTATTTTAATCTTCCAAAACCTCTGACTTTCTGAATTCATTCTCCTCAGATTGTTTCAAATCGTGATCGTTCTTGGAGCCTTAACATGTTGATAGGTTGCCAAAGGGTGTTCTCCCGTGCTGTCGATGTGCTGTGGGGATTATTAACTATAGGGAATGATCTTACCTCATACGGCTTAATGGCCAATATATTAAACTAATTTGAATCATAAGGGTGTGAAAGAAACCAATATTACTTAATTATAGTTTTAATCATGTGATTTTCAATTTTGAAAAATTCCTTCAAATGTATATTAATAAAATATTATATATATATATATATATATATATATATATATATATATATATATAAACACTCTAGCAGTCATCATTTTTGTTTGAGCGTTACCAGGCTTGATATTTAAGCATCTCATGTATAATAAAACATGATGTTCATTAATGGTTGAAATTGGAGGAAGGGGGAATCAAACATTCAAATTACCTTTGTTCTGAATCAGATTGAAAAATATTTTTTGCTTTCAGTAAACCGTCCCTCCTACACACCTCAAATACCAATAAGTCAATATCATGAAGCATCTTATTTCTAAGTTATTTGCAACATATTGATTTTATCTGACCAAGAAGAGGAAGGGGTTTAGGAAGCGGGTGAAATCATTAATTAGAAACATCTCTGTTGTTAAGAGAGAGATCAGAAAGTGTTATATATCCATGTTCAAAATGTAACTTTCTACAATTGTTTTTTACATTGTTTTCTAACATGAATATAAGCTGCGTTAATTATATGTTTCAGCTTTTAACATTCATTTGACCCTCACTTCTCCTCATACTATTTTCATTTAAAGTAACTGAGTTAATAACTATTTTGTTCAGCTTAAAATTCAAGACCTGCTTACAGATTCAATCCTGGAGCTTAGAGCCATTGGGGCAAGGGAACTACTGTTATTTTCCACCTTGTGATTCTCCTCTTTCCCTTTGTCTGTTTTTTATAAAAATCAGGACTTTTTGTTTATAAGAAAATACCTGGTTTAGTCTGCAGGTCCAACATCATGTGTTATTACCTTGTGTTTGTCAGACACAGTTATATAGGGATGTTGCTGTATAGCTGATACCTCTCCCATGGGTGAACCAATGTTTTCATTTGTCTTCTGGGTTAATCGTCCTGTGGGTCCAAAACAAATGATTCTTAACGGGTTTCATAAGAGCACTCCAGGGAAATAAACAAAGAGGATAGTATGATTCCAGGATTCATTCTATAACCAGCAGAAGCCTCCCCTAAGAATCAAGATTTTTCATCATGATGACTTGGTGTCATGAAACCACGCAAATCAAATTACCCTTAACTCGCTAACCTTCTCATAATTCTCAATATAGAAAAAAAATCTTCCCCATTTAAAAAAATCTCCAGGAAGTCATGTAAATTAACAAAACGATCAGTTCAGACCAACATTCATTTAATTTTTGGCTGTGAAAGCATTTCTTGTCATGGAAAAGAAGAGCTAAGAAAGATTCAAGCCTTTAAAGAGTAACACAGATAAAGGACCTGGAGCAATATTGAATTAATTGGTCTGTATGACAAATATGATATGATACAAGTGCTATAAGGGCAGATGGTGGTTGGGTCATGTTATAATAATGTACCAAGACAGACTACACTAAATAGATTTAATGGTCCACCAAGTGGAATTGGTTTGAGAACCTGAGGGAAGCTGAGAATCTGTATTTTAATGAAATTTTTGCTGCAAACAACAATAAAAAGTTTAAAAATTGAAGAACAAATGTAATGTATTCTTAAAGTATCCTGAAGAAAGATTTACTCTGTTTCTTTGAAAATTTTTGATTTAATGGTGGGCCCCTGTGAACAACGAGTTTTAAAACATATTTCCAATTTTACTCCTGTTGAATTTTATGTCTTAACTTAAAAACATAACAATTGCCTCAATCCTGTGGCCTGAAATAAAATAGAAATTGAATCAAATAGTTATCACTTTTAATTATATTATAAATTGTTCTCTATTCCCTGAACTATCCCAAGAAAAGTAAAAAAGATTTAATTTTCGATTAACTACCTTTCCTTCTTTTTAAAGTAATACTTACTTTCCGTCACTTTCCCTTCATTCTGCACCGTCTAATGCCTAGTTAAATAAAAGTATATTTTTAGTATGTCTTTCGCTATTCTTTAATTTAACCCTTTATAGAGCACACTATATTCAAACTTGGACTGAGAGGACTGCGAATAGTTACAAGGGTGTCCGCTAGATACTAGGAAAAAACGTGGAAGTATTCCTGAATATTCTGTTGTCTGGAGCCAAGAAACCCCCGTCCCGGCCACTCAGTTCAAGTCTGAGCATGAAAAGTTGTCATAAAACCAACCCCTCTTCTTAGTAGGAAAGGTCCACTCTCATAGCTCTGAACATGAGGTCTGAGTATTCTCTCTACGTGCTTAAATTGTAGAATTTTGAAGAACAGACTTTTATTTAAGTGGCATTACGAGAGTTTCTTCACTCCCAACACTAAATGCTACATTATTTACTTTTATGCCTTTACATTTACATTTTACGGGTTTCCCATTCATGAGCAATGACTAATTTGTTGCTTTAAGTAAGAAAAAATTTATTACCTACAGAGTCATTTAGGATTTGATTAGAAAATGCTCTCTGCTTCGTTCTTTAAACCCGTTTGTTTTTATTAATGAAATGCCTCTTCTCACTGTCTTTTTTTCTTACTGACCTTCTCTTATTACTTTTATTTTTATTCCTTCTTCAATTCTGACTGCTAGTTTTAATTAAATCCATCTTTTACTACTCTTTTAGTTAAGAAATCCAATTCAATGTTTGAGGTTTATTTTTATGAGTAGGCGTTATCTTAATTTCAGTGGCAAATTTGCCCGAATAGTCTAAATAAGGTCTCATTTAGTAGTAAGTGGTTTCTTGACTATTTTAAAAACATTCAGGACAAAGAAACGAAAGAAGAACACTCTTGTTGACGCTGTGCAGTACTAGATTTCACCTTTGGAGCAGGTATGTTTATGATTTTATAAGTTCATTGATGATCAAACTATTTATGTTATAATTCTGTTTAGAATTATATATGTGCTAGTTTTAAATTAAATGATAAATTTTCAATTGTTTAAATTTTTAGGTTCTTACCATTAAATTAAATTTCTTATGAGTGATGTTTTTGTAAATAATCACTATTTTTTTTTTTCAACATGCATGTTAATGTAATTGAGGAATTCTATAGTTTAAATATTATAATTAACCTTTCATGTAACTTTTAATAAACTTGTAATAAAGGAGAAAAAATTAAACAAATTTAAAATGTCACAAATATTGTGTTAATAATTTGATCATAAATGGGTTAGTTATGGGGGAATTTTAAAGTGGTTGTGTAATTATATGAAATTTTGAGAAATCTTGAAAATTTAGTAGGTCTAAAAAGTTTAAGAAGATATTACTTATTAACCCATCCAAAATCCCTATGATATTTTTGTAGGATATCCATTCATTTCAATGAAAATTTAAAAATAATAATAAAAATACAAAAAAAGATAATAAAAATGAAACTGAGAATTACAGTTCATTTAGTTAACTTGACTTGTCTAAAATACATCTCATCTGGTACATTGTGCTCTTTCATGAAACATTGTGTACTTGGTCCTCTCATTTTCATTATATTCATGCTTTGAATGGAATGATTGGAAAATAAATTTTGAGTAGTCTCTTGATAATGGCATGAATATTGACCTTGCTCTACATTATCTTGGAATGAAATATTGGTTTGAATTTTTATTAGTGTCCTTACGTTTATTTCATTTTTTCCCTCAAAGTTTACTCGACATATTCCATGCTATTTTGTTGCCTCCAGTTTTTTTTATATCTTTATTTGTGTGAGCTCACTCCTTTTAATTGTGTAGATGTTTTTAACATACATATATATGTTTTATATGTACACACGTGCGTGTGAACACACATACACCACACACACACACACACATCACTGTTCACTATAACGATTGGGTTTTATTGAAAACAGCAATTGGTTACTGTAGAGGGTTAATTCAAATATTTTGACTACCTGGTAGTAATCTTCTCAAAGAGATGAATGATTTATACAAAAGACATATCCTAAATTACACTACAGTAATTAGTAGAAGCGAATAACTTCATGAAAAATTGATAATTTGTGTGGTGTGTGTATGTTCTCTTAAAAAGAATGCTTTTAAAGCAAATATACACTTTTTAATGTATTTTATGAGGAATCCAGGGAGCCAGCATATTGCTAACTATGCTGTAGCTATGAGTTGTTAAAGATTCAAATAATTCTTCTCACATCTGTGAAGCAGTTTAATTAACAATAGATCTCTTATCAATAGCCCAATAGAAACTCAAAATAAAACAAACTGTCTATGTGATTTTTAGATTTGTTGTCGGCTAATGAAGCCCCCTATCAAAATGGCAGTACATTTTTCAAATTTGAATATCTTTGGAAAACCAGAAAAAAATCAACCTTGCTCATCTAAGGTTACTTAGTGAATGAATAAACTAGCACCACGACTATCTTGAGAATTGAAAAAATGATGTCCACAACTTTAATCTCTAAAATATACTCTTTCTTTTCAATCAAGTACTTCATTTGCGCTTATGCAACATTCCTAAAAATTATCTAAGAAACTATGTCACACACATTGGTAAATGTTTAAAATTGAGATTTTTCTGTAGTGTCTAATAAATTAAACAAAATAAATTTATTATAATGTTGAGTGATAGATGTTGCAAGATCCTACTGGATCTCCCTATTTGCTAATAGGGAAAAAAAGGATGGAATAGGGTAAGCTACCTTATCTCTCCTCTTGTGAAATATACGTAGTTCTGCAGTCCTGAACCGGTCGTCAAATATAAACATTGAATGCAGGATGACTACACCTTTCTTTTCCCTACATAAAGTTAAGGTGTTTAACTGCAGTTTTTTTATTCACACTCTGTTATCTATTTTTTATTATTATTTTTCTTTAAATGTTCTCTTGTTTGTTTTTGCTTTCACCTATGCCTAAACAATCATAATAAAAACTGTAGCTCATATTAACTCTTGCACTGCTTACTTCATCAGAAATGAATACCTGGAGTGTGAGGTGGTTTTGTCCTTACTATATCCTTTTTGTTTTTCGTCCCCCCCCCCTCCTCATCCCACTTTGGACAAGCATCTACAGGCTTAAAAGCTTTGTTTTTAAATGAAATGTTCATGTTTTTTTTATTTTTTTTATTGTTTATAAAATGTTTCAAGGCAAGTTTCTGCACAAAGAGTTATATTCCTTTCTCCAATAAAATAATTCATCCTTTTTCTTCTATCTTCTTACAAATAAACCAGTCTCTTTAAGGTTTCCTTCTATTTTCTTCATAAAAGGAGTTTCTTCTTTTTGTTGCAATAATTAAAGTAAAATTGGTGAGGGGAAAAGAACACATTTGTTATCCTAAAACCGCAAACAAACACTGGCTATTGAGACAAAAAGAGTTCTTTCCAGGTATAAATCTGGACTAAAGGGTACCCCCCCCCTCTCTACGGCCCTTGAAGAGTTGCTGTTACTGACATAATACATGCTTTGCTGTCTAGTGGTTTTGATCACAAAGAAAAGTTAAGTAAATAGATATGGGTGAGATTTAGTTGAAGCCAGATTACTAGAGTTGAGTGAATAACTAAAAAAGCAATGTCACTAAAGTAGCATGGAGTACAAGGGCCCCTGTAAACTTGAGCTACTATACTCGCATAGTGTAGCTTGAGGATGAATAGCATGGTTGGTTGGAATAGTTTTATTTTAGCCCTATGTTTCTAACATCTTGTTTAATTATTTTATTCGTAAAAGGGATGATTCTCTTAAATGATTTTTCTTGTAAGCCCCACAATTAATTTGATATATGTTATTATTTTTACCTAGTGAATTCAACTTCTTTTATATAACTAATCTATTAGGATCATTCTGAAACCACAACCCCTGCAGTCACATTTTAATAAAATCTATTTTACAAAAAATAAAAATAAATAAAAAATATGGATTTTATTAACTTTATTTTTAGGAATGAGGAGAGTTATATCAAACATTAATTTTATGCTCCTTTAAACAATGATTATTGTGCCTAAAAGAGGAAGGTTTATTAAGAAAATGTTGATCTTTACTACACTATTTATGTCAAAAAAAATAGTTTTATTTAAAAAATATTTGTTTAAATATCTTGAATATGTGACTGTGCATGAGTGCAAGCGCCTTTATGTGTGTGTGTGTGTGTGTGTGTGTGTGTGTGTGTGTGTGTGTGTGTGTGAGAGAGAGAGAGAGACAGAGAGAGAGAGAGAGAGAGAGAGAGAGAGAGAGAGAGAGAGAGAGAGAGAGAGAGAGAGAGAGAGAGAGAGAGAGCGCACGCATATATAGCAAACAGAAATGTAGCTTTTTTGGCAAATTTATTTATTTTATTATTGTATTACTAATGTCCCAAGGCTTTAACATAAATAGACTAAAGTAATAAAGATCTTAATGGGAACTTAAGAACTTATGGACGACATGATGTATCAAAAGTATTTTAATATTGTGCACATAAGTCTTAAATATTTCTGAAAGTTAGTACTATTTCATGTTATTTACAGTCAAAATGGGTACAGAGCATGTAGGAAATAAAATACCTTTCTCTAGTGTTGCAGCAGGAAGAGGAGAAAATAAATATACGCAAATGTACACACCTGTATGGGGGGGGGGTAGTTTCATCATCAGTTTGGTCATTCCAATTCAATAAATGACATCATATGATAATTGTTTGTACTTCATACTCTTCACCATAGTCATGAGATTTGGATCTCCAAATCCAAATTATTAGAAACGTGATAAGTGGTTACTTTACGTGTAAAATCTATTATATTTCCAAGGCTAAATTAAACATTAGAATTAAATGTTGGCTTTAATCATTTCACAGTTATTGTTTTATACACACACACACACATTTTTTTTTAGCTATTTCATATTTTCCAGTTTTAGTTATGTATTTAATCAATCCACAACTATTTTTTACTTTATCTCACCTTTCCTGTACTAAAACATTCCGTACAAGGCAAGAAAAAACTTTCTTTATAAGTGTTCTATTTTATTTTATACTGTCTGCACCTCCCAAAAAGAGAAAAAAAAGTATATTCCCTTATTATTCACACACAAACAAACACACACACACACACACACACACACATATATATATATATATATATATATATATATATATCCTTATTAAAATTAACTTTTTTTTTTACATCTGCCTAGTTAGCAGAATTGAACCTCAAATTGTATTTACATAGTGACCATCAGACTAGTAACAGAATGCTAAAGTGGTTATGTTATGAAAGTACAAATGCAGAGAAATGTGACAGGGTTCAAATGGACTACGTCACTGGGTGATATTGGGGTTAGCAGCCGGAATCAGATTTTTAACGCATGGAGTATATACTGGAGTTTTGTATTTTACCATTGTTTAAATTTTGTGTATTATATGTAAATAAAAACTAAATATTAATTACGTTTCTGTTGTGTGATTATGTATCTGTTTGAATTGAAGTTATACGTGTCATTTCTTATGATTTCGTCAGTGGATAGTTAAAATTTTAGTGTCATTAAAATTAAATTCATGGTTAGTCCTATTGAGCTTATGCAAAATTTATTTATTTTTAAAATTTGGATGTAAATAAAAAAGATTGACAGTTTTTAGAAACCATTGTTAAATGTTATGTAATTTCCTAGATATTTTTGTTTATGTATTTACAATTTTTTCCTGAAAATGTAAATTATATCACCATTTAAAATAAAGAAAATATGTTCAAAACATTACTTTAGTTTTGTCTTATAATGACCAATATCTGACTAGTTATTATTAGTTCATCCTTTAGAAGTCATCGAAACGAGTAACATTTTCACTAATATGAATCTCTCCATTAAATATTCTTTTATGTAGAGTTAGTGCTTATCCTTATAACAATTGGTTTTAATATCCATTGATTGTTTCAGTGACAAAGGAAAACCATTCCTAACAAAAACAGAGAATCACAAAAATACATTCGTCAAGTTATAGAATTGACTTACAAAACTTCGCTATTTGAACCCACCCAAAGCAAAGACTAGGTTCATATCTCAGTCCTCTAAATTGAATATAAAGATTGTCTGTCTTAGCTCTATAAATAAATAGCATATGTTCATTGTTCATGCAAACTCGATCTGTATGTAATGGAGATATAATCTTGTTTTATACTAAGAAGTTACCCTATGCCAAGCTATACTATGTACATTCAAAGCCAGCCAATAAGTTTTAATTTAATAATACTTAAATATTACTCATATATAAAATATATCATAATATAATAATATATTGAAATAAGTGTGTCTAAAAAACTTTGTTAAGCTGTTAAAATGACAGAGTTCTGTTAGCATGATCAAATAGATTAAAAAATCTAAAATTAATCTAAATATAAAGGAATACAAATAAATTAAATATTAATATTTTCTTAAGTACCATATAAATGGCGGCTAATAGATTATCGGTCGGTAACATTGACAAAGGACAAACATTTTTCTTTAAGACATGTTGTGTTCCTAAAATAAATAACATATTGTGTTAAATTAAATTCATTAAAAAAAAAATTGTGCTGGAATTTTTTTTATTTTTATTTTTGTTTTGTTACACAGTAATTATTGAATCTGATAAAGGTTAGATGAAAAGGTAAGACCAAAAACATATTTTAAAACGTAAAACTTTAAATTATTAAGTGATTTTGTAATTTACAACCTTCATTAAAGCCATACAATATGTATTTTAAATTGAGCAATATAAACAAATTTTTTTAAAAGTCTCCTTTTTTTTTCTTCCCTCAACTGAATGACTTTCTAGTTTATTATATGTTGATGTTTAATGTTTAAATTTTATCATTCATACTTTGGCACAATAAGCATTCAATTAGTTAACACGAGGTGAGGTTAACTTTCTTCATTAAAGATAATTGTTTTGTTCTTGACGTCTTATTGGGTTAATTTGTGTGTTGTAGCCAGTTCAGCGGAGGGGGACACAGTGCTAGCAGTGGATTGGGTGGTCACAGTAAGGCGCTGGGAGCAGGAGCCCCTCCATCTAGTGCTATCTACCGTGGAGTCTACCCTCCCGAAGGTGCTGCTCCATTCACCCAAGGTCAAGCACCTATTCCCTACAACAAGGGATCGCAGTACAAGTATCAGTGAACATCTCCATTAAACCTTTCTCCAACATCAACGATTCTTATCTCGTAAATAAATGAAAACATCTTTTTCTTTTCCTTTTATAAATGTATAAATTGTGGTTTCAATTAAATATAATAGTATGTCTCTGAGAAAAAATTATTTTTTTTAATGCACTTCCTTATGTCTTGAGACTGTATAATAGATGTAAGTGATTAACGCTGTGTAATTAGAAAACTTTATGCCTTGTACTGTTTACATTCCTGAATTTGTTCCTATATTTATTTCAGATAATTTTGTTGGATAAGAATTTTACATGAATAAACCCCATTTTTGTGAAAATTATAACTATCTTGCAGCTTTCCTACATTATCTACTAGTAGAGGTTGTGTTCCATAGATACTTAAAATCTTTACTATATGTGTAAATGAGAGTAATGTATGTTTTTAGTCCACAATATGGAAATGCTGTGATGTAAATACTCTTTAATTTTAAAATATATATAACACAGTACATAAATGCAACAATGGTGTTAAAATTCAAAGAAACTGCTTTTGAAAATAAATTCATTTGTAATATGTAATGAAAATAATGTTGAAATATGGCTTTTTTTTATGATTCAATCTTCCTAGAACTTTACATGTATAATGCTGTCTACTTATTTTTATGGAAAATATAACTTGTTTCCCCCATAGTTCTTTAAACCTCTTGAAAAAATCAGTAACTGCTGTTCATTGGTGTTCAATAAACAATTTAAAATAAAATAAGAAGAAGTTCAAAACTATTGAATTCTTCTTTCTTAAAATTTAATTTTTTGGACTTCCTTTCTAATCCATGTTTTCCAAATTCAGTTTTATCGTATAACTAGTCATTCTTTTTTTTCATTTATTTAATCACTTTTTGTTTTCTATCTTATTACTATTGTGAAGTTTCCTCACAGAAATTTTTGTCACATGTAATTTTTTTCTTGATGAATGTTCTATATTTTAGTACAACCTTACTGCATTGAGTGACACTGATTTCTGCAGTTTTTTTATATTTTTCTCCTGTGATAATTTAAGAAATGATTGAAAAATTTAGTATTAACTTTTCTCTGAAAAAATGGTGAAAGTTAGGTGGACGGGCTTATAACTCATAGAATTCATTGTATTAAACTGTTTAGTTCTGGTACCTAATCTTTTGATGCATGATTTTTCCTTATTCTCACATTGCAATTACATTGAAACAGCACAGTTGGTTATTTTAGGAATCATGTCTAAATGAAATCACAGAAGTTTTAAGCTCTACTATTTGTGAAATTTCCCTTCAAAATCTAAATTTTATCTCTCTTTGCTTGGGAAAATTTTGCACTTAGCAATTATAAAAGACTTATTTTTATATTCCCGTACCTGGATACTTTTATCTATAAATAAGTAAAATTAAACATAAAAATAAAATGAAAAACGTATGTCACTTAATCAGGGAAACTTTGAAGACGCCATAACAAGCGAGGAATATAAGAGTTTTGTTGACACTCTTAGAGCAAGTTGTTTACAACTGTCCACAAGAATACCTAGACACACAATACTTGTAATTGTAATTTTACTGTCTACTTTTGAATATGGAGCCTTCTTGAAACACATATTCATTGTCAAAATAAATTACTCATTTATTTCAGTCTACCTAGTGTAAAGCACTAGCTCCTGTCTATATTCAGTATACGGACCCATAATATATCAAAAACACTGAATTAAATTTTGAATTCAGAATTTTCAATTCTTTTTTTGTATTGTAATTATTAATGCCCTCACTATTCAACTTTCGCTCTGCTAATTTTTGACACATGATGATTTAAATATGTTTGTAGTACTTTTCATATGTTGGTAATTTTAAATATACCCTTTACAACATCAAGAACATGTTATGTAAGTCTCTTTAAAAATAAGAACACATCTATCGATTAAAGCTATGTATCCTTTCTTTTTCATTATTATTAACACATTTCCCTCAAGGGAAATCAGCTATTGAGTTCATACACAATTTTCGAAACATTTCCTCCAATGTTCATCAATCCTTCCCAGGAGATGGGGGTCCGTTCAAAATTTTTTATATATATATATATATATATATATATATATGTATATTTGTCTGTTACTGCTCTAGCAGTCGAAACTGTTGTTTGATCGCAACCAAACGATATGTAATCTGTTTATGCAAAAAAGAATGATCAAGTTCCTTAATTGCTGAAATTGAGCCAGCGGGAAGGGGGGAATTTTGAATTATGTCCATTAATATACGTCTGATCGAAAAATTGTATAGAACAAATTTTATTGCAAATTGAATGATCTATAAATCGTGTTCTATACAGCTATGTAATTCTATCTATTAACCAATTTTTAAGTTTTCTGCTTTCAGTAAACCCCCACTCCTACTCCTGTCATATTAATAATAAGCTGGTATATCAGGAACCACATCATTACAAGGTTAAATACCAAATATTGTTTTCATCGAACTTTTACTTTGTAAGGTGTATGCAATAATGTATTGCCCCCCCCCCTCCTTTTGTTTTTGGATTACTAAAATTTGAGTAATTGAGATAAAAATTATTCTGATTCATTATAAATTGCAGCACTAGCTATAGTAAATAGTTTTCAATAAAATTAATATGTTCTATTAAGATATATTTCATTAATGGTTTTTCTTTCCGGTCTAGAACATTTCCCTCTATCTCAGATCTGCGGGGTTGGCTGAGCTGTTGGTTACAATTCAGACGCTTTCCATTGGGAGCTTATTAAAATTGACTAAACGATTTCTAATTACCATTTGTATTTATTTGCTTAATATTCACGGTATTGTTGTGTTACCAGTATATAGATTTATCTATTGTAAAGCTTTACGAGGGAAATCTGTTTTGTTTATGAAGCCCCTGTGTGATGGAGTTTTATGTTTTTTTTTTGGATTAGATTACATAAATTTATTACAACTCAGGCGCATTTTTGTGCATGTTTGTTGTTAATACTTAGAAACTATTTGTGACCAGTATATACTAATTCTCAAAAAAATTCAAAGTGCAAGTTAATTTAATGTCCGTTGATTAAAATCTGTCAGAGAGGGACTGTATGTATAAATAGATTTCCCTTAGGCAGGAATAATGCAAAGGCAACATCTGGAGATTCTATATATTTCATCTCATAGTAGTTATCCTGTGTTAACACATACACATGTTATTTCCTTCATACTTAATAGGAAGCTCATGTCAGTTAAGATGAGCACACTAAATGAAATCCTTAGTAGCATGAAGTCGATCTTAGTAAAACATTTTTTCAACCATCTATGTTCATATACATTTAGTAGATAATGTGATTAAATTTGAAGGTCATTTCAGAGATCAAAAGGTAGGATTAGTTAACAAAAATAGCTGTTTTCCTTCAATCCTATGTTGCCTAAAACAAAGATCTTAGGAAACCACTCATTAATACAGTATTGATCTTTAAGTTGAGTATATTCTTTAGTATATGTCTTTCTGTTCAACTTGATTTAATAAAAATATAAAGTTTTAAAAAAATGACAGAAACCTTAAGTTTTCTGACACAGGATAGTTAAGTATCGACTACAGAAATAATCAAAAGATGAGTGTATTTTTTATCCTTTCATTTAAGATGTAGCCATTGTAAATGAGATTGTATCTCCATGGCCTATCGAGTAGTAATATTGCTCTGAAGGATACCAAAGGTACCCGAAACTGTAAGCATAAAAATGTATTTTTTGATTGATGGTTACTTCTGTAATTGATTCCAAACTATCATGTATGTCAGAAAATGTAAGTTTTCCATGTTAAATTTTTATTTTCAATCATTCTCTTCGTCATTTAAAACCACTGACTTAACTTCCTGCGCATTATTAAATTTCCTTCTGAGACAAAGAGGATTTATTCTCATCATAGTTTAAAAACATAAATTTATTTATATTTTAATACATTAGAGAAAAAAAACCTTGTTTTGTGCTGCTGCAAGCCTGATTAATAACAGTTATAATGAAACAAAAGTAGCAGGTAAAATTAAAGTCGTATATAATAAATAATTGTAATTTTTTTATATGTTTTATGCATAGTGAAGTACACTGTTACAATGAAAATTTGGATGATTCAGAGTCAGGCTGATGGTTTGACTAACTTCTATGAAGAACTTGCAACATTACGCGATACTAGAGATGTTTTTAGTTATGATGCAGGGCCTTTTCATGTATTATGTATTCATGCTACTGAAGATAATCTGGTAAATCATAAGCATTTCCTAATTCCGAAGCACCAAGTAATAATACTGCCAGAATACTTCTTTCTCGGTTAGTCATACTGCCAATAGCCAAGGAAACCTATTCTCGAAGCAGCTAGTCTTCTAGAGACAATTCAATCAACTAGACACAATCTACACTACATGTTACCTCTAAGGATATTATGCAAATAAGAAGCTAAACATGAAATATTTAGTGTATTTTGTAGAGATAAGTTCATAACAAATAGTTTTATTATTAACATTTCTCCAGCACGCCCGGGCTCGGTGTAAGTACTAAGCTTTGAGACGGGAAAATGTAAAATTATTGTACAAAGTAAAGCCCAAAAAAGATACCTTCATCATTCAGCCTCAAATGATTTCCCAAGGAAGCTGGGTACCTTAGCTAGTATTACATACATAAATTATATGCGTCTTTTACCTTTAAGGTTCTGTATATAGGGTGATATAGTGTTAAGTTCATAATAGTTCTGGAGGAGCATGGCTGGGCTGTGTGCCTGCCGTTTACTGGCTTATAGGACTTTTAGCGGATTTCCCTTAAGGGATAAGACGTCAGCGAGTTACTTAATGTATTCCATATGACGCCTACCAAAATATTTTAAGGGATTTTCTCTGACAATCCACCAGGACTTTCCTGATTCCAAATTTAACAGTTCGCTTATTAAAAATGAGTTTACATCTGTTGAACTACCTAAGAAGGAAAATTTGATGAAAAGAACAAAAAGAAAGTTGGGAAGATTGGCTGCCACAAACTGGATCATTATCTTGGATTCGCTAGGAATAATCAACCATCACATTCAATATATAGTTTTAAATTATTATTTTCTAGCAGTCGCTGTTTTGGTTTGATCGTTGCCATACTCGATATTAAACGTTTTATGTAAAAATAAAGATCGATTTCGTTAACGTAGGAGGAGTGGGGGAGTTTCTATAAATGTTGTCATATACGTTTTTTCACTATTTCGATTATTAACCGAGATATTTGCATTTTTTAGTTTTCAGTAATCCCTCAATCCTAGTTGTGTCATATTAAAGTTCATTAGTTCATCAACCGGTGAGGTGACCAGTATCGATTTTTTAATATGCTCACCACAATTATCTCTTGATTTAAAATGGACGGTTGAAGATGACACTCAGACAGTGATCATTATCCAATTAGTATAAGACTTACTATTAAAGAAGAGGTATTGCCCAGAAAAATAAATTGGAAAATTAAAGAAGCTGACTGGAGTTTATTTGAGGAGAAAGTAGACTTTAGCAATATTAACACCTATGACTCAGACGTAGATAGCACATTAATGAAAATCAATAACAAAAGCTGCTAAGCTTGCAATACCGCAAGCTATCTTAATGCCTAAAAAGATTCCGCTTCCTTGGTGGGAAGAAGAATGTCAACAAGCTATAAAAGAAAGGGAAAGGCTCTTACGGGTTTTTATGTTAAGACCAAATTCCGTGAACTTTAAATTATACTTACAGATCCGTAGTAAAGTAAGGCATTATTCGAGACAAAAAAAGGAAATGTTGGCACGATTTCGTTTCTTCAATCAATTGTAACACTCCTCCGTCTGAGGTCTGGGATAAAATTAGAAAAATCAAGAGTAGTGGAAGAATTAATTCGATTTCGATAATTAAAGATTCAAATCGGACTATTGTCGATCAAAAAGAAATATGTGATTCCTTTGGGATATATTTTAGTTATATTCTTCTACTGAGGCTTACTCAGAATCCTTCAAGGAAATAAAGAAACAGCAGGAAGAAGAAATGCCCATAAGTATTCCAGAAAACACATATTCATGCATGAATGTTTCATTTTCTTACTCTGAATTTTCCACCGCTCTTGACAGCCAAAAAGAAAAAGCCCCAGGTCCTGACGAAATTACTCCAAGTATGCTGAAACATTTGCCAGAAAGCAATAAAATAGTCCTCTTAAAGTTTTTTAATACTATTTTCTCCAAAAAAAAATTCCCTATATTATGGCAACAATCTATTGTAATTCCAATTCTTAAACCTGGAAAACCGCCAGATAGATGCAGCAGTTATAGACCAATTTCTTTAAACTGTAACATGTGTAAAATCTTTGAGAAGATGGTTATAAATCGCCTGAACTGGTATTTGGATGTAGGTAATTATATTAGTCCTTTACAAAATAGATTCCGATGTGGACGAGGAACTCTTGATAATCACTTTATTTTGCAACACGACATCTTACAAGCATTCCATAGGAAAAAGTTGTCTTAGCTGTATTTATAGACCTAATTAGCGCTTTTGATAAAATATGGCGTCGGCCCATTCTTAAATATTGTGAAAATTAAATACTTGGAAGAATTGGGCAGAGACGTTCACGTGTTTGGGGAGTGTGGAGATCAAAGGGGTGCCGCTAATGGTCTAGCCCGTACTAGTCCCTTCCAGTCCAGACGTCGAAGGGTCCAGCCAATTCCCCTTTGATGTATGCCGATGACCTATATAAAGAACCGGCCATCCGCGAGCTAGTCAGTTTATTACTATCTCTTCTAAGAGCTCTATAAAAGCCTGGTAAGATCACTTTTGGATTATGGATGTATCATTTATTCTACAGCTCAACCACGGGTTTTGCGAATGATTGATTCTGTTCACTACAGTGATTCGAGAATGATATCTGGTGCATTCAGGTCCAGCCCAGTAATAAGCTTGTGTGCTGATATTGGTGAAGCGCCTTTAAATTACAGACAAGGTTGGTTATGCATGGCATATTATTTTAAAGTGTCCTCACAAATTAGCCACCCAGCCAGAAATATATTACTTATCAGGAAGTATGGGATGGACATCATAAAAATTGTTCTTAACAAAAACTATCAATTGGAACCTTTGCTCTTATTCCCACCAAATATAAATTGGGAATTGAAAAAACATAGAAAAAGTATAACCTACCAATTTATTTTTACAAATGAATTTAGTAAAATTGAGTCGTGCCAATCTTCCCCAGATTTCCATTTGTACACAGATGGATCAAAAACGGACGGAAATTTTGGTTCAGCTGTATATACCAATGATCTCTCTCTGATGTACTCCCTTCCCTCAGTAAGTAGTGTGTTTACTGCAGAACTTACAGCAATAAAAGCAGCTCTTAACTTATTGTTTATTGAGAAAAGAATGCATTGATATGTTCTGACTCTTCCAGCAGCCTAAAGTCTCATGAAAAGATGTTTAACAAAATCCCATCTGCAAAGACATTCAACAGATTTTAGAAGAATTGCACAAAAAAAATGATCATGTACAATTTTCATGGATACCAGGACATTGTGGCATTGACGGAAACATAAAAGCTGAGCCCAAAGCCATCAGTGAGGGCACACAACTGACAGAAGTTCCAATCGCTGACGCCATCAATAATGAAAAAAAACTGGCTCTTGAGCAATGGGCATGGCAATGGCATAAGCTGCGTGACAATAAGCTCCGCACTGTTAAAAGTAGTGTCATATCCTGGAATACTTCCACATGTTCTACAAGGAGGAACGAATTATTAATATGTCGCCTAAGAATTGGCCACACAAGGCTCACACATCAGTACCTGATGAAAAAGGAAGAACCTCCAACCTGCACTGCTTGTGGAGTAGAGCTGACAGTTGCACACTTACTCTTACTGAGTGTAGAAAGTATCTGGACATCAGAAAGTCCCTTGGTATGTCAGAAGTACTTTCTGAAATACTAGGGGATGATAGCCTCTCAATTAAAAAACTGATTAAAATCTTAACAATTACGGGCCTAAATAAAGAAATATAAAAAAAAAGTTCAACATATGGGCACACAAGCCAGTAAGATAAGTATTTAACATAAAATAGATTTTAAAAATATACTGCTGTGTTTTTGGTATTTGTGACAGGATCGGCGATAGAAAAAAATAGGAGAGGCCCATCATAGGCGAGGGGCTGAAGGAGAAACCACGAGTGGACGGGATCTCTTAGAAAAGAAGGACAACAGAAGAGAAGGAAGGAAAACGAATTTGGACCTTTTATTACCTAGGCACAAATAACCCTCGCGAGTTCGGTGCCTAATGACAATAAAAACAAACAATACTTTGTTGTATAATAAACCACATTATTCGAAGCATAAATACCAAATATTGTTTTGCAGAGACCTTTATTATATGAGATAGATGCAAATAAGTTCTTGTGACCCCCCTCCCGTCTTAAATTCTTGGACTACTAAAATTTGATTGAGATAAACATTATTCTGATTCATTATAAATTACAGTACTAGGTATAGTATGAATATTTTAAATGTGAATAATGTAAAATGAATATTTTATAGACTGATATGTTTCAGTTATTTTTTTTCTTTCCGCCCAACCAGGCAGACCTGTTTGTTTACATTTGAGACGCTTCCCGCCAGAAGGGGAAAGAATTCTTATTAACGATTGTAATTATTCACTTAATATTCACGGTGGTGTTGTGCTAGCAGTATGTAGGTTTATCTATTATTAATCTTCACGAGGGAAATCTGCTTAGTTTACGCAGCCCCTGCGTGGCGGACTTTTATTATGAACTCTACTTCCCTTTGATGATCTTGAATGGACAGCGGTAAGGTCAGTAGTTTGTATAATAAATAAAAGGGGTGATTTTAGTTTTAGCATGATGGAAAGACTCTTTGTCTATTGCAGTAACTGTTGTAGTTGTTTTCCTGTAAATATTATGTGTAAAGCAATTTTTTCCCCTCGTGCTACATAAATCTAAATAATTCAGCATCCCCCAATTCTCTTTTTCTTTGGTGAACCTTATACTTCTATGTCCTCAGTTCTAATACTGAAAGAAACCCATTCACTCTTCCTCCGTACCTTCGAACAATTAAAAGATATCGTCAATGGTGCGTACCCAGCGTATTTTCTAAAAGAATGGGGGTTTCCTATAGTGGCACTCTAACCAGTCTACGAACAAGTCTCCAGAGAGAGGGAGAACTCGACGGACAACCCATATACAACCCATGGTCCGATATTTAAAACTTATCCTGAAATATAAAATAACGTTGGCTTAGTACTACATTAAATAAAGCACACAGTTCGTTAGTAATGCTACATCCTTTAACAACTAGTACATGGTGAGTGGTATTATTTCGCATGATGGAACTGAGATAAACAAATTAACGACGTCGAAGGACACCATCATGCATTGGTTTCTGTGTGACGTGAAGTATTGACCACTTCACTACTACTTGTAACTGTGTATTTTGGCTAGTACGACGTATAAGACTTCGTCTATGGCTCTCAATTTTGTTGCGGGTTGCTGAAACATATTAGACAATAGGCCTGAACGCTATGTCCGACTTGTGAGCTTTAGGGGCACAATATAAGCGTGGAGGGAGGGGATTCATCTCAATAAGTCTCTCACCCTCAAATACATTAAATTAACATTGTACGTTTTTAATTGATTGTTTTACAATGTCCTGAAAGTGTTTTGTAGAGTCTTAATCAATCAATATGAAATCGTTATAGGTTAACAAAGAAATAGTCTTATTAATATAATATTCTTTATCCATAATTGTAGTACACTTTTCTTTATCTGCTTTTATTAATAACAGGTTATTGTCGAGTAGCTTATTTCTAAGACTCTCAATTCACTTAAGTTCTTTATTTATATTTGTATTACTATTGTTTATGTTCACACATTCACTCTGGATAGCACATCAGACAAATTGACCAGGCGGGGAAAGAATTACTAGAATAATTTTCTGTATTTAAATGCCCAATAGAATTCTTTACACTCAGTTGGTAGACAGTGTCTTAGTTATCAATAAGTGAGCTGTAACTGTTTACCTCGATAATCCTAAAGTGCCGACTCCTATTTCGGGGAAGTGATTTTATTTGCTAACTAGCTTTACTATAAGCGTTCTTATCTTGCTAGAGCAAATGTTTAAAACACTGGTATGAAATCATTAAGATTTTACTTCTTTAATAGCAAAGTATATTTGATCTATAGCATAACCGATATTTCACTGTTGAATTCAGCACTTAAGTTCATAGTCGTTAATGTCTGATTTCGGACCAGCAACAGGGAGGGGGTATTTCGAAAATTCTAAATATCTCCGTCATTATATGTCGTATCAAAACATGTTACAGAATCAATCTTGTTAAAAAATTGTCGCTCTATCGCCCTTCTATACTTCTATATTTTGTAGCATAAATATTAAGCGAGTTATTCGCACTTTCTTGTTTTCAGGTGTCAGTAAACCAACTCTTCTGCTCATCAAATGTTTACTTAGGTAGAGAAAATATATGGGGAGAAGAGATTACTAGTGTGTCGAACCATCACATGGGAAATACGTTTAGTTGACGCAGTCCCTGCGTGAAGGGCTTTTCAGTTCGCAGATATGCCGCTTTACACTGAGTGGGCATGCTTCATCTCAAAACCAAGCTACCAATAACTGTAACACTACCCATAAAATACAGGAATAAATCTAATTACAACTACCAACTAATATTACATAATTCCAATTACAAACTAGAGTTATTGGTTCGATTCCAGCCTGGGCAATAGAAATGTATTTAGTTAAGAACTCATTAAATAGCATCCATGTTTCCACTCTGAGTAAAACAAGGGTACTTTTTAGATAACTTCAAATTAGCCATATTAGCATAAAGTGAGCATTAATAAATCCCAACATAATTACAAAACAACAGTGGCGGTTAACCGGACAAGTTGCTGATGAAGTGATTGAGAAATGGGGTAACGACTATAATTAGTCTGCAGAATGAATATTTTGTTTCGTTTATTTTTTTGTTTATTTTTTTTTTGTTATTGACTTATTTATTTTTCATTCATCTCCATCTCCCTCCCTCCCTCTCACCCTCACTCTCTCTCTCTCTCTCTCTCTCTCTCTCTCTCTCTCTCTCTATATATATATATATATATATATATATATATTTAAAATATTATATATTTATTTATTAACGTCCACTTTTTGCAACTAAGGCTAATTGGGACGGGTTATCTACAGGTTACCACCCTTTTCTAGCCACGGTGGGACTAAGGATTTTATTTAATGAATTCCGTCACTAAATAAATTCCTTTGCTCAGGCGGGATTTAAAAACTATTAAAGTTAAAATGTGCGGGACAAATTTCAATTCTTATTTAAAGTTTTAAATAATAGTATATCATAATTAAATAAGTTAATGTATAATTATATTTCAAACCATGTTTTCTTTATTATTTATTAACAAATTGCATTTATATACATATACATTTATATATATATATATATATATATATATATATATATATATATATGTGTGTGTGTATTAATTAATGCAATTTGTTTATAATTAATTAAGAAAACGTGTGTATTTCACTTAACTCCTCATACACGGCTGGACCGATTTGAATGATTTTTTTTTTGTTTGCGTTTGGGTGTCGCCCTGGGTGGTTTAGATTCTCAAATCAGCCCGGCAGATGGAGCAGGAGTGTGGGTAATAAGGGAGGCCAAAAATTAAAAATAGCGATATTTCGTTTTTCCTATTGTTTTTCCGCAAATATAATATAAGAGGATAAAAGTTGTTTATTTTGTTATTTAGAGTAGCTTTTGTTGTATTCACTTTTATCGTATAACAAAGTATAAACGAGATATACTCTAAAAAATTAAAGTGGGAGCCAACAATTTTATTGGGCACTAACGAACGATTGAACCGAGCTTAACAAAACTCTATATGTAAATTAGCATTAATTCTTCCATGATTATAAGCTATATTAATTTTTTTAGGTTCAAACGGGAGTAGGGGTTATAAGGGAGGCCTGAATAAAAAATTCACGATATTTCATCTTCTATTTGTTTTTAGGCAAACTTGCACATAACAAAAGTTGTTTTTTGTGTCATTAAAAGTAGCTTTTGTTTTAAACATTTTTTTCGTATAACAATGTGTGAAGCAAGTAATTTGCATAGAAATATTGATACCCTCAACAACTCTCTCCAATATGAACATTATTGATTATAACGAATTGTTTTTAGAAAAATTGATGTTATTTCAAAATAAAGAATAATGAAATTATTATATTATTTGTTTTAAATACATTGTTTAATATCCTAATCACTTGAAATATCATGCAGGACAACGTCTGTCGGGTCCTCTAGTTTAATACAAAACACATGCAACTTTCTTTTATTTTCAAATATTCCGAAATTAAACATCAATATATATTATATTATTCTCTAATTTATCCTCAGTTAGATCTCTATGAAATGAAAGTTAAAATTTTAGCTGCACATTTCAATTTTATGATGGATTAACTTGAATATGGAGTTGCCCCATGTGTTAAATGATGTTTGGTTTGCAAAAACAAAAATAAGAATAATTATTTATTTCGACTTGTAAATACATATCCATCAATATCTTCGTTAGCATTGGTTTTATCGGGGGGGGGGGGGGATAAAGAAAGAATTGTGTTTAGAATGACAATTTTGGTCCTAATCATTATTTACATATTAAAATTTTGACTTTAGTCTTCCGAACACCGGACTTTATTTTTGTTTCATGAAATTAGAATAGAATTGAGAAGGTGTTTATATATATATATATTAAAGGAATAAATACTGTTAAGATGAGCGATTTGATACTTTACTCTTCATACTTTGATACTGTACATTTAATACATTCTTCTAACGTATTATATCATCAATGTCTGAACAAGCTTATATCATAGGTTTTCACAGGTAAGATGAGAGAATCGTTTTATTTTGATGGGGAACCAAATTCATTAGATACCAAGGACGAAAATAAGAAGTCCGTCACGCAGGGGCTGCGTAAACTAAGCAGATTTCCCACGTGAAGTTATACAACAGAGAAATCTATACGAGAGCCGAACAGTTGCGGCAAAGGGCCGAACTAGCTTTTAGCGGGAAATGGTCATCCGTTATCGGCCCAAATTTAATAAAAATGCAAATATCTCGGTTAATATTCAAGATAGAGAATAAATGTATAGAACAATATTTATAGTAAATTTAAAGATTAGTTCTATACAATTTTAGCAGATTTCCCTTAAGGGAAGTCAGCTATTGAGGTTGTACTCATGAGGCGATTTTCGAAATTTTTCCTCAAATGTCCATCGATCCTACCTAGTAGATGACGAAAATGAGGTCCGTTCAAAACTGTATATATATATATATATATATATATATATATATATATATATATATATATATATAATTGTCTGTTACCGCTCTAGCGGTCGCAATTTTTGTTTGATCATTACCAAACTCGAAATTTGGTCGTTTTATGTAAAAAGAAAGATCATGTTCGTTAACGGCTGAAATCGGATTTTAGCCATTAACGAACTTGATCTGTCTTTTTGCATAAAACGTTTAAATATCGAGTTTGGTAACGATCAAACAAAAATTGCGACCGCTAGAGCGCTCACAGGCAAATATATATATATATATATATATATATATATATATATATATATTTTGAACGAACTTCATTTTCGACATCTCCTGGGTATGATCGATGGACATTTGAAGAAAATTTTCAAAAATCGCGTCATGAGTACGACCTCAATAGCTGATTTCCCTTGAGGGAAATCTGCTAATTCGTGAACATTCGTCCAACAGACATTCCACGGTCCGGATCTATAAACAAAAAACTATGTATATGACTTCTTTGGAAGCATTAAATGGATTATTCCGTGCTTCCGATTATCCAATATTTGTATTTTGACGGGAAATCATTATTATATCAATTAGTTGATATGTAGTATTGTTGTCCATGAATAATGGAGAACAGCAATTCTTATCATAAATATGTTAACTGTTTATATCTCTGGTAAAACAACTGCACAAACAAACACTTACAGTTCATGTAAAAGGGCAATCGTTTTTGTTAATGATGAATATGACGGAATGGTTTTGAGTATCCAATCTTTATATTTCCTCAGGAACCTATGGGTTTTGGATGTGGGTATATATATATATATATATATATATATATATATATATATATATATATATATATATATATATATATATATATATATATATGTTGCGAAAATTATGCATACATGAAAAAATCCGTCACTCAGGGCCTGCGTAAACTAAGCAGATTTCCCTCGTGAAGTTTAGTTATAGATAAATCTACGTACTGCTACCACAACACCACCTTGAATATTAAGTGAATAAATGAAACGGAATTAAGAAATGTTTCAGTCAATTTCAATTACCTGCCGAAGCATTTAAAATGTAAACAAACAGATCTGTCAGCCTCACAGTGGAAAGAAAAACAATTATTGAAATATATCAGAATATAACATATTAATATTATTGAGAACTATTTACTATATCTAGTGTTATAATAAATAATAAGTCAGAATAATTAATATCTCAATCAATCAAATTTTAGCAATCCAAGACGGGGGAGGGTTGGGGGGGGGGGGGGGGTTGTCACCAGGACATATTTGCCAGGACATATGTATCTCGTATAATAAAGGTCTCTTGAATACAATATTTAATATTTAAGCTTCGAAAACTGTGGTTTATTATATAATAGAGTACCCTTTATGTAGCATTAGTAGAAGTGGTGGTTTGCTGAAGGCTGAAAACTGAAAAAAGCCCGTCACGCAGGGGCTGCGTAAACTAAGCAGATTTCCCTCGTGAAGTTTTGTTATAGATAAATCTACGTACTGCTACCACAACACCATCTTGAATATTAAGTGAATAAATACAAACGGAATTAAGAAAAAGATATATATACATACTCCCCGAGAATCCCTTTCCTCATCCCGTCCTCTCCGAGTAGGGGTACCTCAGGGTTCCCCGCTCTCTCCTACCCTCTTCACGGCATACACCGCAAAGGTAGTGAGTCGGCAGTTTCCGAGTACTGAGGTGGCCGCATACGCGGATGATGTAGCCATTGTTAGCACCTCCCTCAACCCATCCCGCGCACTATCCCTGGCAGAATCTGCCTGCCAGGCGATATCCTACGACCTGCGCTCCATAAACATCCATGTGGACCCTAGGAAGACAGATGCCCTACTGTTCTCATATCACAAACACTCCCTGTCCCTGACACTTTTAGACTGGACAACGATGACATTCCCGTCTCCCGCTCCATAACGTACTTAGGGGTCATACTCGACAAACACCTGACATTCTCAATTCACGTACGCAAACGGACGGAATACCTACGTAACAAATTTACTTCCCTCAACTACCTTCTCCTCTCCCCAGTCCTCAGCCTCGGCCTCAAATTGCTAATCCTCAAAGGCGTCATTCAACCCGCTCTCCTATATGGCTCCCCCGTCCTTAGGTACCTTACCAAAAACTCCCTTAATATCCTCCAGCAATTCCAAAACGGAATAGTGCGGAAAATAGTCCGGCACACATCCCTACAAAGAGCAAACAACCAAACAATCCATGATACCCTCTCCCTTGAACCCATTTCCCACACCATCTCCCGCAGACACATTAAATTTTTTGACTCCCTCCATTACATTGATAACCCCCTATACCGCTCCATACCCCCTCCCCAGCAGCCGGTGAGATGGCGACAGGTTGGTCTCGATGAGCCCCTAGTCGATCTCACCCTCTGCTGACACCCTCCCTCATAGTGCCCGAGGTCCGGACAATAAACTACAAACAGGGCTAACCCCCATGTCATACATACCAGAATAGCCCTGTTGTATAGTTAGCTTAGTTTTGTTAAGTCTTAGCTTAGTTTAGTCTTAGTTTAGTTTAGTTTAGGTTAGTAGATAGCTTGGGCGCCCCTTACCCCCTTTAACATCTCACAAACGGCTTCCTAGTTTTATTTTCTGGCTGTAGCGGCCGTCTTTCTTCTTTCTCTTCTTACCTCCTCTCCATGTATCCCTACCCTTTCTTATTTCGTTTTCCTCCTATCCATTACAACCCACCCGGTATCACCAGCTACCGGGTAACCCACCCTCGTCTAGTTCCATTACACCCCATACATATTACCACCTCCCTTATAATGGAACCATGTTCAGTAGAAGGGGAACTATCTTTCTTACCCCCGGTGGGTTACACCACCTTATTACCATCTTAACAGATTGCTGGGTCTCAGATAAAAAAAAAAAAATTAAAAAAAAATGTCAGTTAGTTCTCAGTTTTCTTACTAGTGAATATCAGTGCATTTAGTGCAGTGTTGTTTTTTTTTAGTTCCAGTACAGTGCAGTGTTTTTACTTTCACTTGTGTGAAGGGAAGTTATCAGAACAAATTGTTAGTAGTAGTGAAGAATAATTTATCATGTGTAGTCCATCGTCAAATAAATTGTGCAGTGATATATATATGTATATATATATATATATATATATATATATATATATATATATATATATATATATATAAAGAGCCGCGTGATGAGTACAACTTCCATAGCTAATTTCTCTTAAGGGAATCTGCTAATACACATTTAAATGACTGAAACATTCGCTTTTGCTCTGAGAGAAAGACTAACTTATCTTATTTGCAGTGTTTACTGCGATTAAGTTAGAAGAAATTTAATTATTAATTGTTCTTTTTACTGGCGACTAGTAAAGGCGGGTAATCGTAATTGTATGCTTTAACATAGTCTATCTAACGAATAACAATAATGGTAATTTCTCTTTAAGTAATAAAAATTATAGAATAATAACAACAATAATTGCATAAATAATAATGGAAATGATGATTAAATGCACTATAGATATATTACGCTCGCTCTCTCGCTTTCTCTCTCTCTCTCTCTCTCTCTCTCTCTCTCTATATATATATATATATATATATATATATATATATATATATATATATACTTCCATTGTGCATTTTAATTTCTGCATCTTACCCGTATTGGATTTTTAAAATATTGCTCTAGCAAATTATACTTCAGAGCATGTGTGTGTGTGTGTGTGTGTGTATGCATACATATATAGTGTAATATTATGGGGGATAATATTATCCTAAAAGAAGCTGAATT